>BSBN01000481.1:0-1200000 GCA_027924645.1 Cunninghamia lanceolata | reverse complement strand
GGTTTGAGACCAACTTCACAACAACCAACTACAAAATGACTAAACCTCAATGATATTCCCTCCTACTTGGATCAAATGAAAGGAAAGATCATCTATTACACCATTTTGATCAATTGTTCCCTTGACTATGTAGTACGGGCAGGTACAGTCTAGAGGAACAACATAAAAATAGAAATAAGACTGGAAAACAGGGTAGTAACAAGAAAACGTTTGATAAAATCCTTGAATGTTGATGAAATCTATCCAAACTTGTTGCAAATCAAAGGTTGCACCATCCACTTCAATATTCTATGCCATTTGGTTCTTGACAGTACAGTACGGACATAGGGTAGACTTTAGAACAACAAGAAAATAGTCAAAAATAGGAAAATTGTATTTTTCAATATTGTTTCTCCTTCCAATCTTCATCATGATCCTCTTACTCGATATGAGAGAGATATATATCCATGTTTACAATGAAACTCCAGTATTACTCCCACTCCCATCATGGGAAAAGCCATCATAAAGGCAGAAAACTGATTGTTTTTTCCATAAAAGCTAACTATCTAAAATTAGACTGACTATCCACAAAAAAAAATGCTCAACTTAGACAGTCATAAAAATAGGAAAACATTAAATTTATACACGTACATGACCTACATTCTAAGAAAATGCCCTAGTGGGCTTGTTACAATATTTTTTAAAAATCCAAAAGTTTACTTATGCTCAAAGTTTAGCTCTAAAAAATCAAAATTTGTCATTCATGCTTAGGTTCTCCCGCACCAAATATTCACATTTACATCAACAATTGTAACCACTAATTCAAATGCTTGTAGTCATGCTACCACGGGTATTGGAGTATCTAATGGCACTAATGCACAAAATTACAAAGCCATGGGATTCAACTATTAGAACTTAGCACCTAAGGTGACTTCTTTCACGAATAATTACTCTCAACCACCTCTCCATCCCACTTATTCTCAACCACCTTCCACTTATCACTATGTTCAACCACCACTCACCTATTCATAGCCTCTTCTTATCACTACTCATCTCAATCACCTCCACACTTTAGTTCCAATTCCTCACAACAAACCGCATCTCCTAATGATGCCATCTTAAACCAACTCTTGCAAGGCATGACTTCTTTACAACAAAAGGTGACAAATTTGATAAATTCTTCACAACCTAATATACCAACCTATCATGCACGTAATCGCTTATCTTATGCAATCTTGAGAACTCCTATGCCTAAGAGGTTTAAAACTCCTAGCTTTAAAAAATACAGTGGAAAAGGTGATCCTAATACTCATGTGGCAGCATTCATGGCTATGTGTAGTGATTTTTACTTTGAAGAGGACTTGTTAGAAAATTTTTTCCCGTGATCTCTCAAGGATACTGCTTTAGAATGGTTTTGCTCTTTACCTCCGAATTCAATACACTCTTTTTCACATCTAGTTGATCAATTTTTACAACATTTTCAAGTAAACATTGGACCTCAAGTCTCTTTGATTGATTTAGTTCATTGCAAACAAGGTCCGAAAGAGAAGTTAACTGAGTTTATTAGTTGGTATCAAACCCTTTATGCACAAATTCAATATCGGATGAAGGGTGAGGATGTTCGAAAGGTGTTTATTACAAATTTACAACCTAACATCAGTGACAAGATTCTCTTGATGAAGTACAACTCCTTTCAACATTTATGCACTGCACTTTGTGAATATCAGCTTTCATCTAGTCAGTATGAAAACTAAAACTCATTGGCTCCAGTTGGTCAATCCATGGGTGGACCTTCACAAAACAAATTTAAGAGGAATAATAAGACTTTAATTAAGGTTAATGGATAGAATTCAAACAATTTCTCACAAGTGTTTTCTATCACTAATCTAAAGAAGATGTCGTTTCAACAAAGAAAGTTTACTCCGATATCTGAATCATATCATTCTATCATGAATCAAGCTATGAGTAATAATTGCATGAAGCTTCCTCTAATTAAATTGTTGGATCCTAGTAGAATGCAAGGACCTTATTTTGATTCTAATGCTTCTTGTCACTATCATCGATAATAAGGACATGATACTAAACGATGTATGCATCTTAAACATGAAATACAAGGCCTCATCGACTTGAATGTTATACAAGTTTCTGGTATGAATGATAATGGAAATAAGTTGGTTGCTCCTCTGAATCAAAATTTACAGATCTTTACTAATCACTTTCCTAAGCATATCGATAATAACATGATGGAACAAAATATACTCGAAGTAGAAGATGACTATCTGAACTATGATGAGATAATTGCTACAATAGAGGTGGACAAGGAAAATACTAAAGTATTACCTTGCCCACAAAGGAATGGTATTTCTATTGAGGTTCCTCCTCTATTATCCCTTCAAGGATTAGGAGATAATCAAAATGCATAAAAAAAACAACTACAACAACTGAAACAAGAGATTTTGACAAAAGAAAAGACTTCAATATGGTACAAGGTAGTCCTTCTCCCTACGATAGATAGAATCAACAAAATAAAAGAACTAAAACTTGGAAAAGAGCAAGACAGTTATCATCAATTGGAAATAATAGTGGTTCTCCTCTTCATAAGCAACAAAAGATTTCACATAAACAAAGAGATGATGAACAAATACCGCATGGACTTCCTGACAACAAAGAACACTCTAATAAGAACCACTCAAGCTTCACACAAAACTTGATAGAGCATCTCTCCAAGATGCTTGTAAGTTCCAAATTTTAGTTTAGTTGTCCCTATAGGTAAGTATTTCTAACCCTTTACCTCCATGTTGTGTTTCGTACGTGATGTGTTATGTGTTGTTTAGGCCTCCTAGGATGACCCTTGATCTCTTGTAAGGTCAAGGATACTGGGAGACCACCTTTGTTGTGACCCTTCTTGTATTTGTATTATCATTATTCTATATTGTTTCTCCTCTATTTTCATTATTGTGTGTTGTGTCTTATGGGCATAGCGTTGCAGTTGGTGACTTGGGGACACCCTCCTATGTGACTATTCCTAAGGCACTTATTTCTCCTCTCTCAATTTATTGTTTACCTTCTTCCAGTGGTTCTATCTAGCTAGCGGATGATGAAAAATATATAATACCGATATGGACCTAGTGTCCCTTCAATGATAAATCAAAAAATGGACCTAGTCCATACATAATGACGGGGTTGATATATATTATCTGATGCTTGGCTAGTAGAATCACTCCATATGATATTTTGATGTTGTCTTATTGCACTTACAAAACATAACAATACTGCTACTCCGTGCACTTTGTATATCTTGGTTCTTGCCTTGCTTGGCTCTTGATATGAATGATTACATGCATTGTTGTTTATCATTATTATACGGATGCTAACACCTTTTCTTGCAGGAAATTGTGTCTTTGTGGGAACATTTGGCAATTGTAAAGTACATGTCACCTTTGGGGGACATGGGCTTTGTGAGAGCTCGTGTTCCCTTGTGTGTTTTATCTCTACCTTAACATGCTTGATATCAGTACATGATATCAACCACCTTAAGGTGGGTTATATATAAGGTAAGATGGCTGATGATTTTGGTACTAACAAAGTGTGATTGTAAGCGCTTTGTGGAGGCAGGATGTTGTATCTCTGAGTGAATGCACATCTTTCTTTTATATTGCAATTATTAAGCCCTATGCGGAGGTGGGATATCGTGCATATCCTTTTTATTTTAAGCCCTCTACAGAGGTGGGGATGGTGTATTTCTTGAGGAGATTGCACATCCTATCATTTTCTACAAAGTCCTCCAAGCAGGCAGGGTGGATCTGAGACTATCCTAACCCTTAAGCGTGTCTTTAGCGATTGTTGTGGTGAAGCCCAATCATTGGTGTGTGCCTATAATGTGCCTTAGATGATTGTTAACCTAGCAATAGGTTTCTTCCATCGCTTGTTTGTTGTGTTTTCTCTGTGTCTTACATGTGTGTGTATGGCGTGTTTGTTCCCAAGCATAGTTTCAAGACTGGTGGTGATGAGCTCCTCCTATGCTTTGGGATTTGTATGGCATGTTTGTTCTCAAGTGTAGTTTCAAGATTGGTGGTGATGAGCTCCTCCTACACTATGAGATTTGTTTTGCGTGTTTGTTTCCCCTTATGCAGTTTCAAGATTGGCGGCGATGAGCTCCTCCTGCATTTGGGTTGTGTGTTTACCTTCCATGTACTTGCATTTAAATTTCATATATATGAGAAAATGAAAAAGAAATAATCACTGCATTCACTATATTCATTGTTTTTTGTGTGTCTTCAATTCTATCTTCTCCATGTCTTGCATGACTGTAACTGTCTTCTCCATGTTTTGCATGCATGTTACTGTCTTCAATATGTTTGGCGTGTCTTCATCGTGCTTGGTGTGTTTGCTGTGTTTTTTACCATACTTTAATGCATGTATTGTCCTTGTGTCTATACATACGTTAAAGTGGGGGCTAAATGTTATGTCAAAAAATGTCCCCTTGGGGGATTTTCCCTCTTAAGGTTTAGCTCCTGGGTCCTTAGAATGCATTCAGAGCATCTTGCATGATAATTATGAATCCCGATGAGAAAACCCTGAAGTCTTATGGAAAATAGGACCTAGGGGGTGCTATTTTGATGATCCCTAAACAAAAATGGGAGGGTGGACTTGGGCGCTAGCACCCTAGTCCTATCCTATTTTGGGTCAGCCCTAAATTTAAATGTCAGTTTTATGACCGTTACTTAGGTCCTATGCTGACATATCAAGTTTGAATTATGAAATTCTTAGCGGGAATGTTTATAGTTGCTTATATAAGCATGTTTATTGTTTCATTTGTAATCTAGAAGATGATTTCAAACTTTAGGCATATTTGTGATTTCAAGATATTCATTGTTGCAGAGCAGAGCATTGTTATTGTGTTTGTGATTACAGATTTGACTTCATCTTCTCATATGATTGAAGAGCCTTCATTTATGTGAGATCTACACTTCAAGGTGACATCTATTGTGTTTTTTATCATTTATCATTTGGATTTTGCCTCTATCTCACAGGGATATGCACTCTCATCTAACAACGGTGTTCTGAAGACTTGAATGTCTGTCCGGGGCTTGACCAAGGCAAGCCTCTAAACACCACAACCCCCAACCACACTCCTTTGTGATTATAGATAGGTACTGAGTTTCACGGAGTGGAGTTATAGAAGGAGGTTGCAGAAGACAAGGATTCAGGATCCGAAAGACAGAGGACAGAGGTGAACATTTCAGGACACGAGCACTAGTGGCAGTGTCCTCCAGAGTTGTAGACATAGAAATAAGTTGGACAATGGTAATCAGCATCTAAAGAGCTTTTGACAACCTGAAGATCATTTGGCACTGGACTAGGGTACTAGTGGAGGTGTCCTCCACCTTTTCTGGGGTAGAAATGAAAAGATGCAGTGAATATCAGTGTCGGGAGGAGATCTAGATTTTGTGCAGAAAATAGTACCTTGGATAGGGGTGCTAGTGGAGGTGTCATCGACTGTTCCGCATCCTGAACTTTGAAAAATGGTTAGTTATAATCCTCTACCTAATATCTTAATCTGGAAGGATTTGTCGTAATTCATCAATTTTCTTACCATTTTACATACTTAGGGTTTTTGGAGTATTTAAACATTAAGTTGGCATATTGATTGATAACATCTGAGCTTCTGCATCATTCCAAGTGACATCTCAACCTGTTATGTGAATGCTATCACTTAGTAGAGATTCAACTCGGTTGATATGTCCTAGAATGTTTGGTGAGAAGGGAGGATCTAAACCAAAACAACCACATTCATCATCCCCCTTTTTACTACAAAACACATCCTTCTTGTGTGCCATCCCAGATCTACCTCAAGCAGTTAAGATCTCTTCCAAGGAACCTTGCTCTGATACCAATTGTTGAATGCACAAGACAACTAAGAGGAGGGGTGAATCAGTTGTAGTTTAAAATTTAAAAATCCTCACACATATTTAAATCTGCATAGATTCAATTAACCCTTAGACTGTTATGATGATTAAGCATGAAATCAAATAACAAAAACCAAATCAAACCAACATCAAACACAAGAGAAGACCAAATTTACATGGAAAACCCAAGAAGGGAAAAACCACGGTGAGGATTAGCTCACAATATAAAGTAGTATCAACACCGAATTACAAAAGGCTCACTACCAGAAGGCTCACTACCCAAGGACTCACTGTCCTAAAAGAAAGAGATAGAAGAGGTGGCTCACTACCAGAGTTGAATTGTTATAATTGCATCTAACTTATGCAAGGAGTGTAGTTTCAATGAAGCTCAAAGTACTGAACCAATATTCACCACAACATCAACATCACCTTCGTAGCATCACTAAAGAATTGTAGACAACTTATGCTCACTGCATCTAGTAGTCTAACACATGAAGGCTTGTACTGCACCACACATTCACCACACTATTATTCACATCACATCCATCACACATGCACCCAATCACAATCCATTGACACTCATTTATACTGTCTTCAACCTTGAGAGCATTCTTCAAGGTTGGAAAATCACCTTAACCCAGAAAATTCAAATTAGATCTAGACCTAAACATTCCCACAGTGGAAAGGAATGAAGGCAGAAAACAACACATCTTAGCTTAGACCTAAATTCATCCAGCCACACTACTCCACACTTTCACAATCACCAAAGCACCTCTACAAATAGTGTAAACACCCAAGGTCAGCCAAACCTATGTTAACCCAAAGACAACTTGTCGACCACATGCAAGATTTCAATGCAATCTAGAGTATTCCATGAACATCCTAAAACATCCTAAAATCCAACAAATTCCTCCACAACAAATTTCACATGTCGTACAACCTTATCTTGTTTATCTAGTATGACTAATTATCTCTATCATGCATTGTATCTCTAGAAATCAACTTTCGGAGCACCAAACCATGAAAAAATTCAACAGAAGAAAGATATGAACCTTATAAGCACAATTCTAGAACCGTAATACCTGAAACCACTTTGCAGAGAAATGTGGAGTAAAGGCATTTCTCCCAGACACCTCTACAACACTCAGAAATTCAGTCTGCACACTAGTGAACACAACTTCCTCTACACAATGAACTAGAGCGCCAAATTTAGAATATAACATCTCTGAACAACATATCCAAACCACAAAGACAAATCTTCAACATAGAGGAAATGCAGAGCAAAACCAGAACACTACTATGTAAACCAAAATGCCACTTTAACACACTGTTTCCTTTAATAATCAAATTTTCTCAACAACACTTGGAAACCAACCAACAGAAACATATTCTTAACATCTTCAGCACCTCTTCAAAGAAACCAAATCACCTTTAGCAAAGCAACTCATCTAAATAGTATCCACTCAACACTAACAACTCATACTCTTGCACCACCAACTACTCATGCTCTTGCACTATTTCTTACTCATACAATTGACACTGGTGACAACACAAACTTGTTTACATCAATGACAACACCGACTACACATACTTGCAACAAGATCATCAAGGTAGATGATCATACATTTTTCAATTAATTCTTTAAAAATAATGTCCATGGCTATTTGGAAAGTAGCACCAATGTTTATAAGTCCATAGGGTAATCGACAGTAAGCAAAGGTTCCCCATTTGATCATGAATGTAGTCTTGTGTTTGTCCTAATTGTCCACCAATATTTGGTTGTAACTCGAGTAACCATCAAGGAGAGAAAACATTTGAAAACCATTGACAATTTATAGGATCTCAATCAAAGACAATATAAGGTAGTTGTCCTTCTCAGAGGCTCAATTAAGGTTTCTATGTTGAAGAATCCAAGATAAACTTGCAAGATCAAACCATTCCACAAAATAATCTACAAGATAGCAATACTATCATACAAATTGTGTAAAAGGTACATAGAAGCCCTTGAATATAAAGGCAAGGATGAGGAGGTGAGAAGGTAGGACTAAAAATTTTGACTACCCCTCCAAAGTGAAAGATGCATGTGAGCACAATTGGGACAAGTGTGATCACATGTGCTAAGTCCATATGAGATGAGAGAAAAGTCTAAAAGCCTCTCTAAGTGAACTTAAGTGTAGTGTGAATATGACCTATTCAAACTAGATAGGTAAAAAAACTTTTCACACTAACATTCTAAAGTCTACATAATCTAATTTCTCTATTTTTCTTATGTACATGCATTAGGTTTTCTACCTATCTTGAATGTTTGACAAGAAATATGATGTGAATAGAAAGCAGTTTTTACACTTCCTTAAAGATCAAAGGTTCCAACAATGTGTTCACAAGTCTTTTTTTTTGGAAAAAAAGCCTTGGTATTAGGCTTAAGATGGATTATATGAGTGATAAGTGATTATTGAAATATTTTCAAATCCTCATAATACCAAGCAATAACATCAATATAATCTTTTAAAATTTGAACCAGACCAAAATGTTTTATGGGTGCACTCATTAGAAATTATAACCTCTTTTGAATCCCCTATGTCTAATAAGTTAAAAGGACTAATCAACATTGCTGATGTAGCACCTAGTTTTCCTATTTCTTATTGAAGTCTATGATCAAGCAAGTGTTTGAGTATTAGCATGCCTTTGGGAATTGCATTTCTTTTCAAGTCCATGTTCCCATTTTCATCTAATTCACCTATCAATATGTCTGCTTCCTCAAGATTAAATTTTTAACTATCCCAAATTGGTGATGAAATCTATGATGTGTTTGTCATCATTGAATGCTTGAAAATATTATTGTTGTTTAGGATGGATAGGGTTGGGACAATCTTGACCTTGGAATTTGCTAATCCCATTTTATTGATCGGTTCCAAGGTACTCACTACTATAGAAAGTGCATCAGCTACATGGTTTTCTCTCCTTGGTATAAATTGCAAATTGAAAGAATTAAAGTCTTTGATTAAATTCCATACATTAAAATGATATTAAGACAATATCTTATCATGACGTGAGTATCATGACTAGACTATTTTGACAATCAATTCTGATTCATTTAAGGCTTGTAATGTTTTAACCTTCTCTTTCAATGTGAGTTGTAACCCTAAGATCAAGGCTTCAAATTCTACAACATTATTTGTGCAAGTGAATTGTAATCATTAGGCTACCAAATGAATTTTTATGTTGGGGTCGATCAATTGCACTCCTACCCTAGCACCTTGTTTAGATTTGGATCCATGAGTTCAGAGTGTCCACAATACATTTGGGTCTAACTTTAGTTCAGTGGGACACTTAGGAGAACTTACCTAATTTTTTTGTGATTTCTTGTGTGTAAAACCCTAGTTTAGGTTTAGAAAATAAAATTTCATTTGGCTTATTATAGTCTATGATGAGGTGTTTCATGTAGGGTTCTCTTTCTATCTTGATTTGATTAGGTACTCTCCTCCAAGGCAACCACATATGTGAGAAATCAATGGCCATATAGCCATTGAATGTTTTGGACCAGTCTCAACTTAAAAGGATGTCAAAGCTATCAAGGATATTCATGCCTTGAATATCTTTGTTTTGTTGGATGCAAGGGTCAGAAGCAAGTTGCATATGAACATTTTTTTATCTCTCCAACCACATTTACCTCAATATTTTAGCCAACTACACCACCTTTCAAGTTGACTTTGTAGGTGTAAGGACAAGTCTTTTCTAGACTATCTATGGAGCATGACATCTATAGATACACTGAAATCCACAAGGTAGTTGTGCAAGTTCTTACCAAAAATTTGGATGGCAAGCAAGAATGGAGGTGAATCCATCTTTCCTATGTATATGGGCACATTGGAAGTTGATGTTTGACCTATTTCAGTTGGTTATTTAGAACTTGTTAATGCTTTAATCAGAATTTCTTTTTGTCCAAGGAGTTGAACTGCATCAAAAAGTGACATGTGAGTACTAGCTCATTTCATATCCTCAACTTTGTACCCTAAATTTCCTTGGTCTAATGTGGCATAATTCTTATGTAGTTGTGAATTTCCTTTTGGTTGTTGGGATATATTCAATCTATTTGGTAGGATCAAATGGTTTCTTTCATTAGGATCAAGTGGAGTATAAAGAACATTCAGTGGGATGGATGTTATCAATGGTTATTTTCCCTTACTTCTCAAAGTGTTCTTTCCACATTTATGGTATTGCTAATAAGCATGAACTTCATCAATGTTTTCCTCAAACTCATCTTCTTCTTGTTTAAATAGGTCATGTGCTTCTAACATGAAAGCAATCCTAGGGTTTGCATAGTTCTGCCCTAAGTCTTGTCCATGCATGTTTGGTTGTTCATTATTTATGAACCTTTGTTGAAATATGTCAAAGGTTGCATGGAATTAAGGGCAATACACTTTTTCGCTACCCTTAGCGAATGAAATTTGCAACCATCTATTTAGGAAATATTGATTGTTTCTTCATAGTTATTTTCTTGCCTATTTAAGTTTTCTAGGTTAGGATCAACACTACCATTGCTTAGATGGATATCCATTAACAATTGTTATTTTGGAAGTTAATTCCCTACTGATACCATCTAGTGCCCTGGTTTAGTGTACTTCCTCTTTGAAGATTTAAAACATCATTAAATTGTCGAACCATCCTTTGAAGGCTATTTGAGTTTACATTTGATGTTAAAGGTTGGTTCTGCTATGTTGATTGAGCTTGTACTAGAGGATTACTAACTAGCATTTGATTGTTCATGTATGCTAGCACACTAGCTTGACTTCCCATGGGGTTGGCTTGGTTGGCTACACTAACTTGAGGGAATTGATTGTTAATGTAAGATGGTGTAGTCAACTATGAGGTTGGCATAATTTGAGTGATTGGAGGAAAGTTTATTGCCAAATTAGGAGTAAACATTAATTCTAATTATATGATGGATTTTAAAATTGAATAGTCATCCCTAGAAGTGGAATAAGGATTGGTGTATAATGAGAAAGTGCTTGATTTAGTATGTGGATTTGGTTATATGTTATTGGTCACCCAAGAGAGGGAAGAGGTCCTACTCCATATCCTTGGGGAATAAGTTTTCTTTTAATTGTCATAGCTTCAGTATAGACAATTGGCAATGTAAGAACTATAGGGAGACATCTTATAAAAAACATAGAAGAGGACCTTAAGAGCCACAAGATACATCTAAATAGTTGCAACTTTAGTGGTTTGTAAGGAACTATTAGTCTTGAATACATTATATGGAATCTCATATTAAAACTCTCAAGGGTTCATTAGGTTATCTTCTACAAGTGGAAAATTGATGATACATTATAGTAGGATCAATGGGTTGTCTAAAGTGATTAAGAAAAGTGTCTTCATGCCAAGGAGTGTCTTCAAGTCCTTGGCATGAACTTATTGACCCAACGGGTAAGGCCAAATACAAGTTATAAGTAACTTCATCAAGAGAATATGCGAACATGCAAAAATCTACATCTTCTTCATGAATTTGAGCACAAATCAAAGCATCCTTGTAGGCGTATATGCACGCTATTTAGTCATTCTACCTCCATTGTATTGAAATTTAGGTAAGAATTTGTCAAGATTCTTGGGAAGTTCATGTCCATGACTAGCAACATTAAGTGGACTATTTATTCTTATCCAGGTAGGTAGGTTTGTAGCCATGATTTGTTGAAGGTTGGGAACTACCTAACTTGAAGATGGGTTTGTTAAGAGTGTACAAGACTTGTAACCAAAGGAAGTATGAATCGGTTTACAAAATGATCCCTTGGTGAAATTTGTAAGTTAATGAAAAGGTTTGAAGGATCAAATTGTATGTTTTCACTATCTAGAGAGTCACTAGCATGAGGGTTTAAGTCTAAATATTTGAGTGAACCATCAAAACTTGAACTAGTGAGAAGAAAAGAGGAATCTAGCCCACCCTTATTCTCATTCTAGAATTGTTGGGTGGTGGAATGACACATAGCCCAAAAATCAGGAATCAAGGGAATAGTTCCTCTCTTGAAAGGAGATTGATGATCTCCCCAAGGTCTTTGGGTTATTGGTTCTCAGCTTTGTAGGATAACTCAAAGAGAAACGCATGCTATTTTAAAAGGGACCTAATAAGAATCTTTTTTAACTCAATGGAATAATCAAGTTAAGCTTAGTTTTGAAGGGAAGTTGTAAGGTTATCATGCATATTAGATAAGTTCATACAAATGAATTATTTGCATTAATATGTAAGGAAATCTACTTTAATTTTGATTAAACAAAAGGTAAAAGAGAAGAGTTAGAGAAATAGAGACTGGGGTCCCAAGAAGGAGCATTGTTCTGCTAGAAGAATGAACACTCACTAAACCAAACCCCTCCTTGATCTATAGTTGCATAGCTAGAACAAGGACTAGTGCTATCTTTAAATAGATATTCAATAACAAGGGTTTAAAACTATTACACACCATTTACATACATAGCATAAGAGTCTAAACACTATAAATTGACAAGATTTGAAATATTTTCTATTATATTCATGAAAAATATGATTTTATTACATTTGAAGCATAGGATAAACCCTTGAAACAACATGGTTCCAAAGAAAAATGAAAACCTATCATAAAAGATGCAAATCTCTAAAAAAATCTAAGTTTTCTAATCAAACTCTCTCACTAATAAAATGGTTAATTTTTTAACTACTCTTATTCAAGCCTCCCTTTTCTCTTTTACATTATATTTTAGGGGCATGACACATTTCACAAACAGAAAGAACAAACATT
This sequence comes from Cunninghamia lanceolata, assembly GCA_027924645.1. Taxonomy (NCBI): domain Eukaryota; kingdom Viridiplantae; phylum Streptophyta; class Pinopsida; order Cupressales; family Cupressaceae; genus Cunninghamia; species Cunninghamia lanceolata. The sequence goes on along the minus strand of BSBN01000481.1, from coordinate 1,187,345 downwards.
TTTTAAATCCTAGTGCCATGCATGCATCTCTATTCATTGTACTTTGGGACTTGCAAGAATGAGCTTTGAGTGTGCAGGTCGACCATAGAAAGTACTAAACTATTAGGAGAATGTGGGGTCATATTAGAGGATGAACAATTTTCCCATACTCACCTCTCAAATTTTATTCTTCTTAGTACCAAAAGTCCATCCTACAATAAGTTTTTCACCTAGACTTGATTGTTGAATCACAAAATCTAGGCAAATTTCCCATTAAAATCCTACAGAATAACAATTTAGGAGTTAAAACCATATAATCATAGATTAAATCTAATTCAAAATGAATTTTTAGGGTTTCTTTATTCTTAAACATACAATGATTAATTCACAAAAAGTTTCATTCAATCCAAATAGTCAAAATTGCATGCACAGGTAGGCCAGATGAGTAAAAGAATGGGCAATGCATAGGGACATCATCTCTTTGATGGGGAGGACATCAAATTTAATCATGTGGAAGAACAAGTTTCATGCTTATCTAAAATAGTTAAGTGTGCTGGAAAACGTGTCAAGATGTTATTGGTTTGAGAAAGGTGACTAAATGACATCAACATAAAGAATTGGCTTGGAAAGCAAAGGATTAACATGTGGTAGACTCTGGTTGGTTGATGGAGCTTAGTGTTTAAGTTGTGGAATTCTAAGCCTCATCAAGTAGTCAAATTGGTATGAGGTCAGATGGATAGAGGAATCTTGGAACATCACATTCAATTCACAAGTCATTTGGATGGAGTGTGGGGTCCATCTAGATATCTAAACTTTGGACTAAAAGTCAGAAGTCTATAAGTTTAGGATAATCCTGCAAATTTGCAAATTCACCTTTAAATGAATGAGGGAACTGAGCTAGCCTTATGCAAGAATGCAAAAAAGTAGTGGAGGAAGGGACTTTGGACTAAAGGTTGGAAGTTCATAGAAATCCTACAAATGGAAGGAAGAAGAAGTATGGAGAATGGTCAACTGAGGAGCTGTGGAAAAGAAAAGGTGTGTGGATGTGTAGGAGGTCTAGACATCTACGTCTAGTCCACAAATCTACAAGGATGTGTGAATGTGGGGAAGCAAGAGACAAAGGGACTTTGGACAAAGTCCTGATGGGCATCAAAAATCTAGAAACAAAGTTAAGTAGGGGTGAAGGGGAGAATATGGAGATCAAAGGGATGTAGGGACATCAAACCTAAAGGTCAAAAGTCCATGACAGACCTACAAGTTCATAAAAGAGGAGTGTGCTAGGAAAACAAAGGAAAGAAGAAGAAAAATGCAGGAAAGTGGAGGAGAAAAGGACTTTGGACTAAAGTTAGAAATCTAGAAGTCTATGAGAATTTTGTAAATCATGCATAAGGTTAACTTAAAGCCTTCCACTTGGAATTTCTTAATTTTTTCTAACTATAAGTATATGCCAAGGTCACTAGAAGGATTGAAGATGACAATTTAAGTCTTCCAATTAGATTTTTAGTTTGATCAAATTTGGCTTGACCTCTCCAACGAATAAAACTTAAAATAGCCATGGCAAAGCAACAAATCACCAAGAAATGAAAGGCAAAGACATCACAAAGAGACTGTAGGGGCCAAAACATAATTTTTGATTGGATATCAACAATGGACCTATAGGAAACAAGACCAAACTAAAAATAAATAAAACACATTGAGTCTTTATGCTAGGAATGATATACATCGTAAAGGCTCAAGAGCACGAACATCAAAAGAGGGTTCCCTAATTTTATAAGGAATTAGGCATGTTGTTGGAAGGCACAACACCACGTTCATGGATCTAACCCCTAAAATTTCAAAATTTAAATTCAAACTTAGGTTAAATTTCACCCATTTCAATTGCACTCCCTTTATCTTCCTTGCACATCAAGGAATGATTCACATATCATTTACATTAGAGCAAGCTAGGAACATTTTAATTAGAGCATCTAAAAGGAATCAAAATCTGTATAATCATTTTAGCACATCTGCATGTTTGAAGATTATTGTCCTCAACCACTCCCACAATTGTAAAGTCAGTCCTATCAAGGGGGTCGACCAAGGAGAACATGAACCTTGCAATCTAGGTGATTGTAACTAGTGATAGTCCTTAACACTTAAATCTATGCCCTACATATTTATCTTGTAGGGGCATAGATCTAAGTGAGGTGAATCAAGCAAATCAAGAAAGAAAAGTGCACATTCAATGAGGTAGATTTTTTGAATAAAATATTAAGGTTAATTTATGCTTATCATATTAGATTAACCTAGAGTAAACCTAAGGAAAACTTATTTTCCTTTACAAGTATATAAATAAAATTAATATTCATAAATAAATAAAATATCCAAGTAATTCCACCATATTAATTAATAACTATTCTAAAGTTTTTTAAGACTTTGAAGTGAATGATAAAGTTTGTACAATACAACATTGTATGAGAATGAATACTAAGCCATTATTACTTGTTAGTGTGCATTAAAAAGTATAAATAAATTGTGTATAATTGAAAGTGTTATGTGTGTGTGTGTGTGTGTGTGTGTGTGTGTGTGTGAGTTAATTGTTCTTCATGAGAGACACAATGAGAATGTTATAATAGTAATAATTAAACATACGAATGATTCAAAGCCTTAAGTTTCATTATGTTTTTTATGAGAGGTATAACGATACTATTATAAATAGTTAAATAAATTGTAAAGGAAAATAATCTTTCCTTAAATTTAGTTTAGGTTAATTCAATAAAATGCATATTCATAAGTATAATTAATATAGATTAATTATTTTTAATTAAAATTGATAATTTAATAATTTATAATCGATGTTTTTGAAAAGTGAATGAAGACCATAAGGAGATTTAGCTCTATGATCAAAGAGTGTGTGTCAAAGATGAAGATTCTACATTATATTGGAATATGTTTGGGAATTAAGATCTCTCTATTAAATGAATGTCTCAAATTTTATGTTGATCATGTGCTCTTTATGGGGTTGAGCCTAGTGTTTTGGGTTTGCAACCACAAACTTGTCCTCTATGTCTAGACTTTACCCTACAAGATAGGTGATTTTGATATGTGATTCACCTCATTGTTCTCCACATGATCTACTCCTTTGTGATATCTAAAGACTAGTCCTATTTATAAATACTTTGGTAGGGCAACCATTATTTCATTATGGAACATAATCTCCTAGGTCAATTTATAGAAATGTGTATCAATGATCGAAAATAATAATCTTCAAACATGCATATGTTTGTGCAAATCTAGATTCCTTTTAGTGCATGAAACTAAAGTGTAGGTTTGGTGGAAGGCTAGGTGAAAAATCGTCGAGGATGTAAGGGGTAAGCTCTATATCTACCCCTCCTTCACATTTAGGTTATGAGTCTAAGTGGGTAGAAATGTGCAATGAGGTTTGAATATTGTGTGATTCGAAGTAGGTAGCAATTATACTATCCCACACTTCTGTGGTCCCTTGCTACACCATTCTAAGATGTTGGTAGAGTTTTGGTTAGACTACATATCCATCATTTTTAGGGGCAATTCAAAGTGGGTAGCAATTATATTATCCTGCACTTTTGTGGTCACTTGCTACACCAATCTAGGAGGCAAAGGAAGATTTGTTATGGCATGAGATCACCATCTTTGGTTGGTAACAAAGGTTGTTAGGTTGAGGAGGTTGTGAATATTGGGCATGCCTTGCCAGGGTCATGAGAGTCGTGGGGATTACCATATACATTGTTTTTTACTTTTGTTGCAGTTATGATCTTAGGTGTGTACAATGGTTGTGTTATATATGAAATAATCTAGTTAGTATATGGTTTGATAATTTTACTTAATATGAAGGGTGCTATTTTGTTTGTGGTTGACTTTTTGAGTAATATTTTGATTGTAATATCTCCCAATATGTTTATACGATCTTTATAATTGTTTTTTTTATCAAGAACAGATCATATTAAACCCCATTATATTAAAAATCAATTAACTAATTACGCCGAGAGGTGTTCTACACTCACAGCAAGGGCTGAAAGATTCAAATTCCCGTAAACAATTAAGATTCAGATTCCATGTAAACAAAATTCATAAAATGTGTAAATAAATAAATTCATGGAAGCCAAATGGATAGAAAAATAGAAAAACTTAGGCAGTTATGAATGAAATCTTTATCACGTTAAACAAAAAATAAATAAATAAATAAATTCGTGGAAGCCAAATGGATAGAAAAATAGAAAAATTTGGGCAGTTATGGAATGAAATTTGTATTACATTTGAAGAATATGAAAAGTCTTGCATATCAAATATTCTAAAATTGGAAGATATCTCTTGGCATATTGTAGATTTTTTTTTAAAATATAAATATACTAGTTATTAAAAATCATCTTAAAACTACTCAATAAATTTTAATTTTTAAAGAAACTAATTTAATAATTTATTAATAGCAAATAGTCTTATACATTTAAAAACATAGAGAGTAACTGCGATTTTACCATTATAGTTTTCTACATCATTAAAAAAACATAAAGAGTAACTGCCATTTTAGCATTATAGTTTTCTACATAATTAGTGGGGACACAATAACTCGAATTTATGATGGTAGCAAAGAGACACGGGGGAGAATAAGTATCTCAAAGGAGGCGCAGACCAGCGTTTAACATCATTTTTTGACACGCAAAGGCAGAGAAACCGCTTCATAATTTTAATTTCCTGGCAAAATCCAGCTATACATCAAATGCCCACGCCATCCAGCAAATCAGCCGTCTCTTCTACAACTCTATAATGCAAAGCGGTGTCATTTGACACATAAAGTTTAACGGGCACCTAAACGTCACACGTTATTTAGTCAGGGTAAATTTGGCGGGCATTTGACCGTCATTTTTATTATCAAATGTTAAATTTGACGGGTCTTTAACCGTATGCACAAATCCTTATGGCAAATTTGACGCGCATTTGACCGTCATTTACAATTTGGCTGGGATAAATTTGACGTGCATATGACCGTCATGTCCAATTTCGGTAGGACAGAGTTGACGTGCATTTAGCCGTCATGCACTATTTTAGTTCAATAAATTTGAATTCATTAATTTTCCATAGTCCATAGTGTTGTGAATGAATGCTTCTGGATTTGACTGTGATTGATTATTTCTGTCAATGTTTCGGATCACACTCCAATCCATCATAAGGAGAAAAAGAGCAATAGAAGAGAAAGAAAATGAAAAAATTGCGGACCCAATCTGACTAAAAAGGAGGGAGAGAGCGTGGGACCCAAGAAAACTGTAGGGAGAAGGGACAAAGGGAACTAAGCTAGAAGACTCAAAACAACAAAAAGAAACAGAGGATAAATTAAAAAGAAAATACAATCACAAGAAGAAAGAAGGCTAAAAAAAAAAGAATAAATTCAAACTGTAAATTAAAAAGAAAAGGAACTAATAAGAATATAATTAAAACGAAAAAAATGAAGGAATTAAATTAATACAATAATAACAATGACAATATGTAAAAGAAAATAAAAGGTAAATGTATGTATAAAAAGAGAGAGGGTAAATAAACTAAAAAGATAAAAAGAGAGGCTCATAAATATATAAATATATAAAAGATTAGAAAGATAAAAAGGAAAGAAAAAAATGTATGAAAGACAAATACAAATTGGTAAAAAATGAATTTGACATGCATTTGACAGCGACTCTTTTATTGAAGTAAATTTGACGTTCATTTGACCATTTGTATGTAGAAATTTGACGTGCATTTGGCCGTCATATACCATTTCCAATTGTTAAATTTGACGTGCATTTGACCGTTAGGGATGATTTCACTTGGATAAAATTGACGTGCATCTGGTCGTCAGTGCTTTAATACAATGATAAAGTTGACGTGCATTTGGCCGTCAAGTAATGTTCACCTGATAAATTTGACGTACACTTGACCGGCATGGACCATTTTAATAGGGTAAAATTGACGTGCATTTGACCGTCATAGACTATTTTGGTGGGAAAAATTTGACGTGCAATTGACCGTTGGTTCCATTTTGCTGAGATAAATTTGGCGTGTATTTGACCGTCAGGTATCAGTTCTCCTGGGATAAATTTGATGTGCATTGGACCGTCAGGTCTTTTTTACTGCGGGTAAATTTGACGGTGTTTTGGTTGTCGGGAGGAGGCATCTTTGCATACATTTTTGAAGAAGGTAATGATGCCAGGGGGGTAACAAAAAAATTGGTGGTTGGCGAAGCCAAAAGGCGTTTGAGAAGACTAAGGACTTCATGAAAAAGGGTCAATTCGTTGAATTATTATCATGACCGCCATTCATTGTTCAAATCATGACCGCCCTGTGTAGTGCCGGTCAGGAAGACCATCGAAGCTTATTCTGAAGCATACGTCTCTGACTCCGCCTTGGGAACCCAGCCATTCAATAAGGCAGATGCTAAACAACTTACAATGTTAATAAAAATCGACAAATCTACAGACAGAGATTATGGAAGGAGCACGACAGAAAATGGACCTTAAGCGATTTGACACGGCTTTCCGTTACAAGATCAAGGCTTCAAAGCCTGGTAATATTCGCAAGATTAGAGTATTTTTTTATTTCAATTAAGTATATCGTCACACTTTGAAAGGTAGTGGCGTTAGATTTTGTATTTTCAACTTCGTTTCATCTATCCTTCGCTTTATGCCCTTTAGATATTTTTTATTTGTTTTTGGGTCTCCTATCACTTATCTCCGAGAATTAGTTTTAATCTTCAGATTTTTTATTCATTCTTATTCATCATTTTGAATCAAAATTGTGTGTAAAATTGACTAAGGCACATGAATTTAAACCTCAAATTTTTAAAAATTCAAATTCAAATTGAAACTATTATGGACTCTTTTGTTGTTTGCTAAGACTTCACCTACATATTTGTTTATATTTATGTATCTTGTTGTATTAAGAACATTCATCATTCATTTTGAAATCATCAAGGATTGGGAAAAGTAGTGTCCAACATTAATGATACGTCCACAATAGCATAACTAAAGCATACACTACCATACATAATTGCATTCTTGCATGCTTGCCTATTTACATGATTTTAAATATTTAATCGTTGTTCCAAAGCCATTAAATTAGTCTCCTAGGGGCTTCATGCCTAGTAAGTTCTCATACATTTTCTATAGACACCATCCTTTCTTAATGTGCACTAGTCAAAGGTTTTTTTTTTCAATATAAATAGGACAATTATTTACCTTTTTTGCATGAATGAAGTGATAAGTGGATTGGTGGCCACATCACTCTATAGGTAACAACTGTCTACTTCATTTTGGCTTTCCATACTACAACATGTGGTAATGCTTTTCAACCTTAAGTGGATTGTGTTTTATTTTGGTGGTGTAGTTACCATAACATTGGCATCTCCATTATCCCAACTAAATACGATACATTGCTTACCATTCAAATGTCTCAACAAGGCAAGATCTCAAAGCTATGTAATAGTAGAGCTAAGATAGAGATAAAAATTGAAGCACAACTTAGTCTTTTACTACCAACAAGCAATATAATGTGTTTCTATTTTAAATTTGATTTCTTCTCTAGTTTGGTTTATATGCTATTTGATATTTTACTTTAGCTCTCTGTTACAATGAGAGAAAACACAAGGCTTTATAAATGGCTCTATATAGTTTATTAGGTAATTGAGGCTACCTAAAATTTATCAGCAAGTGTTTTCTAGGAACTTTTAGGAGCCTTTGACAATCAAGTGGTCCCATGAATTTTATAGCAACATGCGATGCTAAAAAAATTAGTTTAGAAAGAAGTTAGTGATATCATGAATCTATTTGCAATAACTAATACAAAAATTGCAAATGACTTCTAAATGACGTAGCCATATAGGATAAAAAACACTTAAGCTATTGAGGGAAATTTTTGGTGACCCCCACCCCCACACCTAAGGTAGCTATTGAAAATTTGAGAATTTGAAAGTAGGGGCTCCTCTTTTCTAGGATAAGATCTCAATTTACCCTTAACACTTCTTCCTCTTGCTACATAAAAATGGATCTTAAAGCCCCGTGCATGGGACAAATCAATGTTATGTGTACATAGTAACTTTAATATCAGAACTAATATTGACATTGTCATATGCTTAGTTTTTATATTAGATTTCTCTACCAAGTTAATTCCATGGTAATTTCCCCACTCCATCAAATGAATGTTTTAACGGTTTCTAAGTTGTCTAGAAAACATATGTCAATTTTAAAGGGACTAAAGTTATGCAACTAGAGAATTTATGTCTTAGATTAGGCCTTCTTAAATTTCCTCATTATTCAAATCACTATACAGTAATTAACTATTAAAACTTATCAGCGAATTAGAGACTCAACTAATATTTTTGGAGGAAGTTTTATTATAACAATCCCCAACTACAAGAAAATGCCTTTTTAAGATAAGGTCATTGTTTTTAAAATAGGTCGAATAAACTAAACATATTAGTTATTGTAATTCCAACTTTGAAGTCATTTCTAAAGTTCATAATTTTTTGAGTTGGTGTAGCTTGAATGACTCAAATGCTAATCCATACTTATTAGACTACTTGAGTCCAATTACCTAGCAAGGGATATGGAATCTAAGAAAACACCCCAGTGATAATAAAGAGATTGATCTTAATTTTTGGAGGAATAACCCCAACCCTACAAATAATTAAAGCCCAATAGTTTCACCTCTATGTAATTGGCAAGAGGCTTTGGCCCACCCAATTGAGATTTATGTTCATTCCTTCCCAATGAACTAGGTTGAAGAGCATACTAGAATAAACTTCATTATTTCATGTTGTCATATATTTATAAACACTTTGTTGTTATCTCTAAGTTTATTAGATTTAATCTCTACATTAACATGGTTCAAGTTCTCATGTGAAACTAATAAATCCAATCAAAATTTACATTGTTCTCATCCAAGTTAAATAAACACCTTGTTCTATGAGTGATCAAATATAATCATTTTAACAATGTTAAGTTCATCATATTTTCCTTTGGTATGGGTGATTCTGTTTGACATAAATGGATTTTTATGGAATAATTTTCTTCTTAGTTCATCTAATATATTTCTTGGTTATCTACAATGTGGAAGATGCGTCTAAAATTAAAATTAGACACAATTATCCCCTATTACTTTGCATTGTTAGTTAGAATTCTTTCGCTACCTCAAAATGTCTTCTAAGTTTCATATTCTCATTAGTGGAGTTGCAGAATGTCAATGAGGCTATGTTATATTTTGTGCCATATTCCTTTATCTTTACACTTATTTTTTTGAATGTTCAAAATAAAATGCTTGATTTGTAATGGAGGTTGATAAAATTAACACACAATCCTTGCAAAATGGGTGTCTGATCTTAGGTAAATTTACATTTTTGCTTCTAACTCTACCATAAGTTTAGAAAGAACTCAAGTACCTAAAGATTGAGTGCATTCCCTCATCAAAATATGCTATGGAACTAGTCAACATACTTATCTTAATCTACTACATGTATCTAATAATGTTAAAGAATTGAAGAAAACCTATGCCCACATACTTGTTATTAGGTAGAAGCATAAATCCATGTTTCACTAGTGGGGGTCATGTCCCACAATAGTGTGTCCACTTGTGGTGCAAGGCAAAAAATTGACCACTATGAAAGAAAAATTAACAAACACCTTTGAATGAAGATGCCTTTGTTTAAAGGTTTTGTCACCAAAACCTTCAACCAAAAGAAATGCATTATTCAAAGATACCTTCAAACAAAGGCATTTTTTAAATTTTTTTTTAATCAATAAAGAACTCCTTTGTTTGAAGATACCTTTGAAAAAATGTGTTTGTTTATAGTTTATTAATAGAAAAGCAAATTTTCATTTTAACATTTACGAATTATAGCATATAGTAAACAAAGCCTAAACATGTGACGATGAGGAAACCCTAAACTATGCCTTTGAAATAGGTAGAAAACTAAATGGGAATTGACATGGGTATGCAAATTTCATGAATCGAAACTCAAAATGGGAAGACAACTAAATGATAATTGGCATGGATATGCAAATTTCATTTATTAGAGCTCAAAATGGGTAGAAAAATAAATGGGAATTTACACGAGTATGCAAATAAAATGGGAATTGACATGGGTATGCAAATTTCATCACTGTCTCAAAATAAGTAGAAAATTAAATGGGAAATGACATGGGTATGTAAATTTCATCTACTAGAGCTCAAAATGGGTAGAAAACCAAATGGGAATTGACATGGGTATGCAAATTTCATCATTGTCTCAAAAGAGTAAGAATAATAAATGGAAATTAACATGAGTGTACAAATTTCATCCCTTGGAGCTCAAAATGGGTAGAAAATGAAATGGGAATTGACACGGACATGAAAATTTTCATGTATTTGAACTCAAAATGGGTAAAAAACTAAATGGTAATTGACATGGGTATGCAAAAAACTAAATTAAAATTGACATGGGTAACAATTTAGGAATTCATACTTATTCTATTTAGTAAATTAGGAATTTATTTAAATGATATTCTTACAAGGAAAATAAAATCATTACCTACTAATCTCGACCCTCCTACTCGTCCTCCTAGACCTCCTCCCTAACCTACGATACAACCCAACACTAGACTCAACCTCAAATGCAACCCCAACCCCAACCTCAACCTAAGCCAAAAATCCAACCTTACCGATCCTGGAAGAAACCCAAATCCAAGGGACCTCTTGCACCTAAACCTATTGTGATTACCCTCCTCCTACCCTACCTCCATCGCTACCTACTTCCCATTAATGTCCTCTTCCCAACACATTGAAAACAATTTTCTCCCAAAAGTACCTTTCTTTATGACCCAAACCTAGACTTATACCCCTAATGAACTTTTAGCTTCTATTTATGATCCATGTGCTACCCCCACAACTTCCCCTTTTCTACATGTTACTATGAATCCCTTATCCATTCCTAAGCATCCTCCTCCTGTTGTCCCCACCTTATCTACTACTATTAGTACCGCTCCTCTTCCTATGGTGCCCGATTTGCCTTTTCCCTCTTCTAATGAGATGTTAAATATTTTAGTCTACTACTGGCATCCCTCTCCTCTCTCGTGCATTCACCCATTTCTTTGCTCTTCTAAGCCTTCTCTAGATCTTTCTATCGGCCTTCTTAAATGCCTAAAAGACCTTTACTTAGGACATTCTGGGTTGACCATACAATCGCAAACTTGTCCTCTATTGCCAAATTTGACCCTATAAGATGTTCAATTCTACTCCCTGACATGTCAAATTTATCTCTACTTCTTCAACCTTTTTTTATATCTAAGGCTCTTGTCATATATAAAAATACCTTGGAAAGGGTTTTTGTTACCTATATAAGGTACACATTCTTCTAGGTGAACTCACAAAATTGTGCAAACAAAATGGAATATTGCATGCAAGCCTCCTGGAGGGATGCATACATATTTGTTACTCCTTTTAGTGCACCAAATCCAAATATTAAGGTATTGATTGTTCAATTAAACCTCCGACATGAGAGAGGACGTATGAGAGACGAGAAAGGATGTAGAAGAGATGAGATATGTGAAATAAGTGCAAATGAATGCCTTTAAATATAAGCACATAACACCAAATCACACAAACACATACCTAATCAACTCAAGGGAGGAAAATAATGGTTGACACTCAACCAAAATATGAATTTGAATTTTGAAACGGTAAGGACCAAGTTCATAGCTACAAGTTCAATATTCCAAACATGAAAATGACCATAGGTTGGTAAAAGATCAAATCTAGATGGATATCAACTGTATTGAAGTAGGTGCACAAATAGGTATAATAAATGCAAGGCTCATGCGAATATATCAAAGTATGTGCGTATAAGGAGATGATGGGAGCTAAATGTACATGCGCACATATAGATAGGTAAAGGCTACGAGAGTGAGCCCAACTTTGCCCAAAATCAAATCACTTGTTGATATGCATATAGATTAAGGCACTTCCTCGAAATGAGCACACCACCGGAAGGAAAATGACATGCTCATGCAAATTTCACCATTGTAAGTGTTCACAAAAGGGAAATGTAATGTTACTTGCAAAACATGTTCGAAGCAAGTTGTTTCCATATCAAACAATAATAATGTTACGTGGAGGGTATGTAGGCATCATGACACGAAGTGAGTTGTTTCTTAAATTGGTCTCTCCAAAGCTTATGAGGGATATTTATCAAGAAAAAATTGTAAGTATGGTGACATCATTTGTAATTTACTCTTTTTTAAATATTTTATGTAATTTTTCATGTGTGCATACGCCAATCTTTATATAAAGATAATAAGTTTATAAATTATAAGTTGACATTATATTTGGCGGTTTCCCATGGGTGACTTTTAGAATCTTATGGTAACTCTATTTGTGGTTTATGTCCGTCAACAATCTCATATTGTGAACTATCTATTTTTAAAGAGTGACTTGTGAAAGAAACATTGTTGTGATTGTTAGTTTCACTTTCTTTTTCCTTTTTTAAATTTCAATTTGAATGTAATCATTTACAAGAATAATTTATGATTCCTTTAATGTCATTGTTAATATTGTAATTGTTGGAATTAGTTATCAACAAATGGGATTTGAAATCATGATTTTGTTTATTTTTTATAATTCCACTGTGCAATCAATACGAAATAACTAAGGTTGCAATGACAACATTTTACTTTAAATGTTACAATTAAACTAGACTAATAAAAAAGAGCTTCCCTTAGCTTTGAGAATATTCATTCTCTACTAACAAGGCCAACCATGTGAAGATGGAAGCTCATGCAACCTCCCCTAACCTAGACCCACAACTACCTAGTCTATACCTTCTTCTAGTAGACCTAAGACACCTACAACACAACAAAGACACGTACTTCTATATAAAATGATTTTGTTTTGTTTTTAAAATTTTTAATTAATTTTTTTTGTCATTTTGTGATTTATCGTTGTGTGAATCAAGGTCACTTTAGCACATCGATAAAAGGAATTGTAACAACATTTGCAATACATGTGTCATGGTGTCAAGTGCAATCAATTTTTTATACAAGCAATGTCTCAGGTTTATGGGCAATATAATGTGTCACGTCTATGGGCAAAAGTATTATGTGTCATGTCTATTGGAAGTGTTACGTATCATGTCTTTGGACAATATTATGTCATGTCTTTGGACAGCATTATGTTTGAGTTAATGATTATGTCCATTGGGAAATGTTTTTAAGGGAAGTAGCTAGCTGCCATTTATAAAAGGAGTAATTTTTGATTTGTAATATAGGTGTTTAAATCATAAATATTCAAGTTGTTTTGAACTTAAATTTAACAAACCTTTTTAAAATTTTGAAAAATACAAAAAAATAACACAAGAGAAAGACCATAAACATCTCTTAGGCATTGAGAAGAACACTAGACCCTAAGGAATGACCGTGGCCAATGGCCATTCCTTTTGGGTCCTTGGAAGGGGGCTGTTAACCCCTTCCAACAAAATGATTTTAATTGACCAAAATTATTTCCTCCAACAAGCCTTCATCATCTTCATCATGGCACCAAAAGCCATCTTCATCATGGCACTGAAACCCTTCATCATCTCCAATTATTAGATCGAGTCATAATACACACCTCTGCCTGCACCAAATACACCTACAGAGTTAAGTTCTGTGCATATAAACTTGACAAGAAAACAATAATCCATCATTCTAAGTAGAACCCAATTTGCCCACACACAACATTACCTTCATTCATTACCTTCATTCAGGAAATAGATAGAGGTATCTGTCCATAAGAAATATGTACAGAAATCTGTTAATTAGAGCAAGAAATGCTTCAGCAAGGGTACAGAAAGAGAGAATTGAATATGAGAAAAACCTACTACCCAGAAAGGAATTCACTTGCTCAAAATGCTCCTTGTTTGATGTCAGGCCTAAGGTATTTTAACCGTCTCAGCCTACAGCCCTTCCACATCTGTATGTAGCAACAAAAATCATAGGTTTTTTCTTGAAACTCTTGCATTGAATTTAATGTTATGTTACCAGCCATTTTTCACCATCTAATTATTGGGCTTGTCATCTTCTTTAAGCAACCAAAGGCCTCTTCTAAGTTTGGGTTTGGTCCACCTGTTTGCTCTTAAGTTCCCTCACAACGGCTGTAGAGAATGGAGTTTATTCATATTCAAACTGGAAAGGAAACACACGGTCGACCTTTCCCTGCACAGGACAAATCCCAAATCCCTCTGTTTGTTATTATGCCAGAGTGTGGCGAATATTATTAGCCTTACAAAATCCACTCAAGGTTAAAGAAATTCAGACGTTTCACAAACTAATATGTAAACTCCATCAGTCAAAATGATCGACATGGCAGAGTTTTGCCCATGAACCGACAAACAAATACTTACTAGTGCAGAAATTGAAATTGATGATCTGCCTCACTTATCCGCTCTAGAGAGAATAAATTCTAAGTCTGTGTTCAGTTCATAGGAAGGGATCACCATCTCACTCATTGCCCATTCTAAAGTGTTGATTGTTGTCTAAAAACATGTCCTATCAGAAAGAAAGAAGCAAAAAAATTATAAGATGAATATAATCAAAAATTCAAGGATACCCTTCACTTCTCGGTAGTGAATTAAAGAAGGTAAATAATTCAACCAAATGTCAATATAAAGAAATGCTAGAATAGTCCAGAGGGAGGGAAGCATACAAAAATGTGTTCTTGAGTGATTTTCATTCTATGCCATCTTCACAAGTCCTGATTTCCCCTTCGCCTGCGCTCTTCCATGTGTTCTTCTCAACAACTGCGTCAAAGAAATTGTGGGCCTTCTTCATCTCCCGCTTCACACCACTCAAGTCATCAATCCACGCAATGGAAGGAATGAAGTCTGCTCCGATCATACTTGTGACTATTCTATTAAGCTCCTTGCCTACCAAATCATCATCTTCAAAAAATTTAGTGCTTCTCCAGATTATAGAGGAGATGAGAGATGCTATAGCCTTGTTCACATTCACAGCAATGGTGCCATGCTTGCTCTTCTTCACTAGAGAGACATGAAACTCTCAATTCTCTTGGCACTCAGCAACTCCATAACATAGACTTTCCTCATGTGTCTCCAGTAATCTCCAACCCAACATTCTTTTCATTATAAGATACAGTAGATTCAGGCCTGTTGGCAAAACCCAAATCATGGGTTTTTAAAAACTCTTTGGCCAGAGACCACCACAGTAGGAGCAGAACCCAATCTGAAAAACATACTCTAGATGCATTTGCAAACCTAACAATTTGTACAAAACCCAGAAACCCAAGATTGTGAATAGTATGTGAGGCAGTCTGAGGTGCGTAGGATGGATGGGTCAATCGCATGAGCCTTATTTAGACCCATCTACATTGCCTTCAAACCATTCTCTTCACAGACAATTCCCCTGTATATTGCTTATTATTCAAACAAACTAGAACCAGCTATGTACTATGTAGAATTCTATGCCACGAATGCTGAAGAAAATTAACAAGAGTAGTGAAGAATACTTGGATTAACAAGAAAATTATTTGCCCCCTCCGCCTCCCCTGCTACCACCTGCCACCATTAAAAAACATACAAAACCAAACCAAAAATTGGACTGACTAGTGTGCACGCGACTCAAGCCAAAATGAAAATCAAAACACAAAAGACTCAAGCCAAAAACAAAAATATCCAGTTGAAATCAAAACACAGAAACAAAATAGAAAATGGAGGAAAAAAATTCGCAGCAGAAAAGAGCATAACCAGGCAAGTCATAAAGAATTGATGAGGAGGGCGAAACGTAAAGAATTGATGAACAACCCTTTCGCTTTCCTCATTGGCTTTTTCCCACTCCTAAAACGGCCTTTTCTTTTTGAATTCTCTCTCCATTTTCCCTCCCTCCTCAACATCCAACGGCCTTATTTTTTAAAATTCATCTCTCCATTTTCCCTCCCTTAAAAATTTGAGGGTAAAGCAATTTTTCATGACTGTTATCCATTCAAAGGTGCCCTTAAAATGTTATGACATATCTTAGTAAAATTATATATTAGCAATTGGACCCATAGGTTCAATGGACACATGGATAGTTTTATGATTTAAAAAATATATCTACTAGAAGAACTTGAACTTTTTATATTTGTATTAGACACTAGCATAATATTTAAAAAATATATCTAAAGTAGGCCAAGAGATATTTTGTCCTTTTTCCACCTATATGTGGTAAATTGATAAAAAAAATAGATGCCTCTAATATTATAATATAGATTAGATATATTATTATAATATAGATTAATAATAATTAAATATAATATTATATAGAATAATTATAATTATATAATATATGTTAGTTATATTAACATAATATTTAATATAATATTTTAACCTTAACCTTAACATTAGTTTTAACCAAATTCTAACCCTAATCCTAACTTTAACCTAATTCGAAACCTAAACCTAACCCTAATTTTATATATTTTACTTAATTCTTATGTTTCCTAATCATGAAATATCTTTTTAAACTTTTTTTAATTAAATTCTTACATTTTCTAAACATTTTTTTATTTGCTTCTAAAATCACTTCTTCCTCCTACATATTTATCTTGTTTATATTTTTCATGTTCTCTAATATTTTCATTCTTCTTAATACATTTTAGTTTGTAAAACAAATTCAAACTTATTCTCTATCTTTTTAATGTTTAAAACAAAAATCACCTCCATATTTTCACTCCTCTATTCAAATAGAGACAAATCATCATTACTATTCCATTTCTATTGAAACACATTTCTTAGTTCAAAAAATACAAATCATTGTTTTCTATTTGCAAAGCTTTTGTGTTGCATGCAAGAAGCCTTTCTCAAAAAAAAAATTCCTTTCTATGTTTGTTGCACTTTCTAATCTCATATTACATTATTTGTTGTTGATTTTTGGGTATTTCTAGTACCATAATCCTTCTATTCTGAAAATTTCATTCCAAAATCTTATGCCATATTTCCTTGCCATTTCTTCTAGACTTTATTATTTTCCTTTGGTATTTTTGAGCTGCCAAATCTGTTGGTTTTGACTCCTATTTTGAAAGCATTACATTGTTATTATCTCACAGATCTTACAATGCATGTTATATGACAACATAAAGCCGTTATGCATGGAGTGATTACTGTTTTAAAATAAGAACTAGTATACCTATATTTAAAAAATATATCTAAAGTACACCGAGAGATATCCTTCTCGAGGCACCTATTTCCACCTATGTGTGGTAAATTGATTAAAAAAAATAGGCGCCTCGAGAAGGATATCTCTCGGCGTACTTTAGATATATTTTTTAAATATAGGTATGCTAGTAGCATCGGCAACCGCAAGCCTAATTAGAACTATATTATATAATTATTATAATTATATAATATAATATTATAATTATATAATATAATATTATAATATAGATTAGATATATTACTAAAATATATTGTATAATAATTATAATTATATATTATATTATATGAAAAATATATAATATACCTATATTATATTAATGATATAATATAATATATTATTATAATTATATATCTAACCTATATTATAATATTAAGGCTATGGTTTTAATCTAATTAGGGTTATCATTATGTTCATATAAATATATGATAAGTGTAATGTATAGATCAAATAACTTGTCATAATTAGAGATAGAGTTGGGGTTTGAATGAAGATTACTTTCCTCTATCAATTGCACATTTCGCTGCTATACATGTTTATTGCAGAGTAAATTTTGCCGACGGTTCCGATGCCAATGACATTGGGTAATTCGTAATCTGCTAATTTTTCATCCATGTTTTGCTTGGTTGTGAAGATTGGCTTTTCACATAGCAGAGGAAATGTAGGAATTTGTTTGCTTAGTATGGTGGTGAAGAAGGGCGATCCATGTTCGTATGATTTCCTAAGGGGATGATTCATTACAAAGAAAATTATTAGGTAGAGAGTGTTACTCTCACATATATTATTATTATAAGTTTTCCATCTGGTCTATATATTTTGATTAGAATCTTATATCCTATTTTTTTATTGGAATCTTATAAAATTACATGGAATCAGAATCTTTTAGCTCTTGTTCTCCATCCATGCTGTGAATGTAGAAATGCCTCTTGCATAATTAGGGTACCTATTTTTAAGGAATATTTTAATCTTGATGTTGAATCTTAACCCTAATTCTAAAAATAACCCAAACCTTAATACTAACCCTGATTCTAATTCTGACCCTAATTATAATTCTAATCTTAACATGAAGCTTGACCCTAATTCTAACCCTAATCATAAGCCTATATAAACCCTAGTTCTAACCCTATTTGTAATTCTAACCATAATTGTATCCCTAATTCTAATTTTAAACCCTAACTCTAACCCTAAGCCTGATTATAATTCAAACCCTAACCATACCCTTAATACTAATCTTTACCCTAATTGAACTCTAACGCTAACTCTAATTTGAACCCTTACCCTAACTGTAACTCTAATTCTTACCCTAATTCTAATAGTAACACACAAACTCTAATTCTAATAAGAACACTAATCCTAAATCTAACCCTAACGCTAACCCTAAATCTAATAATAACCCTGATTCTAACCCTTACCTTAATCCTAATTCTAACTATGATTTTGACGCTAACCTTAACTTGAATTATATCCCTAACTCTAGCCCTAACCCTAACCGTAACTATAACTCTAATGCTTACCCTAATTTAGTAACCCTAATTCTATTTCTAACTCTAACCCTAACCCCAACCCTAATTATAACCCTAATCAAACCTAATTGTAACCCTAACCCTAACATTAATTCTAATCGTAACCTTAAATCTCACCCTAACCCTTATTATAACCCTAACCCTATTTTTTACCTTAATTCTTATTCTAATTGTCACCCTTCTTTAAACTATAACCCAAATTCTAACCCTATTTCTATCTACAATTCCAACCCTAACCCTAATTGTAACTCTAATCATAACCCTAACCCTAACTCTAATTGTAACCCTAACTCTAGCCATAACCCTAACCCTAATTATAACTTTAATGCTAACCCTAATTTAGTAACCCTAACTCTAATTCTAACCCTAAGCCTGATCCTAATTGAAACCCTAACCCTAACCTCAATTGTAACCCTAAGCCTGACCGTAATTAAAACTCTAACCCTAACCTTAATACTAAACTTAACCCTAATTGTAAGCCTAACATTAATTCTAATTCTAACATTAACCCTAATTACAGTCGTAATCCTAATTCTAATCCTAACCCAAAACCTAACCCTAATTATAATCCTAACCCTAACCCTAATCCTAATTTTAACCCTAACCATAATTCTAACACTAATTCTTACTCAAACCCTAACCCTAATTCTAATTGTAACGATAACCCTAACATTTAGGCCAATAATAACCCTAATTTTAACCTTGACCTTAACCCTAATAGGGTTAGGGTTCCATGTATGGTTAGGGTTATAGTAAGGATTTAAATTAGTGTCGAGGTTAGCATATTTATCTTTATAGAAATATATGCTAATTAAACCTTAATTTTAAACCTAACTATAACCCTAAATTTAACTATAACCCTAATTGTAATTCTAACCCAATTTGTAACCCTAACCCTAATTATAATTTTAATCAAAATTATAATTCCATCATAATAATATCATCACCCATCATTAAAGACCTCATCAACCACTCCAAAATAAAAAATCAATTCAAAATGTCATCTCCCACAACTCCAAAATCAGATTCTTCATCCTTGGTGCACCTATGTAATACCCACCCATACACATGCATATATGGTAACT
Organism: Cunninghamia lanceolata; assembly: GCA_027924645.1. NCBI lineage: Eukaryota > Viridiplantae > Streptophyta > Pinopsida > Cupressales > Cupressaceae > Cunninghamia > Cunninghamia lanceolata. The sequence continues at coordinate 1,167,563 of BSBN01000481.1, read as the reverse complement.
CCATGACACCTTGGAGTGATTAGGTAAAAAATTAAACTCAATTTTAATTATAAATTTTAAATAAGCATATAGCTTTAATTTAATTAATAATTAATTAAATACTTCTTTATTTCATTTCACAATAATAAAATAATAAAATCAACCATATATAAGCTTGCATAGAAAAAGAAAAATTAAATTAAATATCATCCAAGAATATATATTTTTGTTAGATTAAATAAATAATAATTTTAAATAAAAATAAACAACAAAAAATTTATTACATCAACCAAAAAAAACACTCATTTCATTTGTTCTCCATGGTGACTTACCCCTAATAGTGTTTTCATTAAATGAAAATTATTTAAAATTATTTTAAAAAGTACGTCATAATAATTCATAATCCATAAACTAAAATTTAGGGATATAATTGTATATTGATTTTTTTTAAAAAAATATTTTTAAATATAAATTCAAATGTTATCACTCAGTCTTAAATTAATTTAGAAAGGCATGTTATACTAACTAAAATTTAGGAATATGATTGTATATTGAGATTTTTTTTAAAAAATCATTTTAAAATATAAACTTAAATGTTATCACTCACTCTTAAATTAATTTAAAAAGACATGTTATAATAAATCAATCCACCAAATAGAAAATTGTTACCTACTTTTAAGGTGTAGATTTATTTATTAGAAAGAAATGGTTTTCCAGGACTTACTAAAATAAATGTATATAATAACCCTAATTAGAAATCTAATCAAAATTTGTAATCTAATAAATTGTATCATTTCATTTTTATTTTTTTGCATTTTCTCTATTCTTTTCTCTATTGTAGGTTTGAGGGAAGAAGCTCTGAAAAGATGCTAAAGAAGATTTGAATATGTCATCTCTCCCATGTTTTAAGTAATATCTTAAAATATATTTATTTATCTAACTTAAAATAATAATTTTTTTTGCATGCAGATGAGTTTTTCTATAATAACTTAAGGATTTTCCAAGCATACAACCCTCTGCATGTAGGATTTTTAGAGTTAGAAGGAGCAAAAATGAGTTTTTCTATAATAACTTAAGGATTTTCCAAGCATACAACCTTTTGCATGCAGGATTTCTAAGTTAGAAGGAGCAAAGGATTGTCTCTGACCCTTTGCATGCAGGATTTCTAAGTTAGACCCTTTGCATGCAGGATTTCTAAGTTAGAAGGAGCAAAGGATTGTCTCTGATTTATCCTTTTGGAAGAGTTAGGTTTCTTTCATAAAAAAGGAGAAATTTTAATGGGGTTATGGTTTTTTTGTTTTATGTTTGTGTTGAAAAAACTATTTTTTTTGTGTATTAATTTTTTTAGTTATATTTAAAATACACTATTAAAATACTGTAGGTTGTAACATATTTTAATTTTAATGGGGTTTTGATTTTTCTGTTTTATTTTTGTGCTGAAAAACAATTTTTTTTGTGTATTAATTTTTTAAGTTATATTTAAAATACCTTATATTGGTTAGAATAATGTATGTTGTATGCAAACATATTTTAATTTTAATGGGGTTTTAGTTTTTCTTTTTTAATTTTTGTGCTGAAAAAATATTTTTTGTGTATTAATTTTTTAGTTATACTTAAAATACCCTATTGGTTAAAATACTAATTTTATTTAATTTTTGTTCTTTTTGGAAAGTATGTAACTGACGCCATAAATTGAAATTGGCACATTTCATTGGCACATTTAATTTGTAACTGACACATTAATTTTAAACTCCATAAAAAAAGAGCTCTCTCCATTATACTTTTAAATATAGGTAGAATGGAATCTTATTTTTTTTGTTTTTTTAATTGGAATCTTATAAAATTACACGGAGCTCTTCAACTCCACCCCTACTGTGACTGTAGAAACGCCTCTCGGCATAATAAAACATTTCATTTTTTCATGAAAAGATACATTAAAAATTAATTTAAACTGTGGAGATGTGAAAGAAGAAAAGTGTTAGAAATCAGATTTCATGAAAAGAATATTAAAAGCTTCTCTTCTCTTCTTTTTATAAATTAAGTGATTATAGAATACCACGTGTGAGGAAGGAAAAGGAAAGAACTTTTAGGTAATGATAAAATGTAAGTAATGATAAAATAAATTTAGAAATTGAGATACGTAGAGTGTGGTTTGACAAGGGGATATATTTTGTTGCAGTAATCTCAAGTAAAGATTACGTTGGTCTGTAAATTCGGTGTCAAACAATGGAGAATCCCTGTTTGCTAAACCTTTCTTTCTTAGCATGTTCAAGCGAGCATTAGATTGAATAAAGCTCTGGTAATGCTTGTCAAGCTGTCCTTTAGGAAACTGCAACAAACATCTTCTGTAATAATATAAGAGAATTATGTTAGGCTATGCTGCTATGTATCTGTTTACTCTCTAAATCTAGTAAAAGATTTTCAAACTTTTTTATGATTAGTCCATTATAGCTCTGGGGTTTTAACAGTGAAATAGTAAATAGTAATCTAAAAAAGTAATTAGCACAAAATAGTAATTTTACACCTACACTTCATCTAGTACAGAAGCAAGTGATCTTTACTACTTTAGCACAAAATAGTAATTTTACACGTCCTCTAGCACAAAAGAGATCTTATTTTTATGATGAAAATTTAGTTTTCAGTATTGTCTCCCCATTGAATTTCTATTTTGCTTTTCAACCCACCTTCCAGCACTTCCCAGACAAGCTTTCGTTTTTATTTTGAGAGGCGAGGGATGACCCTCTCAGATTAAGGTGAATAGTTCTGCATGTTTAAAAAAATTTCTAAAAAAAAAAAAAGCCAATGTAAATAATGGGATTCTTTTGTTTTCTGTTCGCCCTTGGATCGATTCCTGGGAAGGCGATTTTTTTGGTTTTTTTCGCACTCTCCTGCAACTCAACTTAAATCTTTCAAACAGAAATTTTGTGAGTAAGAATGCCACCCCAAAAAGTAAAAGAATGCTACCCAGATTCTAACAATCATGGAGGAAAATTCTTCTTTGTTATCTACCAAACTGATTATACTGATCCAGATGACCTAAATATGGTGTGGACTGCAAACAGAGAGCGTCTAGTGAAAGACAACGCAACCCTTGGACTCACTTCCAATGTAAATCTTGTCTTGAAGGATGCAGATGGCAGCCTAGTTTGGTCTACCCAAGATTTCCCGGGATTTATTATGCAGAGGCGTTACTGTCACATTTATTATTATTACACATAGAATCTTAAATGTTATTTTTAATTAAAATCTTATAAAATTACGTGGAATCTTGGAATCTTTCACCTCTTCAACCGCTCTTCAACTCCACCTCTCTCCATGTAATTATTTTTATTAATTGCTCTTTTATAAGTTATTTACTTCGTAATTCTTGAATCATAGTGAATTTTAGTTTTATACTAGATTTAGAATTTTTTAACTTATAGTAGTTGACAAAGTGATGAGAAGAATTACATGTATCATTTATTGGGTTTTCTTATTCCATCTTTAGAATATGCCAAAGAAGTTACTTACCCTAAGTAATAGTTTACAAAAGCCTTGACAAATTGCAAATTTTGTTTTGTAGAAATTAAGAGTACTTATTTGGTATTTCAAAGCTAAAGGTGGACAATAAAATCAAAACCATTGCAAATATATATTTAGTAGTTTGATTTCTAGATATTTTTTGTAGACATCTTTTGAGACAGAAATTATCATTAAATGGATCTACTATATCTATTTAATTAAGACTATCAATGATAGTGTTATGCCTATGGTTGGCCATCTACAAATTTTGTAATTAAACATACACCTAAATTTAGTGTTAATGTAGAAGGTTTAGGGTGGATACAAAAAGATGAGGGTAAAAAAAAGAGAAAGTGATTTTATGCTAAAATTGTTTGACATCTAAGCCTCAATACCCAAGGAAGATATATTTGTTCAAGATTGACAAGCAAGCCTTGCCAAATATTTGATAGCACTAAATCTCTAAATAAACTCAAAATCTAGTCTCAACAAACTAGATATTTAGTCATAATGGATTAGATATATGGTTGGTACTAAAAACTTCAATTTGATTGATATGGTTAGCAACTTTATGTTGCTAATTTTTTAATGAAATTAATGGGTTTTGTAACATAAAATGTATATTGAAAATTTTCAAACTTCAAACCTAATTTATAACTTTTTTATGATTTTCTAAACACAACTTAGACAAAATTGAAAAATATACTTGCTTTTATTTTTAATAAATTTTTATTTTAAAATCTATTTTTTAAAAAAATTATGAGGCCAAGCTAGACATCATGCTCTACATATTTAAAAAATATTCATGTTACAATTATTTTAGGACAAATAAAGGTCAATATGCATGAGAGATTTGAGAATTGTACCTTAAATCCTATTAAATTATTAATTTAAAATATATATTTGATTACAAACATATAAATATCCATCTCAAGCCTCAAAATCAATTGTATTTCTCCATTAATTTTGAAAAATATTTTCATTACCTATTTTTTGGCCTAGTATACATGTGAATGTTTTTGCTTTTTAATGATTTTATCTAAAAATGCTTTGAATATTTAGGTACCCAACTATATATAGCTAACTCTAATTTTCAAACAAAAAGTATTTTCACTCATAGTTTAGGTCTAATTTATAACTTAGCTCTAATACTAAATGTCATGGCCTAAATTTTTTCACTAATTTAGAAAAATATCATCAAAGATAAACTATAACTATGATACCATATCTGTAAGGATATATAATAATATTGGAAGCTATTAAGTCAACATATAGACCAATCATTTATTCTCAATCTATATGAAACCATTGATATATCCTAGGTTCATAGCTACCCATGGTCATTACCCAAATAACAATCAAATCTCATTGTAATTTTCACAACAATTGTACATCTAGGTGCACTTGGGTCTCAACATAAATAATGTATATTTACAAAGCCATGTGGGACAAGTGCATGGTAGGGTATGTGATAGAGACACATATCATCATTGAGGATCTGATATTTTCCTCAACCTAGATAATTTATTGGTGAAAGGATGCATACATTTACCGTAGGCTTCAAGTATATTGGTGACATTGTGTTTATTTCTTACCAAAGGAAAGCAATTGAGGACCTTGTTAAGGTTTCCATCTAGGCCTAGGCCATCTCTTCGAAGGAGGTGGGTGAGTACTTGTTGAGGCATCCACATAACTCCTCTACATCACATCAAGCATCTTCATTGCAACATGATCCATATTATATTTTCATCTTCCGCCTTAGGAGGAGCTTGATCATATCAGTGATACTAATCAATTACATTATTTTGTATGATGTATATTAGTAGACTTGATGAGGTTATATTAGGCGATATCCATGTAGTTGAGAGTCCCTCTCTTAGATGTAGTGACATGTTAATCTACCATTGCCAGCATATAGAGATCTTATACATCACCCCATCAATGCACTCCTGTCTACAAACATTGGCATATCCTAATCCTTTGGTGGAAAAGGCTTCAATTTCACATAGATTTTGTCTTCAAGTTCCATTACCTCTCACATTCATAGTCCATTGAGGTTATTGTTAATGGCCCAAGTGTTGGATTTGGCATAAAGATCCTTTTGCAACTACACAGGAATAATTTATAATTAAGCTTACATATATAGTAAAATTTACTCTATACATAAACTTGTGGATGTCTAGAAGTTAATTTTAAATTATTTTTCTTTTTTTCCACACATATCTTGGGTCGACACTAGATATTCTTATTCTAAGCTTAAGGAACATATAAATGAATGATTTAGATCACCGTAGTGAGTAGGTGATAATTTATGTATATTTTAATATTAGATTAACTACATGTTTTAATATTATTATGATGCTTATGTTCTAATGTATGTGTATATTTATGTAGGGCTCCATTCATCATTCTTAGCAGACTAATTGTCACTTTGAGGGTCACTTAGCAAGGAGATAGGATTCACTTATCTTATGATGTATTTTGAGTAGTTCATGTACTTTGATAGATAGGACATTTGTATACATATTTTGAGATCCATGGTATTTATATACTTTAATCTACCTCACATTTACATACTTTGATCTAAGACACATATACTTTTGTCTACAACATTAATAATGTATAGTTTGAGATCTATGGCATTTACATACTCAAATTTAGAACATTTACATAGTTTGATCATGTATTTAAGTATTTGTATTGTAGGACATGTTAGAATATATTTTGATCACTTTCAAACTTTCATATATACCTATGTATATCCATTGTTTAGTTGTTTCTATATATAGGTTCAAATCAATATTTACACTACTTTATAATTTATAGTTATCAATAATATACACTATATGTGCTAAAGTTCAATATACCTTTTGCATTCCTTTCATGTCATTACTTCTAATTAAAACTCCCAAAAAAATACCTTTCTTATTACTAATCCACTATACCATCTTAACCAAGTGGAAAATTGATTACAAAGTTCTATGTAGTTTAATCCATCACTTACAAAGGTGTCATTAGAATAATGTTATCCATCTTTTACTAGTTCTAAGTGTAGACATCTAAAATTGACCATATCCTAACATCATAACACTAATACCACTTTTGGCACTTTCAAAAATATCCCAAGCCCATCCTAACCACGTTTGTATCATCCTGACACTAATTTTAATTAGATAAATTATATTTATTTAATTAACTAGGATTAGCCTTTCAACATGCCTTCCATCATCAAATTAATTAATTAAATCATATTTATATAATCAAACTAATTTCCTACACCTTTCCCACTAATTAATTGAATAATATTACTATTTGATTAATTAGTCTAATCTCCAATAATAAAATAAATCAAATCTAAAATCAATTCTCACTCACAAATAAATAAATTTAAAAAGTCACGTGACTAGCTAAAAGACAAAATTCAAACTAATGTTACATCTCCACCATACATTTCCATAGTACTACATCTTTTAATCGTAGCCATTCACATAAGGATAATCCCTAGAAGCTTCCATGCTTGCCATAAAGTCCTCTTACTCAATCTTAGCCATCCATTCATCTTTAATATCATCCATCCATCCTTTTAGCTTGCCCTAGAAGCTTCTAACCTTTCCCTAATTTGTCTTATTCAATCATATCCATCCATTCTAATCAAATCTCAGTCCTCCATCCTATCATCCAAACATCTATAAATCAACCCTCATCCTCAACCAATAAGGGGTTAAGGGAGGAGAACTTACAAGTACATGTTGATTTGAAGACCAACCAACATCTCTAAATCAAGCATCCAAGAACGTATCCAATACATCCAAGGTTTGCATTTGGTAATAGTTTGTTGATTTTCCATTGTATTTACATTCCTTGTTTTCTCTATCTAAGGTATTCTTAGGTTTGGAATCGTGATCTTAGATTTGCATTAGTTTCCTATTAATTTGATTCCAAATCTAGGATATACACTAAGGCTTCAATCATTACAACCCTATTGCCTCTAATTACCACCATGCAATTCTCATTCTCTTCATTGCCATTAATGTCAATAGTCTCGTCCAAGACTAGATTCATGAACTAGCCAAATCCTTGTAAAGTACCAATCACCATGTAGTTTACATTAACTTATAGTGTTTCCTTTCCATGTATTGTTAATTCTTTTGTTTTATCTAAGAAAATAGACTCAAACTCTAAATGTTAAATCCTAATCCTAATACTCAATTCCTAAATCTTAAACCCTGAAGTTAAATTAAAAATGATAGTCAATATAAATCATTAGCACTAAACTCCAAAACTCTAATATAACTATAATCCTAAACCTCTTTAACACTCAATCCTTAACATTAAATATCAAAGCTCTAAAATTATAAACCCTTAGCACTAACATAAATATCTTAAATAAATATGCCTAAAAGACACCAAGAGATATCAATATGAGGCACCTATCTATCCTATGTAAAGATTGATATCTCTTTGCATCTTTTAGACAAATGTATTTAAGATACCTACACTAGTAATGTAATTTTGAAGCTCCTTTGGTCCCCTTAATATGTTCCCCTTAATCTATCCTCTTAAGTTCCCTTAGTCCCCCTAGTCCACTGAATATGTCTCCTTAAGTCTTCCTCCTCCACGTAATCCATCCACTTAAGTCTCCTTAGTCCACATAATCTATCCCCTTAAGTACCCTTAGTCCTTGTAATCAATCCCCTTAGTCTACTTAATTCATCCCCTCAAGTCCCCTTAATTCACTTGAAAACTATCATAGTCATACACATGGACAAGTGAATTTTAATATTTACTTAAGAACTAATTTATTGAATACATTATTTATTTCTTTTTTTACCTAGTACTATTTTATTTTCAATACTTTTCATTTACTCATTGATATATAATCACATGTACAATAAAATTAAATCAAATAGAACTGTAGGTTTAGACATTGTATCACATATCTTACAAAATAGAGAATCTAGAGAATGAAATCAAATTAGATTATATTGAATGAAGCCACATTAGATAAAATCTTGAGAATAAAACTAAAGAACATCATATTGAATTAAATCTCATCATATATCTAATAAAATCACATCATATAGTATCTATAGAATGAAATTAAATCACATCAAATAGTATCTAGCCCAAATGAAATCAAATCACATTATATATAGAATCTATGGTACAATCAAATCACACCATAGAGAATCCAAGAAGAAAGTCAAGGTTCTATTAGCATTAGAATTTCTACCATGGATGTTGGTGGGGAAATCTCTCACATGGAGTCTAGATAGATTGGGGGTCAAATTATGATAGACAAGTGTGGGTCTTCAATTCTCCTAGGTGTATGGAATTTGATTCTATGACCGCCACTACCCAAATCCAATGAAAAGATATGTGTCTATGGCTTTTTACTAGTACATGAGAAACACTAATAGCATGAGAACCCATACATCTATAGTTTTTCACAAATTTGTGTGGAAGCCTCTACAAAAAGTTGGATTTCTCCTCTCTTCTACTACACTAAAACTAAAATAAAACCACTCTAAGAAATGTAAAATAGAAGATAATAGATCATAATCTAACTATGGAAAAGGAAAGAGATATGAGGAGGATACGAGTTAGAATAGATAGGGTTAGAAAATGTAGGGATGGGGAAATAAAAATAAAATGGTCGGTGGTTGACGAGTCGTCGTTCAACCCCATACTTTAATTCAATAATCAGTTTGTCAACCAAGGTAGTGTCTAATGGCTATTTTTAAGAGGAATTTTTTCCTCAATGGTGTCTCCCAAATCTGCGATGTGGGACTCTACAAAAAGATATGAAATGTCAGGTAGATATGCATCCCAATGTGGTGGATTTGGAAAGACGATAACCATATCCTTACCTGTAGAGAATCATTGGAAGACATGGAGATATCAACTTTGGATTCAGATGCAGCAACAGGTGATAATGGTGTAGATGGGATCTCAATGTAAGCCATTTGACTACAATGTACATACCCAACTGATGATATCTCACAAGATGGCTTAGTGAGATGAGATTTTTTTTGTAAGTTCTTTATTAAGATCAATAGAAAATTGATGTGCACATCAATGTGAAGAATTTGTTGTCGTAGTTCATCGATTTTGTGATGACGACATTCTTCTGTTGTATGTCATTTTAGCCCACAATATCCACATTTGATCTTCTATTTAGTACGAGGTTTATTGAGAATACTTGAATGGAAGGGAGTATGCGTGTCATCCAAATCAATATAAATGATCAAATTTTAAGCACTATCAAAATAGAAATGAAAGCTTCCCCCTCAAAAAGGATTATGACTATGTTAGAAGCCCCCCAGAAAGAAATGCAAGAAAAATTACAACTTGTCGAAGATCGAATGTGAAATTGACTATTTATAATGTATGGTGATTTTTAAAAAATGTACAATCCAAATCTTAAATTTTTCTACATAGTTTAATTCCTTGTGAAATTCTAAGCAACTTCAAAAAAAAATCGTGAAATTTCGATGTCGTGGGCAAAAGTTATGCCCTGTCGAAATTTATGATTACAATGAACTTCAGGGATTAAAACCTAGTCAAAAAGGAATTTTTTTTGTTTTGACTTTGCCAAAGTGAAGTGCATGGAAAGACCTTTTTGTGAACTATAATTTTGTGAAATTTCACCTCCGTGGGTGAAAGTTGTCACAAAATGAAAAAAGGCCCGATTCAGGCACTTTCGAGAGAACCTAGCAATCCCATGTTGGCAAAAAATGTCTTTGTTTGGCGGTGTAAGGTTACAAAAGTTGTCAATTTTAATGATTTGATTACAATAGATGTGAAGGTTATATAAAAGGTAACATTTAGATGTTAACATAACCTTAAGGGTTAACAAATCCAACAACTTATGTTAGCGGTTAAAAAGGCTAACTATAAGTTGTTAATATGAGATAAAACAATTGAAAGTTAACATTTAACATATAAACCATGTAAATAGTGTTAAATGAAAACCATTAAAATCCTAGCCACAACTAAGAGAAGTTGACACGTGTAAAAAGTGACCAAGCAAGAGATAATCACACTGGTCATAGATGGAATGTTGACTTTGCTAGCTTGCAAATGATGGGCTAGGATAGCATAGGAGCCAGTGTAAGAGTCCAAAAAGGACTTGACTAGCTGAATGGGCCTGATTAGGCACAAACAAACTGACCTAGGCTAGATTTAGGGTTGAAAGGGCTAATTCAGGGGCCAGAAAGGCGTTGTATGTGGCGTGAGCTTGACCAGAGATGAAAATGGTGACCAACAAGAGGTGGAAACAATGAGAAAAACTTCAAATGTTGATTTCAATGGAGCTTTGACCTATGTTGGGCCTTGGAGCTTCAAAAAACAACAACAAAACTATTGGAAGCTGCTATAATGAAGGATACTTTGTTGCAGATATAACAACAACCAAACCTTGAACCTTTTGACCTATGTTGAACTACGACTACAAAAGGAAGCCCTCAATGTTGAACGGTGACATTGGATCTTCCAATGCTGGTGGGTGTGAGAGGACAGCAACTAAGGAGCAAATCCAAATTTTGAAACCAATGATCGATGAATAGAAAACTGCCACCTGCAGATTTGAAAGCGGCGATGAGGCCGAGTGCATGCAGAGTAGGGTCAAGAGCCTTGAAAGGATTAAAAATGTGACACACAAGCCAAATCCAATGCACAAAAAAACTCCTTCACACAAAAGCTTTGCCCAAAACTGGATGCGTGGAGGTTTAGGGGTTGAAGCCTTCGACTAGGCTGATCAACGTAGAGAGGTCAGGTGTAAGGTGAAATGCCTTTGATGAGGCCACCAAGGAACACCAATTTTGCTAAAAAATAGGGCCAAAACTACAAAGAAGAAGAGCAGTCAACTTTGAAAGAGTAGAATAGACTTCAAACCTTTGTGTGTTGGCAAGAAACAATGATCCATAGAAGAGGAGAAGTAAGATGCATAGATCGGCTAGATAACTCTTAAAATGATGATTATAAACCTCCAAATCAACCCAGAAACCCTCGATGTTGTTGTTATGTCAGAAAATGTCCCCTTGGGGGCTTTTCCCTCTTAAGGTTTAGCTTCAGGGTTTTTAGAATGCATTTAGAGCATCTTGCATGATAATTTTGACTATTGATGAGAAAACCCTGAAGTCTTATGGCAAATAGAACCTAGGGGGTGCCATTTTGATGACTCCTAAGAAAAAATAAGGGGGTGGACTTGGGCACTAGCACCCTAGTCCTGCCCTATTTTGGGTCTGCCCTAAATTTTTATGTCAGTTTTATGACTGTTATTTGGGTCTTATGCCGACATCTCAAGTTTGAATTATGAAATTCTTAGTAGGAATCTTTATAGTTGCATACATAAGCATGTTTAGGTTTTCATTTAGAAACTAGAGAAGATGATTGTGAACTTAAGGCATATATATGATTTCAAGATATTCATTGTTGCAAGAGCAGAGCATTGTTATTGTGTTTGTGATTGTAGATTTGACTTCATATTCTCATGTGATTGAAGAGCCTTTATTTATGTGAGATATACACTACAAGGTGATATCTATTGTGTTTTCAATCATTTATCATTTGGATTTTTTCCTCTATCCCACCGAGATACGCACTCTTATCTGACAACGGTGTTTAGAAGACTTGAATGTCTCTTTGGGGCTTGATTTAGGCAAGCCTCTAAACACCACAGCCCACTCCCACACTCCTTTGTGATTGCAGGTTACAGGTACTGAGTTTCGCAAAGTGGAGTTATAGAAGGGAGGTTACAGACAACAAGAATTTGAGATCTGAAGGAAAGAGGAGAAAGGTGAACATTTCAGGACAAGGGTGCTAGTGCCAGTGTCCTCCATATTTTCCAGGGCAGAAACGAAAGATATAGTGTAGATCAATGTTGAAAGGAGATTCAGATTCTGTGACGAAAATAGTACCTTAGACAAGGTTGCTCGTGCTAGTGTCCCCGACTATTCTGCATTCTGGATTTCAAAAAATAGTGAGTTAATAATCTCTATCCTTCACCTTAGTCTAAAAGGATTTGTTGTAATTCATTAATTTGCTTACTGTTTTGCTTATTTAGGGTTTTAAGAGTAATTGAGCATTAAATTGATATATTGATTGATACATCTAAACTTTTGCATTGTTCCAAGTGGTAGCCCAACCTGTTAGGTGATTGCTCCTGCTTAGTGGAGATTAAACTCAGTTGTATGCCCTTGAATGTTTAGTGAGAAGTGAGGATTTGCCTTTGAAACATAAACCAAAACATCTCCCCTCTTTTTTAACACCTAAACAACTGCAAAAAAAAGCTTTAACACATGCAAAAAAGCACCAGAATCAACCACAGAGGAAAATTTTTGCTCAAAAATGATGAATTGACTATAGAACTGAGTGTGATTCAAGTGTTTGCGGAGGCGAAGAGGCCATAGAAGCTGCAAAAGCACACTTTCAAAAAACAAAATGTCGACCCAAAACTGAAAGCCACAAATTTGCAGGAGGCCAAAGTGCCCTCTACAAAAAAAATTCAATTTTGTACAAAAAATTCCATACAAAGACGGATTTTGAGACCTTACAAACCGTAGGGGGTAAATTTTTTTGAAAAAAAATAACTTTACCAAAAAATGTCATTTGAAGGGTCACCTTGACTGTCTCAAGCCTTCTAAACTCAATGACGTGGTCTGTTTGGCTCCATGACTCTTTGATGATAGGGCCAAGTGCAACTAGAGTCACCAATTTGGGAAGGAACGTGCAAGCATGGCTCTGATACCATGTTGGAGCAGCCAAGATCAGCAAGCACAAATTGAATAACCTTCCACAAGTGAAAAATAGAGCACAATAACATATCTATCATATATAATGAGAGTGTGTGAAATACAATGAGAAGCCTTGCATAAATAGGTAAGGAGAAGGAGGTAGGAAGGTAGGACTGAACTATTGACTACCCCTACAAGCATGCAACACTTATCTAACTCACATGACATGTGTGAGGGCAACTGGCAAGTCAAAAGGAAAGAGGTGTCTCACATGTGTGAGTACACATGTCGAAATGAGACAAACTCCTAAAAGACTAAGTAAACTTAAGCCTATGTGTGAATAGGTCAAACCTTCAAAGAGGTGATATCTAAACTAGTTAGATAATGAAACTATTTACACTAACAAAATACTCATCCTAATGATTATGTTAAGCCTTTTTGGAATAAAACAAATGCTTATAAAGAAAATAAAATCTCATCTAAGAAAGCATTTAAAGTCTAACTTATGAAAGCACTAAAAACTAACTAGGAAAGTATGTAAAATCTTACTACAACAGTATTTGCTTTTTAGAAGGTAATATCAAGAAAACATGGCTAACTACGAAGATGAATAGTAACAGTTATGCTATTAACTTTGAAAGTGAATAGTATTTTCATTAATGATTTTTCAGCAAATTAGAATCGTGAACAAGGGAATGGAACAGTTGACATAATTACAGAAATTGTTTTAATATGAAATAATAATTACAAAAGCTACCTTAACACAAGACAACTATGGAACATATAGGTTAGAACTGTCTACTGTTACAAGACAAACATAGAAGACTACATATTATTACTCAACAAAATAATTCACAAAAAATTAAGAAAATGAACACTTATATAAAACACAAAGCTTCAACGTAAATGAGTGGCCAGCTCCTCAGAGATTCACATTGGTAAAAACTCAAGCTATCATGACATAAAAATTCATAGGTTACAACACAGATAACTTAGATTTTTGAAATCACCAAAACTTCTTCATATATTTTTCTATATGTCTCTATATCAAAATCAAAAGAAATATAGTACTATATACTCTCTAAAATCAAATTTAAGAGTAAGTCATATAATCTAGTGCATTGCAGCTACATGTAGTACACCACCTTAAAGTTTTACAACATAAATCATTAAATAACATGATGTTTAGTTTTTAGCAATAACAGAGATATTAAAACGATATCAAAATTGACTCTAAGTAGGAGTCTTTAGAGTATTTATGAAACATGTTCATTGCTATGTCTTGAAAGAAAAACAAGTACATTGCATCATGGGAATGCAAAGTAGTGTTGAGGCCTCCCCATAGTTATTTCTGGGCATGTGCCTTGGTACACTATTCCAGAGCTCCTCTTCCTTCACGAGTTCTTCCTTTCCAGCATTTATGTAGACCTTGTTTACCAAAAATGGATCTTTTTGCACCCACAATCATTAGTCCAAGAGTTCAATTTATCCAAAATAAAAAATAGAGAATTATACATTCTTTTTAAGTAAATAAATAATAATTCATCATAAAATCAAATGATATTTGCATTGTAGGTTCAATCTGGCTATAACAAGAAGGTAATTTGGCTGAAATATGATGAGGTTTATTTTTACCTCATAACACTCGCCCCCTCTTAAGGTTAGGTAGGACCTCCTTGTTGCTATGAGGGTCCTTATGGTTTATTTTACTTTTCTTCTTTCCTTCTCTTGTTATGCTCTTCATACAATGCACTATTATCATATACTAAATCTGATGAGGGGTCTAATATTCTAGGATTACAAACAAAGCCTATTACCCATTCGTACCTTGAGGTTCCATGTCTAATTTTCCCACTAAAATTGATCTATAGTTACATGTACTAGAGGTGGTGGTTGGAGTAGTAGTGGTGGCCTGAACCTCATGCCAAACCACTTTACTTGCAGTTCTTTTATTATTTCTACCAAACCCCAGTCTCTCTTAAATGACCATTTGAGATTAGTTGGGGAAATCATCTCTCTTATTTTCAAATATATAGGCAAAGGTGTATATCTTTCCTCACATGTTGTAAAGGCTTTGTCAAATACCTGAGGATCAACAGTTTGGAAGGATTCATAACAAATTTTAAGACTGTCATTATATTTTGGTTTCATTGCATCAAATTTCTTTAACCTCCTAAGTTATTTTTCGGATGATAAAGGTTTATGATGATGATGCCTCATTAGCAGGCCAATAGTCTTTTATTCTTGAAGATACTCCCTAGTTCTATTTTACCAATTTATTTGATTCTATATTGTGGAAACAAATGATCTTAATTGCACTTCTCCTACAAATAGGTTAGTGTAAAAATTAGTATATTTTTCAAGAAGCAAATTGTGTGTAAAGAATTCACACAATAGATTTTGTTGTTCAAGAAGAGCTATATTGAAGGCTTCCATGAACTCTTTATCATTTGGGTCATGGGGAAGATTACAAGGTATCCTAAGTAACTCCCATCTCAAAACATGTTCATTGAGAAACATACTATACATCCTTGATGGTTTTCTATAAGACAAAGCTAACTCTCCAATTCTGTAAGCTTCAGTCTTTGCCTCATATAGGTGGTCATATTCTCTATGCAGCATGACAAGCACTATTTTTACCTACTATTTTTAGCCCTTGCTTACTTGAGGAAATAATAATGTGATATCCATGTTTGTAGTAAAATGGGAATACGAACCTGAAACCACTCCATTTTGATAGGTTTAGTTTGAACCTCTTTTATCTTCCACAAATGGTTTGGCTTGGAGTTCTTTTAATTCTTCTTCCATTTCTACATTTTGGCTGATTGTGGTTGTTAATTCTTCCTAATTCTTTTTTTGTTTCTCTATGAATGCTACTAAGAGATCTATAAAAAAATTTTGTAAATTTTTTAATATGTTTATTCAAACTCCTTTGCAATTTTGTGTTTTCCTCAATTTGCACAAATTACTGATTTGTCTAATTTTGTAGGCACCTAAATTCCTTATTTCATTCCTAAAGTAATGCCTTCAATTCCTCAATTTCCTATTTATGTTCTAAAATTGTCTATTCTTGTTGAAAAATTCCCTGTTTTGATATGGAATGAGTTGATCATTATGAGAGACTACTTTTTCCAATTGCACAATTTTATGTTCTTCCTAAAATAATTTAGTTGTTTGATTTAAACTTTCCTAGATTTCTGTATCATTATGTTTCTCACCTGAAAACTAGTGTATTTCTAAAGATGGATGTTTCTTCGGAAGAGCTTCAGTATCAGGCAAAAATGCGTTCTTTGTTTCTTCTTCTACAACCAAGGTTTCCCTAGGGCTTTGATGGGTTTCTGCTATGACTTTAGAGATGTCTCCATAAATGAAAACAACATCACCTAAGAAGGCTCCTTTTCTCTCTACAAGGGTTCCTTGGGTCCCTATATCTAGAGTTTTTCTTATTGCTTCATGCATTTTAGTGTCCTCTAGAAGTCTTTGCTCAGTTTGTAAAGGAGCTTCTGTCATGGTTCTTTGAACCGTAGTTTTCTCTACAAATATTTACCCTATTTCCACAAGTATTCTCTTAGTGTCCATTACATCCCCTGAAGGATAAGCTGATGTTTGTGGTGATGCCTCTACTGGGTTTTCTTGAATTATGAGGGCCCTTATTGTATTAGAATGTTTACTCTGTTTGTTTCCTTTTGGAGTTGAGATGTGGCTAAAGATATCAATGGAACTAGTATCAGGAGTCAAGCATTCAATTCTATGGAGGGGAGGAGGTCTTTGAAATTTACACATTGATCTTTTCTTCCTAGTAACCGGTGGCCCTGTTTCCCTATCCTCATCAAAAACAATAATTTCAACCTTTTATTGCTCTTTTGGATCCTTATCTGATGGCTCTTGAGATTTTGATGGTACCTCTGAGGATTGAGAAGGGTGTGGCTCCGGAATCCCCTATTCCTTAGGAGAATTTTGGCTCTCCATATTTTCTTGTTCTGTTTGGGGTTCTGTAGACTCTAGAATTCCTTGTTCTTGAGGAGGTTCTGGAGAAACTCCTTTCAGAGCTATTGTTTCCACACCCGAGGGTTCCCCTAATTCCAAATTATTTTTAGGCATTTAGCTACCAAATTGCTAAAGAAACTTGTTCAATTTCTTATTTGTCTTATGCCATTTCAGGATTTGGTGTTTATATATCATGGTAATTAAACCATGATGTTTTAAGGGGCCATTTCCTATCTTGTATTTTCTATCATGCTTTCTAAAGAATAGAACAAAAAAGAAGGACGGTTGATTTTCATCTTAGGTTTCATTGCTCCATGGTGTAAATGGGTCAACATACGAAATGTTGGACCAACTGCAGTGTCATACTGGCTCTCATAAGTGATTCAAATTTCATCACCCAGGCCACTATAGTCCATTAGGGTTCAATTAGGGTTTAATTCCTTTATTTCACCCCTTTTTCTTGTTACTATTTGAGGAAGAGGTTCCCCTAGCTCAACAAATATCTAATCATTTCATTATAAGTAGAATATCTTTCTCAAGACAAAATTATTCCTTCCTCTAGAATACCAATGATTTGATAAAGAATTTGTATACTAACCTTGATTTTATTTCCCTAAATAATTGCATGGTCTTTAGTAAAGTTCTGTAAGAACTCTTCTAATAATTCTATGTAATGCCCCTTGAATTTCCTGAGAAAATCTAGCTATCCTGCAACTTCAAAAACCCCTGTAACATTTTGAATTGTCAACAATTTTTCTACTGAATCTGGCTTAGCATTTATCTTTACCCCCATGATTATTGGTTAATAAGATGAGGGAGAACTAGACTTGAAAGGTAAGGAGAAATTGTTTGATAGGTTTGTCGAGTTACATGTATATAAACTATTAAGTGATGACTTAAAAATGGAACATATTTAAAATAGAAGAGCAATTGAATGTTTTGTTAGACAACTTGCATTAATTACCCTTGTACTGTGTTACATCCACAACTTTGACTATGTTTAACTTTTACTTTTCGTGTGATTAAATGGATAAGTAATCATAGGTTAATGATTTGACATTTGGGGAAAATGTCAGGATAAATAATTGATTATATGGATTATGATTAATGCTTAGAATTAGACATGAGATTACATGTTATTGAGATTATTTTAGTATGATGCATAATAATTTGTTGATGATACACTGATCATAGTTTGAATGACTATGAGTGTAACTAGGAAAAGAGATTTCCAATTCCAAGAAGGGAAGGAGAGTATCACCTGGGAGAAGGAAATAGATGTTGTGGAAAAAATTAGGTATCCATTTGAGTTCCAAAGTTGTTTTTTACGTGAACCTTCATGAGACAAGGTATGTATTAGTCATTTTCCCTTGTTTAGTCGATTTCAATTCAACTATTGTCATTTTTCTGATTAAGGGTTTTTTCGACGTCATCTATGTCAATTTGACTTAATAATTTTCAGGGAACATTATTAATGGTTTGAGTTAACCATTGTCTTTTGTCAGAGACTCCCGATATTTATTGAAGATGAAAGAAAACTAGAAAGACCAAAATAAATGAAAGAAACTCAAAAGAGAGTGATTTATACCTTCACAAGATTCCAAGTCTTCTTCACTCCTTGATAAGGTGGAGGAGCTTGCACCCAAGAGCTCCTTGCTTTACCCAAGTTGATGTTGTGTGTATGTGGATTGCTTTATTGCATTTCAACACAATGTGGATGATGGATTTGATAAGAGATTGGATAGAGATTGAGATTGAGAGATTATTTTGACATTATGATGTTAGGATGAGAAGATTTTGGAGAGATTTTCACATGGTTTTGATGCTATGAAGAAGTTGTTCAAATGGCTTGGGTTGGCCTTGTATTTATAGGCAAATTGGAGAGGATCTTGATCCAACGGTTCAGATTCAAAGTTAGAATCAAGGGTTGAGATGAGAGGGTGATATCAAAGGTTGAGATCTGTAACATGCCACTGGTTCTACCAGCTAAGATTTACTAAGTTAACTCAAAAGTAAACGATTAAGATATGGATAACAAAAACAATAAATTTTTTTCTTAAATCCATTCGATAAGATGCACATTTGAAACATATTTCAAACTCCCATTGCATAATCAAAATTACATTTTCTCAATAAAAGAATTGGATATTTCTAATTACAACTTTTTCATAAAGTAGAAGCATACAAGATTCAAGGGCTTAAGTGAAAATAGAGATATATGATTACATTTTGTCTGTCCTCAATTTCCAGATACCAAATGCATCAGGGGAAGCATCACTCAAGTGATTTTCCTCCAACCACGGACTAACTGCAGTCCCCCGCACATAATTTACCAAACTGGTAAATGGCCCTACCCTTCGACAAAGGGATTGGTTTGGTAATCCCAAAGATAAGCCTAAATTGAGCAAGGTGTTGTGTCCTACATTAACTAGTATGATCATACTATGGCTACAACCATAAAATATGATATCACTACCTAGTAATGCAAACCTGGGTCACAGTGAAATTGACTATGCAAACATTGGCTATTTACATTACTTTGGCCCAAAGTTTCATCACTCCTAACTTGGAATGGATGTCACATGTTCACCCACCCTTCTATCTCGAGTGGGAAAGACAACAATCTCTATTCAAAAGTTATTCCCTTACCCATGGATAAATAAACCCTAGGAATAACCCCCACTTAACAATCACATCATTCTCTATAAATAGGATATTCCCTTTCCCATGGATCAGCAAATCCCAGGAATATCCCCACATAATAATTACATCCAACTTTGTTCTAGGTTATCTCCCTCTTCCATGGATCACATATCCCAAGATTAACCTATTCCAAGTTTTACTATGACACCTACGTCAAAGTAACCCTAGTGCAAGATACATTTTACTATCCTTTTCCATTATACAAGCATCTAATCATACTCAAACTAATAATTATACATAAAGTCCCATATAGGCACAAATCTCTATTACTGAGATTAATTTCACATTCACAATACAAATCACTTATTATATATATAATCAAATAGACAATCACATTGATAAATGCACTCACAAAACAAACAACATTTTGAATGTCTTAAAAATAGAAAAACATAATGAAAGAGAAGTCCTCATGCCTGTGATCATAGCTCCAAACAAATCAACAAAATCCCTTACTTAAGCTCCTTCCAACACACTAGACCTCCCTTCCAAGTAAAGCAACTCTCCAGAACAAAATGGCAAGAATCTCACAACACTAGCTCAAAATCACAATAGCAAAAATAAGAAATCTCTTGGCTGAAAACTTTTGTATAAAAGAATGAGAGAGCTCCCTCTTTTATACAAAAAATCCAAGAGAGATCAAGCTACAAACTAGCTTGAAAACGTACCACAACTCCACCTTCTTCAAAACCAAATTTAGAGGTGACAAAAAGGAAATTAAAAGAGATGACACATAAGTGTACACCCAAGCAACAACAAATAAATCAAACCTCGAAAGCATACAAACCTCTTCACAAAATTGCCACATAAAAGACTGCATTCTCTTTATACATAGCAAAAATTATTTTCAAGGAAATAGTCAAATGTACGTTGGTAAACAATGAAAACTCTTTTTAAATCTCATAACTGATTTTTAGCTCCCACATGTGTTCAAAGACAAAGTCAAAATTGCCATAAGAGTTTGTTTTAAAACTCACTAAGAAATATTTATAATGCTCAAGCCTATGCGCTCCCATAAGCGCTTGGATAGGCTTATACATAGGCTTTGTTTTCTAACTACCATAACCTCCAAACAACTATACACATGTGCCATTATGCTGAGCGCTTTATGTGTTGTTCCTCCTTGTCTTTAGGCTACGTGTCATGTATGGCAGCGCCCATCATGCTATGAAAACCATATATATATATATATATATTATTCAATCATATCAAATTAATAATAGAAATCACATAATTTAATTTCACCAAAACATTTATAATTACATGATTACAATTATAAGAATATAATAATATATATCTTATTGTATAGATATATATATATATATGTATATATTATCAACATAAAAAATCACATACAACTTATTATTCACAAATGCATTTATCGTCATAAAATCTACATAGACATAATATCATAAAATTCACATTCACATAAGTGATAATAACTCTACATGGTCCTGTTAGTGCCTGAATTGACTGACAGTTTTTGAGCAATTTTCATGCAGGCACTTTCCCTAAGTATCCAAAAAATGTTCTAAGTGTTGGACCTCCTCAGCATTGTTCAGCTGCATCATCATATTTTCCTAAGGAGGAGGTCATCATCATCATATTTTCTTCGATGGTGGTCGGCATCATCATGTTCTCTGTCGACCGGTTTCTCATCAGGATCATCATATTTCACTATCGGGTGATGTTTGGATATCATCCTGATCCTGCTGATGAGCTACAGTGCGCCCTGATTTGCTTGCGGGGGTGATTTCTCAAGTATCCGGTGATTTTCCAATTATCACCTTGCCCAAACATGATGATGATGTTGCCCCGATATTCTAAAGGGGTTATTCTCTAAGTTGTTCGACCTGACTTGTTTTTTCTCAAGGGTCGTCATCATCATCATCATATTTCCAGTTATCACCGTGTTGCTTGCGGGGGTCATCATATTTTCTGCCTGCATGATATTTCGCCGGGGTGATATTTTTATCATCGGGTGATCTTGGTTATGATCATCCTGATGATGTTGTTGAAGAGTTCTAAGTGTGACCCGATATTCACTGGGGTCATCATATTGTGAACGTCAGGATGATCTTAGTCAATATCATCCTGATGATGTTGTATCACTTCTTGTTCGTTGTTTTGTCATCCTGATGATGCTGATGTCAGGGTGATATCTATCTTTCTGCCTATCTGCATCATGATATTTCCGAAGGAGTGGGTGATATTTTCATATCACCCGGGTGTATGTTTGTTCCAACGTCATGATGATGCTGATATCAAGAAGACATCCGCCTGCCGGCTTCGTGCATTATCTAGTGGGGGTGATCTTTTCGAGCATCATCATATTCATCTATCGCCTCGATCTTATAGTGGAGCTACAGTGCAACATGATGTTTGTGCATCAGGATGATATTTCCAAATATCCGGTTGTCTTCCGAATATCATCCTGATGTGGATGTGATGATGACGTCATCAAGGTCCGGGGGGGTCATATTTCTAACACTTATCATCTTGTGGAGATCTCCCGATATTTGCAAATATGATGATGACGTCATCCAGATATGAGGAGGTGCGCAGTAGGCGGATATGATGATGACGTCAGCAGGATATGATGATGACGTCATCAGGCTGTTCATCGGCCAGACTTTTGGTATAGGCTCAGCAGGAGGATGTTCCTCCGATGGATCAGGTTGTGCGAATGAAGGCAATTATCATGCAGGCTATATTGCGATATGATGCTGACGTCAGGGTGATATTTCGGGCAACAGGATATCATGCTGCTGGAGGATGATGATGATGAAGTCTTATACTAGTGTCGTTAGGAGCAAAAGCACCGACATCATATATGCTCATGACCTAGTATATAAAGTGTTAAAGAGGTCATCGCGGGGTGCATGTGGGATAATGTTATCCTGCTTATTCGAAATATCATGATGATGAATCTCGGCGGGAAATGGTTGCGATCGACTGTTTGACGTTTTCCCGAGGCCGCGGGTTGGTGCGCCATTAATGGCGAGGGTTGCAGAGGTATGGGCGGATCTGGTACCTGATTGAAGGTGTACATCAGCGGACAGTGGCGCAGGGCTCGAGATTTCTTCCTGTCTCCTCCCCTACCTGCTGCATTCATGTTTGGGTGCCAATCTGGTAATGTGTTTGAGCGCCATTTTTATGATACTGTGTATCTGGCAGGATTTTTGGTCAACCTGGTAGTCAATGCTGAATACACCCTCCTGCTATATAAGGCAAACAGTGTTACTCATTTGTGGTTGTTGAAAGTTGTGGATTTTTGGCTCTGTAATCCATAACCAGCTGATCTGGTTGCTCTGTACAGTCTAACTTGTGAGTTTATGTATCTCCTGTTGTGCGATTTGGCATGAATCCACTGATTTCATGGTTGATCTTATATGAGTGATGCTATCTTAGCATGTGTTGTGTTAATTCTGTCTCCAGTATTGCATGTATTCTTCTTCTGAATCTGGATATTTGGGTAATGTTTAGATTCTAGAGCATAGAATTCCTATGTTGAATGTCTGATCTTTTAACTTCTGCTCAAGGGGTAGATTAAACTGTTTTCAGGTTGAACATTGGGAAGGGTATACTGCAGTAGGGATGCCATAAGTAGAGATAACTTAACACTTTTCATTGGGAGATATCTGTAGGGCAGATATCATGTGTATCCCCCTGAAATCTAGTTTTAGCTATTCATGCTGATCATTCACAGGTGTATGTCTACCGACTCCAAGCCCTGGATAGGCACCAATCATGCTGTGTTCTTGTGTTATACACCATGTCCAGCTTTGCATCCAAAATTCAAACTAAAACATTTCATACTTCCACCTGTTAGTTGTAGGAGTAGGATTAGGAACCCCCTGCATGCTCTCATACCCAACCAGACATCATGTCCAAGAATGTTGCCAGCCTTGTGATCTATCATGCAGATCTTGGTCCATACATGAGAGTATTCTGCCTGTTGTTGTCAAGTTAGATCCTTCTATCTTTGAGCTAGTCAAGGTTACATCTTGAGTTATAGGGATACCCCCCTTGGTGCGGCAGAACCAGAAGTGAAGGGGAGGCAGCTCACGCAACCTCCTATATTTAGTTGGCTGAATCTGCCTGTGCATTAGAAGTGGCAAACCCTAATGCTGATTCAGAAGAAAAACCCAACAAAATGGCGACTCTGCTGGGGAGATCAATGTCATATCCATGAAAGTTTAAGTCTACAAGATTAAAAAATTAGACCTGGAAACTGTTTGTTGCAGCAGAGAAAAGGGTTATATATGTGATTCTGCTGGTGGATGACCCAGAATGAAAGAAATCAATCTGTAGCTTCAGCTTGTTTGAAGCTCATTCCTCTTCAAGGAGGTGGCGACTCTGCATCAAAGAACCTGATAAAAGAACAAAATCAGCCACAGAAGAATTTGCAGCTTCTGCAACATATCCAGGTATTTCATATTGTTTGACAGATTCCCTATTTGGTGAGATAGCACTGGTTAAAAGGGGAACATTGGTGAAAGCAGAGCTTGCATGCTTCTATTAGAACTTACAATGTATTTTAAAGGGCATGCAATGTTGTTCAAAAGACTCATTTAAAGGACTTTAGGAAAGTTTGAAAAAACAGTCTGAACTTTGAGTGCCTAAAGTCATTGTTTGTAGAAAATCTGAGTAGAGAGGAGGGTTGCAATAACATAAAGGATGTATTATCTGCCTATGCACCCTTGTGAAGTGTCAAATGCAAAAATGTATAGTAGTCAGTCCCAACAATGTAATAAAAGAAGTTTCAACATAGACAGATATAAGCCCATAAATTTCAGTGGCATTTGTGGCTATCCAAATGCTTTTCCACCTAAAACCAGAAATTTTTTGCCTAGATTTAAGGGTGTAAAGGATGAATCAGCTGAGAGACACTTGCAGCAGTTCATGAATGTGATAGATGACTTTGAGATTGACCATGAGGATGTGGTTATGAGATTATTTGTTCAATCTCTAGATGAAGATGCAAGGGACTGGTTTTCCTACCTTCCAGCTCACTCTGTCAACTCTTGGCATGGTTTTAAATCTGCATTTCTAGTACAGTATGGTGAAAGAGTTTCTGAATATGCAGCTATTAGTGACTTCATGTACATCCATATTGAAGAAGATGAGTTGATCCCAGCCTTTAACCTCAGATTTATGAGGGCATTGAATAGAATTCCAGAATGCATGAGACCTAATGATGCACTGTGCTTAGTTATCTATTTGGGAGCCTTTGATAAGAAAATGAGTTACAGATTAAGAGACAAGGAGCCCACCACATTGCATCAGGCACATCAGTTTGCAATAGATATTGAAAACAATTGGAGGTATGGGATACAAAAGGGTTATTTCTCTGAAAATTTTTGTTGTCCTGCAGCCCCCAGTGTTAATGAAGGATTTAATTCAGGTATTGACAATGAATGTCATAGCACTCACACCCCTGTTGTCCCAGTTTTTGCATCATTCCAAGAAGATGATGTTTCTATCATAGAGGAGGATGTCCTTTTTTGCCCAGCAGGTGAAGTTGAAAATAACAAATTTTCAAGTAATATTTGCATACCAGTCCTAAACAAAGAGCCTTCATGTTTAAATGATCCAGTTGTGCAGAGTTGTGATCATATGGATCAAGAATCAATATCAGTTTCATCAGGAAGTATTGGAGGGCTGGAAAATGATGCAGATTGTTCAACTTCAGAGTACATTGAAACAGCAAAAATCTTGTATGCGGGGCAATTAGATGATAAAAATGATATCCATGACCAATTCATGGATCAGGTTTGTTCTTCTTATGACTCTGGATCTGATAATAATGAAGAAGAATTGGAGTGTCATGAAGAAGAAGCAGAGGCCTTTGCAGTGAATGTTAATCCCCTTTATGATGAGCCTGCTGATGCATATGATGTTGTGAGTCTTGACTTTCAGTGGTGCAGGATTAACCCTTTGTTTGAGGATGATGATACTGATTTGCAAACTGTGAATAATGAATGTTCATCATCACCTGATTCAGACATGTGCAACATTGGATGTGTGGATCAGGGTTTGTTTTCAATATCAGTAGATATTAGGGGTCTCATATTTTCTGAGTATTTTGAATTGTTGGATCAGCTGGATGAGTGCCTGATAATGTGCAGCAGCCAGATAGACGATAAAGAATGCCAAGAGCAATATGATGTACTGTCTGAGGGACATAACATACATGTGTTGCCTAATGTTGAAGAATATTATGTGTATGGTTGTATGTCTAATTCTGAAATCCAAAATGACAGAGCTGAAAATGATGGTGGCAAGCTTTCAAAACTGGTGGAATATTTTTTTAAGTAGATGACATTATGGGCAGATTATGCCAATCTTTTCAGTTGGGATTGGGATCTTCCAGTTTGGAATCAGGTATTTGACAAGAAAAAATTATGGTTTTTCCTTTTTGGCTGCCCGGGGCCGCCAAAATAATGTTTAAAAATAATGTGTTTGGTGATGCAGATCATGGTAACTTCATGACTCTATGCCCAATGGATAAGGGACTGGTCTGCATCCCAGAGTTCAGGGGTTCTCGCTGCAGTCTTGCACCTGCACGTCCCCAGACAGAGCCAGTGTTAGTGCCTGAATTGACTGACAGTTTTTGAGCAATTTTCATGCAGGCACTTTCCCTAAGTATCCAAAAAATGTTCTAAGTGTTGGACCTCCTCAGCATTGTTCAGCTGCATCATCATATTTTCCTGAGGAGGAGGTCATCATCATCATATTTTCTTCGATGGTGGTCGGCATCATCATGTTCTCTGTCGACCGGTTTCTCATCAGGATCATCATATTTCACTATCGGGTGATGTTTGGATATCATCCTGATCCTGCTGATGAGCTACAGTGCGCCCTGATTTGCTTGCGGGGGTGATTTCTCAAGTATCCGGTGATTTTCCAATTATCACCTTGCCCAAACATGATGATGATGTTGCCCCGATATTCTGAAGGGGTTATTCTCTAAGTTGTTCGACCTGACTTATTTTTTCTCAAGGGTCATCATCATCATCATCATATTTCCAGTTATCACCGTGTTGCTTGCGGGGGTCATCATATTTTCTGCCTGCATGATATTTCGCCGGGGTGATATTTTTATCATCAGGTGATCTTGGTTATGATCATCCTGATGATGTTGTTGAAGAGTTCTAAGTGTGACCCGATATTCACTGGGGTCATCATATTGTGAACGTCAGGATGATCTTAGTCAATATCATCCTGATGATGTTGTATCACTTCTTGTTCGTTGTTTTGTCATCCTGATGATGCTGACGTCAGGGTGATATCTATCTTTCTGCCTATCTGCATCATGATATTTCCGAAGGAGTGGGTGATATTTTCATATCACCCGGGTGTATGTTTGTTCCAGCGTCATGATGATGCTGATATCAAGGAGACATCCGCCTGCCGGCTTCGTGCATTATCTAGTGGGGGTGATCTTTTCGAGCATCATCATATTCATCTATTGCCCCGATCTTATAGTGGAGCTACAGTGCAACATGATGTTTGTGCATCAGGATGATATTTCCAAATATCCGGTTGTCTTCCGAATATCATCCTGATGTGGATGTGATGATGACGTCATCAAGGTCCGGGGGGGTCATATTTCTAACACTTATCATCTTGTGGAGATCTCCCGATATTTGCAAATATGATGATGACGTCATCCGGATATGAGGAGGTGCGCAGTAGGCGGATATGATGATGACGTCAGCAGGATATGATGATGACGTCATCAGGCTGTTCATCGGCCAGACTTTTGGTATAGGCTCAGCAGGAGGATGTTCCTCCGATGCATCAGGTTGTGCAGATGAAGGCAATTATCATGCAGGCTATATTGCGATATGATGCTGACGTCAGGGTGATATTTCGGGCAACAGGATATCATGCTGCTGGAGGATGATGATGATGAAGTCTTATACTAGTGTCGTCAGGAGCAAAAGCACCGACATCATATATGCTCATGACCTAGTATATAAAGTGTTAAAGAGGTCATCGCGGGGTGCATGTGGGATAATGTTATCCTGCTTATTCAAAATATCATGATGATGAATCTCGGCGGGAAATGGTTGCGATCGACTGTTTGACGTTTTCCCGAGGCCGCGGGTTGGTGCGCCATTAATGGCGAGGGTTGCAGAGGTATGGGCGGATCTGGTACCTGATTGAAGGTGTACATCAGCGGACAGTGGCGCAGGGCTCGAGATTTCTTCCTGTCTCCTCCCCTACCTGTTGCATTCATGTTTGGGCGCCAATCTGGTAATGTGTTTGAGCGCCATTTTTATGATACTGTGTATCTGGCGGGATTTTGGTCAACCTGGTAGTCAATGCTGAATACACCCTCCTGCTATATAAGGCAGATAGTGTTACTCATTTGTGGTTGTTGAAAGTTGTGGATTTTTGGCTCTGTAATCCATAACCAGCTGATCTGGTTGCTCTGTACAGTCTAACTTGTGAGTTTATGTATCTCCTGTTGTGCGATTTGGCATGAATCCACTGATTTCATGGTTGATCTTATATGAGTGATGCTATCTTAGCATGTGTTGTGTTAATTCTGTCTCCAGTATTGCATGTATTCTTCTTCTGAATCTGGATATTTGGGTAATGTTTAGATTCTAGAGCATAGAATTCCTATGTTGAATGTCTGATCTTTTAACTTCTGCTCAAGGGGTAGATTAAACTGTTTTCAGGTTGAACATTGGGAAGGGTATACTGCAGTAGGGATGCCATAAGTAGAGATAACTTAACACTTTTCATTGGGAGATATCTGTAGGGCAGATATCATGTGTATCCCCCTGAAATCCAGTTTTAGCTATTCATGCTGATCATTCACAGGTGTATGTCTACCGACTCCAAGCCCTGGATAGGCATCAATCATGCTGTGTTCTTGTGTTATACACCATGTCCAGCTTTGCATCCAAAATTCAAACTAAAACATTTCATACTTCCACCTGTTAGTTGTAGGAGTAGGATTAGGAACCCCCTGCATGCTCTCATACCCAACCAGACATCATGTCCAAGAATGTTGCCAGCCTTGTGATCTATCATGCAGATCTTGGTCCATACATGAGAGTATTCTACCTGTTGTTGTCAAGTTAGATCCTTCTATCTTTGAGCTAGTCAAGGTTACATCTTGAGTTATAGGGATACCCCCTTGGTGCGGCAGAACCAGAAGTGAAGGGGAGGCAGCTCACGCAACCTCCTGTATTTAGTTGGCTGAATCTGCCTGTGCATTAGAAGTGGCAAACCCTAATGCTGATTCAGAAGAAAAACCCAACAGGTCCAATTCAATATCCTTGTACCTATGAACAATACGCTCATAAGTGTGCGTTGGTACGTCTACCTATGTACACTCATGATCGTATCGATTCATATGTATGAACTTATTGTGGACTTGTAGGAGTTATGATCAAACCATATAAAACCTTGCCTATGCAACCATAAACTTACCAACATGTAGGTTAAATCACCTTTCTCACTTGAACATCCAAACATGCATTTAAGATTCACAACATAGATCACGTACCGCTACCCACACTGACTCAACTTAAGCTAGGTCAAAATAGAATTGTGTGTGTGTTTGCTCAGTCTAGGTTTCTCTAGGGTTACCAGACCAAGTCCTTCTCATGAGTGATACTTCCCCTCCTTTCCGGAGGAGCAACCTATTCCTGCATCCACTTAGATCATCATCACAGTAGTTAGTTGATCAAAGTATAATCATTTGCTTCATACATTTTCTAACAATAATCATTTAAAATACAAGACATTGCATTATTCCAATTTTCTTCATTTTCCAATCAAGATTCATAATACACATGAATGGAAAGATTTCATAGTCATTCCTTATTCAAATAAATTAACCAATCTAGGTAAATAGTAAATGGATAGAGCCACACGGGGTGTGACATACTCCCCTCCTTGTGAATCATCGTCCCTGATGATTTTTAAGTATCAAGTATTATTACAACATAAATAAGTCATAAAAAGTATCATACTACAAAACATATTGATATCAAGAGCTTTCATAATTTAGAATAACTTGTGGGAACTTTTGCTTCATCTCAGCATAATCTTTCCAAGTGGCAAAATCTTTTGCATACTGATCCCATTGGATCTTGTACTGCATAACCTTTCTATTATGCAAGCAGAGCTTGCAAACTTCAAGCATTTAAGAAGCTTGATCATAACCATTCCTGAGTTCTGTACTTGTAAAACATTCTAAGAATATAATAATAATCTGCTATATATATATCAAATTCAAATCATTAAAAGTTTTGCGCCTCGTGGCAATAGTTGTTATCAGAATGATTCTAAAATCAATTGAATTGCTAACTTTGAGAATTTTCAAGGATCTCTTCATATCTAGGAGCTGGTTTGGAATACATTCCATACTTAATGAAACTTTTTATGGGGTTGGACCCTCAAAAGAACTTTTATTCTCTTAATCTAGAATTGTCTTAGTATACACTTAGCATCAACGTAACTTTTCTATCCCTTATTAGTTTTTCACCAATCTTTTCTGATCAGCATGATCGATTCATCCATTTCTGACAACTTTTCTAGACTAATGCTAATCCTATCTTCTAGCTTACCCAGCCTATAGGAGTTCGACATCTTCTTCTATCCAATGTTTCAAATGGAGTCATTTTGACAGTAGAATGATAGGATTTTTTTATAAGCAAATCCCACCAGTGGTAGATACTCTTCCCACTTATAATGTTGATCCATGTAATATATTCGAATGATTCCTCCAAAACCTAGTTAACTCTCTTAGTTTAACCATCTATTCTCAGGATGATAAGTTGTACTTACATTAATTTTAGTTTCTAGCACTGCAAATAAGGTTTACCTTAAACCTTGTTGTCACATGCGCATCTCTATATGAGATAATCTTCTCAGAAACTCCATGTAATCTAAACACTTTCTGCACAATTTGTGAGCCAACACTAGTGTACTCCACTAGATAAATTCTCTGGTATAAAAGGTGCTACCTTTATTCTTTAACATTCTAAACAACTTGCCACAAATCTTGCGGCATCCCCTTTTAATTTCTTCCAGAAATATAGCAGCTTTGCATCTGCTAACATCTTAGTGACACCAAGATGTCTTAAATATGGTGCATTATATACTTCCTATAACATCAGAAAATGTCCCCTTGGGGGCTTTTCCCTCATAAGGTTTAGCTCCTAGGTCTTTAATCTACATTTAGGACATCTTGCATCATAATTTGACATCTCGATGAAATAAGCCCTAAGTTTCATGACAAATGGGACCTAGGGGGATCCCTTGAACCTAACCCTGACCAAAATAGGGAGGGAGGACTTAGGCGCCCACGCCCTAGTCCTACCCTATTTTGGGTTAGTCCCAAATTTTGAGTGTCAGCTTGTGATCGTTATTTGGGTCCTATGCCGACACGGTAAGTTTGAATTACGAAATTCTTGGCAGGAGTGTTTGTAGTTGCATATATAAGCATGTTTAGGCATTCATTTGTAAACTAGATGATTACTAGCTAGTAATTTGGATTCTCAAGTTTATGTGAAGGTGATTCAAGGCATTCATTGTGTAGCAAGAGCAGATTTGTGTTGTTTATGTGTTTGTATTTGCATATTTGAGCAATCATCTCCTCATGGCATGAAGAGCTTCTTCCTCCCATGAGATCTTCACTACAAGGCGACATCATTTGTGTTTTTGAGTATTTATCATTTAGTTTTTACCTCTACCTCACAAGGGCACTTGCTTTCTATCTGAAAACGGTGTTCGGAAGACTTGCATGTCTCTCTAGGGCTTGACTCAGGCAAGCCTCTAAACACCACAACCCCCTTCCAAAGTTTCTGTGATTACAGGTTACAGGTTGAGGATACAGGAAAAATGGAGTTGCAGGAGGGTATTGCAGAGTGTTAGATTTGTAGATTAGAGTTAAAAATAGCATCCTGGACTTGGGTGCCCGCTACCAAGTCCTCCAGATTCCGTGACGGGAAAATCTCTTATATAGCAGGAACAGGTTGCAGATCAAGTTTCCAAATCCCAACAAAAACCTAGGCATTGAACTTGGGCACCCGCTACATAGTCCCCGACTGTTCCTCTTCTAAACCCTCAAAATAGTGCACAGTTATCTATCATTTTACATCTTTCTGTAGCAGCATTTTCTGATATTCATCTATTTGCTTCCGTATTTGCATAATTAGGGTTTTGATGTATAATTGAGCATAAGTGAGTATAATTGACAATCAAATCATACAAATCCAAGTTTCCCTACATTCCTAAGTGACCAGGGGTATGATAGTGCATTGCCACTCAACCCAAGGTCCTTGAATGAAAGGGTGAAAGGAGGATACATACACAAAACTATCAAAAACCAATTATCCAAATTTAACCCTTTACATTTTGGTGAACCCGTGTTATTGGAATTGTTTGCACCTTTCTGAGTGTTTTGCTTTATATTTTCTTTGATTTCATTCATTCATAGTATCATTCATCTTGTTGCATTGGAAAACTTACAAAAAAAATGAAAAATTGGAAAAAAATTACATTCTAGGGTTTCTACTTTGCAACAATTAATGTGAATTTCATCAAATTTCTAATTTTTACATTAGATCTGAGATAAATTATAGAAAATTACAAAAATTGAATAGCTTTCTTTGCATTTTCATCATAAAATTGCTAGGGTTTTGTTGAAAATTGTGAATTTTTCGTATAACCTAGTAATTCCAAAATCTAGGGTTTGTAGGCAAAATCTTGTTTCAGATTTTCTACTGATCTTAGACACTCATTCAAATTTGCATTTGGCTGTAGTGTTTCATTTTAGTGTAAATTTGCATTTAGATCTCATAAATTTGCATTTTTACATAGAAAATTTTAACAAAAACTAGCATTTTCATTGATTTTTTCATTAGATTTACACTTGCATTTTGCATGGTAGGGTTTGAAAATCATTTGTAGATCTGAGTGGAACTAATTTTCATCATAAATCAGACTACAATATATTCATATAGCATTTTGTATCAAGATCCCAAACCTAGGGCTTGAAAAACCTTGATTTTCACTAAATTTGGCCTTATCGGCTCTCTAATTATGCACCATAGGCATGTTGTGATGAATATGTTTGCACTAATTGGATTATATTATGGTTATTATCTTCTTCCCCTTCTAAAAATCTTCACAACACCTTTTTATTGGACTCTTGTATTGAAAATTTGGTGAAAATTTGCATATTTTTGCTATATTTGCCCTAGGGTTTGACCTAGATTGCACTCCAAGCATGTTGTAAAATATTTTATGACTCTAGGTGAATGATATAATTTCTATTATTTTTTTCACCTCATAAAATTCCTTACAACACCTCTTTAGGTCTTGGGATTGAAAAAAGGTGAAAAATTGCATATTTTAGGGCATTTTCACTAGGTTTTAACCTATCATCATCTTAGATTTGCATCAAAAGTGTTTTGTAAAGGATATTATTGTTGTATTGGACTTATATCAAACATATTATTTTCTTCCCCTGATCAAAATACTTACAACTCCTTTTCTTTGATATATTTGCATTAAAAAGTACAAAAAATCAAGCATTTTAGGTCATTTTTGCATAATAGTTCTGCACTGGTCTTTTGCATAACTGTTGAAAAGACTTAAAAATATGATTTTGCATTGATGTTACAAGACATTTCACTATTGAATCTTCATCTCATTACTCTTTGGTATCTTTACATGCATATATCAAAAACTTCAAAAGTTTCTACAAATTTCTTAATATGAATCATCATGTTCTCACTTACTTACAAGCCATGTATTACAAGGATATATTTAAATACACTTGATTTGAAATCCTTAACTATGTATCTGATTATGACAACTTCACATCTCTCATGAATACATACCCTTGGGTAGTAGAAGATTTGACGAAACACATTGAGAATGATGAGAGTGAAAGTTTTCATAATGCTTTGGATTTAATAGCTAAAACATGTGATGATGACATAAAAAATAATTCCTCCTATGAGGATATACTAGCACAAGAGGATGAAATCATTGACACATTCTTGAACATCACCCTATCCTCTTTGGAAAATGAAACATTAGTGGATAAAGGGCTCCCTCTCAAGAAGGATTCTTCATGGGTGGAAAAAGACTATTCACCTAATGATCATTTGGTGCATGAGACCTCTACAGATAATCCATTAGACCTTCCACCTATGATTGAAAACTCAAGAACCTTCGATGAGAAGACTATGGATATCTCTAATCCTCCTAACAATACAGTACCTTCTTCTCATCCCATTGCTCTCCCTAGCCAAGATGTAGCATTAGTGGATGAGAAAAGGTCTCTCACATTAAATCCCCTAGGGATAGATGTTGGGTATAATCAAGAGGAAAACAATGTTAATTCAATATTCATTAATAGATTTTGTAGAAATATTCCTAAGATGGTTGTGCAGGGGGCACCTAGTGCACCTTCTTGCTTAAAGCCGATGATTACAGTTCAAGGTGTTCAAAAAGTGTTACAACACCCGTAATAACAAGAAAAGTAAGCAAGCACCGCATGTGCCTGTCTCTCTTCCATGTTGTCAACCTATGCTCCCTCCACCACCTCATCTTACTCATAAAAGTGGTCAAGAGTATGATCTTGTCAAACAGCTTCGCGCTACTCCGTCTAAGATCTCTCTTTAGGAGTTAATACAAACATTGCCTACATACCATGGAATGCTCCAAGAAGCTTTACAAAAGGTGATTGTCCCACCTATTACTAAGCCTAATGATATAGCAGCCATATTGGATATTATGCATTCGACAAAAATAGATATTCTCTTTCAACCACAGGAATTACCATCAATTGAAGTTCAAAACCAATATGATCCACTTATTATCTTTGTCACAATAAATAAGACATTGGTAAAATGAGTTATGATTGACTATGGATCAACTCTTAATGTTTGTAGCATTGACCTACTACACAAAATCAAGGCTAACACATCACAAATCAAGCCAGATAAACTTCAAATTCATGGCTTTGATAATCATCATAAGCAATCATTAGGTACTATAACTCTACCTATACAAGTAGGATCTGTGATTGTGCCTACCTTGATTCATGTCATGCCTTGTTCTTTATATTACAACATGATTCTTGGTAGACCTTAGATTCATGCATTGGGGGTAGTCCCTTCCACCCTGCATCACTCAATCAAATTTATATTCAAAGGTAAACTTCATACTATTCATGTTGATCCTAAACCAAATAACTGTTTACATATTGAAACGCAAAAACCAATTTACAATCATATGAGCTTAAAAAATTTACGAGCTGATTCGTCAATGCCTCTAGCCACA
This sequence comes from Cunninghamia lanceolata, assembly GCA_027924645.1. Taxonomy (NCBI): domain Eukaryota; kingdom Viridiplantae; phylum Streptophyta; class Pinopsida; order Cupressales; family Cupressaceae; genus Cunninghamia; species Cunninghamia lanceolata. Next base: position 1,132,326 of record BSBN01000481.1, on the reverse strand, counting down.
AATGATGTTGTGAAAGATTCTATATCATTGAATGCAATCTTTGGTGATGATTGGGGATCATTAGATTTTAATCCTTGCGGTATAGGGGGATATAAAATTAATAGCCTTGACACATCAAAAGTAGCATCGATTTCACCTAAGCAATCTTTTGAAGCACCTAAGAAACCTAAACTCCCCTTAGTAGAAAATAAAAACAATACTCTCACTTATACCACAAACTATGAGACCTATGAGTCTTTACTATCCCCTAAAGAAATGACATCCCTCTATGGTCGAGGATTTAAAATCCTTTATAAAGTTTTTGACTATATAGGTAAGGGATGTATAAATCAACAAGGAATTCGAGTACCTATAGAATCTGCTTCAACACATTACTCAAGCGGCATTGGATATAATCATTTTAAATAAAAGAAAGCCTCTCGTCGTCCTAAACTTAATGTTAATGCAACATCAACAAGACCAAAACAACGTGACAGATATCCTAGATATGTATGCTCTTAACATTGGGATAAAATAGGTAAGTATCTCTAACCCTTTATCTCTCATGATGTGTTTCTCCCGTGATGTGTTATGTGTTGTTTAGGCCTCCTGGGATGACCCCTGATTCTCTTGTAAGGTCCAAGATACTAGGAGACCGCCTCTATTGTGACCTTCTTCTATTTGTATCATCATTCTTTTATATTGCCTCTCTCTCTGATTTCATTGTTGTGTGTTGTGTCTTACGAACATAACGTTTCAGTTGGTGACTTGGGGGCACCCTCCTACATGACTGTCCCTAAGACATTTGTTTCTCCTCTCTTATTTATTGTTTCCCTTCCTCTAGTGTTTCTATCTAGCAGGCAGATGACGAAAAACATTTATACTGATGTGGACCTAGCGTCCCTTTAGCGAGAAATAAAAAATTGGACTTAGTTCCTAATATGACGATGGGGTTGTATATCTTATCTGACGCTTGGCTAGTAGAAGCACTCCATGCTTTCTACATAGTGATTTTGATGATCTTTTATCTCTCTTACAAACCTTAATAATACTGTTGCTCTGTGCACTTTATTTGTCTTTGAATCTCATCTTGGTGACACTCGGTTCTAAGATTTTCATGATATAGCCCCACAGTTATCCTTGATCTCTAAATTCGTAGTATAACCTTGGCTCTTTGTGTGACTGATCATATGCATTGATGTTGTTGTTTATCATGATTTTGTGGACACTAACATGTTTCTTGCAAGGATGTGTTTGTGGGAACGTTTGGTGATCGTAAAGTACATGTCACCTCCAGGGGGCATGGGCTTTACAAAAGTCTGTGTTCCCTTGTGTGTTTTCTTCCTACCTTAACGTGTTTGATATCGATGCATGATATCAACAAGCTTAAGGTGAGGGCATATATAAGGTAAGATGTTTTTTGTAGATGTTAGCAATGTGCTTGTCCTCAGGTGTAGTTTAAAGACTAGTGGCGATGAGTCCCTCCTGCACTCTGAGTTTATTTGCAATCAATCAATCAATCATCTTAAGCCCTTTGCAGAGGCGTGGGTGGTGTATCTCTTGCGGAGAGTACCCATCCTATCATTTTCAAAAGTCTTCTGCGGAGGTAGGGAGCGGTTCTGTGACTAACTCAACTATTAAGCGTGTCTTTGGTGATTGTTGTGGCAAAGCCCAATCATCGGTGTGTGCCTGTAATGTGCCTAAGATGGTGATGAACCTAGAAATAGGAACACTCCATCGCTTGTCTATCGTGTTTTCTCCGTGTCTTCAAAGTGTGTGTGTTTGGTGTGCTTGCTTTGTTTGGCATGTCTGTTGCCCCATATGTAGTCTAAAGACTAGCGTGATGAGTGCTTCTTGCATTTTGGGAGGTTTGGCATGTCTTGCGTGTGTGTTGCCCTATATATGCAGTCTAAAGACTAGCACGATGAGTGCTTCCTGCATTATGGGAGGTGTGTTTACTTTCCTTGTACTTGCATTTGCATTTCATGTATATGAGAAAATGAAAAGAAAAGAAATCATTCTTGTCTCCCATGCATTAACTGTCTTCTATGCATTTGTTGTTTTCTCCGTGTTTTGCATGACTGTAACTATCTTCTCCGTGTTTTGTGTGCCTGTCATTGTTTTCAATGTGTTTGACGTGTCTTCTCTGTGCTTGATGTGTTTGTTGTGTTTATTGACCATACTTTAATGCATGTATTGGCCTCATGTTTATACATACATTAAAGTGGGGGCTAAATGTAACGTCAGAAAATGTCCCCTTAGGGACTTTTCCCCCATAAGGTTTAGCTCCTATGTCTTTAATCTACATTTAGGACATCTTGCATCATATTTTGACATCCCAATGAAATAAGCCCTAAGTTTCATGACAAATGGGACCTAGGGGGATCCCTTGAACCTAACCCTGACTAAAATAGGGAGGGAGGACTTGGGTGCCCATGCCCTAGTCCTACCCTATTTTGGGTCAGTCCCAAATTTTGAGTGTTTGCTTGTGACCGTTATTTGGGTCCTATGCCGACACGGCAAGTTTGAATTACGAAAAATTCTTGGCAGGAGTGTTTGTAGTTGCATATATAAGCGTGTTTAGGCATTCATTTGTAAACTAGATGATTACTAGCTAGCAATTTGGATTCTCAAGTTTATGTGAAGGTGATTCAAGGCATTCATTGTGTAGCAAGAGCAGATTTGTGTTGTTTATGTGTTTGTATTTGCAAATTTGAGCAATCATCTCCTCATGACATGAAGAGCTTCTTCCTCCCATGAAATCTTCACTACAAGGTGACATAATTTGTGTTTTTGAGCATTTATCATTTGGTTTTTGCCTCTGCCTCACAAGGGCGCACACTCTCTATCTGACAACGGTGTTCGAAAGACTTGAATGTCTCTCCGGGGCTTGACTCATGAAAGCCTCTAAACACCACAACCCCCTCCTAAAGTTTCTGTGATTGTAGGTTATAGGTTGAGGATATAGGAAAAGTGGAGTTGCTGGAGGGTATTAAAGAGTGTCAAATTTACAGATCAGAGTTAAAAATAACACCCTAGGCTTGGGCACCTGCTACCAAGTCCTCCAGATTCTATGACAGGAAAATCTCTGATACAACAAGAATAGGTTGCAGGTCAAGTTTCCAGATCCCAACAAAAACCTAGGCATTGGACTTGGGTGCCCACCACATAGTCCCTGACTGTTCCACTTCCAAACCCCAAAAAATAGGTGCACAGTTATTTGTCATTTTACATCTTTTTGTAGCAGCATTTTCTGATATTTGTCTGTTTGCTTCCGTATTTGCATAATTAGGGTTTTGATGTATAATTGACAATCAAATCATACAAATCCAAGTTTCCCTACATTCCTAAGTGACCAGGGGTATGATAGTGCATTGCCACTCGACCCAAGGTCCTTGAATGAAAGGGTGAAAGGAGGATACATACACAAAACTATCAAAAACTAATTATCCAAATTTTACCCTTTACACTTCCTTCCATACCAAATTCCTTAATTCACTAGAATCAAGTACATAAATTATTCCTTTATTCCTCAATAACCCATTAGGTTCAAAATAGAAACCTTCATACCTCTTATCTTGCAAATTATCCGAGAGTGCTTGCTTAACTTGTTCATAGAACTCGTCACCCTTGGATCCTTGCATTACTCGACTTTTGAAATCATATTGGATAGTTACCATTGAAGATATATTCCTTTCTCAGCTTATAGCACTGGCAATTGTATTCTTGTTTCCCTTGATATAGTTAATGTTGAAATCATAGTCCGATAATGGTTCTAACCACCTCCTTTGCCTTGTATTTATATTGGGTTGAGTAAATAGTTACTTTAAACCATGATGGTCTATTTTTAATTCAAAAGGTTTTTCCAACAGATGGTGTCTCCATATCTGTAATGCATGAACAACTACTACTAACTCCAAACCATGTGAAGCATAATTTTGTTCATAAGGCTTTAGCTTCCTAGACTCATAGGCTATGACTCACCCTTCCTGCATTAACACACTACCCAAACCTTCACCTGAGGCATCTGGTACTACCTTCGAACCTCAAAGGTGTAATTTTCCTCATATCCTGGTATAACTCTTTTTCCATTCTCTTCCTCTTAATCCTTTCAGAACGTGATTGAAATGAGCACTGAGTTTGAGATTGTGTTCCTACATCCTCATGTTCACTAGCTTGAGAATTTTCTTCTTTTTCTGCTCTATCCTTTCCTTGTTCCAATATCCTGACTCTTTCTTGTCTTGATCAACATCACTAGGATTTGATCTAACTTAGTATCCATATTCTCAACTCCTTTTCCTACTTCTTCACTTCCCCCAAGGTTAATTCTTGTTCTAACCAAGAAAATTCACTCTGTGGTTTTTCATAAAGATTCAAATTCTTTGAATCTTACCAATTGTTCTAAAAACATTTAACATTTCCAAATTGAATCACTTATTCATATTCAAAACTTTTGCACAAGAAAGAATACATATACATAAGCTTTTGATAAAACACTTTTCTTTTCTTTATATCCAAAAGGATTTGAATACCCTCTCAGCTACATGAATGAGTGGAGTATATCCCTCAGATTTCTAGTTCATCATGATTATTCTCAAATGGGTAATAACCCTTAGCTTTATCCTCAGATACTTAATTTTGGGGAACATATTAGACTCTGAATCATCACTTAAAGAAATTACAATTACTTCTGCCAAAGGAGGAACATAAGGATTCCTAAACAACATGGTAGAACTCACACTACACTCTGAGGACATATTCTTAGAAAGTGGTAAGGATGTTGATTTGGTTGGAGAAACCAAAAGCAGACGGTTGAAGTTGACAGTCTCTCTCAGAGTGTTAAGCTAAGTTCCTAGTGCTAAAGACTTTGCACAAAGTTCAGGGTAATGATTTGCCACTTCCACTCTTGGAATATCATATAGATACCAATTCCCTACAGGGTGATTTTAATCATCCTTGACTTCTCACATTCTAGACAACTTATTATCACTCTTCAGTCTTTTTCAGAAATAAAGAGATTTCACATCGACTAGGAGTTTAGTTACTCCTAGATGCCTTGATTAAGATTAAGAATGAATTTTTTACCTCACAAAGTTTCTCAAATCTGTGGAGTTAGGAATATCCCAAGTGTATTTTCTACAATTTACTCCCTTACACAATCCTTTAGAGGCCCATCCAAGACATGATAGAGGTGAACATTGCACAAAACATAGTGAACAACCAAAAATGTTCTAGTATAGCCACCACAATAATTTTAATCAATGTCAAAGTATAAACAATTTTGATTTTCAAAAATAAGTCAAAAGATTGAGCTCAATAACCCAAATTTTGACCAACTGGTCATAAAATAAATAATCTTCAAAATTCGATGGCTAGACCATTCCAAAAATAAAGGAATAAAGTAACAAAAATTCATGTAAGTATTTAAAAAGAAGTTTTACCAAAAATTCAAGAAGTGTCAAAATCCAAAGATACAATGACTATGCACTACGTGACTGACTAAGTCACTAACAAGGGACTAGATTGTTGTACAATACTCGAGTTTTCCAAAAACTTACAGTGGGTTAGAGACCATGCTACTAGCACAATTAAATAAGTCCCTTAAGACTTTCATTATACTCAAAAATCAAAATATTAAAACACATCCACCCTTACATCATGGAATATCTATCGTTCATCACATAGATGATACTATAAGGTGGTGTTACAACAACACACAAGGACTTCAATTGTAATACACACCTCTTTCCTTTGTTTACAAAACTCTATTCCCTACCTCCCAGAATAGTTTACTTAAATCAAACTTGTCTAAATAGCTCGGTGATGATCACATTAATCATTGCAATTATTCTTTCTATCTCCACCAAGAGACAAAATACATAGTTCTCAACTTTTTGTCCAAAATGCTATGAAAATCTCCTTACATTTGCTATGAATTATCTTGCAAACTTCATGCAAACTCTTAACAAAAGAATGTTACTAATCCTAATCTTTATTCATCAAAATATTGCCTAAGAGGATCCACTTTATTTACGTCCTCTATTTATGCATGATTCTTTGTATATGGCAATTGGTTTTCTCATGAATCCTAGAAATCAAAAGCATTTCCAAGTCCTGTATTATTTTTCCAAGCATTTTAAGCCAATACATCACTACTTGTCCTTTATTAATCCTTTTATCTGTTAGAAATTAATCTTTACTTAGTGAAGATTATTATTCTTTACTTAGTAAAGATCATTTGTTTATATTTTATTAATTTATTTGGTGTATTATCCCACACATGTACGGATAATTCACCTCTTTTATTCCTTATGTAGGAATAATCTATTTCTACAGATTCCTCCTTAAGAGGAAACAAGTGGCACACACCTTATGTAAGATGGCATATGGGAGTTACGAATAACTCCCTTGCTCACCTCTATTTAAGAGGTGTCTCCTCCTCTCTTTGATGTATTCCTCATCACGGATATCTTCTTCCTTATTCTTCTTCTTCATTTCCTCTCACTTCACTCATTGAGAAGTTTTCTCTCTTTCTCTGTAATCTTTATTATGCTTCATGCCATTTGCATAACATAGGGGGTTTTTCTTTTTTTTTCCCCCTTCACAATCTTGGTCTCCATTGGTGCATGCTGGTAAATTACTCTAGTCATTTATTTATTTACTTCACATGTTTGATTAATAGTTTGTTGATCCTTTAATCTTCTTTACACGGCCATTAGAGCAGTGGGGACCTTGCAACCCCCGCTATCAGCTTGTTGTCGACCTTGGACAACCTCCCCCATCACTGCTTCATCCGACCTCTCCTACGCCATTCTTCCACCCTCCATTTTCCCCTCCTTTGCTCGTTTTAACTCCTGCACAAAAAAATCAAATAGATGTTTTTTAAAACTCATGTGTGCCTCCTTATATTCTAAAAAAGGGTTTCTTTTTTCATATAAAGGAGGTTTCCTTTTTAAATTCTAGTGTTTAGTTTTTTTTATGCTTTTTTAATAGATGATTTTTAATAAGCCTTTTAAAATATTATATGATAGGAAAACTTAAAGATTCTTAAAAATTTTAATATATATTTTTTAAATATAGTTTTTTAATATTTATTAAAAAAACTATAATATTTATTAAGTTCTAATATATATTCTTTTAAAATTTATTTTATTTTATTTAAATTTAATATGCATTATTAAGTTTTTTTTTAAATAATTTTTCTTATAAAAAAAATTCTGTAGGCAATTTTTTAGAAAAAAAATTGCCTAATTACGAAAGAAAAGATAAATTTTTTTAAAAGATCCTAAATAGTTGAATAAAATGCAAAATTTTTTAAAAATGTCTACCTTAATTCCTGAAATCAAACTAACCTCAACTAATTATCATTCATGGAAACAACATATTAGTTTTATTTTTTGATTTAAGCATCTTTTGGATGTAGCTACAAATCCCAAAGCAGAACTTGGTGCTAGTGCAACCCAAGATGAGATAGACATATGGATAGCAAAAAATGATGAAGATCTCAGCCCAATAGGTATTTTGATGTCACCTGAATTGTATGTTCACATAGGGGCGTGCACAAAAGCCCATTCCGCATGGGAGATTCTTAAAAATATTTACGACAATGCAAATGAATCTAGGAAGATTCAACTTCAAGATCAACTCGAAGATCTCAGGTATACGGATTTCAAAACCATGGATGAATTTCTTCTTAAATTTAATGATATTAATACTTAATTGATTGATTTAGGAGTTAAGCTTGAAAATCTTAGATTGATTCATATCATTCTTAAAAAATGTTTACCTAAACCGTTTCAACAATATATTACAAATATTCATGCTCAATTAGCTATTCCTACTTTAGCTACTCAATTATCTTTTGATATATTTCAAAATTTGTTAAGGCAAGAAGAAGCTAAGTTGATTTAGTTTGGTACTCTTAAAAATAATGAGCATGCTTTTATGTCTAAACATAATAATAAATCTAACTCTACACCTAATAAAAATCACAATTACAATCCAAAATTTCGTAACAATAACAATAGTTATAGAAATCACAACAATAATACTTATGATAGTCGAAAGAATAATCCTTCTAATAATCGACAAAACAATACTCCTAAGAAGCCTCATTGTAACTATTGTAACAAAGACATATATTAGACTAGTGATTATTTCAAAAAGCCAAATGCTAATATGAAGCAAAATTATAGGCACAATAATCAACAAAATCATAAGCCTCCTCAAAATAATCAATTGAGGCGTGCTTTTACTTGTGCCTTATTTAGTTCTTAACCACTTGAGTGGATTATTGATTCAAGTACATCTTAACATGTTACTTCTCATAAAGAGGTATTTCAATCAATGCACCCTGATAATACTAATATTCCTCTTCAACTTGCAAATAATCATAGTTGTAAAGTAGAAGCAATTGGAGATGTGAATATTCCAAATGGTAAGCTACATGATGCTTTATATGTTCCTGAATTGAAAACAAATTTGCTTTCTATAGCTAAGCTCTATCAAGATTACATGATAGAGTTTTACATAGATATGTGTTATGTCATTGATCCAAATCAAAATGACAAAGTCATTGCTAATGCTAAATTAGACAATGATAATTTTTTCAAATTCTATGAATTTGTTTCTTCTAAATACTCTTTATTATCTACCATTGATTTCAATATTTGGCATGAATGACTTGGTCATATCAATGCTGACAAAATTGTCTTGATGCAAAAATATAATATGGTAGACAGATTGCCTCGAATTGTTCCTTCTAAAATTGTATGCATAGGATGCATGAGTGGTAAGATGCATAGGTTGCCCTTTCCTAAAGGTCAATCATGGAGGGCAAAACATAAGTTACACTTCGTTCATAGTGACCTTTTGGGACCCATGGAAAATACATCCATCCAAGGATCAACGTATGCACTTACTTTTATTAATGATTATTCAAGAAGGACTTGGATCTATTTTCTAAAAAGCAAAGATCAAGTTCTTGATACTTTTATTGATTTTCATAAATTTATTGAAAGGCAATCTGGTTTTAAACTTAAAATTTTAAGGACTGATAATGGTACCGAATATGTGAACAATGCTTTCAAGAGCTACTTACAGTCCTTTGGTATTAAGCATGAGCTAACCATTCCTTATACACCACAACAAAATGGTGTAGCGGAAAGGACACATAGAACCATTGTTGAAATAGCTAGATGCATGTTACATGCTAAAAACATGCCTTACAAACTTTGGGCTGAAGCTATGTATTGTGCTACTTATATTATTAACAAAACTCCAACCAAAGCCCTATGTGATATCACACCTGAAGAGGCTTGGTCAGGTAGAAAGCCCAACCTTAAAGATTTAAGAATTTTTGGCTCTATTGCTTTGTTCATACACCTAAACAAAGAAGACAAAAGTTAGATTCTAAATCTTCTTCTCAAATTTTTGTTGGGTATGATGAATAATCCAAAGCGTATAGAGTTTATAATCCAATTACAAATAAAGTTGAGCTTGCTAGAGATGTATGCATTGCTGAAAATGGGGTACATGATTGTTCTAAAGTTGATGATGATTCTTCTCCAAAGAATGTTTGTGTTATTGAGGATGATCCTCCTATGAATCCTCCTTTGAACCCCCCTAATCCATCTCTTAGCCAAAGTGATAGTGATCATGATGATAGTGAACCTTCTTATCATGATTCTTCTTCAAGTGATGATACTCCTACTATTGGGAATAAGGTGTCTCAAACTTAATAATTCCTTGCATTTATTATTGTAATGTAATTTATTTACTTAGCCTATGTTGTAATTTTGTTGCACATCATGTTTTGTCATTTAGTGTGAAGTGGCACGATGAGCTGTCACTCCACTTGTAAGATGACTAGGATGGTCAACACACTCCATGTGGAAATACATGTCCCTTTTGTGTGGTAGAGATTTTCTACCATGTGTCAGCATCTTGACTAGTGTGTAAGTGAATCTTGACCGAAACGGTTATGACATATTCCTATGACATAATCTATGAAATGTAAGAGTCAGAAATAGAAGGTTCTATGATAGGTGAAGACATGTGTCACAAGGTATCTTGGAAGCAGGCATCTTTGGGCGCCCCAAGGAGGGTTATGACATGTTGTAAGAGAATATGCTATTTATAGTCTGTTTATGACAGATTCTCTTACAGCTATAAGATATGTCAGTATGACGGGTTCTATGATGGTTGTAAGAGTCGTAAGAGCATCTGTCATTGCCCAACTTGGGAATAAGTGACCTTTTTGGGATGAGATGACTTGACAAGTGTTAGGAACATCCTACAATGTTGGACAAGTGTCCATAGGCATGAGTTTTAGGCCACGAGGCCATGTTGGATGCCCATCTCAAGATAGAGCCATTTTTGCCTTGTATTTTATATATAAGCAGGTGCTTTGGAGAGGAGATGTATTGTGTGATTGATAGGTATTGTTATGCTATCGGTTTGTCTCCAGATACGAGTGTCGAAGACTCTTGAGAGCTTGCATTGCAAGTGTATTGTAAACTATTTTAGTTTTGATAATACATTGTGCAGGTTTTGGAGTGTAGAGTTTTTCACCCGATAAGGGTTTTCCCCACATATATCTTGTGTCTCTCTCTTCTATCTCATTTATGTGTGTATGTGTATTGCTACAATATCTCCATTGTTGTTGTTAACATTCTATAATTGTAAGGATAAAAATGAATTTGCACTCTTATCTTCTCTTTAGATTAGTGTAGGAAGCGATTTTCGCACACCTAGCTTCCTTTCAGTTTGTATCAGAGCCTGGCCAGTTTTGGCTCTAGCTGCTAGGTAGGGGTTTTTTGAGCTAATCTTAGGTTGACTGGGAGTCTGTGTAGAGTATTTTGTATCTTTTTGTAGAAAGGAGATGGCAACCACATCTAGAAGAGTAGAGGCGGAGAAGTTTAATGGCACAAATTTTGAGTTGTGAAAACTCAAGATGGAAGATCTACTTGTTGATCGTGACCTATGGGAAATCATTGATGGAACAAAACCTATGACAATGTCACAAGATGATTGGGACCTCAAAGATCAGAAGGCTAAGGGTCTCATAAGACTCTGTCTAGCTGACTCCATCCTATTGAATGTCCATGAGGAGAAGACTGTGAAAGATCTTTGGAAGAAGCTGGGATCTGTTTATCAGGCCAAGTCCTTGGTGAACAAACTCTTTTTGAAAAAGAATTTGTTTGCTCTAAAAATGGAAGATAGAGGATCTGTTGCAGACCATATGAATGATTTTAGCATGCTTGTTGCACAGTTGACATCCGTGGGTGTGAAAATGGAGGAGGAGGATTGATGTATGACCCTACTTTATTCTTTGCCAGATTCATGGGATCATCTTGTCATGGCTATCAGAAGCACTACCACCACCTTCAAGATGGATGATGTAGTATCTTCATTGTTATCTAAAGAAGTGCAGAGAAAGACAATCGAGTCAGCCAAAGATGCTCTTGCGGTTCGTGGCAGACCCAAAGAGAAAGGGAAGAAGGACAAGAAAGGTGAAAAGGGCATATCCAAATCCCATGGGAGATCCAAATCTCTAGGAAAGTCCAAGGCTCTTTGTTGTAACTATGGCAAATCTGGGCATTTCAGAAAGGAATGCAAAGAGGAAAAGAAAAAGAAAAAGAAGAATGCCCCATATTCAGATTCTGACAAGTCACAAGATGATGGTGATGCCTTCGTCACAGCCCTGGCAACCCATGCATCTGATGATGCGTGGTTGATAGATTTTGGTGCATCATTCCACATGAACTCGCATCGAAGCTGGTTCACGAAGTATGAAGAGTTTGATGGTGGAAGAGTGTACTTGGGTGACGATTCTCATCTGAAGATTGTTGGTCGTGGAAGAGTCTCAATCCAATTCCCTGTTGGACAAGTGAAGGGGATCACTGGGGTTATGCATATCCTAGGCTTGGCACGGAACCTACTTTCTATAAGTATGTTGAATGATGTAGGTGTGTAGGTTGTCTTTTCAAAGGATGGATGCAAGATGACTAGAGGATCTATGGTGCTTGTGAAGGGTACTCAGAGAGGTACTATGTTTCAACTGGAGGCATGCACTACACAGTGCAATAGTTCTTCTGACTCAAAGAAAAGAGTTGCACTTCATCCCCACCATCTGGATGAGCAGTGAAGAAATCTGTTGTAACACATTCTAATGGTAGTGCACATGCTTTGGAAGTTAAACTTCCTACGAAAAAGACTATGTTATGGTATTTGAGATATGGCCACATTGGTGAGAAGGGTCTTAGAACCCTGAAAAATAAAAACATCATTGAGGGGTTAAATGATTATAATCTCGAGTTTGACTTTTGTGAACATTGTGTATATAGAAAGAAAAACCGTGTTCAGTTTTACTCTAGTTCTCACAAGTCTTTTGGTGTATTGGATATTATTCATTTTGATGTGTTTGGTCCTGTTAATGTTCCTTCAATTTCCAAATCTGTATATTTTGTATCTTTCATAGATGATTACAGTAGAAGGACATGGGTTTATTTTATCAAAAGCAAGATTGAAGTCTTTAGTCAGTTTAAAAAGTTTAAAGCTTTTGCTGAAAATTATACTAGTAAAAAGATTAAGTGTTTGAGAACTGATAACGGTGGTGAGTTTTATTTGGTAGAGTTTGATAAGTTCTGTAAAAAGTAAGGGATTGAAAGACACAAGACAAGTCCATACACCCCACAACAAAATGGAGTTGCAGAGAGGATGAACAAGACACTAATGGAGAAGGCTAGGAGTATGCTTAGTGGAGCAAGCCTCGAACAAAAGTTTTGGACTGAAGTTGTAGCCACTGCTTGCTACCTAGTAAACATGTCTTCTAGATAATCTCTTGTTGGTAAGACACCTATGGAGGTGTGGTCTGGTAAGAAGCCTTCAGTTAGACATCTTCGTGTTTTTGGTTGTGAGGCATATGTACATGTGCCTAGGGAGAAATGGTCTAAATTGGAGAACAAGGCTGTTAAGTGTATTTTCATTGGCTATGGTGTCGGTGTGAAAGGATATAATCTTTGGGATCCTGTGGCTGAAAAAGTGTTGTATAGAAGAAGTGTTATCTTCAGAGAGATAACACCTTCTTTCGTTGTTCTATAGCTAGAACAGACAGAAAAGAAAGAAGATGTGGTTTAGTTTCCTTCTACCCCTGAGAAGACTGAACTGACAGACCCTGTGAGACCTAATGATGAGGAGAGCTCTAGCAGCTCTGAAAGCTTAGAGGAAGAAGCAGAACCTCAACCTCAACCATTAAGGAGGTCTACATGAACAAGATAGTAAACTAATAGGTTTGGTTATTTATTATTTGATTCTAGTTGTACTTTTGCCTTACTAACACTGATGAGCCTAGAAATGTGACAGAGGCTATGGGCATGAAAGATGCAGGTTCCTGGAAGGAGGCCATGGAAGATGAAATGGCTTCTTTGGAAAAGAATAAAACATGGGACTTGGTGCCTTTGCCTGAAGGATGGAAACCCATTGGAGGCAAATGGGTGTTCAAGAAGAAATTTGGTGCAGATGGCAATGTTGAAAAGTACAAGGCTAGATTGGTTGCAAAGGGGTACTCACAAGTGGAGAGAATTGATTATGGTGAAATTTTCTCTCCCGTTGCAAAGATGACATCCATTCGGTTCTTGTTATCTCTTGCAACTACTTATGACTTAGAGGTAGAACAGATGGATGTGAAGACAACTTTCCTTCATGGTGATTTGGAGGAAGAGATTTACATGTCACAGCCAGGGCATTACATAGAGAAAGGTGAAGAAAATATGGTTTGCAAATTGAAGAAGTCTTTGTATGGTTTGAAGCAGTCTTCTAGGATGTAGTATATGAAATTTGATGCCTTTGTGTTGTCCATTAGATTTCTGAGATCTAAATCTGATCATTGTGTGTATTACAAGTTTGACAATGATCACATTCTCATTATTGCATTGTATGTTGACGATATGTTGTTATTTGGGAATGGTAAGAATATGATTTCTGATTTGAAGTTTCAGTTGTCAGCAAAGTTTGAGATGAAAAATCTAGGGGTAGCTAGGTACATTCTAGGAATGGAAATCAAAAGAGATAGAGCTAATAGAAAACTTTGCCTAAGCCAGAGTAAGTATGTGAAGACCATGTTGGATAGGTTTAGCATAGCAGATTGTCAACCATTGTGTGTTCCTGTTTCTTTGGGGACAAAGTTGTTTGTTAGTGATTGTCCAAAATCTCATAGTGAGGTGGAGGACATGAGCAGAGTACCTTATGCTAGTGTTGTTGGAAGTTTGATGTATGCTATGGTTTGTACAAGACCAGACATTACCCAAGTAGTGGGAGTCCTTAGTCGATTTATGGCTAATCCTGGATAGGTACATTGGGATGCAGTTAAGCAAGTGTTCATATATTTGAGGGGTACTTCTGATTATTCCATATGCTATCATGGTAATGCTACATGACCTCCGCATTCAGTTTGTATTCGTAGATTCGTAGCTTCTAATTGGGTAGGTGACATTAACAGTAGGAGATCCACCAGTGCCTATTTGTTCACTATGTTCGATGGTGCAATTAATTGGATGACTAAGTGACAACCTATGGTTGCTTTGTCCATGACAGAAGTTGAGTATATGGTACAAACTCATGCTTGTAAGGAATCCATTTGGCTTAAGAGATTGTGTTCAGATATTGGTGTTGATGCAGGACATATTATGATTTATTGTGACAGTCAAAGTGCGATTTTCCTAGCAAAGAATCTAACTTTCCATGCCAGAACAAAGCATATTGATGTACAATTTCACTTCGTGTGAGACATGGTAGGGGATGGGAAGGTGAATTTGGAGAAGGTAGATACTTTTAAGAATGTTGTAGATGCATTGACGAAACCAGTGGGCACAAAGAAGTTCAGATGGTGTTCAGAATCTATGGGCCTCTCGACCTATAACAGTTAAATCCTATTATTTCTATTGGCTCTTACAAGGTGTTCAACAAGTGGGAGAATGTTGGGAATAAGGTGTCTCAACCTTGGTAATTTCTTGCATTTATTATTGTAATGTAATTTATTTACTTAGCCTATGTTGTGATTTTGTTGCACATCATGTTTTGTCATTTAGTGTGAAGTGGCACGATGAGTTGTCACTCCACTTGTAAGATGACTAGGATGGTCAACACACTCCATGTGGATATAGGCATCCCTTTTGTGTGGTAGAGGTTTTCTACCATGTGTTGGCATATTGACTAATGTGTAAGTGAATCTTGACCGAAACGGTTATGACAGATTCCTATGATAGAATCTATGACATGTAAGAGTCAGAAATAGAAGGTTCTATGACAGGTGAAGACATGTGTCACAAGGCATCTTGGAAGAAGGCATATTTGGGTGCCCCAAGGAGGGTTATGACATGTAAGAGAATATGCTATTTAAAGCCTGTTTATGACAGATTCTCTTACAGCTGTAAGATATGTTAGTATGACGGATTCTATGATGGTTGTAAGAGTCGTAAAAGCATCTATCATTGCCCAACTTAGGACTAGGTGACCTCTTTGGGATGGGGTGACTTGACAAGTGTTAGGAACATCCTACAATGTTGGACAAGTGTCCATAGGTGTGGGTTTTGGGCCATGAGGCCATGTTGGACGCCCATCTCAAGATAGAGCCATTTTTACCTTGTATTTTATATACAAGCACGTGCTTTGGAGAGGAGATGTATTGTGTGATTGACAGGTATTGTTATGTTGTTGGTTTATCTCTAGATACGAGTGTCGAAGACTCCTAAGAGCTTGCATTGCAAGAGTATTGTAAACCATTTCAGTTTTGATAATACATTATGTAGGTTTTAGAGTGTGGAGTTTTTCACCCGATAAGGGTTTTCCCCACGTATATCTTGTGTCTCTCTCTTCTGTCTCATTTCTATGTGTATGTGTATTGCTGCAATATCTCCATTGTTGTTGTTAACATTCTGTAATTGTAAGGATAAAAATAAATTTGCACTCTCCTCTCCTCTTTAGATTAGTGTAGGAAGCGATTTCCACACACCTAGCTTCCTTTCACCTACATCTAAAAGAATGCCTAAATGGTTTAATAATCTTGTTCAAGAAAGTGAAGATATTTTAACTAGAATGGATAGATCTAAGGCTAGAAAAGCAAATTATTGCAATTATGCCTTAATGTCCAAGATTATGGATACTAATGATCCTCAAACTTATGAGCAAGCTAAACATCAACCTCATTGGCAAAAATCTATGCAAGATGAAAATGACATGTTGATTACCAATCAAACTTGGGAGCTTGTTCCTCTACCTCAAGGTAAAAATCTTGTTTCATGTAAATGGTTGTATAAAACCAAGTTTAATGCTAACAACGAGATTAGCAAATTCAAAGCTAGATTAGTAGCTAGAGGTTTTTCTCAAATAGAAGGATTAGATTATAATGAAACCTTTGATCCTGTGACCAAAATGCCAACTATTAAATTAGTTTTAGTTTTAGCTTCTCATATGCATTGGCCTATTCATCAAATGGACGTTAAAAGTGCATTCTTAAATGGTGATTTGCATGAAGAAATTTATGTCTCAACCTAAGGGTTTTGTTCAAAAAGGTAAAGAACATCTTGTATACAAATTGAAGAGATCAATATATGGTTTAAAACAATCACCTAGAGACTGGTATGCTAAAATTAATGCTTTCTTTACTTCTAAAGGTTTTACTAGGAGTCAAAATGATCCTAATCTTTATATCAAACATAGTGAAAATGATATTGTAATAGTTATTTTATATGTTGATGATTTGATTCGTATATGTAGTTCTAACAATTTGATTTGTGATACTAAGTCTTAACTAAATCATCAATTTCAAATGTCTAATTTAGGTTTGTTACATTATTTTTTGGGTATGGAAGTTTGGCAAACTCCTAATGGTATTTTTCTTTATCAACACAAATATGCTTAAGATCTTTTAGATAGATTTAAAATGAATGATGTTAATCATGTTTCTACTCCTTGTGAATTACGAACAAAGTTAATGATTGATATGAGAACTCCTTTTGTTGATTCTACTTTATATAGGCAACTAGTTGGAAGTTTAAATTATTTAACTCTAACTAGACTTGATATTTCTTTTACTGTTGGTTTAGTTTCTAGATTTATGTCTAAACCACAACAAATTCATTTTAAAATTGCAAAAAAAAATTTAAGATATATTAAAGGTTCCATTAATATTGGTCTCTTTTATAATTCAAATAGTAAATTTTCTTTATATGGTTATATTGATTCAAACCTAGGAGGTGATCCCAATGATGGGAGATCCACTTGTGGTTATTGTTTCTTTGTTGGATCAGGTGCCATATCATGGAATAGTAAGAAGCAACAATCCACTTCTCTTGTTTCTACCGAAGCTAAATATAAAGGTTGTACTAATGCATCCAAAGAAGCCTTATTGTTACAGAGATTGCTTGAAGAATTTGGTTTACCTCAAAAGGATCCCATTCCTTTGTATTGCAATAATCAAAGTGCCATTGCCTTAGCAAAGAATCCAATTTTTCATGCTAGGACCAAGCATATTGCTCTTCAACATCACTTCATTAGAGAGCAAATTGAAGACAAACAAATTTCTCTTTTATATTGCAAGGGTGAAGATCAAGTTGCAGATATTCTCACTAAACCCCTTTGTAAAGACAAACTTATTCATCATTCCAAATCTCTTGGCTTATATCCCATTGATGGGTTTCATGTAAATCTCCCCAAGTAAAGCTTAAGGGGGGGTGTTAGAAATTAATCTTTACTTAGTGAAGATTATTATTCTTTACTTAGTAAAGATCATTTATTTATATTTTATTATTTTATTTGGTGTATTATTCCCACACATGCACAGATAATTCATCTATTTTATTCCTTCTGTAGGAATAATCTATTTCTATAGATTCCTCCTTAAGGAAACAAGTGACACAGACCTTATGCAAGATGGCATATGGGAGTTACGGATAACTCCCTTGCTCACCTCTATTTAAGAGGTGTCTCCTCCTCTCTTTGATGTATTCCTCATCACAGATATCTTCTTCCTTATTCTTCTTATTCATTTCTTCTCACTTCATCATTGAGAAGTTTTCTCTCTTTCTCTGTAATCTTTATTAGGCTTCATGCCATTTACATAACATAGGGGGTTTTTCTTTGTTTTTCCCCCTTCACAATCTTGGTCTCCATTGGTGCATGCTGGTAAATTACTCTAGTCATTTATTTATTTACTTCATATGTTTGATTAGTAGTTTGGGGTAAAAGCACAAAGCCGTGTCACACTTTTATAAAGGAAACGACCAATGCTGATATAAATTTTTAACTTGAATCGTTAAAAAGTGACATATACATTTTGAATTTTTAAATGATGTAAATTAATGAAATGTATATTTTTTAGTGTATTTTATGTTTGTATTTTTTATAAAAATTAAAAAATTATTTGAATACATTTTTTTTATAAAATTGACACTATAATTTAGTTACTGATAAAATGCTGAAAAATGAAGTTAAGTGGGACGTTGCTCTTTTTATAGTAAATTTTATTTTTTTCCTTCAAATTTTTTGTGTATTTATATCTTGAAACTTTAGTGCATGGATTTATTTTTTATGCATTTTGATAAATATATATTTTTAAATAAATATTAAAAGTTGTGTGTACTAAAAAATAATTATTTCGATGGGACGTCAGCTTTTGTCTTGACTATTTATCAAAATAGAAAAAAATTATATCATCTTGATATGGAATCTCTTCTCTAGTGCATCATATTTTTTTAAATTTTTTTAATAAACTTTACTATTTTTCTTGATAAGACAATCAACCTTATATTTTGGTGTTGATGACCTACTTTTTGTAAAAATAAAAAATAAAATATTAACAATAATTAGACTATTAAAAAACCACATTTTTAAAAACTATACTTACAAATCTACAAAAGGGTATTTTTAGATTTAAAAAAAAAATTATTTACATGAGTAGAAATTGTTGAAACATCAACTTTTTTGAAATCTTGTATTTTTTTAGTAAATTGGCCTCCAAGTGGTGCTACATGTGTATTTAGTGGACACTTCTAGTTGGAAAAGTTGTGGCCCATATCTAACTTAGCTAGAATGAATCTCACTAGACCATATGTTTGAAAAAAAATGACTTTTAGTTAGAAATATTTAAATTCACTTGTGCTGATAAGTCAGCCAAAAGTGTGACAGTTCTATGCTTTTACCCTTTGTTGATCTTTTAATCTTCTTTACTTTATCCCTCTTGACTTATTCCAATCCATCTAGGGTTTAGACAAGAACCCAACTTATCTACGTATCTTTGATACAATGTCTAGAATCTTCCAAACTCAGTTGCTTCTGCACCTGGTTGATTACTTCAGGATCTTCCCATCCCTAAGTTTTGGAGACATAAATGTGATCTTGAATTCATATAGACATTGCTCTCCCTGAGCTCTTAGTCTAATAAGCAATTGACCAAGGTTTTACCTTTCTAGTCAAAATCTTGGATTCTTTCTGTTATATATTCTCAACAGAGTTACATTGACTCTGGAAGTTTTTAACTCCTCAGTTGGTTCTCTCTTAACCACTAACTTGGATACTTGTTGGCAAATAATCTTCCTGACAATTTTCTTGGTTAATCTTCTATGCCATTCTCGTATAAAACTAGTTTCATCTTTAAACTCTCATAGCATAGTGAGCACATGGGTTCTAGAGCTAAACCTGGTTAGCTCTGATACCACATGTAACATGCCACTTGTTCTACCAACTATGATTTACTAAGTTAACTCAAAAGTAAACGATTAAGATACAAATAGAAAAAATAATAAATTTATTCCTTAAATCCATTCGATAAGATGCACATTTGAAACATATTTCAAACTCCCATTGCATAATCAAAATTACATTTTCTCAATAAAAGAATTGAATATTTCTAATTACAACTTTTTCTTAAAGCAGATACATACAAGCTTCAAGAGCTTAACTGAAAATAGAGATATATGATTACATTTTGTTTGTCTTCAATTCCCAGCTGCCAACTGCATGAAGGGAAGCATCACTCAAGTGCTTTTCCTCCAACCACGGACTAACTGCGGTCCCCTACACATTTACCAAACTGGTAAATGGCCCTACCCTTCAATGAAGGGATTGGTTTGGTAACCCCAAAGATAAGCCTAAATTGAGCAAGGTGTTGTGTCCTACATTAACTAGTACTATCATACTATGGCTATAACCATCAAATATGATATCCCTACCTAGTAATGCAAACCTGAATCACAGTGAAACCAATAATGCAAACGTTGGTTGTTTACACTACTTTGGCCAAAGTTTCATCACTCCTAACTCAGAATGGATGCCACACATTCACCCACCCTTGTATCTCGATTGGGAAAGATGACAATCTCTATTCAAAAGTTATTATCTTACCCATGGATCAACAAACCCTAGGAATAACCCCCACTCAACAATCACATCATTCTCTATACATAGGATATTCCCTTTGCCATGGATCAACAAATCCCAGGAATATCCCCACATAACAATTACATCCAAATTTGTTCTAGGTTATCTCCCTCTTCCATGGATCACATATCCCAAGGTTAACCTATTCCAAGTTTTACTATGACACCTATGTTGAAGTAACCCTAGTGCAAGATACAGTTTACTATCCTTTCCCATTATACAAGTATCTAATCATACTCAAACTAATAATTATACATAAAGTCCCATATAGGCACAAATATCTATTATTGAGATTAATTTCACATTCATAATACAAATCACTTACTAGATATATATATACTTTTATAGAATCAAATAGACAATCACATTGATAAATGCACTCACAAAACAAACAACGCAAAATGCCTTAAAAACATAAAAACATAATGAAAGAGAAATCCTCATGCCTGTGATTATAGCTCCAAACAAATCAATGAAATCCCTTGCTTAAGCTCCTTCCAACACACTAGACATCCATTCCAAGTAAAGCAACTCTCCAAAACAAAATGACAAGAATCTCACAACACGAGCACAAAATCACAATAGCAAAAATAAGAAAGCTCTTGGCTGAAAACTTGTGTATAAAAAAATGAGAGAGCTCCCCCTTTTATACAAAAAATCCAAGAGAGCTCAAGCTACAAACTATCTTGAAAACGTGCCACAAATCCACCTTCTTCAAAACCAAATTTAGAGGTGGAAAAAAGGAAATTAAAAGAAATAACACATAAGTGTACACCCAAGCAAAAACAAATAATGCAGACTTCTAAAGTATACAAAACTCTTCACAAAACTGCCACATAAAAGACCACAATCCCTAATACATAGCAAAAATTGTTTTCAAGGAAATAGTCAAATGTACGTTGGTAAACAATGAAAACTCTTAAATTAAATCTCATAACTAATTTTCAGCTCCCACATGCGTTCAAAGACAAAGTCAACATTGCCATAAGTGTTTTTTTAAAACTCACTAAGAAATATTTATAATGCTCAAGCCTATGTGCTCCCATAAGCGCTTGGATAGGCTTATACATAGGCTTTGTTTTCTAACTACCATAACCTCCAAATAGCTATACACATGTGCCATTATGCTGAGCGCTTATGTGTTGTTCCTCCTTGTCTTTAGGCTACGTGCCATGTATGGCAGCGCCCATCATGCTATGAAAACCATATATATTCTATTGAATCATATCAAATTAATAATAGAATTCACATAATTTAATTTCACCAAAATATTTATAATTACATAATTACAATTATAAGAATATAATAATATATATCTTATTGTATATATATATAGATCATCAACATAAAAAATTACATACAACTTATTATTCATAAATTCATTTATCATCATAAAATCTACATAGACACAATATCATAAAATTCACATTCACATAAGTGACAATAACTCTACATGGTCCAATTCGATATCCTCATACCTATGAACAATACGCTCATGAGTGTGTGTTGGTACGTCTACCTATGTACACTCATGCTCGTATCGACTCATATGTATGAACTTATCATAGACTTGCATGAGTTATGATCAAACCACATAAGACCTTGCCTATGCAACCATGAACTTACCAACATGCAAGTTAAATCACCTTTCTCACTCGAACATCCAAACATGCATTTAAGATTCATAACATAGATCACTTACTACTACCCACACTGACTCGACTTAAGCTAGTTCAAAATAGAATTGTGTGTGTTTGCTCAGTCTAGGTTTCTCTAGGGTTACCGGACCAAGTCCTTCTCCTGAGTCCATACTTCCCCTCCTTTCTGGAGGAGCAACTTGTTCCTGCATCCACTTAGATCATCATCATAGTAGTTCGCTGATCAAAGTATAATCATTTGCTTCATAAATTTTCTAACAATAATTATTTAAAATACAAGACATTGCATTATTCCAATTTTCTTCATTTTCCAATCAAGATTCATAATACACATGAATGTAAAGATTTCATAATCATTTATTATTCAAACAAATTAACCAATCTAGGTAAATAGTAAATGGATAAAGCCACACAGGGTGTGACAAGATCTCATCAACAAAGATGAAGGGATGAGATTAAATGTGAATTTTAAACTCACATTGGGAAGGATGAGGAGGATTCAAGATGAATTAAAAAATTATTTTGGGAAGAGGTGGATAATGACATGTCAATGAATTAAAAATTGATTTCATGGGGGAGTATTGAATTAAAAATTCAAATTTATTGGTAGAAGAGACGACACGTGACACATGTGTTCTTTTGGGAATCACATGTGTGAGCTCTTTGCATAAAAAAGAGCTCTTACTTGGAAATGGAAAGGTGAGTTGGAAGGGTACTACCCTTTTGATTAAAAGGTAATTTTTTATTTGTGGGGTGTGGGAGACAATGTTAAGTGAGGTTTGACTAAGTTAACCAAGGGATTAACTTAATTAATGTGGTTGTAGAAAATTAGTTAATGGGCTAATGGAGGATTAAAATTAATTAAATAATGATTTATTTAATTAATTTAGGTCTAAGAATCATGTAAGCTAGGGTAGCTAATTAAATAATTGATATTTAATCAACTAGGCTAGGTTTAGATGGTAGAGTATGGTAGATTAATTAAATAAGTATGATTTTACTTAATTAATCAAGATTAGGAAGATGGATAAATTAGTCAAATAAATATATGACATATGGATTGTAGTGGTGTGTGAAGGAACTCCCTGAAACTGATACTTCATTATTATGGGCAGTTCTTTCTTTTTTTTTTCTTTTCTTGTTTTGCCTGTTTCTTTGGTCTTTGTGACAACCCTACTTCCCTTGCCTCTAGCTCTATTTCCTATATGGACTTGTCTCAATCGGACATTGTTTCCTCACTTTGATGGGTAGAGGTCTCTCCTTCAAACATTTATCTAACCTATAGGAGAAAAAAGGGATACATAAGAATTCAAGAAAATACCAAACAAACCCTCAAATTTAAGCATTTTGGAGGGATTTTACACTCTGGCGGGTCCGCGGGACCAAGTTGGAAAATTGGACCAGGGTCCAAAAGCTAACCCCGGGCCCGTCGTCCTAATCGGGTCCAAATACATCGGGGAGAAATCAGTTTTTTGGATGAAACTATTAAAAGGGCCAAAAGGTCACCTCAAACCTAAAGTCCCGATGGGCTTATCACTTCTAAAGTCTTTTATTAGTGAGGCATGGGTCAGCAAGAGAAACATGGCATTTGAAACTTTTACCTTGGAACCTAAAATTCCTAACAGGCTTGGAGTCCCGAAATGGTTTGCTTTAACAATTGGCGGGGCGTGGGGCGAAGATCGGATTTGGCACTTTTGAAATCTTAAGGTCAAAAAGCCTTTTGGTGCTCGAAGCCCCCAAAGGACCTAAGTCTTGGTGATCTTTCTAAGGTCTTGTCGGGCATGGGACGAAAAAATGGTTTTGGCCCTTTGTACTATTTTGAGTCAAAGTTCCTTTCGAGGTCTGAAGTCCAAAAAGGAACTTTGGACTTATAAATTTTCTTAAAGGTCTATGGGGAGTGGATCGAAAGACGAATTTGGGAACTTGGGTTTCGAAACCAAAGAGCCAATCGGGCGCTGGAGTCCCAATTTAGCTCCACTGTTACATAGTGAAAACTCAACAGTTTCAAAAAGAATCAGGGCTCAATACCAAAAAGGGACTTCGTTTAAACTTGGACCAGGTTTTCAATGATTCCCAAAGGTTTTGAATCTAATATCCAAACGGTCCATTTTATTGACTAATCCTATTGCAAATTCAAACCCTAAGCTAAACTAAACCCTAAGGAAAGCCTGAAAATGCAGAAAACAAGCCCAATTGACCTAAGCAAATCTTAAACTAAACAAGGACTAAACTAATTTCACAAAGAACTGAAAACACCAATGAACAAATAGAGAAGAAAAACACCAAAACAACAAAACAATGCAATCTAGGGGAACAAACCTTACCTGGTCTGAAATAATGGGAGGAACACGACCAATTGTCTGACGCTCACACACGCCAACAAGCAAACTAACCTTCAATCGCCTTCTAATCGCCAATAATCTCTATTAAATTGGGTTAATTAAGCTCCAGGGATTGCTCAATGGGGAGTAGAGAGAAAACAAGATGCAAAAGTGAGGAAGAAAAGGCTTCGAAAGCCTTAAATACCTATGCACGGTATGAAGCCCATACCACCATTAGTGTGATAGTTGGGTGGGGAGCGGGGGCGAAGCGAGATTTTGGTCTCTGCGTGAAGAGGTTGAAAAGTTGACTGGGCTCCGCAATCCTGATGGGACTTGATGGGAGCGGGAGGCGGGAAAGAAACAGGAAAAGGGACAAAAAGGTTCAACGGACCTTGGTAGCCTCGAGGCCAAAAGCCGATCGGGGCCTGAGGTCCTGATTGGACTCACAGCATTGAGTCCTGAGAACCAAAATGGGCCCGAGAACCCATGAGCTCAAGAGTGAAAGAACTCTTGACCGTCAATAGAGAAAGCCTAAAAACATAAGTTTTTAAGGCAAAATAAAACTCCCTTAGAAAAATAAGGGATGAAAGATGATCCCAAGATCATCACAAACCTGACACATGAATGAAAAAATGACAAAAAATAAAAAGAGGGGTCCCAATATGCCAAAGGTGGGGGTGGTTATGCAGGTCATAATAGGTTCACTAAACAATACAAGCACAAGACTTAGATGGCAACAACGTGTTCCTTCCCATATGTTTATTCACTTCTCTCCAATGATGCTCTCCCTCTCTTTCTTGGAGGGCATAAACATGAACTTCCTGATTACAACTTGTATTCACCAAACTAAGATTAGTGCATCGTTAGTCAATCCATAAACTTTATAAATAAATAATCTTGACATCATATGATCATATGTCTAAATTCTTATACATATTAACTCAAACTCATAAAATCATTGATTCATCCTGATATTGTCACTAAACGTCAAGTCATTAATCCATGCAAAATTATCTATTAATTACATACAAGTAAAAAGTAAAATAGTCAAAATTAGGGATGTGACATATTGAGTTTACAAACTCCGAACGGTGTCCCTAGGCAGCACCTTGATAGGATTGACTAAAGGTGAATAAATTTTCAAGTGCATATTTTGTCAAGTCTATCCTGCGTGGTACAAAATCAAACTTGTATGGTATATCAAGTATGCAATTCAATCATGATCAAACTCATGGTGGTCAAAAGTGAACCCCAAAGTTTGTTTGGACAACACAAAAATTGAGATAGCCATTTGATGACTTGGCTGTTAATATTCTGGAGATGTCAAATTAATTTAGAACATCATCAACGTCACTCTTCCATCATCGGTTCTAGGGTTAGGTACTCTCATTCTATGCATTTATTCTTTTTGTATTTATTATAATTTTTTGTCCCGGCTCTAATCAATCTATGTCAATTATGCCTAATTGATCGCATTTCTTTAATTAGCATAAATAATTTATGTAGAGTGTTTATGTAATGGTGAGATTTGCATAGCCATGCCAATTCCCATTTAATTCTAGTCCCATTTCGATGGAATGACTTAATACAATTCCAAATCAAGAAATGACATGTTCTTGTGTAAAGCTAGGACCATTCCTTGATCCACTACTTATCTTCATTTCCATTCATTCCCATACACTGGACCGTATTCTATCTCCATCTACACATAGTCCCATACATATGGCATTTAGTATTCCTTTCATTGCATCCCATGTGTAGAGATTCATTCCCCACATCGACACTAAAGCATTCCATTACATCCCAAGTCAATCCTATGACACGAGATCGATCTCGCACCTCGTGAAATTCAAAAGTTCAAATTCAAATTTTGCTGACTCTCACATCATGTCATTCCTACCACGAGCGCACTTGGTACACATTTTGCTCGATTTATTCCTATATATTAGTATATAAAGGCATTCATTTGATCGTCATCCTAGAATTGTCAGACATCCTAATAGTTCAAGGAGCATTTGTCATGGGAATCTTTTGATTTGGATCACCCAAAATAATTTAATTTGCATCAAAGTGATTCTAGGACATCTTCATTGCTTGGGATTATTGTCCCCAATCATTTCCACGATTGGAAAGCTTGTCCAATCAAGGGGGTTGACCCCACAAGAACTTGCCCCTTTGTGATTTGACAATTTCCCCAAGGCATTGTAAGATACCCATGATTCGTTAAAACAATTGGCAAGGACTAGGATTCAAGGTGAACTAGGCAACATCTTCATGCACAATAGTCCAATTTAGATCAATGGATCACATAACAGATATATGCGTTGTGCATAAGCATCCTAGAGTCGTGGGGTTGACCTGGGTAGCAGTTGTACATTGCAATATCTATTTTGAGGCACTTCCTAGAAGGAGAGGGCCCATTTTCAACCCCTGGGCTAATCAACTCTACAAATTATCAACTTCCACACCCCTACTTCAACCCAAGAACTAAGTACACTCACTCTTAGAGTTGATTTCTTAAAATAATATTAATCTATTTACATACTTTATCATTCCCAAATCTCATTTATTTAATCTAGGGTGGTGCATTCTTTTTAATTAGCATAAATTAACATTAGGGAAAGTGTGTTTTCTCCATTTACACTTTTATTCCTCTGGAAATATCTAAAATTGCAATTTAAGTTTTGTGTGTAACAAAATCAAAACCAAAGGAAAACAAACTCTGTAATAAAACCAAAATGACACATGTGGCCTAGAAACTTAACACCATAGAGCCAAAATGACACGTGTGATCAAGAAACTTCCCACCATAGAGCTATCGCAGAAAATGTCAAATGGGAGAAAAGCAAAACGCAAAAGAAGGGAGTCAAAAGTCAAAGGAAAATTCAAAATTGGGAAGACCATTAAGGTTGAGGAGGGAGGGCTTAACTTTGATGGTCGTATGGCTGTATTTAGGAATTTTTGCTGTACAATACAATCAACATTTTAAAAGACTATCACATAAAAGGAGAGATTTTGGACAAACTCTCAAACTATATATATATATATATATAATTTTACTTGTCCTAGTATTTTAAGGGCCCCTTTGAATGGATAAGAGTCATAAAAAAATTTGCTTAATCGTCAAATTTAAGGGAGGGAAAATGGAGAGATGAATTTTAAAAAATAAGACCGTTAAGCTTGAGGAGGGAGGGAAAATGGAGAGAGAAATCAAAAAGCAAGGCCGTTTTAGGAGCGGAAAGAGCAAATGAGGAGAGCGAAAGGGTTGTTCATCAATTCTTTACGACTTGCCTGGTTTTGTTCTTTTCTGCTGCGAATTTTTTTCCTCCCTTTTCTGTTTCGTGTCTCCGTGTTTTAATTTCAACTGGATATTTTTGTTTTTGGCTTGAGTCTTTTGTGTTTTGATTTTCTTTTTGGCTTGAGTCGCGTGTACGCTGGTCGGTCCATTTTTTGGTTTAGTTTTGGATGTTTTTTAATCCAGGTATTCTTCACTACTCTTGTTAATTTTCTTTAGCATTCGTGGCATAGAATTCTACATAGTAGATAGATGGTTCTGGTTCTGGTTTGTTTGAATAATAAGTAATATACAAGTGAATTATCTGTGAAGAGAATGGTTTGAAGGCAATGTCGATGGGTCTGAATAAGGCTCATACGATTGGCCAGAGACTGCCTCACATACTATTCACAATCTTGGTGCAGATAAGGATGGAAGGACTGCTCTTTTTAGAACAGCTGCAAATGGGTGCCCAGGAGTTACTTTTGGATGTGGGTGCAGAGAATCGAATTAGAGCCGTTAATGGAGAAACAGCTTATGGTGCAGCCTTGGAGAAAGGCCATGTAAGTCTCCTGTACACAATTTTATTCATCTTGTTTAAAGATTTGAGCTTCTGTGTTTGGTACACCCTTGGCGACCTGCATTTTTTTATTTGTGCATGTGAAAACCATACTCTCCTTTTCTTGACAATTTAGACTGTTTCCTAAGGATACATATTTCCTTGAGGAGACACTGCTTTGTTTACATAGTCAAAACCCACATTATTGTACAGTCATCTCTCAGCACAATAGTACCTGTAAACTGCGTCTTACCCTTTACCAGTGGCTTGGGCTGT
Source organism: Cunninghamia lanceolata (assembly GCA_027924645.1). Lineage (NCBI taxonomy): Eukaryota > Viridiplantae > Streptophyta > Pinopsida > Cupressales > Cupressaceae > Cunninghamia > Cunninghamia lanceolata. Next base: position 1,103,823 of record BSBN01000481.1, on the reverse strand, counting down.
TGATAAACCTAGGAAATCTGGTAACCCCTTTGGTTGCTAACATTTTAATTTTCTTGTTTGCAGACTTCAGTGCTTGAATCCTTGAAGTGGGGGATGAGCTTTTGACTGCTGCAAGAAGTGGGAATCTAGAGGTTGTCATTGCGTGTCTGAAGACGCAGAGGGTCATACAGCACTACACTGTGCTGTTGAAGGTGGAAGGAAAGAGGCTGTTGAATTTTTGCTTGGTAAAGGAGCAGAGATTAATGCAAAAAGCAATAGAACACCAACATCTCTGTACATGTCGGCTGCCATGGGGTATCCTGGTATCTCCAGGTTTCTACTTAATCAGGGAGCTGACACAGCATCTCTTCATCATAAACCCACAATCCCCGAGTTGAATTTTCGATTATATTCATCTTATAATTTTTTTGCTTCTTTCCTTCTGACAGGACATGTTTTTAGACAACAATCAACACCTTATAATTGGCAATGAGTGAGATGGTGATCCCTTCCTACGAACTGAACAGACTTAGAATTCATTCTCTGTAGAGGCAGATCATCAATTTCAATTGCTGCACTAGTAAGTATTTGTTTGTCGGTTCATGGGCAAAACTCTGCCATGTCGATCATTTTGACTCATGGAGTTTACATATTAGTTTGTGGAACGTCTGAATTTCTTTAACCTGGAGTGGATTTTGTAAGGATAATAATATTCGCCACACTCTGGCATAATAACAAACAGAGGGATTTGGGATTTGTCCTGTGCAGGGAAAGGTCGACCGTGTGTTTCCTTTCCAGTTTGAATATGAATAAACTCCACCCTCTGCAGCCGTTGCGAAGGAAATTAAGAGCAAACAGGTGGACCAACAATTTCAGACCCAAACCCAAACTTAGAAGAGGCCTTTGGTTGCCTCCAACAATTAGATGGTGAAAAATGGCTGGTAACACACATTAAATTCAAAGCAAGCTCAAGCTGGTAACACAACATTAAATTCAATGCAAGAGTTTCAAGAAAAAACCTATAATTTTTTTTTTGCTACATACAGTGCAGTTTGCAAAGATGTGGAAGGGCTGTAGGCTGAGACGGTGATTATTAACTTACATTCTTTTCTGGGTAGCAGGTTTTTCTCATATCCAATTCTCTCTTTCTGTACCCTTGCTGAAGCATTTCTTGCTTTAAATTAACCGATTATATATTTCTTATGGACAGATACCTCTATCTATTTCCTGAATTAAGGTAATCTTGTGTGTGGGCAAATTGGGTTATACTTAGAATGATGGATTATTGTTTTCTTGTCAAGTTTATATGCACAGAACTTAACTCTGTACGTGTATTTGGTGCAGGCAGTTCGGGTGTCATGATGAAGATGATGAAGGCTTGTTGGAGGAAATAATTTCGGTCAATAAAAATAACCTAGCATCTTGTAACATGTAAAAAATAGTGTTTAATAATAATAAAAAATCATTTTGCTGGAAGGGGTTAACAACCCCCTTTTAAGGACCCAAAAGGAACGGCCGTTGGCCACGGTCATTCCTTAGGGTCTAGTGTTCTTTTGAAAGCCTAAGAGATGGTTATGGGATACATAGCCATTGCCATTGCTTATGGTCTTTCTCTTGTGTTATTTTTTTCTATTTTTCAAAATTTTAAAAAGGTTTGTTAAATTTAAAGTTAAAAACAACCTAAATATTTATGATTTAAACACCAATATTTCAAATCAGAAATTACTCCTTTTATAAATGTTAGCTATCTACTTCCCTTAAAAATAGTTCCCAATGGACATAATCATTAACTCAAAACATAACGCAGTCCAAAGACATGACATAATATTGCCCAAAGACATGACACGTAACACTTTCGATAGACATGACACATAATACTATCGCCCATAGACGTGACGCATTATATTGCTCATAAACCTGAGACATTGCTTGTATAAAAAATCGATTGCACTTGACACCACGACACACGTATCACAAATGTTGTTACAATTCTTTTTATCAATGTGCTAAAGCAACCTTGATTCACACAACGGTAAATCACAAAATGAAAAAATAAAAACAAAAAATTTTAAAAACAAAACAAGATCATTTTATATAGAAGTACGTGTCTTTGTTGTATTGTAGGTGTCTTAGGTCTACTAGAAGAAGGTATAGACTAGGTAGTTGTGGGTCTAGGTTAGGGGAGGCCGCATGAGCTTCCACCTTCACGTGGTTGGCCTTGTTAGTAGAGAATAAATATTCTCGAAGCTAAGGCAAGCTCTTTTTTATTAGTCTAGTTTAATTGTAACATTTAAAGTAAAATGTTGTCATTGCAACCTTAGTTATTTCGTATTGATCGCACAGTGGAATTATAAAAAAAAACAAAATCACGATTTCAAATCCCATTTGTTGATAACTAATTTCAATAATTAAAATATTAACAATGATATTAAAGGAATCATAAATTATTCTCGCAAAGAAAAAAGAAAGTGAAACTAACAATCACTCTTTAAAAATAGATAGTTCACAATATGAGATTGTTGACGGACAGAGATCACAAATAGTTACCATAAGATTCTAAAAGTCACCCCACGAGTATTGCCAAACACAATGTCAACTTATAATTTATAAACGTATTACATTTATATGAAGATTGGCGTATGCATGTTCACACACACGAAAAATTACATAAAATATTTAAAAGAGCAATTACAAATGACGTCACCATACTTACAAAATGTTCACACACACGAAAGGTTGAAGAAGTAGAGATAAGTTTGACATGTCAGGGAGTAGAATTGAACATCTTGTAGGGTCAAATTTGGCAACAGAGGACATGTTCGCGATTGTATGGTTAACCCAGAACATCCTAGGTAAAGGTCTTCTAGGCATTTAAGAAGGCCGGTAGAAAGATCTAGAGAAGGCTTAGAAGAGTAGAGAAACATGTGAATGCACAAGAGAGGAGAGGGATACCAGTCGTAGACCGAAATATTTAATATCTCATCAAAAGAGGGAAAAGGCAAATTGGGCACCATAGGAAGAGGAACGATACTAATAGTAGTAGATAAGGTGGGAACAACATGAGGAGGATGCTTAGGAATGGATAAGGGCTTCATAATAACATGTAGAGAAGGGGAAGTTGTGGGGGTAGCACGTGGATCATAAATAAAGCTAAAAGTTCATTAGGGGTATAAGTCTAGGTTTGGGTCATAAAGAAAGTAAGGTACTTCTGGGAGGAAATTGTTTTTGATGTGTTGGGAAGAGGACATTAATGGGAAGTAGGTAGCGATGGAGGTAGGATAGGAGGAGGGTGGTTGAGGTTGGGATTGGGGTTGCAATTGAGGTTGAGTCTAGTGTTGGGTTGCATCGTAGGTTAGGGAGGAGGTCTAGGAGGATGAGTAGGAGGGTCAGGATTAGTATGAGAGGTGTAACAGGGTTTGGCATGTGATGGACATGAAGGCAATTATCAAGGCCCTCAATAGGATGTAGGTTGTTGTAGACACCTGAAATCGCCCTGTCACCATTTCAATTCTAATCACTTCATCACCCACTATTTCTTCTATAATTAATGGAATAAATCATATTTAGAGGATTAATTATTCGATTTCCCCCTTCTACCATTAATTAAATAATTTTTTATTATTTAATTAATAAAATCACTATTCATCACTATCCACTTGCAACTAATTGAATAAGTATTTAGACTATCTATTCAATTAATTAATCTTCCTCTATAGTCCAATCTTAGATAATAAATGCAAATATTTATTTACCTAAGCCCATCTCATCCATCCAAAAATTAGATAAATTCAAATATTTATTTAATTCTCTATTTTGTGCACTTTTTGTTAGTTGACCAAATCAAATCATCAACCATCATTAATCATTAATCATTTGCACATGCCCAGATATGATTAATCAAGGTAATATATGCACAAATTGCTAAAGGGGCCTACACATGTCATTCAACATGTACACAAGGGGTACTTGGAAGTGCAAAGATCTTTGCATCCTTCCAAAAATCTAGTTTTTGTCTCACCTTCCACTTCCTCCAAGGTAAATCTCCACCATTGATTCTCCTTGAATAGTGGGAGCCCCTTTGGCCACCATCCAAATCATGTCACTTGGAGGCCCTTCACATGCCTCCAATCGTCTCAAGCTCAATGCGATCCCTTGATCTCTCAAGGCAATCCTAGCCCTCTATCCATCCTCCAAAGAATCTATAAATTGGACCTCCCATAGGCCATTTTTACAACTCACTTGAATGCAAAGTTACTATGCCGGTGTTAGCACTTGACATCCCAATTCTCCCAATGTATTCTTGGACACATCCACAAATGATTGTGTACAACAAGGAGGCTTTGGGTGGGAATTATTGTGTATTTTCATCCTTGTTTAAAACTTTCTTAGTCCAAACTTGAGGAGGCTTATAATTGTGAATAGAGCCTACGACTAATTTAGTTTAATTTGCTCTTTTATGGTTCACTTTTGTATGTACATAGTTGTAAACAAGGGGTTAGGAAGCGTGGATGGAAACAACGAGATTTTTGGAAAGAATGTGGGTCTTTTCATATCTATAACACTTGTAAAGATTACATAAAGTGTCATGTCATGTATAGGAAGGCCCCTTATGCTTAATAATGTAAGAATTGGTTGCAAAGTTCCTCAGTTTAGAGAGAGGCCGATACTCATGAGATAGGATCCTAATTACTCGTTATCATGGATGAACTTTAGGCACTTGTGAATTACTAAGGGAACAACTTGTCAAAATGTTGACCCAAGGACAACCCAAGAGAACACTAAACTGATCATAAATTGGTATGAGATGGTAGAGGATATTAAAAATTTTAGGGCCAAGGTGCTAGGTTTATTTAATTGATTGAAATCATTTCCTCTGTCAATGCTACTAAATTCCCTCATCATCTTCGTCTTGATCACAATATGCACATCTACCCTAGCCCTTCATCATCCTTAATTATTGGATTGGATCATAACATACACCTCTACTTGCACCAAATATGTGTGTGGTGTTTGGGCTTCCGTGTAAATATCTACAATAGTTTTTGGAGGCTTGTGGAAATTTCTATAATCATTTTTCTCTCTCTAGGTCCTTATTTTCTCTAGTTTCCATTGCATTTTTGCATTTACCTTTCTTTCCCATTAGGTTTTTCCTTGGTTGAACCAATTTCACCCATTTTCCTTCTCCCTTCACCCCTTTCCATCCCTAATCCATTTCCCATCCACCTTTTTGCCCATTTCCTTCCTCCCCTTGTCTCTTTCCATCACCTAGATCCTTGTTTCTATTTACCCGTCCAATTAGGGTTTTTCATTTATGTGCTTCAATTTACATACTTTCATAGCTTAGATCTAATTTTCAAATTTACCATTATCATATCATGTCCACCATATTTGTTCACCCATGAGGGGACTGACTAAGGAAACCTCCAATTTAACCATTTTTGCAGGGTTTCCTTTATTAATCCATGCTTGCAATTCATTTATGGAGCAATATGTGTTTATCAGACAGAGGTGAAAAAAGAAAAAAGTGCTCAAGATCACATCATGGAGGTCCTCTTCAAATTTTAGCTAATTCCAGGTTGAGGATTAGGCCTCCCCATGTCAGGCCTGCCACCTTGGGCACACTACATTTTCCTAACCAACTTTCATCTTGCATTAGATATATTCCAAATTTCATGAGTAGCCTCTGTCAGTTGTTCATACTCAACTTTAGTGGGACAGAGAGTTAGTTTTTATAAGATGAATTCCTTCCAATTCATCACTCTTTTTCTATCTTTTACATTGTTAGATTGGCAATATACTTTCTATTCTTCCACCCTACCCTAAATCTTGCAATTTTCCTCCACCTCACGTTATTTCTGCCTTTATAGACACTACTTCTCCACCTCTGTCCTTCACTTTCACTTCTCCTCCTTGCTTTGACCAAGACCCTCTAGATCTAGATGTCAATATTGGACTACTTTTTCTTCTTCTACTCCTACCTCATGTATTTCATATTCTAATGAGCCTATATTTTCCATCACACCTAGTTCTATACCAATAGACCATTCACATCATATTTCATCATCATTTATTCTCATTGATTGTCCCATGCCATATTTATCTCACGAGGACACCCAAATCCATTCACATACATGTTCTCCATCTTGTCCACCCACTGACCTCCACCACTCGTCTTCATCTTCTACTACACATGATACTTGATCTCATCATTCTCCTATCAAGATCATTGTGTGTACCCAGGATTCTGTACTATCGAGTCACATGCAACCTATTATCCCTACACTTATAGCGGTCCAAGGTCTACCTTCTCTTCCACCATATGGTTGTCCCTCTTCTTCTCATATTCCTGCATCTATGTGGGGTTCTTTCCAATACATCTCCTTTAAATAATGAATCCCTTTGTAAAGATCTTCATCATATCCCTATTAATCTTAACACTCTGCCAGAGAAAATCACATCTATCTTCTAATCTATTTCTCTGAGTAGTATGGACATAATTTTTCCCACAATTAAGCTTCCATCACCACCTGCTATTCACGTAAATTATCCTTTACTCATCATTGCAAGTTATCATAACAATGACATCAAATGAACCTTCGTTGATGATGGATGATGCTGTAATGTTTGTACCACCTAATTCTTGACCAAGATCCATGTTGATCCCACTTCATTAGATACAACAAAAAATTCTATTAGTGGCTTTGGTGATGTTCATCGAGATTCATATGGAAGTTTCACTCTTCCTATCCTTGTTAGCCAAATCAGTCTTGACACATTATTCCATGATATGCAAGGACATTTGACATTTGGCATTCACTTAGGTAGACCTTGGATCCATGCCATGTAAGCCATGCCCTCAACCCTTCATCAATCACCTAGATTTATTCATCAACGTAGAGTTTGGACTATCTTATTTCATTTGCATCCCTTGCAACATCATATCCCACGACCTTCACTCTTCACCTTAAATGCTCGATCCAATCCTCCTCCTTTGAACACTTTCCTCATTTACCATCCCATTGTTATTACCTTCCCTTTCTCCATTTCCTCTCCCTTCATTGCTTCCTCCTCTCTTTCTTAAGTTCCACCCACTCGTTAGTGATAAATCTAAGAAAAGACCCCTCAAATTGTCTATAAAATCCTCACAAATCTTGGCTAAGGGCATTAATTTTCATAGCGAATCTATCATTTTTTGAAAAAATATTAATTTTATTGGAGAATTTATGCACATTACTTGAGATTTGTATAAAATCTCGACGGATCCTGATGAATACTAGCTAAAGGAATTAATTACCATGGCATATCCTTCCTCTAAAACTAATATCTTCATTAGTGTAGTGCCCCTGTATATTCATTTCTTTTTTCCTAATGCTAAAGCAAAGGATTGAGGGTAGCAACCACCGATGGGGACAAGGGGCATCACCACCTTGCGAGGGCCAGGGGACACAAGTTGACACATGCCGGAACACATGCATACTGAACATTTTCAAACTCTCACACCATAAAAAATAAGACACTAAATATGAACTAATCTACACTTCATCTCACCCTATTGATCAAATGGCTGCGATTTAATTCCGCAAGTTTATAAGAACGCGTGTCACGAACAACCATTTTCTTTGCTCAAAATTTATTCTAGTATGTCAACCAAAATCTAATCATGCAGCCTAGATTAGATTCTGGGCAGTGCAAACAATTATCTATGGATGTGCATAACTTGTAGAATCAAATCACAACCATCCATTAATATCTAGTCGTGAGACCCAAATTAATTTTAGGAAAGAGTAAATATATTTTATGACATGTATATGGTTATAAACTTACAGAATCGAATGACAACTGTTAGCTCATAGTGGAAATCAATGGTGGGAAATTGATGGGGAGCGCATGGCGGGAAACGCAGAACGGGCCCTAAATTCCTTACAGTCGGCAAGACTAACAAACGAGCTGTTGATCCATCACCATCGGCTAGAAAACCACCATCGGAAAGACTTTCCTAAGTCTCTTTGTGACCAAACTCACACCGATAGCTCAACCGGCTTTAACTTCGGCGAGACATCTTCTATCAACCAAGTCTTCCATCCTCCTATTGATGCCCCGATGGCTGTTAAATTCCTCCTCGTCTCAACTGTGATGACTTCCACACCGGTTGGATGTGACCTTATCGGTGAGACCCTTCCCGTCGGTGAAACTCTTAACTTGTCTCCCGATACACCGATGGCATTTACCTTCAGTGAGACTTGTTCTGTCGGCAAACACTTGCAATCTTTGACCGATGCGCCGATGAACCAACACCCTCGGCGAGACTTGCTCCGTCAGTGGGACTTACTCCGGAGCTACCAATACGCCAATCACTCCAATGTCACCTTTGACCTTCTCTCATCAGCATGACAATTACTATCGACCACCTTAGGGTTTGCTACGCCGATACACGGATGCACATTTTACCTTCTCCCAAACCCTAGCACATGGGGATGCTAGGTCAACCTATTATGCAACCTGCACTGTTTGGATTCTCTGCACTGCCAAACAATGAAACAAAATAGAAAACAAAAATAGATATTTGTACAATGAAGCCATTCCATTGATTTCGACAGAAATCTTACCAGTGGAATGCTTCACATCGACATATTGCAACATCGGAAAGAACAGAAAGAATGGAAATCTATAGCTATACAATTTACAGTTACAGGAAACAGAAAACAAATTGACGGAACAGAGTTGTTCTATTTCTCCTTAGCACAATACACAATCACACTCAATCACACTTCTTCTTCGATCTGATTACAATATGATCATTTGGTTCATTCCTCTAGGTTTATAAACTCACCCTGAAGAAAACCAACTAATTCCAAGCGGCTGGGAGAAAAAAACCAACCAATTCCAAGTGGCTGGGAGAAGAAAACCAACTGATTCCAAGCGGCTGGGAGACCAACCGTCTTGAGACTAACAATTTGACAAATGTGACCTAAGTCACTTGGGACTTATAAAAAGAGTTCTAGGTCCTGAAAGACCTAGAGACCAACAGAAATGAAAATGCATTGGTCAAATAGACCTTATTACAACACAAAACATGATTTTCTAGGTGCTCCTGCACCAAAAATGAATGCCCTATTCCTTCATGCATTCAAACCACACAAATGCCCTACTATCTATAGGTGCCTTATTGGTTCATGACACATATAGGCCCATGGGGATCAATAGAAAGTCTAAGTTGCATTGTCAATAGAATCTAGGTCACATCCATTACTAGAGCTTTAGATGCTCCTACTCACTATTTGCACACAAAAAGAGCAGAAAGCTTAAGATCGCAATCATCTCAGCTGGGGACCACAGAACACAAGAGCCATTGCAAACATTATATATTTAGCATATATATGTCACGGATTGCAAACAAGATCTCAATTTATTATCTATGCAATCTTTAAAAATGCCATTAGTACATGAACCCTGTGTTATATGCATTCTTTGTAATCATTAGATTTGAGGCTTTATATGCCCTAGATTTTAGAGGCCATGATAACAAAGGAGTGAAACAACCATATTCATCGTCGAATGGTCTTGTTGTTGCAATACATATTTATATACAATTTCTAGGTGGAAAATCTTGCGAACACCAACACCTGAGGCTAGGGAATGCCAACAAGGGGTAATGGGTTGGATTTTTTGGAACTTAGGTCACATTCAATTATAGAGATTTCTTGAAGAGTTTATCTACAAAATGAAATGTGATAAGATATAGTGAGTTTTTTGTTAGCATTTTGATAGGTGTAAAGGAGACTCCATCAAGGGTTTGATTTAAGACTAGGGGGTTCTATCCAAGGTGGTTTGATCCAACCCCCTTCAATCAAATACTCTTAGATGGAACCGGCCTAAGATTAAATCATTATTTTTCTTAAAAATATGTGATTTCAGGTAGAAAACCAAGATGCCCCACAAGTGGGACATGTTATTGTGCCATCAACCAAATATTGTTAACTATTTTTCGATCACAATATCTTAAGTGTCTTTATCCTAGTCTATTGGTTGTCTACAATAGAGTGCAAATCCCCAACATTTGGTACTAGAGCAAGGTTGTTGTTTGGGAAGATATTACGTCATTAGGAACCCAAACCCTAGCATGTGCAGTGGGAAACCCTAAAATAGATGGTTTATTGCAGTTCATTTATAACTAGTCACAAAGGAGAATTTTGAAAGATTTTGTGAGAAGACATAATTTAGTATTAGATCTATGGTTAGCATATCAAGATATGAAATTGAATATTTTAATGGTAAAAAAATTAAACTATGGAAGTTGAAGATGGAAGATCTGGTGGAAAGAGATCAGTGGGATGTGGTATCTTCTTCATCTAAACCCTCAGGTATGTCTGATGAAGACTAGGTAAAATTGGATAAAAGGCTAGAAATACTATCTAATTATTCATGTCTTTCAAATTTTGTGCTTATGAATGTGTCCGAGGAATAGATTGCCAATTTATTGTGGAAGAATATAGGTACATTATATTGGTCCAAGACTTCAGTCAATAAACTTTGGTTAAAATGATGAAGAGGATAAGTGCATTGTATTACTTTGTTCTCTATCTAATTCTTGGGAAAACTTGATAATGTCTATTACTAGTAATGTCATGTCACTAAAACTGGAGAATGTCATAACCTATAGGCATTTTATTAAGTGAAGATATTAGAAAGAGGTCCATGGCTAAATCTTCTCTTGATGCACTAGTTGTTAGAGGCAACTCTAAGGTGAAAAAGGGTAAGAAGAAGAATGGGGATAAGAAATTGAAGGGCAAGGATAGGTCAAAATCTCTAAGTAAATCAAAAGTGAAATGCTAAAATTGTGGCAAGAAAGGTCACATTAAAAAGGATTGTAAATCCAAAAAGAAGGATGTTTCTTCTAATAGATTCTTTAACAATGACAATATAGTATTTATGAATTTATTTTTGCTAATATCATTGGTGATGACTCTTAGTTGATTGACTTAGGTGCATCTTATTATATGACACCTCATAGAGAGTGGGTACTCTAAATACATCAATTGTGATGAAGGTCAGGTTTTCCTCAATGATAACAACTCTGAAGATAGTTGGTCAAGTAAAGGTAAAGATAACCTTCATGGATGGAAGAGTAAGGATACTCTCAGATGTTCTACATATTCCAAGTTTAACTAGGAAACTTATGTTTATGTCTAAAATGATTGACCCTGGGATACATGTTACCACTGATGGTAAAGGTTGCAAGTTAGCAAGATGCAAGCCATGGTACTCTATTTAGGTTAGATGCATCAACATTGTCTTGGTGTGCCAATATAACTCAATCTAGTTTAGAGTTGTTGTGGCATTATAGAATGGGACATTTGAGTAACAAAGGTTTCAAAACCTTGGTAAGTAAAAATATGGTGGATGGAATTGTTGATTGTTCTATTGGGTATTGACTTTTGTGAAGATTGTGCATTAGGAAAATAAAATAGAGTGTGCTTTGTCTTTGGAAGTATAAGAGCAAAGGAAATTTTGGAGGTGATACATAGTGATGTGTTTGGTCTTGTGGATATCTAGTCCATTGGTAAGTCTCTTTACTATGTATCATTCATTGGTAATTTAATAATCTAAGAATTATAAAATGTCTAAGCAATCTAGGATAAATTTTGTTTTTGAGTGTCAAATGGTAAATAGGGTTAATGGGAGTGACAAATTAGTCAAGATCATGTGTGAAGACCAAGTACTCATGACACCCACACAAAGTGATGTATACACTTTTCACCATAATCAAGCATTGAATAATAATCTACCTAAAAATTAAGAGTTGAGACATGAGTATTGAATTATTAGATGACTAAGAGAGAATGACGAGCTTGTCTAGTTTGTGGTGTGATATCGATTTTGATCTTAGTGTTGATTAGCTCATGTGATGCAATAAAAGGTTATAATGTGGGATAAAAGACAAATAATAGATATCAAGAACCTATGACATAGATTTGCTAGAAAGTAATCTGATACAAAATGGGATTTGCCATGTAGTGTGGTCTAATTGTGAGGCTCAATCTTTGAAATATTGGACCTAGTCTATTGCTGATGCAACTTGCTTGTGTCTTTTGTACATGTCAATAAGAAGGGGTTTTGCTAAATTGTAATGGAAAGAAGACCTTTGACTTTCTTAGTAGCAATCAAACCCCTTAGTAGGTGTACAATCCTAGAAAGCACACCAAGCAAGAATGAAATGTTGATGTAACTCAAATTAATGCAACCACAATTGAATGAATGTTTAATGTGAATACTTCTTGATCCTAATAACTTAGGAGATGCCTTTAAATACAAGTTTCTATACAATCAACTTGGAAAGTTTTGTGCAGCAACTTCTAGAAAGTAAACTTGAAAGTAGGAGATTTGAAGTTTTGAAATAAGTGAACTAGGTAGCACCATCCAATATAGTCCAAGGACTAGGTCATGCCATGTGACACGGTCTTAAGTAGGAAAATTTTGGGAATAGTGATTAGTTTGAATAGAGGGAATTGTATTGGTAGTATTTTAGTAGATTCAAAAGTGTCTACTAGTACACCATATAAATTAAATTGTATTAAGAAGGTATATTTATGACATCTACAAAACTAACATAAAAAATATAGGATATACACTTTTATCCTTTACATATTAATACACCTAAATATACCTACATACATTCTCATAACCCTAAAATGTACTATTGTAAGTTCATAAATCAATTTATACATACACAAATAATGGTACTAATTACCAATATAAAAAACCAATTGTAAATGTTACAATATTTAGTAGTTTTATAGGGTTTCCATGTTATTCAAAGCAAGTCCCATTTCCATTTTATAAAAAATAAATATAAAATAAAATAATAAAGGCCATGTCAATGACCTTAATTAAGATGGAGAGTATGTATATAGTAAGTCTAGTAAGATTGAATGTTCAACGTCAGATATCCAATATAATTACTGCATTTGAATTCGTCCATCGGCCGCCTAGGGAACCGTTCTATCATCTTTCCATTTCTCTCCATAAAAAAACAAAGGACTCGTGATTTTTCACAATGCGAAACAGAATTTCATGATACATCACCAAATAATATCTGATGGTGCTAAACTTGACGTCCATTTGACCGTCAAGGAATTCGATTCTATTGTGTTAAAATTGACATCCATTGGACCGTCACAGAATAGGATTTCTTTGTGTTAAAATTTGACGTCCCTTTGACTGTCACAAAAGAGGATTTCTATTATCTTAAACTTGACGTCCATTCGGCTGTCAAGAGAGTGAATTATGAGATTAAAATTGACGTCCATTTGACCATCTGGACACAGGATTCATTGGCTTAAATTTGACTCCAGTTTGACCGTCACAACAAATTAAACTTCTATGTTCAAATTGACGTCCATTTGACCATTACGAAAATGCATTATGGGTTCTTAAAATTGACGTCCATTTGACCGTCAGTAAACAGGGTTCATAAGCTTAAAATTGACGTCCGTTTGACAGTCACGAAAGAGAACTATTATATCTTAAATTTGACGTTCCTTTGACCGTCACGAAACAGAATTAATTTATCTTAAAATTGACGTCCATTGGACGGTCATGAAACAGAATATCCCTCCATTAAAATTGATGTCCATTTGCCCGTCACGAAACAAGATGCCCGGGGATTAAAATTGACGTTTATTCTACCGTCAGGAAACAGGATTTGCTTATTAAAATTGACGTCCAGTTGACCGTCACGAAACAGGATTCCATATATGAAAATTGACGTCCATTTGACCGTAACGAAGCATGATTTCCCTGGATAAAAGTGACGTCCATTGAACTGTCACGAAACAAGATTATAATGTCAGAAAATTGACGTCCATTTGACCGTCAGGAAAAGGGTTTATTTTTATAAGAAAATTGACGGCTATGTGGCCGTCACGTGACAGCATTTGGCTATCTGGAAATTGACGTCCCTGCTTTCTCTCATTTGAACGTCATCGTCCATCGTATAGGACTGAGATCTTCCAAGAAATTGATTAATTTTTCGAATGGAATCCAGATTTGCAAGCATTTTACACGAGAGTCCTACTTATGAATAGTATTGTTGATGGCGTAGGGTTACAACAGTCATACTTGCATTGAGGCAGTGAAACTGTGAGAACGAACCCTGGTGTGCCAGTTGCTTTAATAAGATGTATCTTGGCGATTGCTTTGTAAGAGAGACGGAATGATAGCTCAAACATGGGAGAAGGGTTTTGCTATTGGATCCTAAAGTGGACAACAATATGTTATACATACTAGGAGATGAGGATTCGCCATGAGAAGTTCTTCAAAATATTTACATTATCATAGCCCGCAAGAATGACTACATTAGCTTTACTAAATAGGGAAGACATAATTCGAGTGAATTTAGAAAATGATTCAAAACTAACTTGGATATTTCAGTGTACAATTATTGAACACAGTTTCTGATTTATTTATATTCCGATCCAATGTAATTTTCCACCAAAACCAACCCACATGAAGCAGAAAAGTGTTGTTTGTAACAAGTGTATCTGCCATCTGCTTATTTCATTGGAAATTCCAATGTGCAAATTTATTCTTACACTGCTGTATTTAGTCTTATACACCTCTGTGTTTCCCTTGTACACAAATTCAATGGTGTATAATTGACACAACTACCACTTGCTGCTGTAAATCAAGAACTACTGCCTAAAAACAGCTTAACATTGAATCGGACTGCTTTCTTAAGTTTTGGAACCAAAGTCAATATGAAAGAAATGAACAATTGAGCAACTGAAAAACACAAAATAGCATCACAACAAGAGGGACACATGATATACCCTAGAAAATCTTAATGTTAGAAAACTCCAACATTGTTATGACATTCAAGTGCATCATAATCCTGTTGTGAAGAATCACTGGAAGCCTTCTGTGAAGCAACACTAAACTCTGATGTAGCAACAAGTGATGATGGCAGTGATGTCAGGTCCCAGAATCAGGAATCCATGTTCCAGATTTAGAGACTGCAGATGCAAAAAGAGCATGACCCCTAAATGTTTCTGGTGTTGTATCTGGTGTTGATGATGACTCTTGATTAGATTCAGGATCCTTTATATTATGCTATTCAAGAAGATTGGTCAGATGATTGATCTTCTTCTTCAAACATTTTTGCTCAGTGTGCCCAATTTTATTGCAATATGTACACTTAGCTTTTTCTTTGCCTTGATCTGAAAAGCTTTGAGTGTTTGATTTTGAAGACTCAGCTTTCTTATCTTTCTTGATTTCTTTGTCCTTTTGTTTTCCTCCTTTGTTATTTTCCCAATTTCCAGCAACAAGAGCATGTGGTTTGTAATTCTTTATGGCACCCATTTGTATCAATTTATCTCGTTCCCTTATTAAGTCAACAATGAATTCATCTAAAGTAAGCATTTTCCATGAAGCACCAAAAGCCCTTTTGGCGGTATAAAAAGAAGATACAAAGACAGAATATTCAGGACCTAATTTGGAAAGCATAGAAAGTATGAGTTGATCTTCCTTTTTATCTATCCCACATTCTTTTAACTGCAATTTCAATGATCTAAACTTTGTGAAATAATCTTCTAAAGTATCAAAATCTCTAGGGCTCAAACTGAGGAGCTCATTCTCTAACTCATGACTTTTTAATTCATCAACCTTCCCAAAGAGTTTTTCTAAGTTTTGCCATACCTCACTGGGTGTTTTCAAGGTTTCAACATGGAATAAAAGTTCAGGAGCTAGATTTAGACATAAGAACCCGAAGGCCTGATCACACTTATTGAACCATTTTTCTTTATCTTTGATAACATTTGGCTTTTTTTCTGTGCCCATAGTCACTCTATATAACCCTTTATCCTTTAGCATAAGTTGAATACTAAGTTTCCAATCATGATAGTTAAAGGGTGTTAGAGGTTTGATTGGACGATTTGGCTCCATGCTTTACTTAGATTGTTTGCAGATTTGTGGAAAGAAATATTGAGGGAGAAATGGAAGTGTACACAAGACACAACTCTAGTTACCCCCTTGTGAAATTTGGCACTTTATATTTTAGTGCATGTTTAAAAAATCCCTTTCCCCCCTCAAATGTGGCACTTTATATTGCATAGTGCTTTTTAGACAAATAAAATGTCTATTCTAACACCAAATACAAAAAATTAAATGCTTTACTTTTAGGGCAAATATTTTTCTTTGTCAATTTTTAATAAGAAAACACAGTGTGTTTTGTAAATTAAAAAAAAGCTCATGCCAAAAAGGAAGGGTTGAAAGGTAAAAGCCCAAACTAGGGCACAATAAGATTTTACAGACACCCAAATTAGGGCACACTGCTTGCAGGGGCGGCCAAGATGGTAATGGCGGCCAGATCTATGAGCAGATTGCGTAGGTTCATCTATTGCTTGAGCTGGGCATTGCTTCCTGCCCGCTGTCCTCATGAGAGACTGAGGCATCCAACTCAAGCGTCGATTCTTGCTGGGAGCGAGAGTCTGGGGTGTGCTTCTGGGAGCAAGAGCCACGCAGGCCTGAGGGCGCCAGAGCTTCGCTGTGTGAACATGAGGCCGACCCTCTCCTTTGGATTCAACGTTGACCCCTCTCCCTTTGGCTTTGCTACATGGATGGGTTCAAGAGAGGGCGTCCCTTCTTCAACAGACCGATCCTCCTTTCACAAAAAAAATAGTCACACAAAAAACTAAGCTTGCCATTACAAAAATAAATCACCTTCATAACTGGCCAAGATTTTGCAATTTTCATGTGAATTTGCCTTCAATGTCCAGTTGCCCTACGTGGGTTGCAGCTACTTTCAAACAAATTCCTTTGCTGCAGAAAATAGTTTTTACAAGGCTCCTCCCTTCCTCTCTGAAGTCTCCCGCACAAAGAAAAATTAGACAAGCCTCTAATCAATCTCCAATTTCTAGCACAAAGAAAGAACCAATAGTAGCAAGCGCCTCCAAAGCAATTGATCCAAACCCCACACGTGATGGAGAAACTAGACTTCCAATGAGCTCAGGTTTGACACCTTGACCACAGACTTCAAAGAACCTGCAAACAATTTCAGATTTGCTCTAATACCATGTGGACTTTTGTCGTCACACCAAAAGCACGTACTAGTGGTGGAGAGGGATCTCATCGTCAATATAGTCGTTACGCCAACACCCCCCCACACGATGGAGCCGGATACAACCATGTACCATGTGGGATTCGTACCCACTACGTACCACGTCGATAAGCCGAGCTTACGCGGATGAAGGGTCGAGGGCTCGAGGGACTCGAACCGATGACCTGCGCTCTGATACCATGTAGATTTTTGCCGTCACACCAAAAGCACGTACTTGTGGTGGAGATGGATCTCATCGTCGATATAGTTGCTACACCAACAATTACTACCTTTCTCCAAGCAAATAATATTGATCCATCATTTTTAATTACTAGTACTTGTCAACCAATCAACAAATCATAAGTTAAAGAAATTTTTTATGCAAAACAAATATTTATCTTTTACTGTAAATTTTTTAACAAAACATATAAAAAACAAATTATTGACGATATGATTAGTTGTAGAGTTGGGACTCTTATTGTTGGAGGCATGTCATAATTAACTTTGTAATATATATATATATATATATATATATATATATATATATATATATATATATATATATATATATATATATATATATAAAATTAATGTGAGGGAGGTTACGTACAACATAAACAATAACATCATTGAATAAGTCTGGTGCATAAATAGAATTGCATATAATTGTCTTTTACTGCTTACTCTATATATTCTTTTACTGCTTACTCTCTCTCTCTCTCTCTCTCTCTCTCTATATATATATATATATATATATATATATATATATATATATATATATATAGTAAGCAGTAAAAGACAATTATATGCAATTCTATTTATGCACCAGACTTATTCAATGATGTTATTGTTTATGTTGTACGTAACCTCCCTCACATTAATAAGAGACACATTGCGTCAGGTTCCTGCCCAAATAGAAGTTGAATTATGGATGAGAAATTGTCAGATATGGGAGTAGAAGAATAATATATGGGGATTGTAATAGCCTGAAAATGAGTTACACGATACCTGAAACATTAAGCTTGATTTTCCCATTCCCCAGGATCTAGAAATTCCAACAATAATTGGAGAGATCTATTTCTAGTTCTCATCACATTCTTTTTTATTTCTGGTTCTCATCAAATTCTGTTAGCTTCAACGACAGTTGGTCATTCCCCTATTCAACTATCCTCTCAAGTTGGCAACCCTTAAGTGAACGATAGTTGTCATGTGAATGTTAAATAGAATAGTACAAGTACAAGGAGGATGTAAAAACTACCTCTCATCACATTCTTTTACAATAAAATGAAATATGGGTTACCATTTGGAGAAAGTCACATAAATTTACTAGAGAATATACTTACATGTTAGTTTATTTATGTGTTTTGTAAGCGACATTTTATCTAGACTATCATTTTGTATATTTGTATATCAGAATTAGGTAGATTTATGGTCTGATATTTTGTTTTACTTTTTGAAGCTTCTAAAAGATTCTACAACATTAGGCAGAGGTACTGGTGTATTTTTATTCAAGTCATTTATTAAATCTTTTTATGTCACAGTTTTATTTTAATAATAGTATGTTTAATTATTCTATATTTTATTACAGGGAAATTGATATAAATATAAACTATGGTTGATGTTCGTTGTTTGACATGCTGTCAATGTGTAGAAATGTTGGAAGTTTGACTTCAATGAATATAATATTTAAAATTTTAGAATATGTTTGGAATTTAAAATGTGACAAAAGTTTACACTTTTGTACTTGGATAAATGTAATATGTAAACTGTTTATTTGCAAGGGGTTGAATTGGCCCCCTTCCTAAGGCTGCAAGGAATGACCAATGGCTATGACCATTCTTTTAGGCCTAGTGTCTTGTGTTCATTCTTTTTTAGTTTTCATATTATTTTTTATTGCATAAAATTTAACTTCTTTCTTTTTTATTTTTTATTTTAAAATTCCATCATATTTAATTAGTTGAATTTAAATGGTGCACTTAATTATTAATTATAGACTATTTTTTAACCATAGTGCAACTTAGTTACAATTAGCAAGTTGTAATAATTAGTCTTGTATTATTAGCAAGTTGTAATTTTAACATGTTTATTTAGTGTGTTTTTCTTTGGAATCTAAAGTATGTGTTTGAATTTTGATATTCACTCTAATTTGATATACTTAATTTTTTTGTGAAGCATGGGTTTGAACTTTGACATTAACTTATATTTGCTTGTATGCTTAAAAATTGATTTCATTTTGTCACTCTAATTTGATATACATATTGCTCATTTGTCACTTTAATTTGATAAATACTTATTTTTTTGTGAAGCTTGGGTTTGAACTTTGGAATTGATTTTTTTTGAACTTTGGAGTTCACTTTATTTAGTAGTGTGTTTCACTTTGGCACCCACTTATTGTTTGTGTGAAGTGTGTGTTTGAACTTTGGCATCTCCTTATTGTTTGAGTGACCTTTTAGTATTCATTTTGTGTGTGAAATGTGTATGAACTAACTTTGACATTCACTTTGTGTGTGAGTGAACTAACTTTGCTATTCATTTTTTGTGTGAAATGTGAGTGAACTACCTTTATGAATTGAAAACTGGCATGTTTGAATTTTAATAAATTTTTGTGTGTGCGAAGTGTGTTTGAACTTTGGAATTCACTTTGTTTAAAGTGTGTTTGAATTTTACCTTTCACTTATGGCCACAAAACTCTCAAAGATTAAATGAGATGAAGTAGAGGTATGCTTCATATTACAGAGCATGTTATTATTCTTTTGTTGTCATCAGATTTTGTTTCTGAAAGGGTTATGATAAGTAAATTTAAAAGGTGTTGTATTAATAATATTAGAAGCATTGAAATGAAAACTTTTGCTGTAAGATTGCTTTTGGAAGAGACTGTGTGTTTCTTTTTTGGATTGACGTTTCAGATCACACTCCGTGATCCATCATCAGGATGAAAAGAAGAGAATGAGTGAGTTGTAATTGTAGGCAGATTTCCTTAAAGAGAGAGAGAGGGAGGTGTGGGCACGGAGTTTAATCTTTTAATTTATGTTATGTTTTAATTTTTCCTATCTTTATTATCCCAACAAAACATTATGAAACCAAATGCATCCTCTAGATATCGGTGTTACCAATCTAAATTCAAAATAATCATAATTTTATCCTTTGTAGAAAAAAAATTATGTGCGACAGAATACACATCACTTTAAAAAATGTTGTTTACTATTAAAAACTAGTTATTAAAGGAGACGCAAAAATTTTTACAATTTAACTCCAATTTTTTTTAAAATATATTTAGAATTTACAAACAAAATCTCACAAATCACTAGTTCACATCATCTTCAAATTCGTAATGGTTTATCGGCTATAGGTGTCGGAAAGTGAAGATTTAGTTCAAAATGTTGATTTCAATGTCAAGTTTTGCCAAAATGTGTAACCCATTATTGTGGGATGACCCTAGAGAAGAAGGCTTCGTAGGTTCTCCTTTTAGGCTGCCAAATAATTAAGTGATAAGATAGCATTGCTTGAGTTGACAAATTTATAAACTTTACCTAGAAATATCAAACACTTTTCTACTGATTTTTTTAAAAATTATGTACACACTAATGGCTTTATAGAAGTGATAAAAAATAAGGAGGCACTCCAAGGGTTGAAATTATTTTTTCAATGTCTTTCTCACTTTATGGTAAGAGTTATACCTGTGATTGTTAAATTTATTAGAGTGCAAAGCCTAATTATTAGAGT
Organism: Cunninghamia lanceolata; assembly: GCA_027924645.1. Classification (NCBI taxonomy): domain Eukaryota; kingdom Viridiplantae; phylum Streptophyta; class Pinopsida; order Cupressales; family Cupressaceae; genus Cunninghamia; species Cunninghamia lanceolata. The sequence goes on along the minus strand of BSBN01000481.1, from coordinate 1,083,029 downwards.
TATAGCTTTAAGGCTTTTTTATTATTATTTTGACCTTAATCCAATAAAAGAAATTGTATGTTAAATATCATTATAAAATTTAATGCATTATAATTTAATATTTTAAAATATTTAATTTATATCTTTAATTATTAATATATTTAATATATAAAATTGAATATATTTACTTTATATTTAAAAAATTTACAAATTTATATTAGTGGAATGTAATCATAAATTTTTTATGAGTTGTATCGTTGTGGAATTCGAACATGGATTCAAACCTTGTGACATAGGTGAAAACAATACGACATGTTTTAAAGAGCAGTGACAACTAGGAACCAACTGCCACTGCTTACCACCTATAATTTCATTTATTTTTTAAAGTTGCTATTTAGTTCAATGTAAGAAACACATTAAAAAGGGCACTGGGATCCATGCCAGTCAAACCTGAGACATCTTATTATAAAGTCAGTAATGACCATGCCCTTTTTCCTAAATATGGTACTAAAATTAAGAGAATAATTAGATCAATGAGAATAATTAATGCTGCTTGACCTTCACTTTGTCTTATGTCTTGTGAAAATCATCACAACGTGCACACCAATAAAATTAAAAACCAATACAATTGATGAAAGTGACATGTCAAATCCATATCCACAATGGTCAACCTTAACTAAAACTCAAAATGGAATTGGTTCATCTTGCCCATCTTGCCCTCACTAATTCTAAATTGATTGCTATACTCATGTTGGTGTGGGTAGGGACCGATAAGAGATACAGTTGTGAAGTTTAATAAAGCATTGGTGTTTTAACTGATGCGAGTAGTTTTAAAAAAGAAACAAAAAGTTTAAATCAAGTCACGAATATGTCAAACTAATATACAACATAAAAATATTAAAAAAAAACTCATAATCAATACCTAGCTATAAAATTATAAGAATTGAGGTAATGCTCTACTCTATTTTTACCTGCATTTATGTTTCTAATGAATTTTCCTTAGCTTTTTGAATGTAGATCGATGACCAAAAAAAACAAAACCCCATTACTTTAGCATGATCATACTTTTAATCTTATTTGAAATAAACTTATGCAACATTTCACCCTATCAGCTATTTCATTGCGCATAAATTCGGTGCAACTGCTAGTTTATATTTGTTACGGATATTGACTCATTTGATATTAATTGCTCAATATAACTACACTTAACACTTTATCTTTTCCATTTTTCATCTTTTTTATATTGAATAATATTTTGGAAAATATAAATGCCTTTTGATCATGCTTTTCTCATATTGTTTACTAATATCAAATTAACCCAATTACAACCTAATGCCTTTTCTAACTAATATTTTTAATCAAAAATTTTAAAATGTTTGTGAGATTTTATTGAGGTTTTGAATTTCTCACCATCCAACACTTTTTTCTTTTTGACCAAGGAATTGGAACCTGTAAAGTCTACAAACCATTCATATAATTATGTTAAATAGGTGAAAAAATTCATGGGAATTTAAACTAGATTTTTTGGTGGGATTTAAAACCTAGTTTTAGTCATTTTCAAGTCTGAATGAATACTCAATACACTAAAGGAAACATGTATTTATAGCTGCATGTGCTAACAATAAGCATATTATAAACTACATTGTATTTTAATCCTCTAATTTATTTTTCATTAGAAATATTTTGGAGCATGTACAATTATTCCAATTTAAATTTAAGTCAATTATAACTCACTTACATATTTATATTATGTAGATGAAGTATTTTGGTGAACATTTTTAATTTTTTAATTTCCTTTCTTTTCTTTAAAAGAATACTGCCAATTTTTAAAATGGGAAGAATATTATGATAAATTGGTTAAATTGTATTTATATAAAGGAACCTTTTTAAAATTTTAATTATTGAATATTATCACTAGAAACCATAGGCCTTTAAAGATAAAATACTAGTTAACCATCCATCCTATTAAGAATTAAACAACTAGAAAATTACATTAAAAAAGTTTCCTTGATGTGAACTATTCAAAACATAAAAAACTAGGGAACATGCCCTCCAAAATCTTTTCTATGGCTAGTTCCATATTTTTCTCTTTCTCTAAAAATATATTTGAGGCTAATCTAGTGGTGCTTTGTTTGTTGAACAAAAGTATTCCTTTCACAACTTTAATTATAAGAAAACCATGTATTTGTTGAAATGCACCAGACAACTAAGAGGGGGGGTGAATTAGTTGTCTCCAAAACTTTGACCACTTATGAACATTAACACATCAAACACCTGTTTACTATTATTTAGATTTAATCATGAAGGCATGAAATAAGAAAATCAACACAATAACATAATCAACATTTGAGACACTAGATTTTTTACGTGGAAAACCCTATAAGGGAAAAAACATGGTTGGTGTTAGCCCACAAAAATAAATATGTTATAGAAATACCAAAAAGTAGAGGCTCACTGCCCAAAATGCTCACTGTAAAAGTTAGGGCTCACTATCAAGATCGACTCACTACCAAGGGGTTGGTGAACTGATTTGATAGCATCTACTCCATGCATGAGTTCAGTTCGTTTGATGCACAATATAACTCCACTACTTTGCTCTTCTTACACTTTTTACTTATCTTTGCATTTTCACACAAGGACATTTTTTTCGCAACTACATTACATGTTTTTATACAATTTCATCAACCTTGGAATTTACATCAAGGTTGGCATTACATTCATCAACCATTGGAACAATCTCCAAGGCCGACACTACAAACATACATAGAAATAGGTATGGACCTAAACTAAATTTTCTAAGGTAAAGATGTATGTGGATCATGTTATGCCTTAGTTGGGACTCAAATGCAATCTTTCATGCCATGACACACTTCCACAATCTTCGATGTATCTCCGCAAGTAGTGAAAACAACCAAGTCAGCCAAGACTAATGTTAACACTAAGTCTTCTAAGAACAACCTTCATCCACGATCCAAATTTATCTTTGTAGACCAATCCAAAGGTAGGAACATGATCAGGAGACATCCACAAGCACATTGTAATCACCAAGAACATTCACACAACTTCTAATCACTTTGTCAAGAAGATTCTTCAATCCGGAGCATTTAAACATAACTGTTATCCACTGTCATAAAGAAAAAATCGCTTGCGGACCACCAAATCATGAACCATTAGAGTTGAAGGAACTTATCATCATTACAAAATTGATTCCAGAACCACAGACTATGAAACTTCAATGCAAAGAAATGCGGAGTAGAATACATTCTCCCTGTCACCATCAAATGTACTGAAAAAGTAGTTTTTACTCTGGTGAACTTATCTTACTCAAATCTTCATACCAGAGGCTCAATCTTGGAACATAGCATCTTCATACATATCTCTAAATAACTTCCAATCCGTAGACAAAGATATTCATTCTATAAGAAATGCAGATCAAACTACTGGATTGTTCTGCTGTAAACAAAGATACTCTTCTATACACTATTTCCACTGGAGGAGCAAATTTTTTCAAAAGCACTTGGAAACTCAATATCATGATCACTTACTCATTATCTCCAACAATTACATAGGCAAACAAGCAAGCATAAAAAAAGAGCACAGTTGACACCAATGAAAACACTAATATGTTGACATCAATGACAACACCGGTTAGGCACATACTTGTAACAATCTCCCCCTTTGTCATTGATGGAAACATATGATATGAAAAATTGTAAAGACCATCAAGACAATATTCTCCCCCTTTCTCTTTATACATCTACACTCTTCCTCCCCTTGAATTTTTCACATGATTTCTCTCCCCCTTTGACATCAATGAAAAAATTCATGGGAATTTAAACTAGATTTTTTGGTGGGATTTAAAACCTAGTTTTAGTCATTTTCAAGTCTGAATGAATACTCAATACACTAAAGGAAACATGTATTTATAGCTGCATGTGCTAACAATAAGCATATTATAAACTACATTGTATTTTAATCCTCTAATTTATTTTTCATTAGAAATATTTTGGAGCATGTACAATTATTCCAATTTAAATTTAAGTCAATTATAACTCACTTACATATTTGTATTATGTAGATGAAGTATTTTGGTGAACATTTTTAATTTTTTAATTTCCTTTCTTTTCTTTAAAAGAATACTGCCAATTTTTAAAATGGGAAGAATATTATGATAAATTGGTTAAATTGTATTTATATAAAGGAACCTTTTTAAAATTTTAATTATTGAATATTATCACTAGAAACCATAGGCCTTTAAAGATAAAATACTAGTTAACCATCCATCCTATTAAGAATTAAACAACTAGAAAATTACATTAAAAAAGTTTCCTTGATGTGAACTATTCAAAACATAAAAAACTAGGGAACATGCCCTCCAAAATCTTCTCTATGGCTAGTTCCATATTTTTCTCTTTCTCTAAAAATATATTTGAGGCTAATCTAGTGGTGCTTTGTTTGTTGAACAAAAGTATTCCTTTCACAACTTTAATTATAAGAAAACCATGTATTTGTTGAAATGCACCAGACAACTAAGAGGGGGGGTGAATTAGTTGTCTCCAAAACTTTGACCACTTATGAACATTAACACATCAAACACCTGTTTACTATTATTTAGATTTAATCATGAAGGCATGAAATAAGAAAATCAACACAATAACATAATCAACATTTGAGACACTAGATTTTTTACATGGAAAACCCTATAAGGGAAAAAACATGGTTGGTGTTAGCCCACAAAAATAAATATGTTATAGAAATACCAAAAAGTAGAGGCTCACTGCCCAAAATGCTCACTGTAAAAGTTAGGGCTCACTATCAAGATCGACTCACTACCAAGGGGTTGGTGAACTGATTTGATAGCATCTACTCCATGCATGAGTTCAGTTCGTTTGATGCACAATATAACTCCACTACTTTTCTCTTCTTACACTTTTTACTTATCTTTGCATTTTCACACAAGGACATTTTTTTCGCAACTACATTACATGTTTTTATACAATTTCATCAACCTTGGAATTTACATCAAGGTTGGCATTACATTCATCAACCATTGGAACAATCTCCAAGGCCGACACTACAAACATACATAGAAATAGGTATGGACCTAAACTAAATTTTCTAAGGTAAAGATGTATGTGGATCATGTTATGCCTTAGTTGGGACTCAAATGCAATCTTTCATGCCATGACACACTTCCACAATCTTCGATGTATCTCCGCAAGTAGTGAAAACAACCAAGTCAGCCAAGACTAATGTTAACACTAAGTCTTCTAAGAACAACCTTCATCCACGATCCAAATTTATCTTTGTAGACCAATCCAAAGGTAGGAACATGATCAGGAGACATCCACAAGCACATTGTAATCACCAAGAACATTCACACAACTTCTAATCACTTTGTCAAGAAGATTCTTCAATCCGGAGCATTTAAACATAACTGTTATCCACTGTCATAAAGAAAAAATCGCTTGCGGACCACCAAATCATGAACCATTAGAGTTGAAGGAACTTATCATCATTACAAAATTGATTCCAGAACCACAGACTATGAAACTTCAATGCAAAGAAATGCGGAGTAGAATACATTCTCCCTGTCACCATCAAATGTACTGAAAAAGTAGTTTTTACTCTGGTGAACTTATCTTACTCAAATCTTCATACCAGAGGCTCAATCTTGGAACATAGCATCTTCATACATATCTCTAAATAACTTCCAATCCGTAGACAAAGATATTCATTCTATAAGAAATGCAGATCAAACTACTGGATTGTTCTGTTGTAAACAAAGATACTCTTCTATACACTATTTCCACTGGAGGAGCAAATTTTTTCAAAAGCACTTGGAAACTCAATATCATGATCACTTACTCATTATCTCCAACAATTACATAGGCAAACAAGCAAGCATAAAAAAAGAGCACAGTTGACACCAATGAAAACACTAATATGTTGACATCAATGACAACACCGGTTAGGCACATACTTGTAACAATCTCCCCCTTTGTCATTGATGGAAACATATGATATGAAAAATTGTAAAGACCATCAAGACAAGATTCTCCCCCTTTCTCTTTATACATCTACACTCTTCCTCCCCTTGAATTTTTCACATGATTTCTCTCCCCCTTTGACATCAATGACAAAGGGCACATACTTGCACTCTGTTGCTTTGATCAAACTAAAATTTCTCTTTTATCAATACTTACTGCTTATTATCAGGAACTCATGTCAGTAACATCTAGCTACTCCCCCTGAGAGGTAGCTCTCAAAACATCAATCTAGATCAATGAATGAGGCTTTAGGCACCACTAGATTGATGCATTCCTATGGATCTTAGTTCAGAGCAGGAGGGGTAATAACCCCTAACTTTTCTCTGAGATACTCAAAAGTATCCTTAGGTAGAGGCTTAGTGAAAATATCTATAATCTAATCCTTTTTAGACACATATTCCAACTTTACTTCATTCTCTGTCACATTTTCTCTCAAAAAGTGATACCTTATAAATATATGCTTTGTTCTTGAGTTCATCACTAGGTTCTTTGAAATGTTTATAACACTTGTATTGTCACAAAAGATTGCAATTGGAATTCACTGGGTTACTGTAGGAATTCTTCCATACCACAATTCATAAGGAGTTTTAGTACCATTACTTTTGACTTGAACTTTGTTTAGGATGTACACAATAGTATGTATGGCTTCTCTCCAGTACACTTCCGGTAGGTCAGCTTCCTTTAACATAGTCCTGTCAGCCTCTTGAACTGTCTTGTTCTTTCTTTCAACAAATCCATTTTGCTGAGGAGTCCTAGGTGCAGACAACTGTCTCTTTATCTCTTGCTCTTCATAGAAAATGTTGAATTCACTTGATGTGAACTCACCTCCTCTATCAGACCTCAAGCATTTAATTTTCAGTTCGATCTCATTCTCAACCATTACCTTGAAGGATTTGAACTTTTCTAGGGCTTCTGATTTGTCTCTTAGAAAAGTGATCTAAGTCATTCTAGAATAATCATAAATAAGCAACATGAAGTACATGTTTCCTTGTAGACTTCTCACCCTTGTAGGACCACACAAATCTATATGCACTAGATCCAACAAACTGACAGAAAATTGCTCTTTACTCTTGAAACTTGTTCTTGTCTGCTTCCCCAATTGACATTCCTTACAAATGGTAGTGGCAAGTTTCACAAGCTTTGGTAAATCTCTCACAGCTTGACCTGAACTTATCTTCACCAAATTATCATAGTTGATATGACACATCCTTCTATGCTACAACCAACTCTCATCTATTTGAGCCAATAAACAATTATCATTAGTTCCTCTTAATTGGTAAATGTTACCTCGGGTCTCCTTACCGGTAGCAATCACTGTTCCAGAGCTTTCCATGATCTTGCACCCATTATCTTTGAATCTCAAATCATAACCTTTATCACACATCTAACCAACACTCAAAAGATTATGTTTTAAACCCTTCACATATAGGACATCATCAGTGTTGTGCTTTCCATCAAAAGAAATAGATCCTTTTCCACAAATCTTACTAGCTGCATTATCTCCAAACCTAACCAATCCTCCATCATACTTTTCCAAACTCACAAAATTACTTTTGTCACCGGTCATGTGATGTGAGCATACACTATCAATAATCCATTCATCCTTATCTTTCTCAACTTGAACAGCCAAAGCACTTTCTTCCATTGGTTTTTCTTCCTTCACACAACTAGCAGGATTAGTAGACACAGGTTCTTCTTTAATGGCAATAAACAAGAATTCATTTGCACTAGTACTAGCATCATCAGATTCATCATCTGTCACACCTTCATCATCAAGATCTCTAACATAGTAGCATTTCTTTGGAACCCTAGGTCTATTCTCAAATCTTTTTCTATTCCTTTCAATTCTTTCAGGACATCTAGAAGCATAGTGACCAACCTTACCACATGTAAAACATTTGAAAGGTAATTTGCCTTTAAACTTACCGGAACCTCTTTGCAGTCTGTTAATAAAGTTGGCTTCAATTTCATCAAGCTCATTATCAAGTTCCACCTTGTACTTCTCAGCTCTGGAGATCTTCTCTGAAGTACTGGATTTGAAAGCAATCTCAATCTTTGGCAGAGCATCACCAAACTCTCATCTCAAAAGCTGTAAGCTTTCCTAGCAACTGATTCTTAGTGATTTCTTGCATAGTCATTACTTCTTCAACTGTAGCTACCTTGTGACTATAGGACTTAGGTAATGACCTAAGAATTTTCATCACAACTTCCTTCTCATCAATAGTTCCTCCCATACCTTTTATTCCATTGATAATTTCACCAACCTTTTTCATGTAGGCTATTATGTTCTCATCTTCACTCATCTTTAAACCCTCATATTTCGCTTTCAGGCCCTGCAATTTCATGTTCTTTACATACTCATCTCCTTCATATAGATTTTTTCAGCTTTTCCTAGACCTCATGAGAAGTTTCTAGATCCATGACCTTTATCAACTCAGTGTTAGACAAGGCACTCAATAGAGCATCTCTAGATTTTATATTTAACTCATATTCTTTGATTTCATCTTCATTTGTTAAACCATTCTGAGGCATGGTATAATTTGTCTCTGTCGCTTTCCACACTCTATAACCAAGACAAAGGAGGTGGATTTTCATTCATACCTTCTAGAGATCATAATTCATTCCGTCAAACTATGGAGCTTCCTTCCTGTAAGACATCCTAGATCTTCCTCAAGTTGTTAGGCTTACTTCTAAGGAACCTTGCTTTGATACCAATTGTTGAAATGCACCAGACAACTGAGAGGGGGGTGAATCAGTTGTCTCCAAAACTTTGACCACTTATGAATATTAACACATCAAACACTTGTTTACTATTATTTAGATTTAATCATGAAGGCATTAAATAAGAAACTCAACACAATAACATAATCAACATATGAGACACCATATTTTTTACGTGGAAAACCCTATAAGGGAAAAACCACGGTGGGTGTTAGCCCACAAAAATAAATATGTTATAGCAATAGTGAAAAATAGAGGCTCACTACCTTAGGGATCACTGCCCAAAATGCTCACTGCAAAAGTTAGGGCTCACTGCCAAGATTGACTCATTGCCAAGGGGTGGCTCACTACCAAGGGGTTGGTGAACTGATTTGATAGCATCTACTCCATGCCTGAGTTTAGTTCCTTTGAAGCACAGTATAACTCCACTGCTCTTCTCTTCTTACACCTTTTACTTATCTTTGCATTTTCACACAAGGACATCTTTTTTGCAACTACATTACATGTTTTTATACAATTCATCAACCTTGGAATGTACATCAAGGTCAGCATTACATTTATCAACCATTGGAACAATCTCCAAGGTCAGCACTACAAACATACATAGAATCAGGTCTGGACCTAAACTAAATTTGCTAAGGTAAAGATGTATGTGGATCATGTTATGCCTTAGTTGGGACTCAAATCCAATCTTCCACACCATGACTTGCTTCCACAATCTTTGATGTATCTTTGCAAGTAGTGAAAACAACCAAGTCGGCCAAGACTGATGTTAACACTAAGTCTTCTAAGAACAATCTTCATCCATGATCTGAATTTCCCTTTGTGGACCAATCCAAATGTAGGAACTTGATCATGAGACATTCACAAGCACATTGTAATCACCAAGAACATCCGCACAACCTCTAATCACTTTGTCAAGAAGATTCTTCAATCCAGAGCATTTGAACATAATTGTTATCCACTGTCATAAAGAAAAAATTGCTTGTAGACCACCAAATCATGAACCATTGGAGTTGAAGGCACTTATCATCATTACAAACTTGATTCCAAAACTAGAGACTATGAAACTTCAATGCAGAGAAATGTGGAGCAGAATATATTCTCCCTGTCACCATCAAATGTACTGAAAAAGTAGTTTTTACTCTAGTGAACCTAGCTCACTCAAATCTTCATACCGGAGGCTCAAACTTGGAACATAGCATCTTTAGACATGCTTCTAAATAACTTCCAATCTGCAGACAAAGATATTCATTCTACAAGAAACGCGGAGTAAACTACTGGACTGTTCTGCTGTAAACAAAGATACTCTTCTATACAAGTTGTTTCCACCAAAGGAGCAAATTTTCTCAAAAGCACTTGGAAACTCAATATTAGGATCACTTACTCATTATCTCCAACACTTACATAGGCAAACAAGAAAGCATCAAAACAAGAGCACAGTTGACACCAATGACAACACTGATATGTTGACATCAATGACAACACTAGTTAGGCACATACTTGCAACAATATTGTCTCCTTGAGTAGTTTGGCACTTTTAGATCATAAATTATGAAATTAATTAGGTAATGTAAAAGAATTTTATAAAATTCACTTTCCTCAAAACTTTCTAAGAAAGCCTTTTGGTAAGAGACACCTTTAAACACCAAATCGTCATTTTCTCCTATTCACATTCATAATATTTTTTATGATTCCATAAACATCAATATTGTCAAGTGAATTCTCTCTAGAAGCAATATTAGGTCCTCCCATGGAATTAAGAAGAACTAGAATGGTTGGCTACAAACCAATGGAAAAAATAAAATGTCTTCTGTATGTAACAGATAAGTTGTATCACATTCATGTGATATTACTCAAATGTATGTGAGGCCTTGAAAAGATGACATATTAGTTAAAGATGGCATTAGCAACTAAAATGGGCTAGTGGTGCTAAAAATAAGATTAATAAGAATATAAATTACCAAAATCAACAAGGGTTGAGTTGCAATTACAGTCCCTACCAAAGATTGCATTAGTTTACAAGGAAATGAAGTCAATTTGAAAGAATGTTGTATCTATGAATAGGATGGGAGCATTGACAATTTCTTGGAAAACATAGTCATACCTGACACACAATCATAATCTATCATATTATAACTGCTTACCTATTTGTATGCCTTAAACTTGTAAAACTTTGACATCAAGGCACTCAAAAACATGAAAGGAATTTATTATTTTCATAAGGGATTTTACATATATGGAAGAAGAGGGAATAGGTTGTTAGTTGCTTCTTCTGATATTGCATTTTTATACCTTAGTTCTATTAACATGCATAACTAAGTATTTGTCTTAGGTTTTAATTCAATAGCCTTAGAAAACCTATCAAAATTTTAAGAGCTATTTGTAAAAATACTATACATGTTTCTAAATGTGAGAAGTGTAATACACCACGACAAATGGGTAGCTCTTGTGCAAATGCATAGAAGATAGAAGATTTGAAAAAACATAGTTTGTATTTAAACATTATTGCATATGATTGCTTATATATTTGACAAGACTAGTAAAATTATTCATTATAAGTGTAAATGTACCATATATCTAAAACATGTGTTACATGAGAAAGAAAACCACATAGATGTCTTCTTTGTATTTATCAAGAGAAGTTATGATATAAAATCTATAGACAACAGTCAATATTGCCATCTACTTTTCTATGGTGCATTCCAAAGTTTGTTAATATAAAATTAAGATGGGATGAGATGGCATGTAATAGATGATATAATATTTGATGCAATAGAGAACAATATAGAAAATATAGAATTGCAATTAGAGATAATAGACTAATATATTGATAGACTTTGTGTCATAGTTGTATATAATGAATGTAATATGCCACAAGTTGATCTAGCTAATGAGTATTTTGTTATGATGTATGTTGTGCACGTTAATTTAGGTGTATATTATCAATTTTAGTTATTCTTTCCTACCACAACCTTCCATAACTCATTTCATAAGCTTTGATCCTCCTATTATCTTTAACATTAGGGTATAAATACAACATTCAAGTAACTTAGGCTTAGATCTCTAATCTACATCTATTCTTGCCAACATTTTGGTTCTATTGCGGGAACCCTAGCAAAGGGATAAAGGAAGCATCCAAACAATAAATATATTATTTGTGATAGAAAATAAGTTAACAAGAAAGTATTAAAATTAAAAAGAAATAAGACTTTATTATTTGTGGTAGGATCTTCTAGGTTTTGGCCTCATGAGAGGGGGTTAGGCACCTAGATGATGACAAATGGAAAGGGGGTAATACTGGTGGAATCTTCAAAGAGATTCAACAATTAGAATAGGGGCAAGGATGAGACATTAGAGATGAATAAAATGATTAATAAAATACAAAATTAATAAACACCCATGGCAAAAGGAGATAACAAGAAGAAAAGAGAAATCATGGAAACATATTGAATTGACAATAGAATTAAACATGGAAGAGAAGAAACTAAGTTTTTTTTAGGAGAGATAGGAAAGACACCACAAAATAATTGAGAAGGTTAGAGAAGTTGAGGTAGAACACACCAAGAGGGCTCATATTGATAATGATATTGAGGAAGAGGTAGAGCATGCTCAAAGGGTTGCTAATTACAATGATATTGAGGAAGATTTAGAGCACACTAAGAGGGTTGTTGTTGAGATTGTTGAAGACAAAGAAGAGGGAAAAAACCCACCATTAGAAGAATTAAACACGAATAAGCATGTTGAAGGAGATATAACTAAACACATGGATTCTATGGAACCTGTAACGACTTCACAAATATAGAAACAAGGGTAAACTCTATTGCTCCATAACAAAGACACATCTTTGCAAGTCAATATCCACCTAGATAAATAATTTAGGATCCTATAAGGGTTAGTAAAATAGATTGAAGATTATGTGGTATCTAGAGTCACTAGAAGAAGAGTGTAGAAGTAGGGGTGCTCCACCATTAAAATTCTTGAATCATACACCCCATTTGGAACATGATTTTTCTAACCTAAAAATCAGAGCTAATGATGGATTTGAGGAATTAATAACCCCTTTAATGAAATTAAAACCTCTATTTTTTAGTGCAGAATACTTAGATAATGTGGTGAGAAAAATGTGTGGGTTTACAAAGAGAGAAAATGATGAGAAATTTGAATTTACAAGAAAATAAGTAGAGTGTAGAAGAAAAATAAATTGAAAACATGTTTAAAGACCTTTCCATGGATACTATTGAAATTGTAAGATTTGGCTATGGAGACAGCCACCCAAGATCTAGAGGCCTAATGGAAAGAAAAAAGAAATGACAAGATCAATATGTAATGCCCCTCACATTTTGGCTTGTGATAGTTGTTAGTTTCATATTTCTCTCTGTCAGTTCTGAGACAGTTGCTAGTCTTTCGTTGCATTTATACAATTCTGAGACATTTGGATTAGTAGGTTATGGTTTATGTTTACTTTGATCTTGATGGACTATGTTCGATTGATATAGTTAGACAAGTGTTATGAGTTTATGATGACATTATTATTACTTCAGTTATGATGAGTTGGACATGATTAGTAATGGATTAATATTTGCATGTTTTATTAGATCCGTTGATATCTATATTCAAATATAGTGGTTATAATCTTGTTCAAGAGTAGGGACGGTGTAGTACTACTCACTTCGAGCACCCTACTACGCCATGACTCTCTAACTTTCTGTGTGTTGGCATATATGTATTTGATCATATACAATTAATTGTTCGGATGTAGGCTGTAGGTACCAAGCCTCGACTCCACCTGATATAGCAGATTTGAGCAGGCTTTTGCACCAATGGGTATCAATGATGGGAGATAATGTGAGGTCCATTCCACTAGGTTGGTCCTTGTCTTCTGTTGTGGTCTTGAGTTGTGTTGTGATGCTTGGTCCTTGCCTTTTATGTTTGGTAATCTTGTGTTGTGGAGCATCGTCGAGTTGTGTTTAATAATGGCAATGTGTAGTTGGATAATACTTTAATGATTTGTTATTAAAATAATAATGCTTCTATTATGTTTATTGGATAATATTTGGTTTAGCCTAGAACTTGGAATGACACCTTAGTAAAATTTTAAAATAGACTAGAATTAATTATCTGTTATCCAAGAGTATTTGTGTCATGAGTTGTGGTTACGAGTAATTAGTATATAGTTGATTAAAGAATAATTTTAGGTAGTGAATTAATGTCATGAGTTGTCAAGTGTAAAATTTTAAAATTTGGAGAATATCTTTTTATAGCAAGATTTTAAATTCTCGGAGGAGTGGGATGCTAGGTAATGGATGCATGTCTGTGATAATTTATGAGCTGAACCATTTTTATATTGAGGGATTTTGTTCTGGAGAAAGGGTTGGAAGGAGAATTGAGAAAATTGGGGGAAAAACAAAGAATTGGTTGTGGGAATACGGAAGAAATTGGAGGCTCCAGATCAATTTTGTTGTTCCGGGTATGTTTCTGTATAATTCTTGTTTGAGTGTTATTTGTGATTGGATAAATTATTTCTTCTCCCTCATGCTTTTGAATCAATTAGTCTGAGGTTTTGTTCTGGATTGCCTGTCGCTTTCTCCCATCTTGATTTTTGTAGCTGATCATCCTTGGAAATTTATAAATCAAATATTGTGACATTCTTGGATCCTTGTGTTGAATCAATCCTCATTCAATTGTGTCTTATTGCCATCTTATCTCTGTAAATTTTAATCTTTGGATGCTCTTATGTCGATTTCCCATCTTGGCGTCGAGGGATGTAATACCTTGTTCCTGCATTCGTTGCTGAGACTTTTCTTTGATGGATTTTGTCAACAGTCATCGGGCTTTGTCTGTGTTTCTCCATTTTTGCATTTATGTCTACAAGAGTATTTCCAACCATACTTTCTAGCTAAAATTTCCTTTCCTTATGCTGTTCCAAGCACTTATTTTGCTGAGACAAGGAGGGTTCTATCCAGGGTCGTAGGTTTGGCCTTACAACTGTTAGTCATTTTTCTTGAAAATATTTTTAGCTATTTAATAAAATCCATTTTGTTCATACCTTGCAAATTAAAGAATGTTATGAGACCTTATTTCTTTTGGACATTTTGTAAAATAACTCACATACATGTCTATGATTCCACGTTTTGAATATATGTCTACCAAAGTTTTCCAACTATTCTATCTATATTATATACCCTTTGCTATCATGCTCAGTGGATGACTATACTCTCTTCCTAGGCTTCTGTTATAGGGCTAAGTTGATATAATATACATGTCCTTTCTGCCATTGAAATCTGGTATAATTAAGTAAGAATCTTCTGCCATATATGAGTGTTACATTTATATATATCCTTATGTCTTTCACTGCCATTCAATGGCGTTGTACTTCTGCATATAATCTTATCGAATTTCCTCTATAGACAAATAATTCTTTCTAGATCTTCTAAATTTTGCCTTGGCTAAATCCTTGGTAGATCTGCCATATTCTCACATTCATAGAAATCATAAATTGTATAAACATTATGGCAGCGTCACCGGTGCCAAGCCAAACAAATTTCTGTTTGATTAGATTAGTAGGTGAGTCGATTATGGCAGTTAAACGTTTCAAGTTTCTATTTTCTTTATGAATAATTGACTGCGTTTTAGGTAGTGGGCGTAGATTCTGTCAGTTACTTTCTAAATTCTGTGGGATGCTTATTAAATCTATTTCTTGTATTAGTCTGAAAGTCTAGTGAGATGTGTAATAACAACGTATGTTTTAAGTGAAAGGTATTCATACATTTGTGGTCATTTTAGTAGACTGTAGTCAAATGTGGTGATGGGAAGTTTTATTATTGTTATAGCAGAAATGTGTATTTACATTAGTATATTGTTGTAGTTATAGAATTTTAGAGTTAGTCAAACTTATAGCAAAATACAAGTAATTTGTAGTTGTTGGTTAAGTATTATAGAAAGTGGGTAGCGATGGGAAAACTCGCGTTATGGGAAATGCATATATTTTCTATGGTTTGATTTGAAATTGTGTTGTTTAAATGTTAGATAGTAAGTTATGCTTATGGAAATTATGTGTATATAAATATAGTTGTTGTTTTAGCAATTGGTAATTATTAGAAAATTGAAATAGGAAAATGTATTTACTTATAGTTGTGGTTATTAGAAATTAGTAAATGGTAAGATGTTAGGAATATATATATATATATATATATATATATATATATATATATATATATATATATATATATATATATATATATATATATATATATATATATATATATATATGCTTATAGTGTTTTCATTAGAACTTGTAATTGTTAAACGTTAAATGGTAATTTATGCTTGTAGGAAAATATGTACAATGTTTTGTTTTGAAATTGTAATTGTATAATGAGAGATGGTAATCTATACTTATAAGAAATATATTGTGTTTATAGTTGTTTATTAGAAGAGGATGGTTGTTAGGGAATTAGTTAGGAAATTTACTTCTGGTATTGTAGAGAAATTGTTAATTTCGTAAACTAGAACTTTCTTGAAAAGGAAGTTAAAATCTCATAGTTGATTTCATGATTAAATTAGGAGTACATTGAATCTCTTATGCTTGATTATCCTCCTGGTCATATCTATATGCTTGTATTGGATCATTGTGTTTATTTTGGGGTGGAGTTTATGTCTATGATTTGGTTAATTATGAAGTGGGAATCTTGAGAGATGTCATGAATTCTTGGTGTCAAGACGCGAAAGTGTTGTCCTTGTCAGATAATGGTGACTTTATCATTGGTTTTGTACCTAACTCCAGAGGTGTGATTTCTTGGTCTTTGGTTCAAATTATGGCATGTCAATGTAATGGGTTAACTAAATTTTTGAGTCTTGTAATGAATGGGGAAATAGCCTTTTAGATATGAAACTTGGTATCTGTTAATGTATCATGATGGGTTGTGGGAAGTTAGATGCCCTATAGCCCTCGCTCATGCATGTCATTTGTTTCAGATGTTGTATAAGATTATCTAGTGTAGAAAGGAGAGTGGCTTCCATGGTGGGGCCAGTGCCCAAAGTGGCTGCCTGGATAAACCCATGGAAGTTGTAATCAAGTGATAACTTTAAAATATATCTAGGTGGGTCGGGTAGTCTTTCACATAACAAGATAAGTTTGTTGCCTCACCCATGCCTTGAGTGCTCTCAAAGGCTAAGGATGGGTTGAGAAGGCCTGGTTGGCAAGGTCGACCTCCTTGTCCACATAAGAGGATGTGTCAGCTCCGCATGTGTCACCCTATGGGGCCGGTGCCAAAAGGGTCACCAGGATAACCATAGATGGGGGCCAGCTTCTAGTGAGAGATAGCCTGGATAACCCATGATCAGGACCTTACGATGACACTCTCCTCACTGTAGCTTAGCTACTTCCCTCTTTATGCTTTCATTGTTGCCTCTGGAGTGATGCCTTGACCTGTGCAGTTCTGTTGATATGGTTGGTTGGGTCGAGTCTGTTTTCGTTTGGTTATTAGATGTTGTTACTTTGGCTTAGTGGAATCCTCGTTGTTATCTCCTAGCTCAAAGGGGTGGACCTCAGGGTTCAAGATGGTTGGGTGGTAGAGCTATCCATTGGTCTTCTTGGAGAACCAGTTTGAGTTTAGTACAAAATTGATCCAGTTCTAGATTTGCTTTGCACCTTCAAAGTTGTATATTTTTATATGTATTCAGTTGTAAACCAACATGATCGGTCTTGTAATCTTGAATTATGACTTTGTAAAATTAACTATCTTGCAAATGTAAAAGTTGTTCTTATCTGTAGTAGTAGTATAATGTATATCACTTGTGTGGTTTAAACGTTATATTCACTAATGCATTTATGTTTCCCTAGAGGAGTTAGAAGTGCACTTTTCTTTATGTTGTGTATTATGATATCTTTGGTTACTAATATTGCAATTTATCGCTTTAAAAAAAAAATTATTTCTGTAAGTTTGCACTTTTTAGTCTAGCACTCTAGGGTTGAAAGGGCATCACACAATATGACAAGAATAAACTAAATTCCTATCAAAGAATGTAAATACAACAATGTACAAGATTACTCTCCCATTACAATATGCTATGGCATACCTTTCTTATAAAGGCAAGGTTGAGAGATAAGATGTTGTAGTCATGTGACAAGTGCCTTAATCCTATGACATGAGACAACTAGAGGATAAGATAACTATCAACAACTATCAACAACTATCAACATCTAGAAACAACTAGAAACAACTAGAATGCTTCCTAAGTCAACTTAACATATGAATATGTGTGTGAATATTATTTAACTAATAAATAGTTAAATAATATGAATTATTCACACAACAAGGGGAAACTAGCTAGGAAATATCAAACTAGATATAAAATACCCCTATTCACACTAACATAAATTATTAATGAAAATTGGCAAAACCCTATATTAATTGATGAAATGTCATTAACTAACGAAAATTTATCTTTTAAACTAAAATGATTACATGAAGAGGTGAAATCCCTAGACCAAGAGCCATTTCATTTGCTGATTAAGACAAGAAGAGTGCTTACATAAGGAATATATAGTGATTCAACTTGGGCAAGAGAAAACCAACAACATGAATTTGTAAGAAATTGTGCAGAGATGTTGGGATTTGATTTCTTTGAAATCAAATTAGCAAGAGACAAAGGAAGAAGTGGGAAGCTTGTAAGGTAGAAAGACTATAGTGAGAGACTAGTAAAGGAATATATATATACACACACACACACACACACACACACATATATATATACATACTAGGTCAAAAGATAGAAGTCCACAAAGAAGAGAGGAAGAACTCTTGCCTAGTTCTAATAGATTTGAAGAACATACTTCTAATATGGAACACAATATGAAACTATCTATTTGTTAAGGGAAATAATACGTGAATATCCATGATATCAATAATACCCATAACTCAATGAAATATAGAAATAAAGAAGATCTAAAACAATGAACAATATCTCAACAAACCTCTTTACCTCATGGCTTCCATTGATGGCCTATCACAAATGATCTTGTGTATGAATATGCCCTCAGAAGGTGCACTTCCTTGCTATTCCAAGATGTCAAGTGGGAATGGCCGTGATAGTTTATTGCAATGAAGATGAGCTTCACAACAATGGTAATGGTGATATGGTAACAAGTTGATTGCAAGCTAATGGATGGATTGGGTGCCAAAGGCATGCTGTAATTCCTGTAGAGTAACAATACTGAAAGCTTGGATGATTGAAATGGAAGAATAGGGTTCAATTTATAGACTTGTGAGAGAGAAGATCAACGGTATAGAAAGAATGAGAAGATCAATGATATAGAAATCTTGAGAGAATGTGCGTGAATAGAAAGAAGACAAGTGTCACACAAAAACTATTTTGAGTTAACTGCTTTTCTTTTATTGAAGATAAGATACGTTGTCATAAATTAGAAAGGTTTTTTCTATTTTAAGAGCTTTTGATAAAAACAAGGTTGAATCAATTAGTTAACTTATGATTTACTTTTGCATGATTTGAGAGGAATTAAATAATAAATTATTTAATTTTGTGTGCATGAAGAAGGAGATTTATTTTTAGAAGATTTGGAAGATTCCTGAAGAATTTGAAGATAAGAAAGCAAATTAAATAAATAGATTTATTTAATTGTTTGGAAGAATTAAATTAAATAAAGGATTTTATTTAATTTTGACTTTAGAAGAGGTAATTAAATACTTTGATATTTAACTAACTTAGAGGAATATGAATCAAATAAATAAATTTGTTTACTTATTTATTGATAGAGGAATTAGAATGGAATAAATAATAAGAATATTTATTTAGACTGAGTCGTGTCATTTTTAGGTGTATACATTTTGCCCCTCTTTGATGCAATGCATTTTATCACGTTGCTTCAAAGAATAGATTTTTCTAATAATGATACATGCCCCACTTTGCGCCTAGTATAGGTTATGACAATAAGATGCCCCCTTGGGAGATTAGACGGGAAGAAGGGCAGAAGGATGAGAGATGAACAATCTCACGATGATGAAGAAGAAAAAATAGGTTAGAATGAAGAAAAAGCCAAAATGATATGTTATGAAAGATAAAATGATAACACACACAAGCAAGCAAGTATGCACAAATGATACAAGAACAAACAAGGTACCGCCCCTGTCAAGTGGTAAACCACCGATTAATCGATATGATATACGATAGTGTTGTCATGGTGGGGAATGATAGGTCCCTAGAGCAACACAAAGAATAGTGTCTAGTTTTAGGAAATGAAACATGTCGTGTAAGACGTGTGTGTTGGTCTAATTTTGATAATGCAACATCTTGTATAAGACCATTGATTGATTATAATTGATTGAGTTGGTTTACAACCAGACAAGGATCAAGATCACTGGTTGCGATTGGATCATTTGACAAGATTGACTTGACTCAATTGGTATGGATTAAGGATGGACCTACCTTTGGATCATTTCTCAGACTGACCGGATTGGGATGAGAGATACGATGAGAGATAGAAGATTGATTGATAGAAGAATGACTCGATAGCAAGACTCACAAGATTTTATTTGTATTGATACTCTGCATAGGAATTTTTATTGCATGGGATATGGATGTAAATGGATATGATATGGATTTGAAATGGTTTTGCCATCTTAATTTTGCAAGTATTTTGAAGTGCTTATTTCATCATTGGGCTATTTTTTTGGGTACTTTTTCCAAATGTTGTAAGTTAATACAAGCATCTAGGTATAATTGAACCGAGATGACCAGAGTATCACTTACATGGATTTTTATTTAGCAAGTTAATACAAGCATCTAGGTATAATTGAACCGAGATGACCTAAGGATTTCTTGCGTAGATTTTGATTTAGCAAGTTAATACAAGCATCTAGGTATAATTGAACTGAGATGCCCTGAGTATTTCTTATGTATCAACAAACAAGGATTGCCCTCGTTCATGTTAGACCTTTGAAGTCCTTGATGATCTTTTGCTGATCATGTCTTTAGACAAGGCTTCACATTACTAAAACTTAATCCACAAACAACAGACAAAGAAAATGATTATGCCCCTATCATAGCATCTCTAGTTTTTGACATCCTCGAGTAGCATAGGAAGACATAATAACAAAAATTAAGACTCTATAAGTTAACCTAATCAAACACAAAACATTCTTGCATTTAGATGTGTAA
This sequence comes from Cunninghamia lanceolata, assembly GCA_027924645.1. Taxonomy (NCBI): domain Eukaryota; kingdom Viridiplantae; phylum Streptophyta; class Pinopsida; order Cupressales; family Cupressaceae; genus Cunninghamia; species Cunninghamia lanceolata. The sequence continues at coordinate 1,062,099 of BSBN01000481.1, read as the reverse complement.
TTCTTTCCATAATTTAGATAGAATCAGTTTGAGTGTGTTTAGGTTCTTGTTTGCTTTGCATTGGATAGGTTGATGTCTTGCGTCAAGATTTCTGCTTGGAAGCGGGCTTTGCTGGTGCTTGCATGCATGCCTGGTAAAACAGACCCTAAGGGACTGACCTAGTGCCTCGGGGGCGCATTGCTAAATGGCCTTGCCTACATGACGACCCAGAGGCAACGTAGTTCGGGACTTGGACCATGGATGGACTAGAGGATAGATGACAAGATATGGGATGGATGGGAAAGTGGAGCCTTGGGGGCGCATAAAAAATGGCCTTGCCTATGTGATGATGCAAAGGCAACGTAGTTTAGGGCTTGGACCATGGATAGACAGAGGATAGATGACAAGATATGGGATGGATGGGAAAGTGGAGCCTCAGGGGCACATAAAAAATGTCCTTGCCTATGTGACGATATAGAGGCAATGTAGTTCAGGGTCGACCCTATGATACTAATGACAAATACTATGCTAGGTTGACACTGTGGATAGTGTTGATAATTGAGAGGGGGGGTGAATCAGTTATCTTAATTATTTTAGCTTTCTAAATTTCGTTATCAATTAGTGCAACATTAAATTAAATAAGCAAACATAACCATGAAATGGAAATAACATCAATACACATGACACAATGATTTTGACATGGAAAACCTTGTTAAGGGAAAAACCACGGGGTGATTAACCCAAGATTGTATTCTTTGTTAGAAGAATAAGATATTACAAAATGGCACTTACCAATTAGGGCTCACTTCCCGAGCACATTGCTCACAAGAGGCTGACTACCTATAATAGTTTATACAAGGAAACTAGATACTTGAACTGATGAGAAGCATCCACATATGCTAAGGTTCAGTTCCGGTTAAGCCCAATATACTGATCTACTGCACTTCATTCTTACTCTCTTAGGTGCTACTGTCCTGTTACATTCCAGACCTATCTTACTGCCTTCACACTACTCTTCTGCTTTTCTTTGCACCACAAAATACACCATAATACCTTCATATCTAAATCCATCTGGTATATATATCCACACCAAGGATTTCATCCACTTTCTAGTCAGCATCCGGAATACTCAATATTTTCCCAAACTCTGATCAGTCAACTGAATCTTTGTATACCAAGTAATGCGGATCAAAAAGATGCTTATAGAAGTCATCAATCATGTTGGCCAATCATGAATGATACCTTAGGAAACTTAATCACCATCAATATCACATCCAAATTTAGGTCTGATGCTTTGCCGGTTAGGTCTTCCTTTGTCTACTCTGCTAATCAGGAACCCAACACTCAAGTGCTCATATCTATTCACTCTTCTATCACCGGAGACTAAGCCCTTGGAATATATCAGTCAAGGTACTTCTCTTGACTTCCCCAAAACTGTACTTTACTGAGATACTTCGTCTGAGAGATCCAGACCTGACTGTCGGACCTTGCTGCTTGCTCTGTTCTTGCTTATCTGACCACAACACTTCTTTAGTCTGACTTCCAGTAAAGACACACCATGTCCTGTGGATGTGTGGGATGGACTTTGTTGCCATCAATGACAACACTAGTGAATCCAAACTGTGTCTCTTGCCAACAATCTCCCCCTTTGGCATTGATGGCAATACTTAATGAAAAATGACTAAGTGTCACACTATACTCCCCCTTGGCTAATGCTCTGTTCTTATGAACATTTTCCAGATCTCCCCCTTAGCTAGATTCCTCATTTTTCACTGCTCCTCACTCCCCCTTTGACATCAATGGCAAAGGGTGGGGTCCCCACACCAAAATTTGCAAAACTCAATCTATACTTAATCGCATAAGTATATTATCTGGTTATACTTTACATATACTTTAAGATATCTGCAAAAGTGTTTTTCAATTGTACAAGTTCTATTTCCCAACTCAGCTTCATCCTGTCCAAAATTGAGATGTGACCACTCAACAAGAATGTAAAAGCTTCTGCCTTCTTGAGATCTATCGGATCACTGGTCTGAGCTGTGGCCTGAGCATCAATTAGGGCTTCATGCATGGCCTCTAACTTAGGGATAATGATCCCTCTAAGTTCACTCAACCTATTTATTCTATTTTTCTTCTCCTTCTCAAGTGTCTTTATTTCATTTATGACTACAATAGTCTGACACTCTTGTTTTACTATGGAAGAGGATAGAGGATCAAAACTTTGAGATAAACTTAATAGTTTATCCTCTTGCTCTTTTACTTTCTTCTCAATGTCCTTGGTCACTTTAGGCCAGGATAAACAAAATTTATATATATCTCCCCCATATTTGAGAGCATTTTCTAGGTTCTTTATTCCGATATCCATAACTCTCCTATCACTTGATATTAACCCTTATACCTCAGATAATCTTTTTACCAAAAATTCCTTCCAGACCTTATCTTTTGCTGACTTTTTTAAGGAATCAAAATGTGTGCTAACACTATTAACTAGAGATTTGAGATTACCGAATGAAGAGGCTGAGGGATCCTTCTGAAATGATGGCAAGATCTTCTCCAATACACCGGATGCAATTTCTATAAGCTTGCAGTCTTCCATGTGAGACTTTAGAAGCTTTTCTTTTGCCTTTGATAAAGTAAAGAGTGCTAGTTTCATGGTTTGAACCGGGGAGAGGGAGTCAAAATTGAATGGTCCTTGAAGAAGTTCTGGTTCATTAAATTCCATCATCTCCTTGGTTAAGAATTCTTCGACTGCCTCTGCTGTGTCTCTTGTTGGAGACAGAGTTTTCTCCCCTTCTACACCCTTACCACCATCATCTGTGGCCTTCTCTATTGGAGTTTTCTATTTTTATGTAGCCTTATTACTGTCATTTTCTTTTTCCTTCTCCTCTGCTTGTTGACTGATCTTCTCTTGTACTCTTTCTTTTTCTTTGAATCTGGAGTCTATAGGGGAAACTGGAGGAGAGATGTTTGGTTGATTATGAACCTCCTCTTCTGGAGCAGAGGAATCTAAGTCCTTGCCTTTTTGCTCACCTGTCTCCTTTACCTCTTCTACCACTATCTTAGTAGATTCTTCTTCAACATCTGTGGCTAAGGGATTATCACCTAAGTCTTCTATAATAGGAATGTTGAATCTTTTGAATGCATTTCAGAGAATCTCTTCTATCTCTTTTTTCTACTTTGTCAGTTTCTCCGAGCATAAGCTGATTCATTCTAGCTTTGCTCTGAAACTCATCCTTACAATCTTTGAAGATCATATTCTTCTATTTAGGAGTGATTGAGGGATATAGATGAATAGCTATCTGTTCTCAGATCTCAAGATCCTTTGCCATAGAATTATTCTTTCTTATTTCTAATTCCTTTTCTAGGCTTTTGGTAATAAGACATATGATTTCAATAAAAGCCTTGTTGTAGATATTCAGATACCTAACTGTGGATTCTTGCAAGATTTTTTGGTCAGCTTCATTGTAATCATTATAGAATTCAGCCATTGGTTGAAGGTTCCCATCCACAGTAACTAATTTTATGATATCATCAATGTACAGAGTAGGTTTCTCAACAAATTCTTCTATTACTTCTTCAGCAGAAAGTTCACTGGATGTTTTCCTTTTCTTCTTCATTTTCCTTACTTCCTCATCTGATTCTATCTCTTCTTCATCCTTTTGTCTTGTGTAAGACCTTGTTGCCTTTTTCTTGGTTCTCTTCTCTCCTTTTCTGGATGATTTTGCTTCTAGTTTTGATGCCTTAGAGCTCTTTGCAGTGGTAGGTGTAGAGGTCTTAGAGGATCTGGTCTGAGAGGGACTTCCACCAGAGCACCTTCTTTCTCTACTTTTTCTTTTTCTTTCTCTGCCCTTTCTGTCTTCTCTCTATTTGCATCAAGTGCCTCTTTTGAAATTTCATGCCTCTTGGCAAACTCTTCTACTTCCCTCCTCACTTTTCTTTTTATTTCTGGTTGTCTTAGCTCCACATGGATCTTCACACTTAATTCTTCAAAGGTTCCAAACCTTTCTACTTTAGGATCCTTGGATTGATTGAGCATGTGTTGAACATGTAGGTCAACAATTTTCTCATCTACTTCATACCCCATTGGCATGATCCAGACTATTCTTGGCTCTATTGCCTCCATTAGACATTGATCAGTTTCTACCATAAAGCATACTGTATCTTTATACTTTTCAACTAAAGATTGGGTGATTCTCTCTCTTGTTTGCATCATGCTCTAAAAATTCTTGAAATATCCCCAGAGTACTGTATTCTGTGCCTTGGCATCACCGAGCCCATGTATATAATCTTTGATTTGGATGGCTACTGGTCTATCATTTTGCCATACCCAAACACTGGATCCGGGAAGCTCATTCATGAAGTAGAAGAACAGGCACAATATCAGCCCACCATACTTGAAGGAGTTCTTCTTGTCCTTCTTGATCTTTTGTAGGTTTTCCATTAGTTGGCTCAGAAGGAGTTCACAAAGATCATAATCTACATTTTTCCTCAACATTTCATAAGCAGTGTAAATTGCAGTTCTGGGTACTAAATTTTCCTTGCTAGAGTGATATATCTTATAACCGATGATCATGGAGGCAAACTTGACATCTGGATTAGTGATGTCTTCTATTGTCATTGCTCTTTTGTGAAATTTTGATCCGGTAGCCTCACTCACAGTTTGATTCTTGATGGATTTGAGAACAAGAATCCCATCGGATGAGTGCAATTCGGTTACTGCCCTAATGGCATCCTTGGTTATCTTAAATGGCCTCATCAACCATATAAAGTTATCATGCATTCTACTTAGAACATACTAGACCCATTCATCTTCTACAAAACAGGGGAAATTAATGCATTGTGCAAAATACTTGTCCCAGATGGCTTTATACTGAGTTTTGAGTTCAAATGAGTCATCTATCAAATGCTTGTGATAGATATCAACCAGCTTAGATTCCCCAAATTCTTCAATATTCACATGAATATATGCCCTAACATCTTCTACATGCAGAACCCCATGCGGAATGCTTGAAAAGGCGCCTAGGGGATCAACTTCTAGGGATTTATATGGATGTTTCTTGAATTTAGGACGCGGCCTATCAGTGACCTTTACAACATTCGGTGTAGTCATCTTCAAAAGATTTTACAGAGAAATATTCAATAACGAAAAATACCTTTTGCGCTTCTAGGGTTCGCTGAATTCGCTGGATTAACTTGTTGGATGAATCGACTTAAACAGTTGATCTTTTGAGAATTTGAGATAATTTGTTGTAGAGCTCCTTTTCTCTTCTTCTTGAATGCAAATGTGCAAATGACGAGCGAATGAACCCTTTTATTTCTGGGAAAACCCTAATTTCATACTGCAATAAATGCGCAACTCAAGTCATTTTAGTTGCCTGGTTCTTCTTATTTTGAGAAAGATCTTTTTTTGGATCACTGAGATATACTTAGAGTTATTCTTGGTGATTAATAACAAATTATCTTACTTTCCCCAAACACTTGATCTATCCACAGAACAAGATGCCTCAAATTTGAATCATACCGGATTTAACTGTGATAACCCTATTTTACCGGATGACTATTAAACCAGATCAATCTTGGAAGATTAGACTCTTCAAATCTTCTTGCAGATCTTCCATATCTTTACCAAGCTTTCTTTAGATGTTTATCTGAGAATCCTTTTATTCCACAACTTCTTATGTGCCAATTTCAGGCACCAATTAACTGGCTGGGGGAAAATGTTTTTCCTTGTGTCTCCCCCTGAGCTAGAGCTCACTTTTTAATTTTTGGAAGGAATATCAGCACCAAATTCTGGTGTGGATCCATCCCCTACATTCTCTATACTTCTCTTCACCCAAATCTTGTTCATCTCACTTTTAACTTCATCCGCATTCACTTTTCCTTTTCCTTTGTCTTGATTCTGATTATGATGCACCGGACCCCTTTTGTCTTGGTTCTTGCTTCTACAGAATTTGGCAATATGACCGGATCTATTGCAATTGTGGCAAACAACATTTTTTTGCATATTTGAATGATATCCTCTTGATCTGCATTGATTAGCCATATGTCCCATTCTATTGCATGCAAAGCATCTACCATTGAATGAATTGTTCATTTGCATATTTTTGCATTCATGAGATTTGTGACCATACCTTTTGCAGTTGAAACACTGTCCGAAGAAGGATGTATTAGTCTGATTTATTCTCTTTCTGCACTGATTAGCTTTATGACCAAAGTTATTGCAGCTGTGGTAGTATCCATTGAAGGATGGATATCTTTGGGCATTAGGTTGCCTTATCGGAGGTCTTCTAGGCCTGTTCCTTGGATTTCCTAATCCAAAATTATTCTGACCGGATCCGGAGCTTTCACCTTTCTCCTATCCCAAGCCACGCTTGTCATCTACCCTCTTTTGGCTTTCAAGAAGAACTTCAAGTTGAGCAGAACTTATCTTGAATTTCTCTTTGTATTCATTTGCTATTTGAAGATCCTTTTTAAGAGTGTCAATTTGATCCTCAAGTTTTTCTTCATTATCTCTAGCATCTTCAAGATTAGATTCTAGATTCTTGATTATTCTATCCATTTTGTGGCAGTCTTCTAACTTCTCCTTGAGAGATTGTCTTAGATCATCTTCAGTTTTTCTTTTCTCTTCAATTTCTTGGGTGAATTTCATAACTCCTGATTCCATTTCATGTCTTACCATAATGACCTCTTTTGATAACTTTTCACATAACTTGGTTTTCTCCTTCAGATCTTCATTTGTACCATTGTTTTCACTTTGACTTGCCAATTGCTAAAGTAGATCTTTTCTCTTTTTCATAGAGATGCTCAGTTTCCCTTTTAGTTCATTTATGAAATCATCAGCCTGTTTGAGTCTTTCCTTCAATTCATTGACTTCAGAGTTTGATTGCTCAAGATCATCTAGGGTAGACTGAAGTTGTTCCCTCATACCATACACATCCAATTGAGTTCCCAGATCTTCCTCAAGTTGTTAGGCTCTTTTTGGAGGAAATTGATTCTGATACCAGTTGTTGATAACTGAGAGGGGGGGGGGGTGAATCAGTTATCTTAATTATTTCAGCTTTCTGAATTTCCTTTTCAATTAGTGCAGCATTAAATTAAATAAGCAAACATAACCACCACTCAAACTGCCATTATGTTTCTCCTGTATGAGATTTTCTCTCATGGATCCTTTTGGTACACACAACTGTCCACCTTTGAATAGCAATCCCTATTGCAATGTGTAATCTACAAATTCACTATGAAATTGATTTTTAAAGTCTTGACAGACCTTGTATGCTTTAGCAAAATCTTCATCCTCTTTGTAGAGGTTTGTGAACTCTATCATTCCTATGCTTCTTAATTTCACCTCTTGCACTGTGAGCAGCCTTCTGCTTAAAGCATCTGCTACTTTGTTGAGCTGTCCCTTCTTATGCTTAATTGTAAATGTGTAGGACTGTAAATATTCCATCCACTTGATATGCCTATGGCTCAACTTATCTTGTGAGTTCAGAAAACTTAAAGCTTGATTGTCTGTATATACAACAAATTCCTTAGGTAGGAGATAATGCCTCCATTTTCTAAGTGCTTGGACTGGAGCATAGAGCTCCAAGTCATATGAAGAAAATCTGCTCTTTGCTTCATTTAGCTTCTCACTGAAAAAAGCTACTGGTCTATTCTCTTGGCTGAGTACTGCACCTACTGCAATATTGCTAGCATCACATTCTAAAGTGAATAACTTATCAAAACTAGGTAGCACTAACACTGGCTATGTGGCTACTTCTTTCTTCAATATTTCAAAACTCTTATTAGCTGATTGTGTCCATTGAAACTTTGGTTTTACCCCACCTTTGATTGTATCAAGCATGGGTGCACAAATAGCACTGAAATTCTTTATGAATTTCCTATAAAACTGAGCTAAGCCATGAAAACTTCTCACCTCAGTTGCTGCTCTGGGAGTAGGCCAATTCAATATGGCTTCTACCTTTGACTTGTCCATCTTCAATTCTCCTCTAGACAACACAAAACTAAGGTATACTAATTCCTGCTTCATGAAGTCACACTTCTCCAAATTTATGGTTAGATGTACATCATGTAACTTTTTCAAAATAGTATTTACATGTTCAAGATGCTCTTCTTTAGTTTAATTAAAAATTAAGATATCATCTAGGTAAACAACTACAAATTTACCCATATAGTCTTTGAGGACTTCATTCATGAGCCTCATGAATGTGCTAGGAGCATTCGATAGACCAAATGGCATAACAAGCCATTCATACAGTCCTTCTATGGTTTTGAAGGCTGTTTTCCACTCATCACCTTCCTTGATTCTGATCTGGTGATAACCACTTTTCAGGTCTATCTTGGTGAAGTATTTAGCCCCTCCTAAACAGTCTATAAGATCTTCAATTCTGGGAATTGGAAATCTATACCTTATGGTGATCTTATTGATAGCTTTGGAGTTAGTGCATAGTCTCCATGTCCCTCCTTTCTTTGGTGCCAACACTGTAGGCACTGCCCAAGGACTTATGCTTTTCCTAATCAATCCCTGATCAATCAATTCTTGTACTTGTCTGGCTATCTCCTTATGTTGTTCTGGAGTCATTTTATAAGGATCTTTGTTAGGCAGTGATGCTCCTGGAATCAGATCTATCTGATGGCTAATAGTTCTTTGTGGAGGTAGTGTTGCTGGTGTTCCCTCACTAATTATGTCCTTATATTGTTCTAGTATAGTCTGTATCTCTTTTGGGACCACTACCTTTTTGTCTTTTTGCTCCTCCTTAGGTTTCACTATGATAGCATAACCAATACCATCCTCCTTAAGAGTGTTCAAAAACTCTTTACCACTCACAATTAAGACATTAGGGCTTTTAGTCTTATTTGCTTCTTCATCTTCCAATGACTAAATTTTATAGGTGACACCATCTTTTTGAAAAGAATATGCATTCTTCTCACCATCATGTATGGCTTTTCGATCATACTGCCATGGTCTGCCCAATATGAGATGACATGCATCCATGGGTAGGATATCATAGAGTACCTTGTCTTTGTATCCACCTATACCAAACTCTACCCAAGTTTGCTCATTGACTATCACATGCTGACCTTTATTTAACCATGTGACTCTATATGGATTTGAATGAGGTATTCTTTGCAAAATTTAGTTTTCTAACTGCTTCATCTGACACTATGTTATCAGTAGACCCTGAGTCTATGATTACTTGACATACCTTATTCATAATCTTGCATCTGATTATGAATAAAGCTCTCCTTTGGCTTGGTTCAACTTTCATTGGTTCTTTGATCAAAGTTCTCCTTACCATGATGTTCTCTCCCACTTCTGAGGCTAGACTGAATTCAGGTGATTTGCTACTTGAAGCATCATCTTGTACATAATGATTTCTTTTATCAACTCCTTGAGAAGAAGATGTGCCCTTATCAGGACACCTGTATGCTGGATAGCCTAATTAACCACAATTGTAGCATTTCATAGTGGCAAAGTAGGATCCTCTGCCTGATCCTCCTGATCTTCCTCTGCTAGATCCCCTTCCTCGGTAATTTCCTCTACTACTAGTCTCTCCACTCTGCTCTGTGAGTTTGGATTCTCCTTGGGGCCTTTGATCAATGCTCCTACCACCATAACTTCCTCTTCCTCTTGATCTGCTACTTGACTCTTGTTTCTTCTTGCTCTTCTCCTCTACCTTGAGTGCTAGTTGATAGCTTTGATGCACTGTTGTAGGGCTGAATAAGCTAATTTCCTCTTGAATACTCCACCTCAAACCATTGAGATATCTTGCCACTTTTACATTTTCATCTTCCATCACCTTAGGCATAGTTTTTGAAACTCCTCAGTGTATGCATTGACATCTAATTCTCTTTGTCTCAAATTTTGTCGTTTCTTGTGCAACTAGACTTCATAATCTCCAGGCATGTAGACTTCCTTGACTTTAGCCACCATACCTTTCCAAGTAGCTATAGGTTTCTTGCCTTCTTTTTCTCTTTCTGTTTGAACAAATTTCCACCATGTCAAAGCAGCTCCTCTGAGTCTTGATTTAGCCACCTTCACCTTTTGTGCTTCAGTCACTCCATCACATTCAAAGTGATTTTCTATACCTTCTGTCCATTCCATAACCAAATCATGTTCCATCTTTCCACTAAAAAGAGGAACTCCTTCCAATGTCTTACCACTCATGGCTTTCAAGGCCTTCAAGAAAGGTTCTTCTTCCATCTTAGGATTAGGTGTGGGCTCTTCATCTTCTATAGACACACCTTTTTCCTTACCTTTAGAATCTTTCATTTTCTGACTGACTTCTTCAGTTTTTACCATCATTACACCCAGTTTACTTTCCATTTCTACCAATCTTTCCTGTAGGAGCCTATTCTCCTCTTCTTGTTCATCAACTTTCTTTGCCAATTCTGCATTAGTCACCCTCTTCTTGGATGAACCTATAGACTCACTCAAACTTAGTGATGACATACAACTTCTTCTATTCTAATCTAAGAATAGCCCAAATCTTTAACTGGCTCTGATACCAATTTGATAGGGACGCCTATGGGTTTAGAAAACCTATCTTGACACAACGCTTCAAGACCTATGTCATACCCCAAGTCTCCCTACCAATTCAAGTGCTCATAGACATTTTCTATCCCAATATGCCTAATTCAACCTAAGAAATCTATTATAGAGGTGAAAGACCTATTTGTCTGTTGTTCCTGATATAGACATTACTTTCTTGGTGTGAGGTATTCTTCTTTGTCCTCACTGCTTCCAAGATTCCCAATTCCTAAGGCTTATAGCCTTCTTGTGTTGAGACATGGACCAGCTAGGACTCAAACCTAGGACCTTCCATTCACTGCTAGAGTGCTCTACCACTAAGCTACTGGTCCCTCTTGGACCAGTCCATCATCGGTCCGGGTGTGGCTTATTTCCAACACCAACACCCCCCCTTAAGCCACACCTCTCGTGTGCTTAGAGGTGTGCTTGGGGCTCCTAGCCTGGGCCTGGCTCTGATACCATGTTGAGACATGGACCAGCTAGGACTCGAACCTAGGACCTTCCATTCGCTGCTAGAGTGCTCTACCACTGAGCTACTGGTCCCTCTTGGACCAGTCCATTGTCAGTCTAGGTGTGGCTTATTTCCAACACCAACATCTTGAGCTCGTTATCAACCCTCCTCTCTGGGTCCAGGGTTCTGATTGCTTGGTGCTCAATTCCTCTTACTCTATGTTTCATCCCTGCCTTTTAGACTGCAACTTGCAAACCTAGCTGGGCTATAGCAGAGCTCACCTAGGACAAGTTCCTATTGTCTCTCATTAACAATCCAACCACTAACACAAACAGAAACAAAAGAAAGAAGATCTCTGCTTGATGGCCCTCCATGACTGTACAGGGAAAATGTAGGGACATCAAGATAGAGACATTTTGTACAAACAGAAACAAAAGAACAAAAATAAAGCTGACTACTCTATAGAATGAGTTATGTAAGAAATCTATAGGAAATGCTTGAACAGATTCAAACTGTCAATGTTTCTTATTATCAGAGTTCTTTCTTTTACATTCAATGTCTATCCTTCAACTTTTTCCAACATTCTAACCGATTTACAAAGCCAAAAAAAAATAGTTCTTATACTCTTCATCCTTTTTCTGTAATCGAACAGTTAGGGTTTTCTGTTTGTTAAGTTATCATTGGTGAAACAGGTTCTTCGCTCACCGATCATACTTTCCCAGTCGACATGCTTTCTATCGATACATTCATTTTTATCATACAATATCGAAATGTGCATTTACCTTATCATTGGCAAGATATCTCTGTTTTCTCACTGAAATGATCCTCTCCTTTCTTATCATCTTGACCTAACTTATCGGCCACTACATAATTTCTTTCACCGATATATAACTTCTCTCCGATGGATATAACTCATTGTTCAGACTTATACTGTCGGTGTAACTTTTCCTTTGTTCTCCGATATACAAACTCATCCCGATATGCATTGTCTACATCTTGTTCGTCGCTGTGATTTATATCATCAGCCTAACATTATCTCAATCTCTCGATATGTATCTCACGTTGACGTGCTTCACACTAACTCTGCCTTCAGCCAGACTTCTGTCTTCTTATGTCGATACATTCATCTTTGCATATACATTGTTTAACATGCTATCACCGGTAATCCTTTGTATCTCCTTCCCTTTTGACTGATACAACCGATCACTACTTGCATCTACACCAATGCATATTGGCAATGCAACATACATTTGAGACATACACCCTTCTGATATACAAATGACGGATACACTCTTTGACATACAAAAGACGGATATACATAAAATGCATGTTCCCGCTCCTTCCTATTTGAAAATAAAAAACATCACACCAAAAATGTGAAAGTATATACATGGGCTCCAAGCCCTTGGTGCTCCTGCACCACATCAATACACATGACACAATGATTTTGACATGAAAAACCTTGTTAAGGAAAAAACCATGGGGTGATTAACCCAAGATTGTATTCTCTGTTAGAAGAATAAGATAGTACAAAATGGCACTTGCCAATTAGGGCTCACTGTCTGAGCACACTGCTCACAAGAGGCTCACTGCCTATAATAGTTTATAGAAGGAAACTAGATACTTGAACTGATGAGAAGCATCCACATATGCTAAGGTTCAGTTCTGGTTAAGCCCAATATACTGATCTGCTGCACTTCATTCTTACTCTCTTAGGTGCTGCTGCCCTGTTACATTCCGGACCTGTCTTACTGCCTTCACACTACTCTTCTGCTTTTCTTCGCACCACACAATACACCATACATACCTTCATATCTAAATCCATCTGGTATATATATCCACACCAAGGATTTCATCCACTTTCTAGTCGGCATCCAGAACACTCAATATTTTCCCAAACTCTGATCAGTCGGCTGAATCTTTGTATACCAAGTAATACGGATCAAAAAGGTGCTTATAGAAGTCATCAATCATGTTAGCCAATCATGAATGATACCTTAGGAAACTTAATCACCATCAATATCACATCCAGATTTAGGTCTGATGCTTTGCCAGTTAGGTCTTCCTCTGTCTACTTTGCTAATCAGGAACCCAACACTCAAGTGCTCATATCTATTCACTCTTCTATCACCAGAGGCTAAGTCCTTGGAATATATTAGTCAAGGTACTTCTCTTGACTTCCCCAAAACTATACTTTACTGAGATACTTCCTCTGAGAGATCCAGACCTGACTGTCGGACCTTGTTGCCTACTCTAGTCTTGCTTACTGGACCACAACACTTCTTCAGTTTGACTTCCGGTAAAGACACACCATGTCCTACGGATGTGTGGGATGGACTTTGTTGCCATCAATGACAACACTAGTGAATCCACACTGTGTCTCTTGCCAACAGATAGAATATTAGATAAGGCCTTAGTTGATAAGGCGACAAAAGAGATAGAGTATCAATCCATGATAGGTTATTGTTAGGTTATACAAGGTACTTTATTATGGAACATATATGAAGCAGATGAGAAATGATGGTAGGAAGAATGGACACAAGGTGATTAGTTTCCCAAAGATGGAGAAGGCAGTTTATCACAAGTAATGCCTATTTACTAGGTTTTCACCACTTTATTTTATTTGCACAAAAGCCAGAAGTACACATGATGCTTGTTTGCCAAGTTTTCATCATGGTACTTGTTGGAGTTCTTTCTCTCTGAATCGACAGAGGGTTTGCCAGTTCCAATGCATAGGCAGATTCGGCCAACAAATATAGGAGGTTGCGTGAGCTGGCTCCCCTTCACTTTTGGTTCTACCAAACTAAGGGGGGTATCCATATAGCTAAAGATTTGATCTTGACTCGCCCAATGACAAAAGATTTAGCTTTTCAAAACAGGCAGAATACTCTCATGTTTGGACCAAGATTTGCATGATAGATCACAAGGTTGGCAATGTTCTTGGACATATCTAACTAGTTAGGAATGAGAGTATGTAGGGGTCCTATTTCTACTCCTACAAACTAATAGGTTGGAATTAAGAAATGATTTGTATTTGTATTTTGGATGCAAGACAGGGGGTTTTGGATCATAACTACTACACAGGGCAGACCGGTGCCTATCTCAGGGCAAGGAGTCAACTAGACGTATACAAGGGAATGATTTGCACTGGCATTCAAATTTCAAGGGGTTAGGACTGGTATTTGCCTTACAAATACCACCCAAAAATGAGTATTTAGCTATCTCTACTTACAAACATCCTAGCTGACATACATTATTCTTCATACTTAACCTAAAAAAGTTTAATCCACTCCTTGAATGGAAGTCATAGATCAAGCATACAATATAGAAATTTGTATCCTAGAATCTGAGGAACCCTTAGCAACTAGATTTAGAAGAAGCGATGCATACAACAATGGAGACAAACAACTAAATACATGCAACACTGCATTTTTCATATAAAACAACAATGAAACTGAACATATGTGCAAGGTGCACTCAAATGCAAGGCATAAACTCACAAAAGAGATAGAACAACCAAGAAATGCTCTGATCTTCATTATTTTCTCCAAAAAAAATGCCCAAGTCTTCAACAACCCCATAGAATGGCCATGGATTCCTTTTTCAAGGAGTACACAAGCTTCTGGCCACCTACACACTAACCAACTTCATAAATGCATAGATCATCCTTTCAAGATTTTCAACGAAACAATCAGATCTTCAATAAATTCGATAGCTAAAGCAGTCAGATCCATACTAAAAACTACCGACAGAAGCAACCTGGACCTCAAGCAAACAAACAGATGTGATGTTTTTCTCGGTGCTGTGCAACAAGGTAGGTTGTGTTGGCAAGTGACACAGTGTGGCTTCATGAGTGTTGTCATTGATGGCAACAAAGTTCATCCCACCCATCCGCAGAACATGGTGTGCCTATACCAGAAGTCAGATTGAAGAATATTTTGGTCCGGTAAGCAAGAACAGAGCATACAACAAGGTCTGACAGTCAGGTCCAGATCTCCTATAGGAAGTATCTTTGTAAAGCACAGACTTGGGGAAGTCAAGAGGAATACCGTGACTAATAGATTCCAGGGATTGAGCTTCCGGTGATGAAAGAGTAAAGAGATATGAGCATCTAAGTATTGAGGTCTGGTTTGGCAGAATAGACAGAGGAAGAATTGACCGACAGAGCATCAGAATTATTCTGGATGAGATATTGATGGTGATCAAGGTTCTTAAGATATCATCAATGATTGGCCGACATGTTAGATGACTTCTATAAGTATCTCCTTGATTCACATCACTTGGTAAGCAAGGATTCAGCCGATAGACTAGAGTTTGGGAAAATATTGACTATTCTCGATGCTGACTAGAAAGAGGAGGAAATCCTTTGAGCGGATATATATACCAGATAGATTTGGATGTGAAGGCGTGTGTTGTGTAATTACATAGTGCGAACAAAAGTAGAAGAGCAGTGCGAAGACAACAAGACAGGTCCGAAATGTAATAGGACAGCAGCACCTAAGAGAGTAAGAATGAAGTGCAGCAGATTAGTATATTGAGCTTAACCAGAACTGAACCTTAGCATATGTGGATGCTTCTCATTAGTTCAAGTAACAAGCTTTCTTGTATAAACTATTGTAGGCCGTGAGCCTCTTGTGAGCAGTGTGCTCAAGCAGTGAGCCCTAATTGGCAAGTGCCATTTTGTACTAACTTATTCTTCTAATAGAGAATACATTCTTGGGTTAATCACCCCGTGGTTTTTCCCCTAATAGGGTTTTCCACATCAAAATCATTGTGTCATGTGTATTGATGTTATTTTCTTTTCAAGGTTATGTTTGCTTATTTGATTTGATACTGTACTAATTGATAAAGAAATTCAAAAAGCTGAAATAATTAAGATAACTGATTCACCCCCCCTCTTAGTTATCAACAATTGGTATTAGAGCCAAGTTCCTCCAAACAGAGCCTAACAGCTTGAGGAAGATCTGGGAACTCAAATGGATGTGTATGGTATGAGGCAACAACTTCAGTCTATCCTAGATGATCTTGAGCAATCAAACTCTGAAGTCAATGAATTGAAGGAAAGACTCAAACAGGTTGATGATTTTATAGATGAACTAAAAGGGAAACTAAGTATCTCTATGAAGAAGAGAAAAGATCTACTTCAACAATTGGCAAGTCAAAGTGAAGACAATGGTACAAATGAAGATCTGAAGGAGAAAACCAAGTTATGTGAAAAGTTATTAAAAGAGGTCATTATGGTAAGACATGAAATGGAATCAGGAGTTATGAAATTCACCCAAGAAATTGAAGAGAAAAGAAAAACTGAAGATGATCTAAGACAATCTCTCAAGGAGAAGTCAGAAGACTACCACAAAATGGATAGAATAATCAGGTATCTAGAATCTGATCTTGAAGATGCTAGAGATAATGAAGAAAAACTTGAGGATCAAATTGACACTCTTAAAAATGATCTTCAAACAACAAATGAATACAAAGAGAAATTCAAGATAAGTTCTGCTCAACTCGAAGTTCTTGAAAGCCAAAAGAGGGTAGATGACAAGCGTGGCTTGGGATATGAGAAAGGTGAAAGCTCTGGATCTGGTCAGAAGAATTTTGGATCAGGAAATCCAAGGGACAGGCCTAGAAGACCTCTAGTAAGGCAACCTAATGCTCAAAGATATCCATCCTTCAATGGATACTGCCACAACTGCAATAACTTTGGTCATAAAGCTAATCAGTGTAGAAAGAGAATAAACCAGACAAATACATCCTTCTTGGGACAGTGTTTCAACTGCAAAAGGTATGGTCTCAAATCTCATGAATGCAGAAATATGCAAATGAACAGCTCATTCAATGGTAGATGCTTTGCATGCAATAGAATGGGACATATGGCTAATCAATGCAGATCAAGAGGATATCATTCAAATATGCAAAGAAATGTTGTTTGCCACAATTGCAATAGATCCAGTCATATTGCCAAATTTTGTAGAAGCAAGAATCAGAACAAAAGGGGTTCAGTGCATTATAATCAGAATCAAGACAAAGGAAAAGGAATAGTGAATGCGGATGAAGTTAAAAGTGAGATGAACAAGATTTGGGTGAAGAGAAGTTCAGAGAATGTAGGGGATGGATCCGCACCAGAATCTGGTGCTGATATTCCTTCCAAAAATTAAAAAATGAGCTCTAGCTCAGGGGGAGACATAAGGAAAAACACTTTCCCCCAGCCAGTTAATTGGTGCCTGAAATTGGCACATGGGAAGTTGCGGAATAAAAGGTTTCTTAGAGAAACATCTAAAGAAATCTTGGTAAAGATATGGAAGATCCCCAGGAAGATTTGAAGAGTCTAATCTTCCAAGATTGATCCGGTTTAACAGTCATCCGGTAAAACAAGATTATCACATTTAAATCTGGTATGATTCAAATTTGAGGCATTTTGTTCTGTGGATAGATCAAGTGTTTTGGGAAAGTAAGATAATTTGTTATTATCCACCAAGAGTAACTCTAAGTGCATCTTAGTGATCCAAAAAAATCTCTTAGGACAAGGAGAACAGAGCAACCAAAATAACTTAAGATGCGCATTTATTGCAATGTGGAATTAGGGTTTGCTCAAAGATAAAATGGTTCATTTGATCGTCATTTACACATTCACACTTGAGAAAAAGAGAAAAAGAGCTCTGTAAAGAAATTGTCTCAAGTCTCTCAAAGATCAATCACAGAAGACAAGTCTTCCAGCAATCCAATCCAGCTCATCCCGTGAAACCTAGAAGCGTAAAAAGGTATTTTTCATTCTTGATCAAACTTTCTCTGAATCTTTAAGATGACTACTCTGAATATTGTAAAGATCTCTGATAGACCTCACCCCAAATTTAAGAAAAATCCCTACAAATCTCTAGAAGTGGATCCCTTAGGGGCATTTTCTAGCATTCCGCATGGGGTTCTACATGTAGAAGACGTTAGGGTTTACATTCATGCAAACATTGAAGACTTTGGTGAATCCAAGCTGATGGACATCTACCACAAGGAACTGATAGATGAATCATTTGAACTAAAACCTCAGTATAAGACCATCCAGGAAAAACATTTCCATTAGTACATCCATTTCCCCTATTTTGAAGAAGATGAGTGGGTCCGGTATGTGTTGAGCAGAGTGCATGTTAACTTCTTATGGTTGAATAGACCATTCAAGATCACCAAGGATGCAATTAAGGCGGTAACCGGTTTACACTCTTCCAGAGGGTTACCTATTCTCAAATCTGTTAAAAACCAAACTGTGACTGAGGCCACCGGATCAAAATTTGATAAGAGAGCAATGACCATAGAAGATATCACTGATCCAGATATCAAGTTTGCATCTATGATAATTAGCTATAAGATATATCACTCCAACAGGGAGAATTCAGTATTTGGAACTGCTGTGTATACTGCTTATGAGATGTTGAGAAAGAATGCAGATTATGATCTCTGTGAACTCCTTCTGAGCCAACTAATGGAAAACTTATAGAAGATAAAGAAGGACAAAAGAACTCTTTTAAATATGGTGGACTGATATTGTGTTTATTTTTCTACTTTATGAATGAGCTGCCCAGATCCAGTGGTTGGGTATGGCAGAATGACAGACCTGTTGCAATTCAAGTCAAAGATTACTTGCATGGGCTTGGGGATGCTCAGGCCAGAAATACAGCTCTGTGGGGTTATACAGACCTGTTGCAATTCAAGTCAGAGATTACTTGCATGGGCTTGGGGATGCTAAGGCCAGAAATATAGCTCTGTGGGGTTACTTCAAGAACTTTCAAAATATGATGCAAACCAGAGAAAGAATTCCCCAATCATTGGTTGAGAAGTACAAAGATACAGTATGTTTCATGGTTGACATTGATCAATGCCTAATGGAGGCAGTGGAGCCAAGGACAGTTTGGATCATGCCAATGGGGTATGAAGTAGATGAGAAAATTGTAGAGTTGCATATCCAACATCTGCTAAGCTAGCCCAAAGACCCTAAGGCAGAAAGATTTGGAACCTTTCAAGAGCTGAGTGTAAAAGTTCATGTGGAACTTAGATAACCTGAAATCAAAAGGAAAGTGAGAAGGGAAGTTGAAGAAGTTACCAAGAGGCATGGAATCTCAAAAGAGGCACTTGATGCCCACAGAGAAAAGATGGAAAGAACAAAAAAAGAAAAGGAAGAAGCAGAAAAAGAAAGTGCTCCAGTAAAGGCCCCCTCCTGGACAGATCTTCTAAGAGCTCTGCACCTGCAACTGCTAAAAGCTCAAAAGCATCTAAACCAGAAGCAAAATCATCTGGGAAAGCAGAGAAAAGAACTAAAACCAAGGCCACAAGGTCTTACATTAGTCAGAAGGATGATGAAGAGACATAATCAGATGAGGAAGTAAAGAAAATGGAAAAGAGGAGGAAAACATCCAGAGGCCCCACTAAAGAAGTAATAGAAGAATTTGTTGAAAGGCCCACTGTGTCCTTAGATGATGTAGTTAAAGCAGTTACTATGGATGGGAACCTGCAACCAATAACAGAATTCTATGATGCATATAATGATGTAGATAGAAAGATCTTGGATGAAGCCACAGTTAAGTATTTGAACATATACAATAAGGCTTTTATTGAAATCATATCTCTCATTCCGAAAAGCCTAGAGAAGGAATTAGAGATGAGAAAGAATAATGCTAGGGCAAAGGATCTTGAGATTTGGGAATAGATAGCCATTCAGCTCTTTCCTTCAATAACTCAGAAGCAAATGAATATGATCTTCAAAGATTGCAAGGATGAGTTCCGGAGCAAAGCTAGAATGAATAAGCTTATGCTTGGCAAAACTGACAAAATAGCAAAAGAGACAGAAGAGATTCTTTGGAATGCATATAAAAGATTCAACATTCCTATTATAGAGGACTTAGGTGATAATCCCTCGGCCACATATGTTGAAAAAGAATCTACTGAGACAGTGGTAGAAGAGGTAAAGGAGACAGGTGAACAAAAAGGTAAGGACTTAGATTCCTTTGCTCCGGAAGAGGAGGTCCATGTTCAAGCAAACATCTCTTCTCTGGTTTCCCCTATAGACTCCAGATTCAAAGGAGAAGAAAGAGTAGAAGAGAAGATTAGTCAAGAAGCAAAAGAAAAAGAAGATGACAGTAGCAAGGCTACAGAAGGAGAGAAAACTCCAACAGAAAAGGCCACAGATGATAGTGGTAAGGCTGCAGAAGGGGAGAAAATTCTGTCTCCGGTAAGAGACACATCAAAAGCAGTCAAAGAGTTCTTGACCAAAGAAATGATGGAATTTGATGAATCAGAATTGCTTCAAGGTCCATTCAAATTTGATTCCTTCTCTCCGGTCCAAACCATGAAACTAGCTTCCTTCACTCAAGCGAAGGCTAAAGAGAAACTTCTAAAGTCTCACATGGAAGACTGTGAGCTGCTAGAAATTGCATCCGGTGTGCTTGAAAAGATCATGCCATCCTTTCAAAAGGATTCCTCAGCTTCTTCATCCAATAATCTCAAGTCTCTTGTTAGTTCTGTCAGCACTCATTTTGAATCTTTAGAGAAATCAACTAAGGTAAAGGTCCGAAAAGAGTTTTTGGATAAGAGATTCTTCAAGTTACAAGGCTTAATAACCAATGATAGGAGAAATATGGATATAGGAATAAAGAGCTTAGAAAATGCTTTTAAGGATGGAGGAGAAGTATGTAAATTTTGTATATCTTGGACTAAAGCAACAAAGGATATTGAGAAGAAAGTGAAAGAACAAGAGGATAAACTATTAAGCCTCTCTCAGAATTTTGCTCCTCTCACTGTATCCATAATAAACCAGGAATGTCAAACTATTGTAGTCATGAATGAGATTAAGAAGCTTGAGAAGGAAAGGAAGAACATATTAAGCAGGATGGGTGAACTTAGAGGGATGATTATCCCTAAATTAGAGGCCATGCATGAGGCCCTAACTGATGCCCAGACCACGGCCCGAACCAGGGATCCAACAGATCTTAAGAGGGCAAAAGCTTTTGCATTCCTATTGAGTGGTCACATCTCAATTTTGGACAGGATGAAGCAGAGTTGGGTAACATAATTTGCCTAGTTGAAGACATCTTTTGCAGATATACTTCAGTAAATGTAAGTATAGCATGTATACATACTTATGCGGCTAAGTATAGATTGTTTTTGGGAAATTTTGGTGTATGGACCCTACCCTTTGCCATTGATGTCAAAGGGGGAGTGAGGAGCAGTGAAAAATGTGGAATCCAGCTAAGGGGGAGTTCTAGTAAAATGTACAATAGAATAGAGCATCAACCAAGGGGGAGTGTAGTTTAACACTTAGTCATTTTTTACTAAGTGTTGCCATCAATGCCAAAGGGGGAGATTGTTGGCAAGAGACACTATGTGGCTTCATGAGTGTTGTCATTGATGGCAACAAAGTTCATCCCACCCATCCACAGAATATGGTGTGCCTATACCAGAAATCAGATTGAAGAATACTTTGGTCTGGTAAGCAAAACAGAGCATATAGCAAGGTCCGACAGTCAGGTCTGGATCTCCTATAGGAAGTATCTTTGTAAAGCGCAGAATTGGGGAAGTCAAGAGGAATACCGTTACTAATAGATTCCAGGGATTGTGCTTCTGGTGATGAAAGAGTAAAGAGATATGAGCATCTAAGTATTGAGGTCCGGTTTGGCAGAATAGACAGAGGAAGAACTGACCGACAGAGCATCAGAATTATTTTGGATGAGATATTGATGGTGATCAAGGTTCTTAAGATATCATCAATGATTGGCCAACATGTTAGATGACTTCTATAAGTATCTCCTTGATTCACATCACTTGGTAAGCAAGGATTCAGCCGACAGACTAAAGTTTGGGAAAATATTGACTATTCCAGATGTTGACTAGAAATAGGAGGAAAATCCTTTGAGCGGATATATATACCAGATAGATTTGGATGTGAAGGCATGTGTTGTGTAATTACATAGTGCGAAGAAAAGCAGAAGAGTAGTGCGAAGACAGCAAGACAGGTCTGAAATGTAACAGGACAACATCACCTAAGAGAGTAAGAATGAAGTGTAGCAAATCAGTATATTGAGCTTAACCAGAACTGAACCTTAGCATATGTGGATGCTTCTCATCAGTTCACGTAACTAGCTTTCTTGTATAAACTATAGTAGGTAGTGAGCCTCTTGTGAGTAGTGTGCTCAGGTAGTGAGCCCTAATTGGCAAGTGCCATTTTGTACTAACTTATTCTTCTAACAGAGAATACATTCTTGGGTTAATCACCCCGTGGTTTTTCCCCTAATAGGGTTTTCCACGTCAAAATCATTGTGTCATGTGTATTGATGTTATTTCCTTTTCAAGGTTATGTTTTCTTATTTGATTTGATACTGTACTAATTGATAAAGAAATTCAGAAAGCTGAAATAATTAAGATAACTGATTCACCCCCCCTCTCAGTTATCAACAGGTTGACTGTGGAATGAGTGCACAAAAATGGTGCCAACAGACATTCGTTTCATCCTTCAAACTCAGCCACAGAATTGGGCTCCAAATATGCAAGATCGATGGTCCAGATCTACCCAAATAGGTTGAAAATCCATGTCGGCCCTTTGAAAAGTCTTCCACCAATGAGATTGTGCCACGTAGTCACCTTTTTTCCATTGCTGACTTTACCCTTTTCTAATTGACCTTTTTCTCTTTCAAATCCTTGCATATACAAAAGCATGTACATACAACTACTTCTAGACACATGGCAGCCTCGGTTCGCCATCACTAAATATTTGCATATTCATCAGTGAGCCAATGTATCTTCATTTGCATTTGTGGTTGTACATGAGATTGTATGCACATACAATCACAATGTATACAAGCGGCGGATCCCAAATCATTATGAAATATCTTGAAATCGCATTCGGGTCCAGCTTGTGTCTTCATTCCTTGTATATTTCCTTGTATGTTGCACATATAACATGCAATATACATACAACCATGGACTCTAGCTCACCTATCAGTCAGATTGGAAGAACCTTTGAAATTTGGCTTGTATCTTTTCCCTTTGTATATCGGCATATACAAGCACTTCATTATACAAGCCACAGACCCCAAAATAATTATTCCTTGCATTTGATTCTCCAGTCGGGTCTGGACTGTATGCTTTCCCTTTGTACATCAACTTTGTATATCACATATACAATGTGAATATACAAGAAAAACATACATATAAGCAGACTTCTACCTTTATCAACCAGAAAGTATATTCATTTCAGGTCTGGGCTTGCATCTCAAGATTGCATATTCCCTTTGTATGTGCGATTTTTACATCGCCTTTGTATGTCTGCCATGTATGCTTCATCCTTGTATCTTGCGATGTATATTTCCTTTGCATATCGCCATTGTATCTACCCATTGTATATCAAATATACAATGCAATATACATACAAACCCTTACATACAAGCATGGAATATTCTAGGAATCTGCAACAAAATCTTCAATGTATAGCCACTTTTCACGCTCGGAATTGCACATACAAGCTCGATATGCATACAACAATGCATACAACTAATTTTTTCACTTTTTTGAAGCTAATTTTGTTGGCAAGAGACACATTGTAGCTTCATGAGTGTTGTCATTGATGGAAACAAAGTTCATCCCACCCATCCGCAGGACATGGTGTGCTTATACCGGAAGTCAGATTGAAGAGTGTTGTGGTCCGGTGACCAAGAACAGAGTATGCAGCAAGGTCTGACAATCAGGTCTAAATCTCTCAGAGGAAGTATCTATGTAAAGTGTCGACTTGGGGAAGTCAAGAGGAGTACCTTGACTGATAGATTCTAGGGATTGAGCCTCCGATGATGAAACAGTAAAGAGATATGAGCACCTAAGTATTGGGTTCCTATTTAGCAGAGTAAATTGAGGAAGAATTGACCGACAGAGCATCAGACCTTAATCCAGATGAGATATTGATGTTGATCAAGCTTACTGAGGTATCATTCATGATTGTCCGACATGATTGATGACTTCTATGAACATCTCCTTGATACACATCACTTGATAAGCAAAGATTCAGCCGACAGGCCAAGAGTTTGGGAAAATAGTAAGTATTTTGGATGCCGACTAGAAAGTGGATGAAATCCTTGGTGCAGATATATATACTAGATTGATTTCAGTATGAAGGTGATTTTTTTTTGTGTTATGGTGTGCGAAGAGAAGTAGAAGAGCAGTGTGGAAGCAGTAACGCATGTCCAGTATGTGACAGGACAACAGCACCAAAGAAGAGAAAGAATGAAGTGCAATAGATCAGTTTACTGAGCCTAACCAGAACTAAACTCCAGCATATGTGGATGCTTCTCATCAGTTCAAGTATCTTGTTACTCTCCTTATAACTTGTAGACAGTGAGTCTCTTGTAGGCAGTGAGCCTCTTGTGAGCAGTGTGCTCAGGCAGTAAGCCCTAAACTGGCAAGTGCCATTTTGTATTTCTATTCTTCTAACAGAGAATACATTCTTGGGTTAGTCACCCTGTGGTTTTTCCCCTAACAAGGTTTTCCACGTCAAAATCATTGTGTTATGTGTTTTGACTTTGTTTCTGCTTTCATGATTCTCGATGCTTATTTGCTTTAATGCTACATTAGTTGTTAAAGAAGAGCATAAAGTTAAATTAATTAAGATAATTGATTCACCCCTCTCAGTTATCAACAATTGGTATCAGAGCTAAGTTCCTCCAAATAGAGCCTAACAGCTTGAGGAAGATCTGGGAATTCAAATGGATGTGTATGGTATGAGGGAACAACTTCAGTCTGCCCTAGATGATCTTGAGCAATCTAACTCCAAAGTCAATGAATTAAAGGAAAGACTCAAACAGGCTGATGATTTCATAAATGAACTAAAAGGGAAACTAAATATCTCTATGAAAAATAGAAAGGATCTACTTCAACAATTGGCAAGTCAAGGTGAAGCCAATGATACAAATGAAGACCTAAAGGAGAAAACCAAGTTATGTGAAAATTTATCAAAAGAGGTCATTATGGTAAGACATGAAATGGAATCAGGAGTTATGAAATTCACTCAAGAAATTGAAGAGAAAAGAAAAACTAAAGATGATCTAAGACAATCTCTCAAGGAGAAATCAGAAGACTGCCACAAAATGGATAGAATAATTAGGCATCTAGAATCTAATCTTGAAGATGCTAGAGATAATGAAGAACAACTTGAAAATCAGATTGACACTCTTAAAAGGGATCTTCAAACAACAAATGAATACAAAGAGAAATTCAAGATAAGCTCTGCTCAACTTGAAGTTCTTCTTCAAAGCCAAAAGAGGGTAGATGACAAGCAAGGCTTGGGGTATGAAAAAGGTGAAAGCTCTAGATCTGGTCAGAAGAACTCCAAATCAGAAAATCCAAGAAATAGGCCTAGAAGACATCTGGTAAGGCAACCAAATGCTCAAAGATATCCTTCCATCAATGGATATTTCCACAATTGTAATAACTTTGGTCATAAAGCAAATCAGTGCAGAAGGAGAATGAATCAGACTAATTCATCCTTCTCCAGATAGTGCTTTAATTGCAAAAGGTATGGTCACAAAAATCATGAATGCAGAAATATGCAAATGAACAATTCATTCAATGGTAGATGTTTTGCATGCAATAGAATGGGACATATGGATAATCAGTGTAGATCAAGAGGATATCAGTCAAATATGCAAAGAAATGTTGTTTGCTACAATTGCAATAGATCCGGTCATATTGCCAAATTCTGTAGAAGTAAGAATCAGGACAAAAAGGGTCCAGTGCACCATAATCAAAACCAAGACAAAGGAAAAGGAAAAGTGAATACAGATGAAATTCAAAGAGAGATGAATAAGATATGGGTGAAGAGAAGTACAAAAAATGATGTGGATGGATCTGCACCAAAATTTGGTGCTGATATTCCTTCCAGAAACTAAGTAGATGAGCTCTGGCTCAAGGGGAGTAACAAAAGAAAAACATTTTCCCCCAGCCAGTCAATAGGTTCCTGAAAGTGGCACATGGAAGGTTGCAGATCAAAGGGTTCTCAGAGAAATATCTAAATAAGGCATGGTAAAGATATGGAAGATCCACAAGAAGTTTTGAAAAGATTAATCTTCCAAGATTGATCTAGTTCAATAGTCATTCGGTAAGAACAAGATTTTCACAGTTGGATCCGGTATGATTCAAATTTGAGGTATCTTGATCTACAGATAAATGGAATGATTGTGAAAGGTAGGTAGAGTGCTAATATCCACTAAGAATAACTTTAAGTGCACCTTAGTGATCGAAAAAATCTCTCAGGACAAGGAAAACAGAGCAACCGGAATAACTTAAAGTATGCATTTATTACAAATGAAATTAGGGTTTGTAGAGAAATAAAAGGGTTCTTTTATTCATTATGTGTACATTTGCACTCGAGAAGAAGAGAAAAGGAGCTCTGGAAACAAATTGTCTCAAGCCTCTCCAAGATCAACCGCAAAAGTCAATTCTTCCAGCAATCTGATTCAGCTCATACCGTGAAACCTAGAAGCGTAAAATGTATTTTCCGTTCTTGAACATCTCTCCGTAAATCTTCTTGAAAATGAATACTTCGAATGTTGTGAAGATTGCTAATAGGCCGTGCCCTAAATTTAAGAAGCATCCCTATAAATCTCTAGAAGTGGATCCCTCAGGTGCATTTTCTAGCATTCCACATGGTATTTTGCATGTAGAAGATGTTAGGGTTTACATTCATGTGAATATTGAAGAATTTGGGGAATCCAAGTTAAGGGATATCTATCACAATTAGTTAATAGATGATGTTTTTAAACTCAAACCGCAATACAAGGCTATCCGAGACAAACACTTTGGACATTGCATGCATTTCCCCTATTTTACAGAAGATGAATGGGTCCGGTATGTTTTGAGCATAGTGCATGACAACTTCATGTGGTTGAATAAGCCATTTAAGATCACAAAGGATGCCATTAGGGCAGTGACCAGATTGCACTTATCCGGTGAGTTACCTACTCTCAAATCAGTCAAAAACCAAACTGTGAGTGAGGCCACTGGATCCAAATTTGATAAAAGAGCAATGACAATTGAGGATATCACAGATCCGGATATCAAGTTTGCCGCCATGATAATAGGCTACAAGATATATCACTCCAGCAGAGAGAATTCTGTATCTAAAACAACAATTTACACTGCTTATGAAATGTTAAGAAAGAATACAAACTATGACCTTTGTGAGCTCCTTTTGAACCAACTTTTGGAGAATCTACAGAAGATAAAGAAGGATAAGAAGAATTCCTTCAAATACGGTGGCTTGATACTTTGTTTATTTTTCTATTACATGAATGAGCTACCCAGATCCAATGGATGGGTATGGAAAAATAATAGACTGGTTGCAATTCAAATCAAAGATTACTTGTATGGGCTTGGTGATGCCAAGGCACAAAACATGACTCTATGTAGCTACTTCAAAAACTTCCAAAGCATGATGCAAGCTACAGAGAGAATCCCCCAATCCCTAGTTGAAAAATACAAGGATACAATGTGCTTTATGGTAGACACTGATCAATGTCTGATGGAGGCAGTAGAACCAAGAATAGTTTGGATCATGCCAATGGGGTATGAAGTAGATGAGAAAATTGTAGAGCTACATGTTCAACACATGCTTAGTCAACCCAAGGATCCTAAGGTAGAAAGGTTTGGAACCTTTGAAGAATTGAGTGTCAAGATTCATGTGGAACTTAGACAACTGAAGATGAAGAGAAAAGTGAGAAAAGAAGTAGAGAATGTTGCCAAAATGTATGGCATATCAAAAGAGGCACTTGATGCAAACAAAGAGAAGATGGAAAGGGCAGAGAAAGAAAAGGAAGAAGCAGAAAAAGAAAGTACTCCGATAGAAGCCCCCTCCCGGACCAGATCCTCTAAGAGCTCTACACCTACCACTACTAAGAGCTCAAAGGCATCAAAACTGGAAGCAAAATCATCCAGTAAAGGAGAAAAGAGAACAAAGAAAGAGGCTACAAGATCATACACAAGCCTCAAAGATGATGAAGAATTAGAGACAGATGAGGAAATAAAGAAAATAAAGAAGAAGAAGAAAACAACTAGTGAACCCTCCACCGGTTAAGACAAAGAAGAGAAGGCAGAGGAATTTGTTGAAAAACCTACTCTCTGCATTGATGATATCATCAAATCAGTTACTGTGGATGGGAACTTACAACTAATGGTTGAATTTTATGATGAATATAATGAAACTGATCAGAAGATATTGCAAGATGCCACAGTCAGGTATCTAAACATCTACAACAAAGCATTCATTGAAATTATATCTCTGATTCCCAAAAGCTTAGAGAAGGAACTTGAAATAAGGAAGAACAATTCCCAAGCAAAAGATCTAGAAATCTGGGAGCAGATTGCTATACAGCTCTATCCATCCATTACCCCTAAACAAATGAACATCATCTTCAAGGACTACAAGGATGAGTTCCAAAGCAAAGCTAGAATGAATCAACTTATGCTCAGAGAAAATGACAAAGTTACAAAGGAAACAGAAGATATCCTCCGGAATGCCTTCAAAAGATTCAACCTTCCTATTATACAGGACTTGGGTGATGAACCCTCTGTCATGGATGACAAAGGAGAATCTACTGAGACAGTAGTAGAAGAGGCAAAGGAGACAAGTGAAGAGAAAGCTAAGGACTTAGATTCCTCTGCTTTGGAAGAGGAAGTCCATGAAGAAGCACACATCTCTCCTCTGGTTTCTCCAGCAGACTTCGGATCTAAAGGAGAAGAAAGATTAGAGGAGAAAACAAGCTAAGAAGAAGAAGTAAAGGAAAAAGAAAAAGATCAAATAGAAAAGACCCAAGGAGACAGTTCTGAGACTGCAGAAGGAAAGAAGACTCTGTCTCTAGCAAGAGACACTGCAGAAACTATCAAAGATTTCTTGACCAAAGAGATGATGGAATTTGATGAACTAGAATTGCTTCAAGGTCCATTCAATTTTGATTCCCTCCCCTTAGTTCAAACCATGAAGCTAGCATCCTTTACTCAAGCAAAGGCAAAAGAAAAACTTCTGAAGTCTCACATGGAAGATTGTGAGCTCATAGAAACTGCATCCGGTGTATTGGAGAAGATCATGCCATCCTTCCAAAAGGATCCTTCAGCCTCCACATTTGGTAATCTAAAGTCTCTGGTAAATTATGTCCATACACATTTTAATTCCTTAGAAAAGTCAGCAAAAGAAAAGGTCCGGAAGGAGTTTTTGGAAAAGAGACTCTCTGAGGTGCAGAGTCTAATAACAAATGATAGGAGAGTTATGGATATTGGGATAAAGAGCCTAGAAAATGCTCTTAAAGATGGTGGAGATATATATAAATTTTGTTTACCCTGACCTAAAGTGACAAAGGATATTGAGAAGAAAGTTAAAGAGCAAGAGGATAAACTACTAAGTTTATCTCAAAGTTTTGATCCTCTCTCCTCTTCCATAGTAAATCAAGAGTGTCAGACTATTGCAGTCATAAATGAAATAAAGAAGCTTGAGAAGGAGAAGAAAAATAGAATAAATTGGTTAAGTGAACTTAGAGGGATCATTATCCCTAAGTTAGAGGCCATGCATGAGGCCCTAACTAATGATCAGACCACAGCCCAGACCAATGATCTGACAGATCTTAAGAAGGTAGAAGTATTTGCATTCCTGTTGAGTGGTCACATCTCAATTTTGGACAGGATGAAGCAGAGTTGGGCTACAGAAGTTATTCAGTTGAAGAATACTTTTGCAGACATACTTAAGTACATGTAAGTACAACTTGTATAAACACTTATGTGGATATGTATAGATTGTTTTTCTTGAAAATTTTGGTGTGCAAACCCTACCCTTTGCCATTGATGTCAAAGGGGGAGTGAGGAGTAGTGAAAAATGTGGAATCCATCTAAGGGGGAGCTCCGGTAAAGTGTACATTAGAATAGAGCATCAGCTAAGGGGGAGTGTAGTGTGACACTTGGTCATTTTTCACTAAGTGTTGCCATCAATGCCAAAGAGGGAGATTGCTGGCAAGAGACACATTGTAGCTTCATGAGTGTTGTCATTGATGGCAACAAAGTTCATCCCACCCATCTGCAGGACATGGTGTGCTTATACCGGAAGTCAGATTGAAGAGTGTTGTGGTTCAGTGACCAAGAACAGAGTATACAGCAAGGTCTGACAATTAGGTCTGAATCTCTCAGAGGAAGTATCTATGTAAAGTGCAGACTTGGGGAAGTCAAGAGGAGTACCTTGACTAATAGATTCCAGGGATTGAGCCTCTGGTGATGAAAGAGTAAAGAGATATGAGCACCTAAGTATTGGGTTCCTGTTTAGCAGAGTAAACTGAGGAAGAACTGACCGACAGAGCATCAGACCTTAATCCGGATGAGATATTGATGGTGATCAAGCTTACTGAGGTATCATTCATGATTGGCTGACATGATTGATGACTTCTATGAGCATCTCCTTGATACACATTACTTGATAAGCAAGGATTCAGCCGACAGACCAAGAGTTTGGGAAAATAGTAAGTATTCTGGATGCCGACTAGAAAGTGGATACAATCCTTGGTGTGGATATATATAACAGATTGATTTTGGTATGAAGGTGAGTTTTTTTTGTGTTGTGGTGTGTGAAGAAAAGCAAAAGAGTAGTGTGGAAGCAGTAATGCAGGTCCAATATGTGACAGGACAATAGCACCAAAGAAGAGAAAGAATGAAGTGCAGTAGATCAGTTTACTGAGCCTAACCAGAACTGAACTCCAACATATGTGGATGCTTCTCATCAGTTCAAGTATCTTGTTACTCTCTTTATAACTTGTAGACAATGAGTCTCTTGTAGGCAGTGAGCCTCTTGTGAGAAGTGTGCTCGGGCAGTAAGCTTTAAATTGGCAAGGGCCATTTTGTATTTCTATTCTTCTAACAAAGAATACATTCTTGGGTTAGTCACCCCATGGTTTTTCCCCTAACAAGGTTTTCCACGTCAAAATCATTGTGTTATGTGTTTTGACTTTGTTTCTGCTTTCATGATTATGGATGCTTATTTGCTTTAATGCTACACTAGTTGTTAAAGAAGAACATAAAGTTAAATTAATTAAGATAACAGATTCACCCCCCTCTCAATTATCAACATATTTGACTTATTTTTTGGGCCCGCCAATGTACAATTGCACTTGTACATTGAAATGTACATACAAATAGCAATGCATATACAAAGATACATGCATGAAAGAGCAAAGGCTGACAGACTTAGAAAATTTATGGGTTTGAATGAAAATGCCTGTGGAAGTAAATGCTCAAAACCCAAACTAGCAGTAGGCACCAACAATACCTATCCAAGGTGCCTGTTTGCCAGGTTTTCACCAGAGGACGATTTTTTTTGTTGCTTTTGCATTTTTTTTATTTTTTTTACTCTTTTTTTTGATTTTTTGATTTTTTTAATTTTTTGATTTTTTTAATTTTTGATTTTTTGATTTTTTTTTGATTTTTTTGATTTTTTGCCCCCCTTACATTAAGGTTCTCTTAGGTATAGAACCGTCGAAGATGCATATTGTTGATTGGGTCATCGAACAACTCACCCTCTGGTGTTGCTAACTGATATGCTCTTGAGCCATAGGCAATAATGATGACATAAGGACCAAGCCAGTTAGGCTCAAACTTACCTTTCTTTTCTCTTGCTGATTGCAGGGATTTTCCTTAAGTACTAGATCACCAACATTGAAGACCCTTGGACGGACCCTATGATTGTAGCTTCATGACATCCTTTTTTGATATGCTTTGAGATGGTTAAAGGCCTATTTCCTTCTCTCTTCTAACAACTCTAACTCTTGCAATTTGGAAACTTTGTAGTCTTCATCAGTGATAAGACCTTTTAATGACACCCTTAGAGATGGTAACTCAACCTTGATGGGCAAAATGGCTTCTGATCCATAGACAAGGGTGTAAGGGGTAGCACCTGTGGGAGTGCTTATACTATTTCGATAGTTCCATAGAGTGGGATTTAGTTGTATGTGCCAATCATAGCCAGCATCGTTGACAATCTTCTTGAGGATTTTCAAGATTGTTTTGTTGGAGGCTTCTGCTTGGCCATTGCCTTGTGGATAGTAGGGGGTGGAGAAATGGTGTTGGATTTTAAATTTGTCACAAAGCTCTTGGACATCTTGGTTCTTAAAAGGTCTTCTGTTATCTATGATAATGGATGAGGGAATTTCGTATCTACAGATGAGGTAATTGAGGATGAATGAGGCAATCTGTTTGCCTATGACATTAGTGAGTGGAACGGCTTCAATCCACTTGGTAAAATATTTAGTGGCGATTATTATGAACTTGTGGCCGTTGGAAGATGGAGGGTGAATTTTGCCCACAAGGTCTAGTCCCCATTGACAAAAGGGCCAAGGTGTCATTAAAGGTCATAACTCTTGAGCTGGTGCATGTATCAGGTTTCCATGTATCTAGTATTGCTTGCATTTATTCACAAACTGATATGAATTAGTTTCCATGTTTGGCCAATAGTATCCTAAACACATGAGTTTCTTAGCTAAAGAAGGACCGCTAGAGTGTGTTCCGCAAATTCCTTCATGTATATCTCGTAAGATGGTTTGAGATTCTTCCTGTTCTAAACATCAGAGTAAAGTACCATCCATACCTCGACGATACAGGGTATCAACAATAATGGTGTAACGAGAGGTTTGGTGAATGAAGGTTCGACATTGGTTAGAAGATAAGTCAGGTGGTTGGCTGTTATTCTTGAGGTAATTGTAAATCTTACCATACCAAGGTGAATCAGATCTGACTAATAGGCATATGGAGTGAGTTTCACGAAGATCATAAGTTGGTTGCATAACTGTCTCAACCAAGAACTCATACCATGATTCATTCTCTGGGATCTTGAGGAGCAAGGCAATGGTTGTGCTGGCATTTGCTACCTTGTTTTCAATGTGAGGTATCTGCTTAAAGGAGATGATCACAAAGTACTCTTTAAATTCATCGACCATGTGCTTGTATGGGATTAACTTGTCATCTTTGGTCTAATAGTCATCGTTGACTTGATTGATTACTAGTTGGGAGTCACCATAGACATGTAGCTCTTTGATTTTCCATTCTATTGCCAGTTTTAGACTAATGACCAAGGCCTCATACTCTTCTATATTGTTTGTGCATGGGAATAGAAGACGGTAAGACTTAGGTATGGTGTCTCCATGAGGAGTGACCAACAAGATTCCTGCCCCCAATCCGTGGTTTGTATAGGATCCATCAAAGTAGAGTTTCCATGAGTGTGTGGTGATACTGAAGATGGCTTCATCTGGAAACTCAAATGTCATTAGTTTGGTATCCTGCAATAGTGCTTCTGCTAACTGATCGGCAATGATTTGACTTTTTACAGCCTTCCTTTCTACATACTCAATGTCATATTTGCTTAGGAGCATTACCCACTTAGCTAGGTGACCTGTGAAAGCTTCTTTGCTTAATAGGTATTTTAATGGATCTATCTTTGTAATAAGCTTGACTGAATGTGCTAGCATGTAATGTCATAGTTTTTGGGAAGCAAAAACCATAGCAAGACAAGATCTTTCTATTTGAGAATATTGTAGTTCGTAACCCACCAATGTGTGACTGATGTAGTAGATAGCCCTTTCTTTGCCTTCATAATCCTGTTGTGCTAAGAGGGTACCCAGAGCTATCTGTGTAGCAGCTATGTAAAGTAATAATGACTTACCTTGGATAGGTGGCATTAGAATAGGAGGGTTCATGAGATATTCCTTCAATTTGCCAAATGCTTCTTTGCATTTCTCATCCCATTTGAATGGAATATTTTTGTGTAAGAGATGATTGAAAGGTTGGCACTTGTCTACTAGTTGTGATATGAACTAATGGATTGCTTGTAGCTTGCCCTGTAGAGACCGCAATTGAGTGATGTTCTTGGTGGTTGCATTTCCATGATAGCCTTGACTTTGGCAGGATCAACTTCTATCTCGTTTGTTGATACAATGAAGCCTAGGAGCTTTCCGGAGGTGACTCCAAACACACATTTCTTTGGGTTCAACCTGACTTTGAATTGTTCCAGCCTCTAAAAGACTTTCTCCAGTACATCAAGGTGGGATTCTCTTGTTAGTGACTTTGCAAGGATATCATCTACATAGTCCTCCATTGTGACATGCATCATGTCATGGAAAATAGTGGTCATAGAATGTTGATATGTTGCTCCTAAGTTCTTTAACTCAAATGGCATGACGTTCCAGTAGAAGGTTCCCCATGGACAAGTGAAAGTAGTTTTATGTTGGTCTTCTAGTGCTATCCTGATTTGATTGTACTCAGAGAAGCCATCCATTAGAGATAACATGGTGTGTCCTACTGTCAAGTCGACTATGATATCAATATTGGGTAATAGAAAGTCATCCTTGCAAAAAGCTTTGTTTAGATCTCAAAAATCATTGCATAGTCTGACTCTGCCATCAGGTTTGGATACTGGCACTATGTTGGATACCCATTCTGGATAGTCTATTGCTCTGATGAACCCTACATCTAGCAGTTTCTTGAGTTCCTCTTTTACTAGTAATGCAATGTGTGGATGCATCTTTCTGAGCTTCTGCTTGACTAGTTTGACCCCTCGTTCTAGTGGAAGATGGTGTTGAATCAAATCTAGATCTAAACTGGGCATATCTGCGTATGACCAAGCAAAGTTGACTTTCTTTTTCTTGAACAATGGTACAAATTTGGTCTTCTCCGATGGAGATAGAGACTTTGCAAAGTGAATGATCTTAGGATTATCCTCTATTCCAATTTTGACAGGTTCTGTAGGTTCCACAACAATCTAAGATTTCTCCTGATACATGTCGGTGGGGAGAGTGTCAAGCCTTCCATCGTCTAGCACCTCAGAGAGGTTTTCACCATTTGATGCATCCTTTCTTTTTACTATTTTGGGATCTGATACTGCCGTAGTACGGTTTTCACGATTAGATCCATTTTTGATTTTTATGTTTTTGCTAATGGAAGGCTTGACACCCTCTCCAAAGTAAGCCATAGTGTTGAGTTCAATTGCAAAGCCAGTTTTATGATCTCCTACAGTTAGGTGGTTCCTAAGTTCCATGTAGTCAATATAGGCATCATCATTTTGGAACATGTCTAGTTGTGGGGTTCCTTGTAAATCCCAGTCGATAAGTTTAGGATGCACAAGGGGAATGTGATCGAAAGATAGATCTGATTTCTTGATAGTTTGAATGGATATATGGTTAGGGTTTAGATTGGTAGGGATAGGATCCGAGATGGTACTTTCCTCAAGATTGTTTATTGCGATGGAACTCTGACCTTCCTCGAAAGTTGTACTCTCAAGAGTTGGCGAATCACACTCTAATGGTCTATGCGTTAGCATTTGTCCCTCATGGTAGGGGCTATAGGTTTGAATGATGTCAACTCCTTTGTCCTCATAGGAGTACTCTATGAGTTCATCCCACTCATATTCGTTAGAGTTTGTGTCACTGTCTTCTTGTAGGGCATGGATCTATTCCACAAAACAAGTATTTTCCTTAGCCTTGCCTTTGTCCTTGTATCCCAACCCTTTTGTATTTCTTACCAGTGAGGATGAAGAGTGTTGGATGGGTTCTATTATTCCTTCTTTTCTTAGGCCAATGGGACCTTGTCCATCATAACCCATTTTGTGTAGGATAGATTCACCACGCCCATAGATTTCCATTGGGAGCTTAGGTGGTTCTTGTTGTGTATTATCTTCCTCTATGTAGAGCCATTGTAAGACATCTCTTTATTCTATTTCATCTGATAGGGTTCTCCATTTTACAAAGGGAGCTGTACGAGCTTTGGGAGGAGCAGATGGGTTTGGAAAAGGTGTAGGTCACCCAAAGGATTTTGGAGATAGGGGCAGTTTAGTTAAGTTGATGCTGTGCTCAATGGAGTATTCCCCTAGTATTTCTTTGATGGTGATTTTCTTCTCTTTGGGCTTGGATGAGGAAGCTTTATAGGTAGAATCATACTGCGAGATGGGGGATATAGAAGCTCTATTGTTGGGAATGATGCAATCAGGCTTTGAGAAGATAGTGTTGTAGTGCTGGAAAGGATCAGGATCACCTTGGATGGTGATCTATTTGCCATTATGAGGAAATTTGATGCATTGGTGATAGGTAGAAGGTACAATTGCATGGCATGAATCCAGGGTCTACCTAGGAGGATATTATAGGCTAGCTCCCTGTCTAGGACTTGTCAAACAATGTCCTTTATTACGGGTCCCATTTGTATTGGTAACACCACTGTTCCTTTAGTAGTTCCTTCTTCTTCATCATAGGTGATCTTTTTCCTAGGATCCATTGCATTTTTAGAGATCCCTAATGTAAGGACTAGCTTGAGCATGCAAATATTTAAACTGGCTCCTCCATCAATAAGAACCCTTTTGATACGGTGTCTATGAATGAATATGACGATATGCAAGGGTGTGTTATGAGGCTGAGACATTGAAAGATCATCTTGTTCGGTAAATGATATGGTGCTTGAGGAGGTTAGATTTCCTACCATGGCTTGAAACTTCTCTTGGGCCAGGTTCGTGGGCATAGTTGTTTCCACTAGGGCTTTATCAAGAATTTCCTTGTGGGAAGGAGATAGATGCAACAACTCTAAGATAGATATGTGGGCAGGAGTTTTCCAAAGTTGGTTTATGACACTATATGTATGGGGATTAGACAGAGAAGGTGACAACCTTGGAGGAAGCATTTTTAATGTGACCTTACCACTGCGGGTGATGATGCTACAATCAGTGTTTTTGGGTCCTGATTGTTGGTTGGATGTGACCACATTGACTTGTGGGATGTGCTTCTATATGCAGTTGACAGTATAATTGAATGGCATGCTTGCATAGTTAGCATTATTGTTTCCATTGTTTTGATTCTGCCTATTGTGATCGTTATTGTTGTTGTTGTTGTATGGCCTGTTGTAATTAAGGAGTGGATCCTTGTATGCCACATGCATCTCGTTAGAGGTATGTTATTTAGTGCCTACCTGATTTTGGTCAAGTATGTCTTGAATGATGTGTTTGAGATAGATACAGTTGTTGGTCGTGTGGCCTCTTCCTCTATGATATTCATAGAAATTAGTATCTTTCCAATAGTGAGGTTTTATTTGAGGTTCATAGTCGCTAGTTGGTGGAAGA
Organism: Cunninghamia lanceolata; assembly: GCA_027924645.1. Lineage (NCBI taxonomy): Eukaryota > Viridiplantae > Streptophyta > Pinopsida > Cupressales > Cupressaceae > Cunninghamia > Cunninghamia lanceolata. The sequence continues at coordinate 1,025,001 of BSBN01000481.1, read as the reverse complement.
GTGATCTCATTGTTGGCCAATAGTTTTCTTAATGTAGACTCTTGGGACTCCCCTAGTGGTGTGAATTTTCACCTAGGGTTGGAGTTTAACCATGGCTTTTATCTAGTGAGAGAAGGTTTTGTTTTGTGTTGCATTGTTTGCTTCTCCTTTAAGAGTGAAGATTGGTTGTTGTTTGGGAGCCGCCACTTTGGCATCAACCACTCCATCATTGACGACATTTTTGTTCTTTGTCCAAAATTTTGACTTGTCCATGGTGTAATTAGAGTTAGGGGTGTCCTTGTACAACTTTATTTTCCCCTTGGTGATCATAGCTTTCTCGATAAATAGTCCCATCTCAATGACTTTGAAAAATGAGGTAGGGCATTGAATTTGGATTAGGTAACTTAGATCAGGGTTTAGTTTGTGGACAAACATCTCTGTCATTTGCTTCTCAGGTACGTCATATGAGCATTTTCTCGTGAGTTTTCTCCACCTTTGTAAGAAAGAGGTGAAAGATTCGCCACCTTTTTGCTTTGTATTGCATAGATCAAGCATGGAAACTTTGTGTTCAATGTTATATGAGAAGTGTGTGACGAACTTGTTTACTAACTCATCAAAAGTTTTGATACCCGGTGTAAGTTCTGAAAACCATTCCATGGCTTTAAGAAAGTTTTATTGTGAGCTACTTCCATTCATGTGACATTAAATTCCCTAATGTGATCTCTTGGGTCTCCTTTCCCTTTGTATTTGTCAAATTTAGGAACTTCGAACCGAAAGGGGAAGGTCACCATGTTCAAACTTTTGTCAAAGGGATATGGTGCGATGTCTTCCAAGGAGTAAGTTTTAGTGTTTGTTCCTATTTTGAGATCTGTCATTTGTTGCGTTAGGCCCTCAATTTGTTTCCTCATTTCTTCCATAGGTATGTTTGGGTCTACGACTTTCTTTCCTTTGTCCTCAATAGTGTGATTTTCGTGAGTTTCCTCTACATTTTCTTTCAGTTTGTTGAGATCAAAGTTTGAGGGGAGTTTAAGTCCTAGATTTGCAAGATAAAGAAAGTACTTGTGAGGGACCTCGTGGAGCACTTTTTCTAGCATACGTTGAAATTTCTGATCTTGGAGGGTTCCTTGGTACTCTTCATGAGAGATTTCCTAACCACTATCATGAGGGCTAACAATGTGGTTGGATGATCTGGCCATTTCAAGTTGTTTTTGGTATTGAGATCTAGTTAAAACCATGCGAGGCGATGTGGGAAGAGGTGGTATGAAACTAGAGATTTTGGTAAGGTGTTGTTAGAGATTGTTGAGAAGAGGATACTTGTGACAAGATTTGAACAAGGGACTCTTTTGATTAGTGAATCCAAGTAAGTTGGCCGACACAAGATGATAGCCACAAGTAAGGATATATGGTACCCATTTACTTTGTAGAGACTAATCTTTCACCAAGACCACTAGCACAGTTCTATGACCTACTAGGTTTACTTGAATATGAAATGATCTGAAAAGGTCTTGCACTAATCTGATATGGAACTTTTGACTTTATTTTTGAAAGACCTGGTAGAAAGAAGGTGGATGAGATGACCGACGAAAGAGAGGGTATGCTATGGAAATAGATGGAAAAGGTGACTACATGGTAGATCTGATCTTAGAAATTGGAATAAGGCTGAAATGGGTACCTAGAAAGGTTGAAATTTCTCTCTAAAAAGGTATGGAAATGCTCACTATTGCATATGCACAGGAACAAAAGTGCTAGAATAGAGGATAAATGCACAGAAAGTCGAGGCAAAAGTGCAGATATGGTGAAATTCAAAGGCACAGTAACAGGTGATAAATGCACAACAAGTCAGCATGTATGCATAATAGGTTGAAGTACATGCATAACTCTACAGGACGGATGCACAAATCTAGTTTTCTTGACTATTTTTGCAAATTTTTGGCACATTTTTTGATGTTTTTTTGGTTTCTTGGTTGCAAGTTGGTGTTTTTTATTTGATTTTCTCAATTATGGAAAGTAAAACATAGCAAACACAAATAAGGTTTCATGATTTTTTGATCTTTTTTTGTAATTTTTGGACTCTTTTTGACACAAAAACAAGTACAATCCTAGGCTAGCAAAGACAATATTTGTTGAATCCTCTAGCTGTGCATATTCAAATTGGATAGCTTCAGGATCTTAGTAGCACCATCTCCTCTCCATGACATTCACTTCTCACACATACCAAGATCCAGGTTTCCCAAGGCTCGTACCCCCATTGAACCTTAAGATTGTCCCTTCTATCTCTACTAAGAACCACATGAATCGGGGTGGCTTCGAAGGTCCCACCTTCTGCACCAACAAATAGAGGGTTTTTGGACTACTAAAACAAAGGATGACTAGTAAGCACAACTGTTCGAGTGGTTATATGTGCAGCAGTGCTACTCTCCGTTATGGAGTCTCCCAGCCTTCAAGGGTTATGCCTTGGAGGGTTTTGGGGGAGGTTGGCTGTCGATATAACACAACAATACTCATTGTTTGAAGCTTTCTCTACAAACACAAATTATTTATAGTGACTCAGCAGGGCTTGGCTTTAGCCTGTTACCACTTAAGATTGTTTCCACTTGGATAGAAGGATATCTAAGGGCAGGCCTCTCTAAAGGTTTAACAATGCGAAAATGATATGTTTGGCATTTTGGTCACCCAAGATAAGGGAGAGCATAGGCCTAGTATCAGTTCCAAAAAAATGAAAGATAGTTATTCATATCCCCTAGTTAAAATGAAAAAGACTATATGAGCTATCTACTTGGGCACACATGCAAGTTGTTAACTTTGAAAACAAGATAGCAATGGTTCAATTTTATCCTCCTAGCATTGGGACTAGATTCAATTTGTTGATGCAACAAGATTCAAGTTACTCCATTCCTAGTTAGATCTAGATGTGATTTTGCATGAACATTTGATTACTATCCTTTAAAAAGATGATGTATGTAAACAATGTAACTAGAATGACCAAACCAACCCCTAATCTTGCAAGTAGATGAGAGAATATTCCTGCGAAAAAGTGTTAGCGTAAGCAAAAACCATAGAAAATACCCTAAAATCACTGTTCAGAACATATGCGTAGCTTTAGAGCCTGAATGCGCAAAAATAGAGCTCAGAAGCACAGGAAATTCAAAAGCACAGAGACAGAAGGTAAAAGCGCTGAAACATAGGGTATATGCGTTGTTTAGATAGATGCGCCATAACAGAACATAGATGCACCGCGTTAGGAGGTAAATGTGCTAAAAGATCATATGCACCGGAATAGAGCTCAAATGTGTGTTAGAATAGGTCAAATGCATCGAATCCTCCTGTGTATGGAGCCTTTGCACAGAAAACTTAGTTTTTGGGTTAAATCAGGGCAGGGCCCCATAGTGGGTACCAAAAATGTTAAGGGAAATTATGTGTGAATATCCATGATATCAATAATACCCATAACTCAATGAAATATAGAAATAAAGAAGATCTAAAACAATGAACAATATCTCAACAAACCTCTTTACCTCATGGCTTCCATTGATGGCCTATCGCAAATGATCTTGTGTATGAATATGCCCTTAGAAGGTGCACTTCCTTGCTATTCCAAGATGTCAAGTGGGAATGACCGGGATAATTTATTGCAATGAAGATGAGCTTCACAACAATGGTAATGGTGATATCGTAACAAGTTGATCGCAAGCTAATGGATGGATTGGGTGCCAAAGGCGCGTTGTAATTCGTGCAGAGTAACAATACTGAAATCTTGGATGATTGAAATGGAAGAATAGGGTTCAATTTCTAGACTTGTGAGAGAGAAGATCAACGGTATAGAATGAATGAGAAGATCAACGATATAGAAATCTTGAGAAAATGTGCATGAATAGAAAGAAGACAAGTGTCACACAAAAGCTATTTTGAGTTAACTACTTTTCTTTTATTGAAGATAAGATATGCTGTCATAAATTAGAAAGCTTTTTTCTATTTTAAGAGTTTTTGATAAAAACAAGGTTGAATCAATTAGTTAACTTATGATTTTATTTTGCATGATTTGAGAGGAATTAAATAATAAATTATTTAATTTTGTTTGCATGAAGAAGGAGATTTATTTTTAGAAGATTTGGAAGATTCTTGAAGAATTTAAAGATAAGAAAGCAAATTAAATAAATAGATTTATTTAATTGTTTGGAAGAATTAAATTAAATAAAGGATTTTATTTAATTTTGACTTTAGAAGAGGTAATTAAATATTTTGATATTTAATTAACTTAGAGGAATATGAATCAAATAAATAATTTTGTTTATTTATTTATTGATAGAGGAATTAGAATGGAATAAATATTAAGAATATTTATTTAGATCGAGTCGTGTCATTTTTAGGTGTATACACTATCTTCAAAAAAGATACTACTAAAGAATTTGAACATATTTTTGTGTTGGAATGCACTTGGAGAAGGAATGGAACTCAAATTATTTAGGCTAGACATTATGATTTTGTACGAATATTGAGAAATGACTCTTTGAAATGGTATATGAAGAAGTACCTTCAATGTGATAAGGAATGGTAGGAAATAAAAGAAGAATTCCTATTTAACTTTGGATCTACTAAGGTTTTGTTAGATGGCATCAATAAAATGAGAGAAATGGTACAAGAAGAGGGAGAAAGTATTAAGGAATTTGACGACAGATTCAAGGAAGTGGTGAGAAAGATGGAATAACCTCTGACTAAGAAATAAAAAATTGAGTGCTTCATATTGGGATCAAGCCACAAGAGGTTAGAACTACACTGGATCGTAGAATATTTAAAACCTAGTCAAGTACAATAGAGTTAGCATGTAGGATGGAAGGACAACCTTGGAGAAGGAGGAATAAGGAAATAGAAAATAAAGAATTGGAAAAGATGAGATTGGAATTAGAACAATTAAAGATTGAATATGACATATTGGCTAAAACTGAAAATAACAACATCATCATCAAATCAAAGGAATAAAATTTGGTGTAATTATTCTGAGGAAGGGTGAGAAAAGAGCTACAACATTTAAAATTTACTTACAATTAGCTCCTAGAAAGTTAAAAAGTGTATATTATGGAATTTACAGTGAATGGGATGACCATGAAGCGGATGATTGTCTATCTCTTCTATTTAGATTAAAGGAGGATGATGAATGTAGCCTTGGTACAACAACGTGTGAAAGTAATGATCCTATACATAAAAGGGTGGCAAGGGGAAAAGGGCTATCTTAAAGAGCATTCTATGACCATATCTATAAACACCTAGAATGGTAGAATCTACACAACATTCATGTGATATAATATGCACTACTATAGATTATGAATTAGCAACCTCCTACTAGCTATAGTCCAAATGATAATAGAGAATATTACAAGTACAAAGGAGGATGCGGTAAAGGAAGATGCCATGGGAAAAGAAGAAGAGAGGAAACCACCTTTTATAGATGTATTTAGATGGGACACTAGGAAAATAAATGCCAGGAAGAAAAGAAGAATTATGGATTTTGTAGTGACCCTAGCCATGTGTAGATTAGGAAAACAAAATGAAGTGGAAATACTAACAAAATGCATAAACACACAAAGTTATACCTTCACAATGTAGACCCAATCTCATCAAGGGAGAGGAACGTTGCACCCAAAACAACTCCTAAGACATGATTATCCCTAGATAAATGATTCTAATGTGAAATGCTATCCTAATTATGCAACTCACAATTCTAGCTCAATAGAGATTTGGACATGGTAACATTACTTGAAACTTGGATCCCAAAATGGGTTGAGAGATGTTGTATTTATAGGTTTTTGGAAGGGATTTTGACCCAAGGGTGGATATTGATTGGGAAGATCAATGGTGGAGGATAAAAGTGATGTGAAGGGCCTATATTTGATCTTGGAGGAATGGAGGGCTAGGAATAAAAGTAAATCTTTTATTCATTTTGGGAAAAAGGGGTAATTAAATGAGCATGGGTGTGAAGGATTATTTTTGAATTAAAGATTCATATGGGGGAATGTAAAATGAATTAAAAATTCATTTGGGGATAAGTGGAAATAAATGAGTATGGGTGAGGTAAGGGGGCATAAGGAGAGTTAATTGTGATGTGGGATGTTTTAAAATAAAAAATTGACTTATGTAGATTTATTTAAATTTTTTATTTGAAGGATGTGGGAAGGGTGTTAAACTAGGTTTGACCACTCAAATGAGGGGTTAGGATTAATTAAACATGGGTTTTATTTAGTTAATCCTAGGGTTAGGATGAGGTAGGCTAGGGTAGGTAATTAAATAATAGTTGTTTAATTGTCTAGGGTAGGGATAGGCCAATTAATAGGTGGAATTAATTAGTTAAACATGGTTTAGCTAATTAATTAGATTTAGTGAAAAGGGGGAAATTGATTTAATAAATATTGCATATTTATTAAATCAATTGGCTAAGGTTTTGGACTATTGAATTAATGAAATTAATTCAATTTTAGGGCTAAAATGATGTGAATTAGGGAAATGGAGGGATAATTAATTAAATAAAAATTTAATTAATTGGTTAGAAGGGAAATTGGTGTGTTCAGGGATGTTGGGAGTCAGTTGGATGGTAGAAGACATTTTTAGGTGTCTACATTTGCTCCTCTTTGATGTGGCATCAGGACCTAGGAGGGAAGTGGCGTCAGGTCGAAGAAAAATGTGCCCCAGCTGCCAGGAGGAATAAGATGGATAAGGGATGCCCCCTCGAGAGGTTGGTGGAAAAAATAAAATTTTTCTGGGCGAGTTCTCGAAAGGACGCGATGGGGGTGAAATTTGGATAGGGGATGGAAAAAGAGGATGACAGGAAGAAAAACAGAGAAAAAAGGCTGAGATCTGCACCCTGGAGGAGAAAAAGAGTGGGTGGGGGATGACATGGCATGCTATATTAGAAGAAGTGGGCCCTAAGAGTGCCACATTTGTACATATTTGACTTTTGAGAAGAAGGAGCGAAGGAGAGATGGTTGACCGCAACCCCCAGTTCCCACGACTTCGACACATCTCTGAGCAGTTTTGATCGTTTGGCCGGGCACCAGAGGTTGGACATTAGGTAGGGTCTAACCCTGACTTTTCAATTTTTGTGTTTTTATCACTTTTTTGTGTTCAGGAATTGGGATTGGAGTGCGTAGCACCAAAAGCTAGGCGAATTAGCGCGATCCTCTAGATTGGCGCTATCTGCCAGGGTAGAATTAGGGCGGTTTGTCACCATTTGGTAGGTATTTTAGCACAATTTTATGAAATAGCGCAGTATTAGAAGTTGGTTAGGGCTTGGCGTTTTAGCGCCAATTGCATATTTGGGTAGCGCTATGTTGTGAACTAGCACTATTTAGGAAAGTAGCATGATTTGCCATTTTAGCGCTATACATGGGATTAGCACAATATAGAATATTAGCACTTTTGTTAGTATTGGCACTATTCACTGGGTTAGCGCCAAATGGTAGGGTGACACCATTTGGTAAAATGGCGCTATGTATAGTGCGCAGTAGCGCAATGTTTGGGATTAGCGCAAAGTGTATTGTGTAGTGGTGCTATTTACTATAATAACGCTATTTAGAAGAAGTAGTAGTGCCATTTTGAAAATGACGCAAAGCGTTGTCTATTTGGCGCCAAATGATTCTAGCTTTTTAGACATTTAGAAGAAAGGGGTTGGTTCAAAGAAAGATAGGTTGATATCTGACTAGAAAGTTGTGGATGAAGGATACGATGTCATTTATAGTGTATTCATGGGAGCGACGCGTGCCATCTGTGATGGAACTGTTCGACCATTTTGATGATGCTATATGGGCTCGACTGGCTAGGTTGGGGCTTTTGACAGTGGCGTTGATGCTAGTGTTTTGAGCTCTGATGATAGTGGTTGTGGAGCGGTACCATTCAGAGACTTGTACATTCTTGCTACCAACTGGTGAGATTACAATCACACTTGAGGATGTTTATCACATCCTCAAGCTACCTATTAAAGGCCGGCAGGTTAGGTATGATATGAGGAGGGGACAGAGGGCCCTGATCAGGGTATTTGGCCAGGACCACATTGTGCTATCAGCAGATGGTTGGGAGATGAGCTATGAGGTGATGTTAGCCGCGGGTGCAGATCCCTTTGCCTTATTCCTGTGTGCTTTGATTAGTGGGGTGGTTATGCCTGATAGGAGAGGCAGGGGTTTTCTAGTTGGCTGGGGGGAGATGATTGAGGGGATGGTGAGGGATGAGATTGTGTATGCCTGGGGACTGGCTATGCTAAGGTAGTTGTATCATGAGATGCATACAGTGGTCTATCTTCATGATTCTACATTATCAGCTGGGGTGACTCTGCTGCATGTGTGGATTTGGGAGCACATCACAGTTACTTGGCCAATGTGTGGGTACTATCACTGGCTGTTTGAGGTGTTTATGTTTTTATATCAGGATGTAGAGTACATGTATACCGAACAGGTGCAGTACTAGAGGCGGATGTTGGATGATTGCATTCAGGTTACCTGGAGACTGTACATTAGAGTGGAGCCGTGGCTGGATGATGATATCCATATGCCTTTTACATTTCAGCAGCGATACCTGGTGGGTCGAGGAGACTGCATGATAGATATGTACCTGCCGTCACGAGTGATGTGGTAGTTTGGATTGAGGTAGGACACGCCACAACAGATGGCTATTTTTTCTCAGACACATCAAGATGCACCCATCTAGCCTGTAGCCATACACTCACAGGTCACTCGAGATGACTTTGCAGCTTTACAGCCAGTGCGGTGGGATTGGGGGAGCACGGTCCGGGATGCAGGCACTACTCCTACCTACGACATATGGTGGCAGATGTGGCAGCTGATTCGGTTTACGGACTCGGCCAAGGCAGTTCCTATAGAGGAGGCAATGGGGTCAGGTGATGATGATTCAGATGACAGTGGGGATGATGACTTGGATGGGGATGACTTCTTGGAGGAGGGGGAGGAGATCATCGGAGACGATCTCGTGGAGGTTGGAGTAGATGGAGAGGAGAGGTTGGTTGGTAGGGATGGTCAGCTGATGGATGTGCTGGTGGCAGCAGCAGCTGTGTTGGGAATTAAGGTGTCTCAACCTTGGTAATTCTCTACATTTGTAATGTTTGTATTTATTATTTAAATGCCCATGTTGTAATTAATTGGAAATTCCACTTTGTCATATTGTGGGATGTGGCACGGTGATGTGTCAATCCTACATGGATTATGACAACCTATTATTTTATCCTCACATGAGGAGATAGGTGTCCCACTTAGTGGTAGGAATATTCTACCATGTGTCGGCATCTTCTATGTTGTGTAAGGAATGTTTGACCAAAACGGTTATGATGGATTCCTATGACAAATCTATGACATGTAAGAGTCAAGAATAGAAGGTTGTAAGACAAGTAATGCCATGTGTCATGTAGCATCTTTGAATGAGGTATATTTGGGTGCCCCAAGGTGGAATATGATGTGTTGTAAGATAATATGCTATCTATAGCATGTGTATGACAGATTCTCTTACATTTGTAAGTTGTAACTGCTATGACAGATTCTATGACGGTCGTAAGTGTCGTAAGAGCATCTGTCACAGCCCATTTTGGAAATAGGTGACTCTTTGGGATGGGAGCTGTGGACAAGTGTCAGACACATTCTATAATGTTGACCAAGTGTCCCTAAGTGTGGGTTCTGGTCCAAGATGCCATATTGGATGCCCATTCCAAGAAAGGTCCAAAATTGCCTTATATGTTCTATTTAAACAGGTGCTTCGAGATGGAGTTCGTATCACAGGTTTACAGGTACTGTTATGCTACTGGATTGACTCAAGACATGAGTGTTGAAGACCATTAAAGCTTACATTGCAAGTGTCTTGTAAACATTCTTTTAGATTTGTTAATACATTGTGTAGGTTTGTGAGTGGGGTTTTTACCCGATAAGGGTTTTCCCCACCGTAAATCTCTATCTCTCTTCTTCTGTATTCTTTCTGGCTCTTGTGTTTTGCTACTATATCTCATGTTAATGGTTTAAGGTTATTGTAATAGTTAGGATAAAGTTGAATTTGCATAGCCCTCTCCTCAATAGATTAGTGTAGGAAGCGTTTCCACACACCTAGCTTCCTTTCAAGCTGGACAGGTACCCCAACAGCAGGTTGCAGGGCAGCAGGCACCTGTTCAGTAGGTTCCTATTGAGCAGGTGTAGATTGGAGTAGGGTGATAGCCTAGAGGGCCTCGACATTGTGGGGGATAGCTGAGGGTGGATAGGGGGGATCTACCCCCACCATAGGTAGCGCAGCAGCAGGCTGTAGGGCAGCAGGCAGAGGCAGGCCCCTCAGGGACAACTAGAGAGGCAGAGGTTGAGAGGTTGGCCTCCCATTGGTGGGGTCAGGGTGAGGAGGAGGAGATGGAGACCTTGAGAGCATAGGTGGCCAGCTTGTAGGAGGCATTAGAGAGCTGTGATGCAGAGTTGGTCCAGTTGCGGGGGGCATTAGCATTGTTGGATGGGGCAGATGGACAGGTGGCTGCATTACGGGCACAGCTAGCCCAGGCTTAGGGTGAGGTAGTGAATTTGACTGGGGAGTGAGATGCAGTGCTCACTAGAGCACAATAGGCAGAGACTATAGTGGGTAGTCTACAGGCCTTAGGAGGTGGACTAGCCCCTATGTTGACAGTGATGCAAACTTAGTTGTCTCAGGCACAGACACAGTCATATCAACTACAGGGACAGTTGAGTTATGTACAGGGGTAGCTGATTCAAATACAGGGGGAGTTGACAAAGGCCAGAGCATGGGTGGAGTACTATTGGGGCCTGTATTATGCGGCAGTGCCAGTAGTGCAACGTGCACCAAGCTATAGTTAGGTCAGTAGATCGGGGGCCTCCAGATCTCACAGGTCTAGATCTGTTCAGAGCATTCAATAGGTGATGGGTCCCCCATCATATGTGCCCCAACAGGTCCCACAGGTATAGGTACAGTCATAGCCACAACCACAGCCATAGCCACCAGCAGGACCACAGGCATCACTAGGGTCAGGATCCCCCACCCGGTCAAATAGAGGATCCTCCATGTGACAGTCATATCATGTTAGCCCTTAGAGGCGTTGTATCATGACACTATATTTTTTGATGTATATATAAGTGATGTATTTTTGGCGATGATATTTATGATATGATGTTTTTTGGTGGTCATATGTTTGTTTATGATGCTCTAGTATGATGATGTCTATGTGATGGATGCTTTATGGATTTATATGCTATGGATGCGTTGTGTTTATGCAATTATGTTTTTGATGTTATGGATGCACCTATGATGGATGTAATGATAGTTTACTTATTTTGATATATGCATGGTTTGTGATCTATAGACTATATGATGTATAATGCAACTAAATGTTTAGATTGATAAACATTTATTATGGATGCAAAAATGTGATGCAATGGAAATGTATGTTTATCGAAATAAACACGTTATGTATGGAAATATGTATATGCAACTAGATTATTGTTAAATGCAGTTTAAATGATTATGATTGTGATGATGTAATGTAACTAAATGTCACTAGTGTTGATGCAATGATATATGGAATGTGATGATTTATTAAATGAACCTAATGATTGTGCAAATTTAAAATGATTTTGCAAGTTAAATGATTCTAAAATGAACCTAAATGAAATGCAACTTACAAGATTCTAAAATGAACCTAAAAGGGATGCAAAAGGATTTAAAATGAACCTAAATGATTATGAGATTAAATGATTATGAAATGCAATTTAAATGATTCTAAAATGAACCTAATGATATGCAAATTAAAAGTTTGTAAAATGAACCTAATGATATGATAGGCGGGATGCAAGCTAGGTGATGGGTGGGATGCAAACTAGGTGGTAGGGGAGATGATCAAGTCCTGATACCCATGATGTTCTTTGTTCGACCCTGAGTGGTGAGGCTATGGGAGGGGGGATCATGTGGGGAGAAGATAGGGGTGTATGGATAGGGTATGGATAGGATTGGGAGCGTCTAGAGGATGGGGGTGGGGAGATGAGAGGATTGTTAGGTCATAAGACACCACGTCATTGAGGGGGTTTTACTTTGGTTCAGGATGTGTTGAGTGGAGATACGGTGGGGGAATGGGATTAGCGAAGGGATTGGATAGGTTTGGGGGGGTAAGTGATTATCAAATCTAGGCCAAGATGGTATAGTTGTTTACAATGATGATTTTGAGCTAGTAGCAGTAGTTGCATAAGATTAATTGAGAGGATTTCTTAGTTTATTATAGCAATGTAGGATATAGTTCACAAAGGTATGAAATGACCTAGGTAATGATATATATCCCACAATTGCATGGACTAGACCCACAAACAATAGGTTGATTTCATGCGTGCCCAAGGTAGTATAATCTTGCCTAGCCTAGGAAGGGGACTCATAGCGATGAGTGCGAATAGTACATATAAGGTTTTGATGCCTATATATGTAAATGGGGCACACCATGCTAGAACTGACCCAGGCTTCAAAATCTGAATACTATTCCTGGAGTAATGAAACCATCCCACAAGCACAGCATACAGAAACAATGACTATGTCTACTCTAGGTGTTGTCTGTTACTTACCATGATATAATGAGATCAAGGTAGCTTTGAAGATAACTTAGAGTGAGACAAAGAGATAAAAATCAATAATCAAAAAGACCAACAAAAAGATACAAATAGCCTTTGTGTACTCTTGCCAAGAGACGTGTTGATAAGATGACAAATTTTCGTCCATTGTGGGAAAGATATATCCTAGGACATAGATCAGTTGGATTTGATGGGGGAATTTTTGAAAGGTGGGCGAGAGAACAGTCAGGCTATGTGTAGGATTATTGTTGGTATGTTGATTGATGATGTTTGCATTAGGCGACATGCTTCGAGTGTATACATAGTGTGTGTATCATTTATTAGATCCAGAAAGCTCAGTGAATGGGGACCATCCAAATGGGTTGGATGGGTGCATCTTATGTACCTGAGTACTGGAAACGTCCTTCGTATTCCAGACTGCCTACATACCCTGTATCCACGGGATCAAGGTACTTTCAAGATGCAGGCAAAATGAATATGTAGTTCTGGCAAGACTTGATGATGCGGGTATGGTTTGGGATGGTTGTGATGGTGAGGATTGATGTAGGTTTTGATGATTGCGATTGGCAGTGAGATTAATGTATGGGGTGATTTGCAGTGAATTGTGTCTTTTTTGGGTTTTCTGTGTTTTCTACTATTTTTGGATTTTTTGATTTTGTATTGTTTTTTGATTTTTTGATTTTTGTATGTACAAAGGGGAGCTTACAAGGATCCTCATTCCATGAGTTAGCCTTGGGATGGGATGGTGTGGGGTTGGGTGATAGGGCTTGATGTTTCTCAATTCCATGCCATGGGATGTGTGCGATATGGAGTGGTGTGACGGAAAGAGGACTTATTAGATGGTAAAACCGGCCACTACGCATGGCACCTGGAATAGGTTTTCACCATGGTACTTATCCAAGGTGTCACCGGAGTGATTTTCACCATTGGAAGTTTTTTTATTGCACTCAGGTTTTTCCTTGATTTTTATTTTTTTTTATTTTTTTGATTTTTCAATTTTTTTTAATTTTTTGACTTGGGGCACCAGATGGGTTATGTATAAAATTTCTTTAGATGTAGGATGTTCATCAGCTCATCCAGAGGCTTCCCCTCAGGTGTTGCAAGCTGATATGCTCCTGATCCATAGTCGACTGTGACAACATAAGGTCCTAGCCAATTGGGTTCAAACTTTCCTTGCTTAGGACGTTCTTGCAGGTTCTTCTAATTTTCCATAAGGACACGGTCACCTACTTCAAATTTTTGGGTTCTAATCCTCTTGTTGTAGCTTCTTCAGAGGTAGTTTTGATATGCCTGCAGGTGGTTCAACGTATGCAGGGGTTTCTCATCCAGTAGTTCTAGTTGATGCAACCTTGCGACTCTGTATTCCTCATCAGAGATTATGTTTTGTAGGGATACTCGTAAGGAGGGGAGCTCGACCTCAATAGGTAAAATGGCTTCAGATCCGAATACTAGTGAGAATGGAGTTGCTCCTGTGGGGGTGTCCCGGAATGGGTGCTTTGGCCAACTGATCGGCGATAACCTGTCCTTTGATGGCCTTTCTCTTAGTGTATTCAATGTCAAATTCAGTGAGAATCATGACCCATTTTGCCATTCTCCTAGTAAGAGCAACTCTGTTTAGCAAATACTTCAGTGGGTCGATCTTGGCGATGAGCTTGGTCTTGTGATTGAGCATATAGTGTCTTAATTTTTGTGAAGTAAAGACGAGGGCTAGACATGATCGTTCAATTTGTGTGTAGTTTAGCTCATATGAAATTAGGGTGCGACTGATGTAGTAGATGGCTCTTTCCTTCCCCTGTTCATCATGTTGTGCTAGTAAGGCTCCGAGAGCTGTCTCTGTTGCAGAGATGTATAGCAAGAGGGGTTCTCCTTGCCTTGGTGGAGTTAACATAGGAGGATTAGCCAAGTATTCTTTTAGTTGATTAAAGGCATCCTGACACTAAGTGTTCTAGACAAAAGCTATATCTTTTCGGAGTAGATGCTGGAATGGTTGGTATTTATCAGCAAGCTGGGCAATGAACTGATGGATAGACTGGATTTTTCCTTGCATACTTCTCAGTTGTTTCAATGTTTTTGGAGGAGGCATTTTGGTGATGGCCTTGACCTTTGCAAGATCTACCTTGATTCCTCTTCTGGAGATGATGTATCCCAAGAGTTTTCCGAAGGTGACCTCGAAGACACACTTCTTTGGATTTAGGCGAACATTGTATTGCTCTAATCGATTGAAGATCTTGGCCAAGACATCTAGGTGTTCTTCTCTTGTCTTTGATTTCCCTAGTAAGTCGTCCACATAGTCTTCCATGATGTGGTGGAAAAGGTCATGGAAGATGATAGTCATAGCTCTTTGATATGTAGCTCTGACATTTTTTAGGCCAAATGGTATTACGACCCAGCAGTATGTCCCCCATGGGCATATGAAGGCTATCTTATGCTGATCCTCTTCGGTGATTTTGATTTGGTTATATCTTGAAAATCCGTGCATGAGGGATAACATCTCATGTCCTGCTGTGAGATCTACTATCATGTCAATGTTAGGCAAGGGGAAGTCATCCTTTGGACAGGCTTTATTGAGATCTCTGAAGTCAGTGCAGTAGCAGATTTAGCCATATGGTTTGGCTACTGGTATGAGATTGGAGATCCATTCGGGATAATCAATTGGGTGAATGAACCCAACATCCAGTAGTTTCTTTAGCTCTACTTTGAAAAAGAGGGCCACCTGAGGATTCATTTTTCTGAGTTTCTGCTTTACTGTTTTTGCATTAGGGCATACTGCAAGATGATGAATGACCAAGGCAAGATCTAGCCCTAGCATGTCTGCATAGGTCCATGCAAAATTGTGATTTCATCATGTGAAGAATGCCAAGAAATGTTCATGTTCTTGTGTGCTGAGAGATTCTGCCCTGAAAGTAATTTTTGGTTCTTCTTCTGTCCCAAGATTCATCTCTTGGGCTAGCTCGACTAGGACAGGTGATCTATCTGGATTAACCTTGTCTATCTCGGGAAGGCCCATGCTTCCATCTCCTAGCACCTCATGGAGGTTTTCACTAGGAGATATGTCTTTTGTTTTAACTTTTTTGGGATCTAATACTACCGTAGAACTGTTTTCACCATCAGATCCATTTTTGATTTTTATGTTTTTTATGACTAGAAGCAGGGGTTGTCTTCCCAAAATAGGCATGCATATCAAGTTCCATGATGTATCCTACTCTGTGATCTCCCAAGGGGAAGTGATCTCTAACCCCCATCATTTCAGCGATGGCCTCATCGTTAGGTGCGATGTCGAAGACAGGAGTTCCCCATTGGTCCCAATCGATAAGTTCTGGGTATACCAGTGGTAAGTCTTTGGAGGATGAGGCTAGGGTGGTGACTGTGTGGGTGGTGCATATGGATGAGTCAAAGAAATCAGCAAAGTCACTAAAGGAGTCTTGATGGTCTATTTCATTGATGTTGTTGACTTTAGGGGAGACTGTAGCAACCTTGGCTAAGATACATTCACCGATAGTGAGGATAGGTTGGCTTTGACCATATCCTAACCCTTGGGTATAGGGGTTTCTTGTTGCTTGTAATGATTCCACGATCCCCTATTCATGAAGGCCTATACCACCTTGTCATTTATAACCCATGCTTTTGACAATCTCAGATCCTTTACCATAGATTTTAGTTGGGATGGTGGGAGCTTCTTGCTCAGATTCTTCATCCTTATATAGCCAGGATGAGATATCTTCAAGTACATTCTGATCCAGGAGATGTTTCTTTTCAAAGATGGGAGATGGTTTGCACTTGAGGACTATAGTGTGAGGGAACTTGAGGCATTGATGGAATGTGTATGGGACGGCTTACATGGCATGGATCCATGGTCAACCAAGAAGAATGTTGTAGGGGAGGTCAAGATCAAGGACTTGACATTTTGTTTCTAGTATTTTCTGTCCTACTTGAATAGGAAGCTTGATGGTGCCTTCAGATAGCCATTCGGTGTCATCATAGCCCTTGATTGTGATGCACTCATTGGTGTCTACAACCACATCCAAGTACCCCAAGTGTTTTAACAGTTTAAGAGTGCATATGTTTAGGTCAGAGCCACCATCTATTAAGACTCTTTTGATTATGTGATTGTGGATACAGACTTCGATGTGTAAGGTGTCGTTATGTAGGTGTTTAGAAGTAGGAAGATCCTTTTCTGAAAATGTGAGATGGTGAGGTGCAGCGATATGTCCTACCATGGCCTGAAATTGGGTCACATTCAAGTTGGCGAGTACTTGAGTTTGCAAGAGTGCTTTGTCAAGGATGTCTTTGTGAAGGGGGGAAATGCGGAGCAACTTAAGTATGGATATTAGTGCAGGGGTCTTTCTGAGATGTTCTAGGAGGTTATACTGATTGGTAGGTGATAGACGTGTGGTTGGACGAGGGGATAGGGGATTAGATGTGGGTGTAGGTGTTTGTTCAGTGGTAGGGGCTATGCTGATGGATACACGGCCACAACTGGTTGTGACAATGCAATCAAGTGCTTGTGCCCGAATGGTGATTGTGTTGACATGGTGAGATGATGGTTCTACCTGCCCTACGATAGAGTCATAGGATGCAGGTGGTGGGGTGATGTTGTATGCTTGATTGGATGAGGAGGCTTTATTATGGTTGGGCAATAGATCCTTGTAAGCTCTGATGTTGGCGTTTAGCAATGGTTGGGTGCTTGGATCGAGACTGACTTGATTTTGATCTATAAGGTCTTGGATGCAATGTTTTAGTTGCATGCAGTCAGCGGTTTTATGACCCGCAATGCGGTGGTATTCACAATAGTCATTTTCATTGTACCACACAGCTTTGAGTTCATTCTCTTGATGGGGTCTAATAGGTTGGAGTGTGATCAAACCTTTCTCGAGACATCTTTCAAGGATGTCCTCGATGGGTTCCCCTAAGGGTGTAAATTGTCTTCGAGGTTTGCGTGGTTTAGTTTGCCCCCTTTGGTTACTTACATTGTTGGCATAGGTATGTGTGGGTGTTTGATTCTGTACATGTTGGATGGCTTTCACATCCATGACGCCGTCATTCAAAGTGTTCTTGTTCTTCCCCCAATAGTGTGACTTGTCATTTAATTATGTGTTGGTGTTGTTGTTTGTATTGGGGGTGTTGATATGGGGTTTGTTATTTTTGTTGTTGTTGTTGTTGGATTTGGAGTCATACAATTTGATGGAGCCCTTGGCAATGAGGGCCCATTCAATGGTGGTACCTTTGTCGATGACCTCTTCAAAGGTAGATGTGCAAAGGATTTGTAAATGAAACCTTATTTTCTGATTGAGGTTGGTCACAAACATGGTGACGAGTTGTTTTTCAGGAATTGGCCATGGGAGTTTGCTTGCTAAGATTCTCCACCTCTGCAAGAAGGAAGCGAAGGATTCTCCGCTTTTCTATTTTGTGTTGCAAAGGTCGGTCATAGATATCTCATGTTCGAAGTTGTAGGAGAAATGGTTGACAAATTTCTTCATGAGCTCAAGAAAGGACCTAATGCCCTGGGGTAAGTGTACAAACCATTCAGTGGCTTGACCACCGAGGCTTCTTGGAAAGAGTCTCATAAGGTATGTATCATTATTTGAGACCTCTAAGCAAGCAAGTAAAACTCCCTAAGATGATCCCTAGGGTCTCCCTTTCCCTTGTATTTGTCAAATTTAGGCATCTCAAAGTTCTTGGGGAAAGGGGGCATGTACAATGTGTGAGCAAATGGATAGGGGGCAAATGTCCTCAAAGGAATAGTGCTTACGCTTGCCCCTAGTTTGCATGTCGTCTACCTTTTGGATCAAGGCTTGTACAACATTTGTGAGATCTTATGGTGGTTGTGGTTGGAGTGTGTAGGCTTGTTGATTGGTGAGATGTTGGAGATGGGGTGCGATTTGATGTTGGAGATTTGTTTGGTTGAGGTTTTGGTACTGTGGGTTGGTGTTTTGATTGATTTGTGCTTGGTGTTGTTGATATACGTGGAGTTGTTGGAGAATATGTGGTGGTATTTGGGGATTGGTTTGATGTTGTGTTTATGAAGTTATGGGGTTATGTGGATACGTGACATTGGATGGATTGACATTGGATAGGTGGACATTGGATGGGTTGGACGCATTGTGAGGTGGTTGTGAGAATAATTGTCGTAGGTATACTATGGTTTGAGGGTTGGGTGGAGGCACACTCGTGGAGGTACTTGCATGCGTGATGTTTCCTTGTATGCCCAAAGTGATTTGTGGAACATAAGGGTTTACGGTAGTTGTGGTAGTGAATGTGATGATGGGTTGGGAGGTGGTAAGGATGGAGGCACTTGTGGGGATTGTAGATGTGGTGACGTTAGAGGTTGTGTTAGCGATAGATGCGATGGGTGTTGACATTTGAGAGATGATGGGTTGGGTGTCCGATGTAGATGTTTGGGTGTTTGATGTGGTAGGAATGGTGTTAGAAGTGGATGGTTGTGATGAGGTCGTGTTATGGGGTGGTTGGGCACCAGTTTTGAGGAGACAATCCAGAAATCTATTTGGATCTGACCTTAGGACTTTGTCAAGCATGTCCATGTTATCAGCCTCTTGTGTGAAGGTTAAGACATCTAGATCATCTTCGGATATGGTGGGGATGTTTTGTGGTGGTGGGGGTGGTTGTTGTTGTAAGAAATGGAAGGGATTTTCATTGGGATTATATGTGGGGATGTAAGAGTATGTAGGTGGGTTATATGTTTGATTGATGGGTATGTTGTTGCTATTGGTGTTAGGCATTCCTATGCCGCCATATTGTCTAGATACTGCCATTTCTTGGTTTTTCTTGTGTTGTAATCTAGTTATGGGCATGCAAGTGTATGGATTTGATTTTGGAGATGGAGTGAAATGGGGATGGAGACCTTAGAGAATTTGGGTTAATTTGTTGGACCCAAAGATGAATGTGGTAGTGAGATGGAGTATAAGAGAGGATGTGGCGGAAGATCGATATGTCTTTCTAAAGGTTTCAATCTAAGGGTCGTATGAGTGGATGATATTGATTTTTTGCACAATTTTTGGACCAAAAGGTAGGTGATGGATGATGTTTGATTTTGACGTTTGATATGAGAGATTAGGATGATGTTTTTCCAAAAGGATTGGATGGTCAACAAATTGAGCTTAGGTAAGATCTAGATTTGTGTCACACAAATGGATGTTTCTCTTTGTTTGGGGTAGACTAATGACCTTACGCAAAGAAGGATGATTATTTCACTTGGAAGTTAGACTATTTACTCTCCAAGGAAGATATGATGTATAGGATAACATCTAGATCTAGCTTTAGCTCAAAAGGGATGATGAGTTTTTTGGATTGGTGATTTTTTGATGGGTGTTTTGATTTTGGATATGTTTTTGGGATTTTGGAATGATTTCTTGTGACAAGGATTTTTGTTGTGGTCCAAAAGGTATACAAAGATTAATGAGGATGAGTGGATATGAATTTGAGTGGGTTTGATAAGGGGTCCAACAATGATGGTGATTGATTCTCTAAGGTCAAAATGAAGGTATGATTTGGAAAATTTTGAGGAGAAAATGGATGGACTGTTGTTAGTTTTTTGGAAGGTGAATGTGGATTATGGCAGAGCAGACGGTGAAGATCACAACTGAATAGGTCTCTGCTTCAGGCAAGTCAATCTGAAAATAGCACCAATCCACAAGTGAAATGGTGCCAAAATCAGACAGAGATGGTACTAATACAGGGCAGTGTTGGTTGAGGTCCTAAAAAGACAGATTTTGATGGCAAATTTGGATTTGTTTTCATTGAGATTTGACCAAATGGTTTTCAATGTCTCTTGGCAAGTTGTTTGAGAATAATTAAAGCACATTAACACACAATTACGCACATGAACGCATAATAACGAAGATTTTTGTTTGTGAAATGACGTGTGATTTTGTTTAAACAAGCACTTTGCACAACCTAAGGCAAAGATATGACCGTATTTGTTGAATCCCCTAGCTACACCTATTCAAAGAGGGTAGCTCTAGGATCTTGGTAGCACCGACTCCTCCTTACAATTGCACACACTTCTCACACATACCAAGATCCAGGTTTCTTATAAGGCTTGTCCCTCACCAAACCTTTAGATTATCCCTACTACCTCAGCTAAGAACCGCATGAATTGGGACCACTTCAAAGGTTTCCCTTCTGCGTCAACAAATAGAAGGATTTTGGCTTGCTAAACAAAAGTTCGTAGTAAGTGCTTTCGTTCAAGTGGTTATACGTGCGGCAGTGCTACTCTCCGTTATGGAGTCTTCCAGCCTCCAAGGGTTATACCTTGGAGGGTTTTGGGGGAGGTTGGCTATTGGTATAACACAACAACACCTGTTGCTTGTGACTTTCATCCCAAACACCTTATTTTATATAGCGGCTTGAAAGAGCTTGGCTTTAGCTTGTTGCCGCTTGGGTCATTCCCACCTTTCGAAGTGGGATGGTAGGCCCTCTAAGGATTTAACAAAAGCAACACAATCACAAAAATACTTTTGATCCCCAAGTTCATACAAAGATGCGAGGGGAGAGCATACATATTCTTTATGACTGCATCACACTAAACATGGTTCATTTTAGTTCTTTGGATTATGTCGGGGGTGATTAATGCAAGTTTTGTGAGAAGCTTTTGATTCCCAAGGTCACTAAATGGTGCGAGGGAAGAGCATACACTTTTCACACTACCAACACAAACCATGAAAACACTTCACACAATTTAGATTAGTTTTCTTGGTTATATGCATGAAGAATGCAGATTGTTGTTCTTTTTAAATCTAATGATTTGATTTATGCAATTTGTGGTTCTTTTTAAAGCCCAAAATTGAAGTGTTTTGATAGTTGTTGGCACACAATTTGTGAATTTTAGAACACCAAATTTAAATGTTTGACGCACACACACAAAGATTTATTTGTTTGTTTGTTCAATTTTATTGCACCAAATCAAAATGTGTCTAAGCTAACATGTAAGGGTTCATTTTATGTTTCCAATTGAAGTGTTTTAAACAAAAATGAAGGAACCCTGCAAAAACTTGTTAGTATCCTTGAGATGATGTTGGTGACCTGTAAAAACACTTGTCAATACCTGCACAGACAGCAAAGTCAGTTTCAAAAATAGTGCTATTACAGAGGTCAAATGGCTCCACTGTGGATAGAAAATGGCAACACTAACAGAAAATAGACTCAGAAAATTGACACCCTATATAGATAGTGCTAAACCATAAGATAGCACAAAAATTGAATACAAAACGCACCAAAACAGAATATGGCGCTACAATGCTTTATAGAAGGTGCTAGAACATAATATAGCACTACAATGATCTGTAGAAGGTGTCAAAATAAGAAATAGTGCTAATATAGGTGTAATAAGGCACCACTGCGCGCTATCAAAGGGTCTAGTCATAGTTTGAAGATAGTGTCATTCTGGGTGCAGATAGCACCAATACGTGTCTGAGCTTGTCCATCCTAGAAAATGGAGATCTTCTAACCAAAACAGAGGGTTAGGCTGCACACACAAGAGGTCCCGTTAGCATTGTTAGTCATTGGCAAACAAAAAACAAGCCCAAAATAGAAACTAGCATGCATGTTTAGATTTTATGAAAATTTTGGCATAACTTCTCCCTCCTTTTTCAAGATTTCTGCAGAAACAGAGAGCAATCTCTATAGGAAAACGAAAGAAAGAAACACTAAAAAGAAATGAATAGATTTTTGTGAATGAGTTAGAAAGGGGAATGCTTCTGTAAAATGGTGCTAAAATAGTAAATAGCACTAATCCATGCCAATGATAATGCTACTGCGCAGGGTACATACCGCTGCACCTGGAAAATCACGTCCTTCACATAAAAACTCACAAAAACCAATTAGATTCGGACCTTGTGGCTCCCACTGGGCATGCCAATGTAGATTAGGAAAACAAAATGAAGTGGAAATACTAACAAAATGCATAAACACACAAAGTTATACCTTCACAATGTAGACCCAATCTCATCAAGGGAGAGGAACCTTGCACCCAAAATAGCTCCTAAGACATGATTATCCCTAGATAAATTATTCTAATGTGAAATGCTATCCTAATTATGCAACTCACAATTCTAGCTCAATAGAGATTTGGACATGGTAACATTACTTGAAAATTGGATCCCAAAATGGGTTGAGAGATGTTGTATTTATAGATTTTTGGAAGGGATTTTGACCCAAGGGTGGAGATTGATTGGGAAGATCAATGGTGGAGGATAAAAGTGATGTGGACGGCCTAGATTTGATCTTGGAGGAATGGAGGGCTAGGAATAAAAGTAAATCTTTTATTCATTTTGGGAAAAGGGGTAATTAAATGAGCATGGGTGTGAAGGATTATTTTTGAATTAAAGATTCATATGGGGCAATGTAAAATGAATTAAAAATTCATTTCGGGATAAGTGGAAATAAATGAGTATGCGTGAGGTAAGGGGCTGTAAGGAGAATTAATTGTGATGTGGGATGTTTTAAAATTAAAAAATTGACTTATGTGGATTTATTTCAATTTTTTATTTGGAGGATGTGGGGAAGGGTGTTAAACTAGGTTTGACCACTCAAATGAGGGGTTAGGATTAATTAAACATGGGTTTTATTTAATTAATCCTAGGGCTAGGATGAGGTAGGCTAGGGTAGGCAATTAAATAATAGTTGTTTAATTGTCTAGGGTAGGGATAGGCCAATTAATAGGTGGAATTAATTAGTTAAACATGGTTTAGCTAATTAATTAGATTTAGTGAAAAGGGGGAATTGATTTAATAAATATTGCATATTTATTAAATCAATTGGCTAAGGTTTTGGACTATTAAATTAATGAAATTAATTCAATTTTAGGGCTAAAATGATGTGAATTAGGGACATGGAGGGATAATTAATTAAATAAAAAATTTAATTAATTGGTTAGAAGGGAAATTAGTGTGTTTAGGGATGTCGGGAGTCAGTTGGATGGTAGAAGACATTTTTAGGTGTCTACACCATGATTTTTAATTCACTTGTGTTAAAGCTCAAGAGTACTTCAATAATGCTCCACCAGAAACAAAAATCAAAGAATCATTAGGACCTAATGTAATAGAAGGATTTAAAGTCATGATGAAAGTACCTAAATAAAATATTTAGGGAGACAAGAGATGCATGAAAGATGAACTAGATGAGGTAGAAAAAAGAAGACAATTATCAACCATAGAAGAAGATTGGTTAGAGAGAGAATACTTGGAGAAAAAGGAACAACTAAAAAATAAATCCATTATGAAATATGGAAAGGAAATAAAGTTCCAATAGTAACCAAAGGAGGGATTAACACCACAAAAGGGAAGTAATTGATTAATGAGTTGGAGGAAGAAAAAGAAGAGGAGGAGGACTATTTTCCTACAAAATCAAAGGATGACCTAATAACTAAAGATACTAGGAAGCTTATCAGAGAAGAAAACAAGAAAGAGGATTACTATAAAGCTTTCTTTTCTAAAGAGAAAGTGTTAGTATTGAAGGAATTGACCAATCTTGTGATGGAAGAGAATATATTGTAAAAATTCAAGCAAAAGTTAGTTTTAGGTGTCTATATATATATATATGTGAATATCAATTTAATTATACTAGCAATAGTATAAGATTGCGAGATAGGGGAGTAAGCCTCAACCCCATGCTCACATTTTGATGCATGATTGATGCTAACACCATATTTATGGTAATGCTATTATGGTGACATCATAGATTATTTTATTATTTGCATATTATACATATATGATGTATAAGTAAGTAATGTGTGATATAATCATTTATCCTCCTCATGTTGTGTCAAGAATCTTTTGGTTTTCTATCACTACGTGCATGTAGTGAAACCATACCCCATATTCCACGAAAGTGTTGAGTGAATGGGAGAGATGCGGCTGGTTTAGCATAACCTTTACATGATTGTAGCACTTCATTTGATGCATGCTCTCAATGTGAGAGTTTATAGCAAAGTGGAGTAGATATTCCCATGAGGGGGGGTACGAGAAGTGGATGCTATTTTCAACCTTCATTTTGAAGGTGGTTGTTTTCTTAGATGTGATGTCTTGGGAGAGAATGGGGAGTCAAGTATACAGGAAGGAAACAAAAGGTGTCGAGGAAAAAATTTAGAGAAAGAATAGAGAGAAAATGATAAGGGAAAACACATAAAACTCTACGTTAAACTTAAATCTCTATGGTGGAGGCCATGCATTTGAGGTGTTGTACATATGATGCCTAAGGTTGTCATTGATGTCAACACACTCAAAAGGTTGAGGACATTGTTAAGGCTATCATTGAAGTTGTCATTGATGTCAACACTATCATGGAAATGTGATGGTGTTCATGATTGGATGTCATGCCTTGATTAGTGCAAAATTGAGATGTGCCCTGATCAATGCAGAATTGAGATGGGAATTAGAAGCACTAAGAGGATCAAATGTTTTACTAGTGGCCTAAAGCATGTTGAATGTTCCATCCTAATGTTCCTCAGTTGTATGTGTTTGTACAAAGAAGTTTTGGCCTCCGGAAGTTGGTGACAATTTCTATTTCAAGATGATTTCTCTTTGAAGATTGTCTAGGAAATTGCTCTGCATTATCATTATATTGATGTTGTACTTCTATGGATTGGAACATAGCTTCATACAGTGTCATTCTATGTATGTTCCAAGTTTCATGATGTTTTGATCACTGGAAGGATGTTTTTCTACTGACAACTTGAAGATAGCGTTGATTCTATAGAGGTAATCCCAGTAGGGTGATGGAATGCTCTACATTCCTCCGTAGTGATAGATTTGGCTATGCGGTTCTCGAATTGTGTCAAGAGGGTAGTGAAGGTGTTATTTCCAAAGTTTATGATCATATTTCCCTCTTCTGTGAAATTTATGTATGATAGAACACCGACATGTGCTCTGGCATAATGAAGTAGTAATGAAGACCTATTGGAATGCTCTACATTCTTCTAGAAGTGAATGATTGCCCTTACAATTTTGTGGACATGTTCTTAGATGTGCATTACATGCCTCTTTTTAGTTTCAAGATTCTTAGTGATTCGTAGCTTAATTTTTCAATTGATAGCATGTTGCAGTGTGTTCCAGATGACAAAGTGTTTTCAGAGTAAATGTTTGAAGCTGTGCATCACAATTCTTTGATGTGTGGTGGAAAAGGAGTGTTTGGGGATGTTTTATGAGTCATGTGGACTCATCTGGAAAAGTTTCATGAAGATCTTTCTTATTTCTAGTACCACTCAAGGTTTCCCAAGTTGATGTGGTCATTATACTTCAAATCTTGATGTGTTTTCCTTTAAGTTGTCCTATTACCAAATGAATGGATTGTGCGGATGTAATCCCTTGATGTTTGAAGTTGCAAAGGATGTTTTGGACCTAGCTAAGCAAGTGCTGGGGTCCGCAAGGCTTGGATCTTCTATTGGTGTAATGTGGGGCTTCACTTAAGACCTATCTATTAGGAATTAAGGTGTCTCAACCTTGGTAATTCCTTATATTATTAATGTTTGCATTTATTATTTAATTGCCTATGTTGTAAATATTTGTAAATTCCATATTGTCATATTGTGGGATGTGACACGGTGATGTGTCGATCCTACATGGAATATGACAACTTGTAATTTTGTCCTCACATGAGGAGATAGGCATCCAACTTTGTGGTAGGAGCATTTTTCCATGTGTCGGCATCTTCCATGTTGTGTAAGGGAATATTGACCGAAACAGTTATGACGAATTCCTATGACAAAATCTATGACATGTAAGAGCTGGAAATAGAAGTTTGTAAGATAGGTGATGACATGTGTCATGAAGCATCTTTGAATAAGGCATATTTGGGTGCCCCAAGGTGGAATATGACATGTTGTAAGAGAATATGATATTTATAGCATGTGTATGATAGATTCTCTTACAGCTGTAAGTTGTAACTGCTATGATAGATTCTATGACAGTCATAAGTGTCGTAAGAGCATCTGTCATAGCCCATTTTAGAAATAGGTGACCTCTTTGGGATGGGAGCTATGGACAGGTGTCAAACACATTCTACAATGTTGACCAAGTGTCCTTAGCCATGGGTTTTGGTCCATGAATCCAAGTTGGATGCCCATTCCAAGATAGATCCAATATTGCCTTGTATTTCCTATATAAATAGGTTCTTGGAGATGGAGTTTGTATTATAGGTATACATGTATTGTTATGCTACTAGATTGACTCCAGACACAAGTTTCAAAGACCATTGAAGCTTGCATTGCAAGTGTATTGTAAATAACTTTCAGATTTGTTAATACATTGTGTAGGTTTCTGAGTGTGGGGTTTTTCACCCGATAAGGGTTTTCTCCACCATATATCTTTGTCTCTCTTCTTCTGTCTTCTTTCTGGTTCTTGTGTAATGTTGTAATAACTCTATTAGATGTCGTATGTTGCTGTAGTGATAAGGATTAAATTGAACTTTTATATCTCTCCCCTCATTCGATTAGTGTAGGAAGTGATTTCTGCACACCTAGCTTCCTTTCAGCTGGTATCAGAGCCTGGCCAATTTTGGTTTTAGCTATTGGGTAGGGCTTTTTTGAGCTGATATTAAGTTGAGTGGGAGTCTGTGCAGAGTATTCTAATTTCTATTGAAGCAAGGAGATGTCAAGCACATCAGGAAGGTTTGAAGTGGGGAAGTTCAATAGCAGTAATTTTGAGCTGTGGAAGCTCAAGATGGAAGACGCGCTTGTTGACCGAGATCTTTGGGAAAGTGTTGATGGAACTAAACCAACTACAATGCCACAAGATGTCTGGGATCTCAAGGATCAGAAGGCTAAGGGTCTCATAAGACTTAGTCTTGTTGATTCTGTGTTGTTAAATGTCCATGAGGAGACTACTGCAAAACTACTTTGGAAGAACTTGGGAGATGTGCATCAAGCAAAATCCCTGGTTAATAAACTTTTTTCTGAGAAAGAAGTTGTATTCTCTTCGAATGGAGGATGGAGGATCCATTGCTGAACATATGAATGCTTTTAATATGCTGGTTGCACAAGTGACATCTATTGGTGTAAAGATGGAGGAGGAGGATTGATGTATGACCT
Organism: Cunninghamia lanceolata; assembly: GCA_027924645.1. Lineage (NCBI taxonomy): Eukaryota > Viridiplantae > Streptophyta > Pinopsida > Cupressales > Cupressaceae > Cunninghamia > Cunninghamia lanceolata. The sequence goes on along the minus strand of BSBN01000481.1, from coordinate 997,398 downwards.
TGCTTTGTTCTTTGCTAGACACGTGGGATCATCTTGTCATGGCTATTGGAAGAAGTGGTTTCTTCACTGTTGTCTGAAGAGATGCAAAGAAAGTCTTTTGAGGCAGCCAAAGAGGCCCTTACAATTCATGGAAGACCCAAGGAGAAAGGGAAGAAGAAGGACAAGAAAGCTGAGAAGGGTAGATCCAAATCCCATGGGAGATCTAAATCTCCTAGAAAGTCCAAGGCTCTTTGTTGGAACTATGGCAAAACTAGGCATTTCTGAAAGGAATGCAAAGAGGAGAAGAAGAAGAAGAAATTTCTAATTCAGATTCTAATAAGTTGCAAGATGACGGTGATGCTTTCATCACAGCCCTGGCAACTCATGCATTTGATGATGTGTGGCTGATCGACTCTGGTGCATCATTCCACATGACCTCACATCGAGACTGGTTCACTAAGTATGAAGAGTTCGATGGTGGAAAGGTGTATCTAGGTTGCGACTCTCATCTAAATTTTGTTGGTCATGGAAGAGTCTCTATATGATTCCTTGATGATCGAGTGAAGGGGATCTCTGGGGTTATGCACATCCCAGGCTTAGCACAAAACCTACTTTCTGTAAGTAGTTTGAATGATGCAGGTGTGTAGGTTGTCTTTTCAAAAGAAGGATGCAAGATGACTAGAGGAGCTATGGTGCTTGCTAAGGGTACTAGGAGAGGTACTTTGTTTCAGATGGAGGCATGCATTTCACAATGCAATAGTTCTTCTGACTCAAGGAAGAGGGCAGTAGTCACTTCATCCCCACCATCTAAACGAGTAGTGAAGAAATCTATTTTTTCTAGTCTTGATGGTTGTAATCGTGCATTGGAAGTTAAACTTCTTGCTGAAAAGACAATGTTATGGCATAAGAGATTTGGCCACATTGGTGAGAAGGGTCTGTGTACCCTGAAGAATAAAAACCTCCTTGAGGGGTTAGATGATTGTAATCTTGAGTTTGGTGAACACTGCATTTATGGAAAGCAAAACCGTGTTCAGTTTTATTCGAGTTCTCACAAGTCTTCTGGTGTGTTGGACCTTGTTCATTCTGATGTACTTGGTCCAGTTAATGTTCCTTCATTATCAAAATCTGTATACTTTGTATCTTTTATAGATGATTATAGTAGAAGGACATGGATTTATTTTCTCAAAAGAAAATCTGAAGTCTATAGAAAGTTTAAGGAGTTTAAGGCCTTTGCTGAAAATTAGACTGGTAAAAAGATTAAATGTTTGAGAACTGACAACGGTGGTGAGTTCTATTCTACAAAATTTTATAAGTATTGCAAGGAACTTGGGATTAAAAGACATAAGACAATTCCATACATCCCGTAGAAAAATGGAGTTGCAGAGAGGATGAACATGACATTGATGGAGAAGGCTAAGAGTATGCTTAGTGGAGCTGGCCTAGAACAAAAGTTTTGGGCTGAAGCTGTTGCCACTGCTTGCTATCTTGTTAATAGATCTCCTACATTATCTCTTGTTGGAAAGACACCCATGGAGGTGTGGTCTGGTAGAAAGCCTTCAATAAGGCATCTTCATGTTTTTGGTTGTGAGGCATATCCACATGTGCCTAGGGAGAAGTGGTCAAAATTGGAGAACAAGGCTATTAAGTGTATCTTCATTAGCTATGGTGTCGGTGTGAAAGGATACAAGCTTTGGGACCCTGTGGCTGAAAAAGTGTTGTATAGAAGAAGTGTCATCTTTAGAGAGCTTACACCTTCTTCCACTATTTTGCAACCAGAAGAAATAGTAAAGAAAGAGGATGTTGTTCAGTTTCCTGCTACCCCTAAGAAGACTGAATAGGAAGACAATGTTGGACCTAATGATGAGGAGAGCTCTAGCAGCTCTAAAAGCTTAGATGAAGAAGTTGAACCTCAACCTCAGCTCTTGAGGAGGTCTACACGGATAAGAAAGCAACCTGAAAGGTTTGGTTTTACATTGCTTGATTCTAGTTGTGCTTATGCTTTGGTTACTAACAGTGATGAACCTAGAACTGTATCAGAGGCTATGGACATGAAAGATGTAGGTTCCTAGAAGGAGGCCGTGGAGGATGAAATGACTTCTTTTTGATGTAGAGTGGCATAAGGGAAGCAAATAAGGTTTATTTCTTCTCCAACTACTCACCCACTTCACTACTCCAATCCAACCAAAGTCACATTCAAGGGCATATGAAGGATTTGTGGTCTAGGCTGTTATCCAACCCCTAAGGCTTCTTTCACACCTCAAGGTAGGTCTGCAAACTCTTTACCAACAGTTGGTTTGATCCCCAACTTCCCACAACTCTCCAACCTTGACTAGGCCTAGTGAGGCTACTAGCCCTCCTAAACTAGTTTTTTCTACACAACTTGACAAAACCCCAAATGACTAGGCAAACCAAAGGTGGATTTGAATACCCTTTAAGGGACCCTAACAAACCCCAAATGACCAGGCAAACCAAAGGTGGATTTGAATACCCTTTAAGGGACCCTAACAAACTCCTAAACCTCCAGTCTCAACTCTACTCCAGCAACTCAAAACACCTACTAGGTCACTAGGCCTAATTGATCAAGTTAGGGCTAAGTTACAAAGTAAATGGTCTAAGTTGGGGTCATAGACCTGGGACAGGGATTTGGAACTCTTCTACAATATGCACACATCACAGAAAACCACCATGCATGCATCGACCTATCAGGTTTTGTCATCTACATCACCAAATAGCACATTGTTTGGTCAAATACATGGGGATATTTGACCTAGGGCATCACTTCAAAAATAGAAGACTTCCTTTCCCAGAAAAAAGCTTTTGGAATCATGCAATATACAACCCTAGCTTGTATTTCACTGATTTGCATGAGATTTCACTAGTTGGAATGCATTCTAAAGCTGGATTTGTATGATAAACCCTAGAAAATAGGGTTTTAGACTAGTTTGGAAACAAAATGCAATATCTCCCTCCTACGATCACTTCAAGACCTCAAATTTAATGCATTGGAATCCAGACTCAACCTAGTTTGTGAAAAACTACATTGATCTGCTTTGCCAATCCATACAGTCTGTACAACAACAAAAAATGCGAGGAAAAATAGTTACTTTTCTTGATTTCTGTGCTCAAAACTCTGTACAAACTCTCCTCCATCCTGGAGTGAGAAAAAAACCATATACACTGATCCAAGTTGGTAGACAACTTCCAAATGCAGTTTCAACTGTCCAAAATGAGTTGTAACCAGCCAAATGTGTCATTGACACCATTGGCAACATTTGACACTATGGTATTTTTGCATTAACACCAAGATACCGATTGGTTCAACTTGTCAAATGGATCTCAAATGACCAACATACTCTCTAGACCATGCAAAAACACAAAACTAGCAAATAGACTCAAAGAAAACCTCTTTAGACCTACTAGGCCTAAGTGGTACAACTAGGGTCCAAGCGGACTAAGAATGATTGAGGTTTATATGATTTCCCAATCATCTTGACCACACAAAAGGACCTTACATCCATGGTTAAAAAGCCTTATTACCAAAACATACTGAACAAGAAAATTAACTTATCAAAATGCTACCAAAATGCTTTTAGGAATCAAGATGCTCCTAGGTGCCCTGCACCATACACCCACTGTCAAACAGAACTCAAGTCTCTTGAGTTGGAATGTTGTCAAATGTGAATCCTACCTTGTCAATGGCTTCTCTGCTCATCCAAGATGCATCTTCTTGAGGTTTATTGAGCCACTTTACCAAATATTCAGAGTAGGTGTGCCTCCTAGTCTGTTTAGCCACCCTGTGATCCAAAATGCATTCAATCTGATCAGGAGATGAAGGAATCATGTCCTGGAGTGTTTGATCAGTTTGTTCTTCTAGCACAGTTGTCTGAGGATTAGATCCCTTATAGGGATAAAGGTCTGCTACATTGAAGATTGGTGACAAGGCAATGCCATCCAACAGTCTGATTTTGTAGGCATTTTCTCCACATTTCTTTAGCACTTCACAAGGCCCAATCTTCTTCATAAGTAGCTTGGTGTATTTACCTATAGGTAGCCTCTCCTTTTATAGATGCACCATGACCAAATCCCCTTCTTTGAACTATAGATCCCTTCTCTTTCTGTTAGCAGACTATTTGTATTTTGCAGAGGTAGACTGTAATTTCTGTTTTACTTGCTCATGGACATCTTTCATCACTTGGACAAAGTCTTCAGCTAATGCACTACTCTTCTCTAGTCCTCTAACCTCTCTAAGTTCCAAAATACCCCTTGGGTGAGTGCCATAAACAATTTGAAAAGGTAACAGGCCGGTGCTTCTGTTGATAGTGTCATTGTATGAGAACTCTGCTTGAGCCAAAACTGAATCCCAACTAACACCCTGCTCTTTAGTTAGGCACCTTAGGAGGTTGCCAAGTGACCTATTAATCACCTCAGTCTGACCATCAGATTGAGGATGATAGGCTGATGATAATGATAAGTTTGCACCTAGTCTTTTCCAAAGTGTCCTATGAACTTGGGGTCTCTATTAGAGATTATTGACAAAGGCAAACCATGTAATCTAACTATTTCTTTGAAGAAAAGACCTTCTATGTGTGAAGCATCATGTGTGGTTTTACATGGGATGAAGTGAGCCATTTTTGAGAACCTATCGACAACCACAAAAATGCTGTCATGTCCATTCTTGGTCCTAGGCAAACCAAGTACAAAGTCCATGCCAATGGAATCCCAAGGCTTTGAAGGGATAGGTAGTGGAGTGCATAGACCTGCATTGGATGTATGTCCCTTGGCTCTTTGACAGATTTGACAAGTTTCTACAAACTTTCTTACATCAGATCGTAACCTTGGCCAATAGTAGTATCTTATAACCAATTCTAGGGTCTTATCAATGCCAAACTGGCCTGCCATGCTACCACAATGCTTCTCCTAAATGATACACTCTCTAACAGACCCTCTTGGAATACACAATAGGCTGCCTTTGAAAAGAAATCCATCTTGTATCAAAAAATCACAAAAATCAGTGTTATACCTGCCTGTCATGGCTTTGCAAGCTTGGTAAGGTTCCTTGAAGTCTTCATCTTCTGCATACTAATCTTTAATGGCATGTATACCTATACTTTCCAACTGAATGGTTTGAACAAGAAGATTCCTCCTACTTAAGGCATCAGCTACATTATTGGCCACTCCTTTCTTATGCTTAATGGATAATGTGTATGCTTGGATGTACTCCATCCACTTGATATGTCTATGGTTTAACTTCTGCTGCCTATTCAAGAAGCTCAAAGCATGGTTATCAATAAAAATAACAAACTCCTTGGGTAGTAAATAGTGTCTCCATTTTCTCAGTGATTGAACCATTGCATATAATTCTAGATCATAGGTAGAATAGTTCTATTTTGCCTTATTTAACTTCTCACTAAAGAAGGCTACATGCCTCCCATCTTGACTTAGGACTCCCCCAACAACCCTCTTACTTGCATCACACTCAACAACAAAGGTCTTATCAAAATCAGGTAGCACTAGTACCGGTTGTTCTGATATTTTCTTCTTTAACAGTTCAAAGGCTTGATTGGCCTCATTTGTCCACACAAATACACATTTCCTGCCCCCTTTTATAGTGTCAACAAGTGGAGCACAAATAGCACTAAACCCTCTAATGAACTTTCTATAAAAACTGCACAAACCATGGAAACTCCTTACCTCAGAGGCTGTAGTAGGTGTTGGCCAATTAAGAATGGCTTCAACCTTACTTGGATCCATCTTGAGGTTTCCCTTAGAGATGACAAACCCCAAGAATATCAATTCTTCTTGTAGGAAGACACATTTGTCAAGGTTAATTCTCAACTTCTCCTCTTGAAGCCTTCTAAGCACTTGATGGATATGTCTTATGTGATCTTCCTTGCTGTCACTAAAAACCAATATATCATCCAAATATACAACAATGAACTTGTTAAGGAAAGGTTTTAGCACCTCATTCATCAACCTCATGAAGGTGCTTGGTGCATTTGATAAGCCAAAAGGCATCACAACCCATTCAAATAGCCCTTCATTGGTTTTGAAGGCCGTTTTCCACTCATCCCCTTCCCTTATCCTAATTTGGTGATAACCACTTTTCAAATCCATCTTGGTAAAATATTTATCCCTACCCAAGCAATCCATTAAATCTTCTATTCTAGGCATTGGAAATCTATACTTGATAGTAATCTTGTTGATGGCCCTGGAATCAGTGCATAGTCTCCATGTGCCTTCCTTCTTGGGTGCAAGTACTACAGGTACTGCACATGGGCTAATACTCCTCCTTATAAGCCCTTTATCCAACAAGTATTGGATTTGTCTTGCCACTTCTGCATTTTGCTTTGGGGTCAACTTGTAGGCTGCTTGGTTTGGTAGAGTGGATCCAGGGATGAGATCAATGTAATGACTAATCTCCCTCTTTGGTGGAAGGGCATCCTTACTTTCATCGGCTATCACATCATGAAACTTCTCCAATAGTTCCTCCACTTCTTTTGGTCCAATCCTCCTAAGAGGCTGCTGCACTTTGATCTTCTTAGGATTTGCATCCTTGGGCTTGATGACCACTACAAAACATGGCACTTTCTCCTCCTTGAGGTTAGACAAAAACTCTTTTTCACCTACTAACATAACTGAACTAGGAATAATCTTTTCCTTGCTATCATCAATCACAGGAGTCATTGTGAAATTTTCACCATTTTTAGACAAATGAATTACATTTTTCTTACCATCATGTTGGACACTTGTATCATGTTGCCAAGGCCTTCCAAGAAGAAGGTGGCATGCATCCATATCCACTATCTCACAAAGAATCCTATCATGATATTCACCTATCTTGAATTCAACCCAACATTGTTCTTTCACCACAATTTGTTGGTCCTTGGTTAAACAAAAGACGTTATAAGGGTTAGGATGAGGTATCCTTTGTAATCCTAACTTAGTCACCATTTCATTAGAAGCTAAACTCTCAGAAGAACCTGAATCAACTATTACCTTGCAGACTTTTCCTTTCACCTTGCAAGTGGTTCTAAACAAATTGTTTCTTTGGGGCTGCTCCTTGGTGGCTGGCATGATGAGAGACCGGTTAAACATGATGCATTCTCCACTCTCTAGTGCTGCAGGCTTGGAAGAGGCAATTTGGTATGATGTGGTGCTTTGATAGTCATCCTCTTGAAGGAGCTGCACCCTTCTATCTTTCTGATGTGCAACAGTGTTTCCCATCTTCTCTGGGCACCTAAAGTACTGATGTCCTATCTGATTGTAGGAGAAACACCTTCTAGTGAACATAGTGGAACCCTTGCCTCCACTTCTTCTTCTACCATTACCTCTCCCTCTAAACTAACCCTTATCAGCACTATTTCTGTCAGCCTGCACTTGACTGCCCTCTTGTGATCTACCATCTTGGGGTCTTGGAAAATTGTCTCTATTCTGAAATCTGCCTCTGCCTCTGAAATTCAGATTGCCTCTGCCCCTACTGCTTGAATCACCTCTCCTTCTCCATTTGTCCCCAATCCTTAATGTCATTTGAAAACACTTATGGATTGTCTCAGGGTTAAAGAGACTTAATTCATCTTGAATGGAGAACTTAAGACCATTAAGATACCTTGCAAGCTTCTATTTTTCATTCTTAGGCATCTTAGCTTTCAAGGACATCTTGTGAAACTCCTCGATGTATGTGCTCACATCCATGTCCTTCTGTCTCAAGTTTTGTAACTTTTTGTGCAAGTTGACTTCATAGTCTTCAGGAACAAATTGCTTCTTGATTTCAAGCACCATCTTCCTCCATGTAGTGATAGGGTTCCTATCATCCTCTATCCTCTCATTTTGAATGAAGTTCCACCAACTCAAGGCTGGCCCTTTCATTCTAGACTTGGCAATCCTTACCTTCTGATTTTCTGCCACTTCTTTACGTTCAAAATAGTTCTCCATTGCCTCTATCCAATCAAGGCACTCCTCTGGATTCATCTTACTAGGAAACATAGGTAAATCCACCTTACTATCCTTCCTACTCAACTTTCCAAGTGCATCTAGGAATTGTCTTTCTGACATGCCTCCTTGTGGCTCTTCCATAGGCACTCCTTTTTCTTCATCTTGATCCTCTTTATCTGAATCTAAGATGACCTCTAGTTTCTTCTTCTTATCCTTATCCTTCTTCAACTTCTCTATCTCAGCCTCCATCCTTTTGTTCTTGGTTACTTGCTCTCTCACTATCTTTGCCAATTCGGCATTAGTCACCTTTTGAGGAATTTCCTCCTCTTCTTCTCTATCTCCCGTCTCTTTGATGGCTCTGATACCACTTGATGCAGAGTGGCACAAGGGAAGCAAATAAGGTTTATTTCTTCTCCAACTACTCACCCACTTCACTACTCCAATCTAACCAAAGTCACATTCAAGGGCATATGAAGGATTTGTGGTCTAGGAGAAAAGAATCAAACTTGGGACTTGGTGCCTTTGCCTCCTGGATGGAAACCCATTGGATACAAATGGGTGTTCAAGAAGAAATTTGGTGTAGATGGTAGTGGTGAGAAGTATAAGGCTAGATTGGTTGTGAGGGGTATTCACAAGTGGAGGGTATAGATGATGGTGAGATCTTCTCTCCTGTTGAAAAGCTGACTTCCATTCGATTCCTATTGTCTCTCGTAGCATCTTATGACTTGGAGGTAGAATAGATGGATTTGAAGACAACTTTCCTTCATGGTACTTGGAGGAAGAAATCTACATGTCATAGCCAGAGCATTACATGGTGAAAGGTAAAGAAAATTTGGTTTGCAAACTTAAAAAGTCTTTGTATGGTTTGAAGCAATCCCCTAGGAGATGGTACTTGAAGTTTGATGCCTGTGTGTTGTCAATTGGATTTGTGAGATCGAAATCCGATCACTATGTGTATTATAAATTTGATGGTGATCATATTCTCATTGTTGCACTGTATTTTGATGATATGTTGCTCATTGGGAAGGGTAAAAATATGATTTCTAATTTTAAATCTCAGTTGTTAGTACAGTTTGAAATGAAAGATTTAAGGGCAACTAGGTACATTCTAGGAATGAAAATTAGAAGAGACAGAACCAATAGAAAACTTTGGTTAAGCCAAAGTAAGTATGTGAAGACCATGTTGGACAGGTTTAGCATGGCAGATTGTAGACCATTGTGTGTTCCCATTTCTTTTGGGACAAAGTTGTCTATTGAGGATTGTCCAAAATTGGTGCAAAAGCACCTAGATGTCTAAATTTTGGTTAAAGTTCAAGTTGTTTTGTTTTGTCTAATGAGGTCTTGGAGACCATTTACATGTTATAATAAGGCTTGAAAGCCATATTGTAGTTGGACTATGTCCAAATGTCGAAAAGAATCTTTTGTTGTGTTGCAAGTCCTAGTTAGGACAGTCATGTTGTCTTAGGTAGTTTGCAAGAGTCATTTAAGTTTTAATGATTATATAGGATAGTCTTGAAAAAGTCATTTTAATCTTCATGTTTTGTAGCCTTTAAAAGGCATGTCATAGGTTTTAAAGGTATGGAGGAACCTTGTCTAAGGTTAAATGTTAAACAAGCAACATTCTAAAGATAAAACAGTCAGTTTCTAAAACTGTTACAAAGACAACAGTTACAAAAAATCAAGAAAAGCTCATTGGTGGGACAGTTTCCTTGAACCCCAAATGACTTCTTGCAATGTATAAGGCTTATGAAGGATTGGTTGTAGAATGGGATTCATGGATTTGAAAGAAATAACAGAAAAAACTATTGTTTTTTTGCTTTTTCCTGCCTTTTCTGTGTTTTATTGCTATTTTCTACCATACTGTACTTCTGTACGGATTCATCATAGACCATTTGCCTATGGGATGGAAAGTATGAAGTTTTAGCTTGGCTTGGAGCAAGGTTTGAGATCTTGGTGATAAACTAGATGAAGATATCTTTTGTTTCTCACAAACTGTCCAATAGAAATTGTTGTCTCCTCAAGTAAATCGCTATTTTTTCTATATATTTCATACATGTATGGCACTATCATGGCACAAGGACATAATGGATGGATAGAGTACTGAAATAGCTTTGTATTGAATCTTGTTTTTGCTCCTATCATTAATCTTGGTGAGAGAAATAGTGATTCTTCTGTAGACTATCCAAAACCTTGCTGTTCCTTTCAAAAACTCACTGTTTTCTGCAATAAGCCGTACCTGTATGGCCTGGTGGTGGCTAATGCTTGTGCTGGTTGGTTATTAGGGGGAGTCATCTAGCCTTTACAAGTTGTTTGGAGGCTTGACACCAAGTTAGGAGGGAGGAACCATTGGTTTTCCATTGACTGTCCAAAAACCTAATTTAGGGCTCCTCCTGAGTAGAACGATGGATCCACCCTCATCCCACTGATCTTTTCTATTTTTTGATCAGTGGGATGGAGTGTATTTTATTTGTTTCAATATCTTGTAGAGGCTATGAGACAGGAGAATGGTGTAATGAGGAAATTGCCATATAAATGGCCCATCAAGAGTCTTGTATTGGGAAGTTGGAAGAGGATAGCAACAATAGGTGATCAGTGACTGAGGAAGATGAATATTGGTGAATGAAGGAGTGGAGATGTGGTGAGTTACAAATGATGCAAGAATCCCTTGGATCTAGAAAGGATCCCATTACTAGAAATATGGAGATAGTCAATGCAAGAAGACAATAGAGCTCCTGGCGACAGTCCCTGCAGAGAAGGCTTGAAGACAGCCATTGCCAAGAAGGTAACTGATTTGTTTGTCATTGCTTTGCCAATGAAGGAATTAGATATGAATGCATGTCATAGATGTGATATGAGAATGAGTTTGTGAGGGAGATCATTCCAAGGAGGTTTGAGTGACTATCTTGGTGCAACCAAGTTATGACAGTCTATGAATATTGCTGTCCTATTGTCCTTGATGCTCTACATCATTTTTGGTATCAGAGCTAGCTAATAGATCTTTGAGGGTGTTGTGGATCTTGTGAAATAGTAAAGGTTTGTGAGAGTTTGTGAAGATGCCTCTTAAGAACCAGATGGCAAGAGAGAATGCTGAGTTGAGAGAAGCCTTAGCTGCAAGAGAGAAAGAACTGATGGATAGAAGAGAGCAGGATGTTGCCAGAGACAGAGAGTTGAGGCAAGTGAGAAGGGAGAATGCAACAATCTTGGCAAGATTGGAAGCACTAGAGAAGAAACCTAGAGGAGATGAACAAGATGATCCTAAAGGAGATGAGGATGTTGATGAAAATCCTCCTGAGGATGAGTTAGATGCTGAAGAAAAGAAGTTTGTGAGATTGCTGAAGGCAGTCTAAGAAAGTGGAACTAAGGCAAACATAGAGCTACCTATCTATCAGGGGAAGATGGATAGTGAAGAAGTATTAGGGTGGATGGATGCCCTGGAAATTTTTTTGAGTATGAGGAGATGAGTGATGAGAAAAAAATCAAGTTTGCAAAAACAAAACTAAGAGGTACAACACTTACCTGGTGGAGTAGTGTGCAGATAGAAAGAGTGGCTAGAGGTGCATCAAAAATCACTTCTTGGGGTAGGATGAAGGACATGATGAAGGATCAATTCATTCCATCTGATTACTCTATTTAGACAAAGAGGATGAGGTAGAATCTAAAATAGAAGGACATGGATGTTATGTCCTATACTGAGCAATTTCATAAGCTTAGTATTAGAGGTGGATTGGAAGATGAAGAAGAGAAAGTGGCAAGATACCTTAATGGGCTTAGGTATAACTTGCAGGATGAGATTGGTTTGGCAGTACCAAAATCACTTGGAGAGTGTTTTCAGTTAGCCATCAGGGATGAAGAGAGAGAGAAGAGGAAGCAAGAAAGGCAAGGAGGTTATGGAAGCGGAAACAGAGGTAGGGGCAGACCTACTAATGAAGTTTAGAACAGCAATGAGAAGGGTAAGGAGTTGTCTACAGAATAGAGAGGTGGATGTAGAGGTGGAGGTAGATTTGGATCAGGTAGAGGAGTGTTCACAGGCAGATGTTATCACTGCAATGAGGTGGGACACACATCTTTCAACTGTCCTAAGAAGGATGGTGTTGAGAAGACCAAGGATAGAAGAGTTCACTTGGCACAAGAGGAAGAGAAGCCTGAAGAACCAGAAATGTTGTCAACCTCTCCAATGATGGATGGAGAGATGCTCATGGTGGAAAGAGGTAAGATGCAGTAACCACCACAGGTATCTATTTTCAGAACTAATTGTTTAAGCCATGGAAAGATATGTAAGTTGATTATAGATTCAGGTTCTCATGATAACTTAGTTTCTTGGGAAATGGTGAATAAGTTGGGATTGAAAACTTTTGATCATCCTAGTCCTTACCATGTCACTTGGGTGAGTCAAGAGTAGCAGGTAATGGTCACTAAGAAGGCTTATGTTGATTTTACAATTGGTCCATATCAGGACTATGTTTTGTGTGATGTTATTCCTATGACATGTGGGCATGTAATCTTGGGTAGACCATGGCAGTATTTGAGGACTATTCATGATGGGTATACTAATACCTATGTAGTGCACAAAGATGGTAAGAAGTTCAAATTGATTCCTTTACCTTGTGAGGAGAAGAAGGAACAGGTTACAATTTGCTTTGGAGATAAATTGAAGTTGAATGTGTAGGTTCAGGGTGATTGCACACAACAGAAACAGTTGCAACAGAGTAAGGTGGATGATAGTCCTAGAGAGCAGCAGGCTTGGGACTTGAGTCATGTTCAGGTTGGGGACATTGAGTGTCCTATAAGGAGCTAGAAGAAGGAAGGCAAACAACAGAAGGTATAGGGAGGAATGAATCAAAACCTCAAGTTGAGAAGAGTTGAAGCATTGCAGCAGCAGGGTCCTAGGCAAGGACACCACAAGAAGTTTTGTGGCTCTAACACTGTTTACAAGAGCCATGCAGGTTGGAGAAGGAGAAAGATAACTCTAGGAGAGTACATGTTTCCTAGTCAGAAGAACATCTCAACAAGATGGAAGAATGTTTGGAGCAAGTCCCACAACTCTTGGGACAAGAGTTTTCATCATGCCGGGGAGTATGGTGCAGGAGCACCTAGATGTCTAAATTTTGGTTAAAGTTCAAGTTGTTTTGTTTTATCTAAAGAGGTCTTGGAGACCATTTACATGTTATAATAAGGCTTGAAAGCCATGTTGTAGTTGGACTATGTCCAAATGTCGAAAAGAATCTTTTGTTGTGTTGCAAGTCCTAGTTAGGACAGTCATGTTGTCTTAGGTAGTTTGCAAGAGTCATTTAAGTTTTAATGATTATATAGGATAGTCTTGAAAAAGTCATTTTAATCTTCATGTTTTGTAGCATTTAAAAGGCATGTCATAGGTTTTAAAGGTATGGAGGAACCTTGTCTAAGGTTAAATGTTAAACAAGCAACATTCTAAAGATAAAACAGTCAGTTTCTAAAACTGTTACAAAGACAACAGTTACAAAAAATCAAGAAAAGCTCGTTGGTGGGACAGTTTCCTTGAACTCCAAATGACTTCTTGCAATGTATAAGGCTTATGAAGGATTGGTTGTAGAATGGGATTCGTGGATTTGAAAGAAATAATAGAAAAAACCACTATTTTTCTGCTTTTTCTTACCTTTTCTGTGTTTTATTGCTGTTTTCTGCCATACTGTACTTATGTACAGATTCATCATAGACCATTTGCCTATGGGATGGAAAGTATGAAGTGTTAGCTTGGCTTGGAGAAAGGTTTGAGATCTTGGTGATAAGCTAGATGAAAGATATCTTTTGTTTCTCACAAACTGTCCAATAGAAATTGTTGTCTCAAGTAAATCGCTATTTTTTCTATATATTTCGTACATGTACGGCACTATCATGGCACAAGGACATAATGGATGGATAGAGTACTGAAATAGCTTTGTATTGAATCTTGTTTGAGCTCCTATCATTAATCTTGGTGAGAGAAATAGTGATTCTTCTGCAGACTATCCAAAACCTTGTTGTTCCTTTCAAAAACTCACTATTTTCTACAATAAGCCGTACCTGTATGGCCTGGTGGTGGCTGATGCTTGTGCTGGTTGGTTAGTAGGGGGAGTCATCTAGCTTTTACAAGTTGTTTGGAGGCTTGACACCAAGTTAGGAGGGAGGAACCGTTGGTTTTCCATTGACTGTCCAAAAACCTAATTTAGGGCTCCTCCTGAGTAGAACGATGGATCCACCCTCATCCCACTGATCTTTTCTATTTTTTGATCAGTGGGATGGAGTGTATTTTAGTTGTTTCAATGTCTTGTAGAGGCTATGAGGCAAGAGAATGGTGTAATGAGGAAACTGCCAAGTAAATGGCCCATCAAGAGTCTTGTATTGGGAAGTTGGAAGAGGACAGCAGCAATAGGTGATCAATGACTGAGGAAGATGAATGTTGGTGAATGAAGGAGTGGAGATGTGGTGAGTTGCCAATGATGCAAGAAGCCCTTGGATCTAGAAAGGATCCCATGACTAGAAATATGGAGATAGTCAATGTAAGAAGACAATAGAGCTCCTAGAGACAGTCACTGCAGAGAAGGCTTGAAGACAAGCATTGCCAAGAAGGTAATTGATTTGTTTGTCATTGCTTTGCCAATGAAGGCATTAGATATGAATGCATGTCATAGATGTGATATGAGAATGAGTTTGTGAGGGAGATCATTCCAAGGAGGCTTGAGTGACTATCTTGGTGTAACCAAGTTATGATAGTCTATGAATATTGCTGTCCTGTTGTCCTTGATGCTCTGCATTAAAAATCTCTTACTGAGGTGGAGGACATGAGCAGAATACCTTATGCTAGTGTTGTTGGCAATTTGATGTATGCTATGGTCTACACAAGACCAGACATTGCCCAAGCAGTGGGAGTCCTTAGTTGATTTATGGCTAATCTTGGATGGGTTCATTGGGATGCAGTTAAGTGAGTGTTTAGATATTTGAGGGGTACTTCTGAGTATTCCATTTGCTATCATGGTAATGTTTCAGGGCCTTCGTATTATTTTGATATTTGTGGAGTTGTGGATTTAGATTGGGTAGGTGACATTGACACCAGGAGATCCACCAGTGCTTATGTGTTTACACTGTTTGGTGGTGCTATTAGTTGGATGAGTAAATGACAACCTATTGTTGCTTTATCTAGGACAGAAGCTGAGTATATGGAAGCAACTTATGCTTGTAAAGAATCCATTTGGCTTAAGAGATTATGTTTAGATATTGGTGTTGATGCAGGTTAGATCATGATCAGTTGTGACAGTCAGAGTGCAATTTACCTTGCAAAGAATCCAACTTTCCATGCTAGAACAAAGAACATTAATGTTCAGTTTCACTTCGTACGAAACATGGTTGAGTATGGACAGGTAAATTTGGAGAAGGTAGATACTTTGAAGAATGTTTCAGATGCATTGATGAAACCAGTGGGCACAAAGAAGTTCAGATGGTGTTCGGAGTCTATCGGCCTCTCGACCTATAGTAGTTAAATCCTATTTTTCTATTGGCTCTTACAAGGTGTTCGAAAAGTAGGAGAATGTTGGGAATTAAGGTGTCTCAATCTTGGTAATTCCTTACATTATTAATGTTTGCATTTATTATTTAATTTCCTATGTTGTAAATATTTGTAAATCCATATTGTCATATTGTGGGATGTGGCACGGTGATGTGTCGATCCTACATGGAATATGCCAACTTGTAATTTTGTCCTCACATGAGGAGATAGGTGTCCCAATTTTTGGTAGGAGAATTTTGCCATGTGTTGGCATCTTCCATGTTGTGTAAGGGAATACTGACCAAAACGGTTATGACGGATTCCTATGACAGAATCTATGACATGTAAGAGTTGGAAATAGAAGTTTGTAAGATAGGTGATGACATGTGTCATGAAACATCTTTGAATAAGGCATATTTGGGTGCCCCAAGGTGGAATATGACATGTAAGAGAAGATTCTATTTATAGCATGTGTATGACAGATTCTCTTACAGCTATAAGTTGTAACCACTATGACAGATTCTATGATGGTCGTAAGTGTTGTAAGAGCATCTGTCATAGCCCATTTTGGAAATAGGTGACCTCTTTGGGATTGGAGCTATGGAGAAGTGTCAGGCGCATTCTAAAATGTTGACCAAGTGTCCTTAGGTGTGGGTTTTGGTCCATGAAGCCAAGTTGGATGCACATTCCAAGATAGGTCCAATATTGCCTTGTATTTCCTATATAAACAGGTGCTTGGAGATGGAGTTTGTATTACAGGTTTACAGGTACTGTTATGCTACCAGATTGACTCTAGACATGAGTGTCAAAGACCATTAAAGCTTGCATTGCAAGTGTATTGTAAAAAACTTTCATATTTGTTAATACATTGTGCAGGTTTCTGAGTGTGGGGTTTTTCACCTGATAAGGGTTTTCCCCACCGTATATCTTTGTCTCTCTTCTTCTGTCTTCTTTCTAGTTCTTCTATATTGCTGTAATAACTTTGTTAGATGTTGAATGTTTCTATAGTGATAAGGATTAAATTGAATTTGTATAGCTCTCCCTTCATTCGATTAGTGTAGGAAGCGATTTCCGCACACCTAGCTTCCTTTCACTATCTTCTACACATTTCATATTGTGTGTTGTCTGGACGACTTGTAAATGTATTCTTTCATGTTGTATTTGGCTGACTAGCAATGTAATCAATGTAATATCATGTATAAATAGTGAATCAAAGTGAGTGAGTTGTGTGTGATTGCAATAGGATTGAAAAATCTCACAAGTAGATAAAAGGCATATTGAATGCATTGTTGATGAGCGACTGAAGGAGAATGAGCATAAGTTGTTGATGTTGTCCTAATTCATTTTGAAGATATATTTGTGACAGTGATTAAGTATAGAGTGTGCCTGACTGATCAGATCATTAGAAGAAAGTGTGAAGAGGTAGAAGTGAAATCATCAAAGGTGTAAGCTTCAATGTCATTTTTTAGATAGTAGAAAGATTGTCATTACTATAATCCTTTGTAAATGTGTTCTGATTTTAGGGTGTAGAAGCTTCCTTGGGAGTGACCCTAAAACAAAGTCATTAGGGAGTAGAAGCTTCCTTGGGAGTGACCCTAAATCAAATTTACTTAGGGAGTAGCATCTTCCTTAGGTTAAAGCCCCTAAAACAAAGTTATTATTTGAGCTTCATATATTGTGAGTTAACCCTCACCGTGGTTTTTCCCTTCTAGGGTTTTCCACGTAAATCTAGTGTTATGTGTTGATGTGCATTGTGTGATTCTTTCATGTTGATATTGTGATGATTAAGGTTTAATCTACTATGGATAAGTTGGAGTTGTTGAATTGGAAATTGTTTGAATATTGATTCACCCCCCACTCTCAGTATTCTTGTGTGTCTAACATTTAGTATTAGAGCCAAGTTCCTCTAAGGGAAGCTTAACCACTTGAGGAAGATCTGGAATGGCACAAAGTGGATCTAGCAAGATACCTAGGTTTTATGGAACAAATTATGCTTTTTGGAAGGTAAGAATGGAAGGCTACATCAATTCACTAGGATGTGGAGTTTGGGATTCTGTCAAGAAAGGTTACACTATCCCTGCTACTATTCCCACATATGTAGATGAAATCAAGAAGTATGATAATAATGCCAAGGTAAAGTTTGCTATCATGAGTTGATTAACTGAATCAGAACTTTCAAAAGTGATGGTTTGTAGATCTACTCAATAAGTTTGGAATAAACTTGAAAATATTTATGAAGGAGATAAGAAAGTAAAGCAAGCTAAGATGCAAATATTCAAAAACATTTTTTAAACCCTAAAGATGTCAGAAGATGAAAACATTAATGGTTTCATGCTTCGGGTGAATGAAGTGGTCAATAGTATCACAAGCCTTGGTGGAAAAGTAAAAGAAGATGAGGTTGTGAAAAAGGTTCTAAGATCTCTTCCCAAATCTTATAGTCCTAAGGTATATGCCATTGAGGAGACTGTAGACTTGGATGTACATACACTTTAGACCAATTGTTTGGTACCCTTACTACTTTTGAGATGAGAGAGTTTGACAGTGATGTTCCAAAGAAAGAAGCCGCTTTCAAAGTCAGTAAAAAGGCAAAGGAAGAAATTGTTGATGAAGATGAAAGCCTTGATGATTCTGAAGAAAATTTTGTAAGAACACTGAAGAAAGGCTCTGACAAATATAAAGGTGAGTTACCCTTGAAATGTTTCAATTGTAGAAGGGTTGGTCACTTTGCTTCTAAATGTCCTCTTAAAGAAGCTAGGAGAAGTAACAAACATATTAAATTCAAAAGAAGTGTGTTTTGCATAAAAGATAGTTGTTCTTCAGAAGATGAGGGTCATGATGATTCAAATGACAAAAAACTTTTCTTGGCTGTGAGTGTTGGTGAAAAAAAGGATGATGTTGGAAAATGTGGAAAAAATGATACCTTGCAAATAGTTCAAAACAATGAAAGATCAATGGTTGTATGGACTGCCTTCCATGTAAAAGAAGAAACCAAAGCTTGAGTTATTGATAGTGGTTGTTCAATTCATATGACCGGTGACAAAGAGAAGTTTATCAACCTTGAGAAGTGGGATGGTGGAGCTGTCAAGTTTAGAGGTGATGAGTCATCTCAAATCAATGGAAAAGGTGTCATAACTATTGATGGAAAGAACAAAATGTTGCAAGTATGTGCTAAACAGTGTTGTCATTGATGTCAACATGTTTGTGTTGTCATTGGTGTCAATCATGTCTTCTGATGTTGCTATTGTTATTTGATTAAGTTGTGTTAAAGTGATCTAAATGTGCTGAGTTTCCAAGTGCTTTTGATAAAATTTGATTAACATTGGAAACAATATGATGAAGAGTCTTTCAGCCTACAGAATACTGTTCGAGGTTTTGCTCGACATTTCTTCTATGTTGGAGATTTGAGTGTGTGGTTTGGATATGTTGTCAAGAAGTGTTTGAAGATGCTAAATCTAGAATTTGGTGCTTCAGATTGCTGTACAGTGAAAGTCATGTTCACCAATTTGAGAACAATATTTGATAGTGTTTCTGAGTTGTGCAGAGGTGTCTGGGGGAAAGTATTTTTCTCAAATTCCTTCATAGAAAAGTTTCATGTGCTATGGTTCTAGATATGTGTTCATAAGGATCTTACCTATCTTCCATCTAAAAATTTTGTGATTTGGTGCTCCAAAAAGTAAGCAGAGTTTGACAATGTTATTGTGTTCAGTTGAAAGTTGTGGCTGAATTTGTTGGTTTCCAGGTGACTTTGAGATGTTTGTGGATATTTCTAGATTGTGTTAAAGACTGGTGTATGGTCTGCAAGTTATGGTTGTGGTCGTGGAAGCATGTGATCAAGAATTCCTTATGCTTACATTGTTTGGCCGACCTTGAATGGTTGCACTGATTGAGGAGTTGATTTGGTGATTATGTGAGTATTGTATAGATTTTTTGGATAGATTTGGGTCCAAGCTAAGGCATAGAGTGGTTTTCCTTCATTCTCTTATGCCATGGAATGTTTAGGTCCAGACCTAATTCAGATATTGTGTGTTTTCTGACCTTGGAGATTGTGTCAAGGATTCGTGAATGCATGTGTACATGAGGGGGATGATGTGAATGATGCGAAATTGATCAAGGTATCAAGAGATTTCATGTGTTAGGCTACCAGATGCAGTGAGCAGAAGGTGTCCACAATTTTTAGTGATGATGTGAAGGTGTTGTATATGTTGAGATCTTTGAAATATAACTCCATGCATATGTTAGATGTAATTATATCAGTTCAGAGCATGGCAATGATCCATTCTTATCTTATTTCTTTCTTTCTCAGTGGGCAGTGAGTGCACTTAGATAGTGAGTCCCCTACAATGAGCATTCTCTCTATGGTGGTGAGCCTTTGTAATTTAGTATTGTTACTACATTATATTGTGAGCTAATCCTCACCATGTTTTTTCCCTTTTAGGGTTTTCCACATAAAAATATGGTGTTCTCTTGTGCATGGTGTTGATGTGTTTAAGTTTCTGTTATCTGCTTTTCATGTTTAAACTTCATAATAGATTAAGTGTTTAAGTGAACTGATGTGGATGTGATTATGTTTATGAGGGTTTGAAGTTTTTGATACAACTGATTCACCCCCCCCTCTCAGTTGTCTTGTGCCTTAAACAATTTGTATCAGAGCCAAGTTCCTTTGAAGAAATATTAACAGCTTGAAGTAGATCCGGGATGTTGTACAAGAAGGATGATACTGTTATAGATGACTCTGAAGGATGCTT
Organism: Cunninghamia lanceolata; assembly: GCA_027924645.1. Lineage (NCBI taxonomy): Eukaryota > Viridiplantae > Streptophyta > Pinopsida > Cupressales > Cupressaceae > Cunninghamia > Cunninghamia lanceolata. The sequence continues at coordinate 977,244 of BSBN01000481.1, read as the reverse complement.
GGAAGAAAATGCCCTGGAGGTAAGTCTTGACATTGAATATACTCCTCTTACTAGTCAAGAAAAGAACTATTGGGTTATTGACAGTAGTTGCTCAAATCATATGACTGGTGATAGAAGGAAGTTTGTTAAATTTGAGAAATTTGATGGAGTGCTAGTTATCTTTGGTGATGATTGTACTTCTGCAATATGTGGAAGAGGCTTGACCAGTCTTGATGGAAAGCATATTAACAATGATGTTCTGTGTGTCAAAGGCTTAAAGTGAAATCTCTTGAGTGTTGAACAATTATGTAGCAAAGGATACAGTCTTATGTTTCAAGATGCTAAATTTGAGATTAGAAAGAAATCCAAAACTCTAATAGCTGCTAGAAAAAGGATAGATGGAAATATTTATCATCTCAATGAAAATGATGGCTATTTATTTAAAACTCAAATCAATGAAAGTTGGCTATGGCATAGAAGAATGTGTCACATCAGTTTTGATAGTCTAGTCAAGATAAGTACAATTCAAGCTGTGAAATACCTACCAAAGATCATCAAACTTGCTAATTCTATCTGCAAGGAATGTCAAGATGGAAAGAAAGTGATGAGAAGTTCTGAAGTCAAAGAACAATCTTCTATCAGACTGTTGGAATTGATGCATAAAAAACTCTGTAGCCCTACCAAAGTAAAATGTGTTCAAGGTGATTGGTATTTTATGATAGTAACTGATGGTTATTCCATAATGACATGGTTTATTTTTCTTAAAGAAAAATTAGAAGTCCTAGAAAAGTTTAAGACATTTAAAACTATGGGGAGAATGAAATAGACATGAAAATCAAATACTTGAGCTCTGATGGAGAATTTACTTCAAATGAGTTTAACATCTTCTGTGAGGATCATGGAATAAAGAGGCAGTTATCTACTCCTAGGAATTCTTAGTAGAATGGAGCAGTTGAGAGGAGGAACAAGACCATTCAAGAAGCTACAAGGACTATGTTAAAAGAAGCAAGCCTACTGGAATCCTACTGGAGGGAAGCGATTCAAACTGCTGTCTACATACAAAATAGAGTACAAGTAAGAGCAAATGATACAAAGACTCCCTATGAGCTATGGTATGGAAGGATTCCTACTATTAAATATTTCAAAATTTTTGGAAGCAAATGTTATATCAGAAGAAATGAAGATCTAAGAAAATTTGATGTAAGATATGATGAAGGTATTTTTCTTGGGTACTCTAACACTAGTGCTATAACAAAAGGCTAAGAAATATTGTTGAGAGTGTGAATGTCAAGGTTGATGTAAACATATATTAGATTTCTGAAGTTAATAAATATGCATCAGATTCAGATGAGTTCTCTTGTAGAGAAGAAGAAAATGTTGTTGAAAAGGAAGTACAGATTGAAGAACAAGAATCTTTAGAAATAACCCCTGAAACTCCCAAGTATGTGCAGAGGTATCTCGTTGAAGACTAGATCATTAGTGACAAGAGCAAAGAGGTATCAACAAGAAGGAAAGCTATAGAAGAACATGTAAATCTCTATTTAATTTCTAAAGTAGAACCTAAAACAATGGTTGGGGAATGCAAGGATGGACATCAGATCAAGACAATAGAAAAAGAAATTCTTGCTATTGAATTTTTAGAAGAGGAATGCATGTCTGCTAATAGTGAAGAACTTAGGATTACTCTTGAAGATCTAGAGAGTATTGAAGAAGAAATCATAGACTTGAAGGATAATGTCAAAGAGGCAAATGAATGTATCAGAAATTTGAGAGAGCAAGTCAAGCAATTCAAATAAAGGCATAAGGAGGTCAGTGAATAATTGAGATTAGCAAATGAATCCCTAACTAGTCTGAAAGTGCAAGCTGAAGAAAATGTAAGAATCAAGGAATGTTTGAACTTAATGATGAAAGGAAAATCTAAAGAATATACAAGGCTGGAGCAAGAATTTGTGAAATTGAAATTAGATCTATAGAAGGTAAAGAACTATGAAGAAAAATTCAAGTTAAGTTCTGCAAGGCTTGATGAGATGATTGCAAGTTAGAATGATAAAGAAGGCTTAGGGTTTGAAAAAGATATAAGCTCAAAATCTAGTCAAGCATCAAAAGATGAAGACAAGAACACTGACAAATAGATCTAGAATCAGAAGAAAGGAGCTAGAAGACCACTAGTCAGACAACCTAATGCTCAAAGGTACCCATCTTTCAATGGCTATTGCCATTCTTGTAATAAATTTGGACATAATGTAGGATAAGGATGAATCAAAATGTTCCATCTTTTTTTGGTCAATGTTTCACATGCAAGAAAGCTAGTCATAAAGCTAATGAGTGTAGAAATCAAAGAATGAATGGCTATAACAATGACAGAATGATTCAATTCTTTAATGGAAATTGTTTTATATGCAATAGATTTGGGAAAAAAGATAATCAATGTAGATCTAGAATGAATGGAAGGAACAATGGTTAGAGGAATGTTGTGTGCTACAATTACAGTAAGCTTGGACACATTTCAAAGTTCTACAGAAGCAGAAGCATGAAGAAGGATATTCCAATAGAGAAGAACAAACCAGTACAAAGAATTGATCTGGTAGAGACTAAGAAGGAGATGAGTAAGATTTGGATTAAGAAGGATGTAACAAAGGATAAGAACATATCAATACCATCTTCTGGTGCAGATTCTTCCTCCAGAAACTAAGTTGGAGGCTACCTCTCAGGGGGAGTAGGTAGTGGTGTTGTTGGTTGTTGCAGACAGGGGGAGTAAGAGATGATACAGTTTGGTGTGCACTCCTAAGAGGGACTATTCAAAGAAGTAAAAGAAAAAGATAAAATAGAGAAGTTAAGAATAGTGCAAGTATGTCCAGTATCATAATCAGGGGGAGAAATCTTGAGAAAGATGTGTCACCCTTTGCCATTGATGTCAAAGGGGGAGAGAGTTCATGTGAAAAACAAAGGGAGAGAAAGAAAGTAAGATCTATAAAAGAAAGGGGGAGAGTGAGATTGGTGTAGAGTTGTGTCATGATGGTTTTTAATATCATATATTGCCATCAATGACAAAGGGGGAGATTGTTGCAAGTATGTGCTAATCAATGTTGTCATTGATGTCAACATGTTTGTGTTGTCATTGGTGTCAACTGTGTCTTCTAATGTTGCTATTGTTATTTGATTAAGTTGTGTTAAAGTGATCTAAATGCCTTGTAGTGGTGCTGATAATGTTAGTAGATTGTTCCTATTGCTGAGTTTCCAAGTGCTTTTGAGAAAATTTGATTAATACTAGAAATAGTATGTTGAAGAGTCTTCTAACTTACATAATATTGTTTGAGGTTTTGCTCTGCATTTATTTTGTGTTGGATATCTAAGTGTACAGTTTAGATATGTTGTCAAAAGAAGTATTTGAAAATGCTAAATCCAAAATTTGGTGCTTTGGATTGCTATACAGTGAAAGTTATGTTCACCAATTTGAGAATAGTATTTGACAGTGTTTCTGAGTTGTGCAGAGGTGTTTGGGAGAAATTAATTTTCTCTGCATTCCTCTGTAGAAAGGTTTCAGGTGTTGTGGTTCTAGATATGTGTTCATAAGGATCTTACCTATCTTCCATCCAAATGGTTTGTGATTTGGTGCTTTGAAAAATAATTTATTGTGTGGCAGAGTTAGATAGTGTTATTGTGTTCAGGTGAAAGTTTTTGTGGCTAAATTTGTTAGTTTCCAAGTGAATTCAATATGTTTGTGGATGTTTCTAGATTGTGTTAAATCCTTGTGTATGGTTCTCATGTTATGGCTGTGGTCGTGGAAGTGTGTGATCAAGAATTCCTTATGTTTACACTGTTTGGCCAACCTTGAATGGTTGCACTGATTGAGGAGTTGATTTGGTGATTATGTGAGTATTGTATAGCATGCCTGGATAGATTTGGGTCCAAGCTAAGGCATAGAGTGGTTTTCCTTCATTCCCTTGTGCCATGGAATGTTTAGGTCTAGACCTAAATAAAATATTGTGTGTTTGCCGACCTTGGAGATTGTGTTTCCGACCTTGAAGATTGTTTCAAGGGTAATGATGGTATAAATAAGTGTAAAGGATTCATGGATGCATGTGTACATGAGGGGGATGATGTGAATGATGCGAAATTGATCAAGGTATCAATAGATTTCATGTATTAGGCTACTAGATGTAGTGAGCATAAGGTGTCTACAATTTTTGGTGATGCTACAAAGGTGTTCTATATATTGAGCTTCATTGGAACTAAACTCCATGCATAGGTTAGATGCAATTATATCAGTTCAAAGCATGGCAGTGAGCCATTCTTATCTTCTTTCTTTCTTTCTTAGTGTGCAGTGATTCCACTTGGACTGTGAGTCCCTTGTAGTGAGAATTCTCTCTATGGTAGTGAGCCTTTGTAATTTAGTATTTTTACTACATTATATTGTGAGCTAATCCTCATCATGGTTTTTCCTGTTTAGGGTTTTCCACGTAAAATTATGGTGTTCTCTTGTGCATGGTGTTGATGTGTTTAAGCTTTTGTTATCTGTTTTTCATGTTTAAACTTCATAACAAATTAAGGGTTTAAGTGAACTGATGTAGATGTGATTATGTTTATGAGGGTTTGAAGTTTTTGATACAACTGATTCATGCCCCCTCTCAACTGTCTTGTGCCTTCAACATAGGATTGAGGATGTTCTCTATGTTAGAGGATTACAACATAATCTTCTCAATGTTAGTCAGATGTGCAGGAAAGGTTACAATCTTACTTTTCATACAAATGGTTGTGAAATAAAGAAGGCATGATTCGAAAAGCTTGTTGCAGAAGGTATCAAGATAGGTGGTGATATTTATCACTTGAAAGAGGTAAATGGAAGACCATGTCTATTGTCTCAATCTAGTGAGTGTTGATTGTGGTACAAAAGAATGGGACACAAATTTTTTGACAATATGGTAAGAATCAGCTCTACTCATGCAGTGAGAGATATGCCTAAGATAATCAAGCCTACAAACACTGTATGCAAGGACTTTCAATGGAAAAATAGACAAAGACAAGTTTTAGAAGCAAGGAACACTCTTCTTCAAAGCCATTAGAGTTGATTCACATAGACCTATGTGGACCTACAAGAGTAAAGAGTCAACAAGGTGAAAGATATTTTATGTTGCTCATTGATGATTATTCTAGAATGACTTGGGTTACTTTCTTAAGAGAAAAATCTTATGCCCTTCATAAGTTTAAAGTTTTCAAAGCTTTAGTTGAAAATGAAATGGAAACTAAGGTCAAATGTTTAAGGTTAGATAGAGGAGGTGAGTTTACTTCAAATGAGTTTGAAATGTTTTGTGAAGATCATGGTATTAGGAGGCATTTGTCTGCTCCTAGAACCCCTCAACAAAATGGAGTAGTGGAAAGAAAGGATTGGACTGTGCAAGAAATGTCTAGGGCAATGTTGAAAGATGCAGGTTTGCCTGATATATATTGGAAGGAAGCAATTCACAGTGCTATCTATCTAACTAACAGAGTGCAGTTAAGGGTCAATAACACTAACACCCCTTATGAGTTGTGGTATGGATGATTTCCCACTGTCAAATACTTTAGTATCTTTGGTAGCAAATGCTATATCAAAAGAGATGAAGAAGACCTAGGAAAGTTTGATTCAAGATGTAATGAGAGAATCTTTCTTGGTTACTCAACCAGAAGCAAGGCCTATAGATGCTACAAAAAGAGTTGGGAAAGATGACTAAAATAAAAAATGTCAATGTAGATGAAGACTTGTATCAGTTCTCAAAAGATTCAGAAGACACCAGATTTGACATCTTTCTTTGCATTGAAGATGAAGAAGAAATGAAAGAAGAAAAGGAACAAGAACTAGAGCAGATGCCTAAGACCCTAGCAAAGTATGCTCAATAGAACAAATCATTGGAGACAAGAATGAAGGAATGCAGACAAGGACAAGATTTGCCAAGATACATGAGCAAGTAAACTTGTGTTTGTTATCAAAGGTAGAACCTAAGACCTTTGACAAAGACAACAAGGATAATGGACATCATAAAAGCCATGGAAGAAGAATTGGATTAGATTGAGAAGAATCAAACAAGGGAATTGGTTCCCAGACCAGCAAACAAGAATATTATAGGAACAAAATGGGTATTTCGGAACACAATGAATGAAGAAGGTGAAGTTCTAAGGAATAAAGTAAGATTAGTATGCAAAGGATACACTTAAGTAGAAGACAATGATTTTGAGGAAACTTATGCTCCGGTAGCAAGGATGGAGGCAATCAGAATGTTCCTTGCTATTTTTTCTCATAAGAACTTCAAAGTATATCATATGGATGTCAAGTCAACATTTTTGAATGGTGACCTAGAAGAAGTATACATTGAACAACCAAATGGTTTCCACATATCAGAAGATCCAAACATGGTATGTAGACTCAAAAAGGCTTTATATGGTCTCAAGCAAGCACCTAAGGCTTGGTATGCAAGATTAGACAAGTACCTAATTCAACAGGGCTTCAAGAAAGGTACCATAGATAGTAATTGTTATGTGGTTACACAACACGCCCCATTTTTCCTTAGCAAAATGGGGACCCAACTTTTTTTCTGCTTTTGCTTGCTTGTTTGTTGTTTTGGGTAGTTTGGTAAAATTAGTCATATGTGTCACCTTTGCTTATGCATGTGTATCATGAGGAGAGGTCATTTGTCAAGGTCAACATTTGCTATCACAAAACTCATGGTTGGAAAGAGTACAAAATTCGAAGCAAGTTTGGCTTTTGGATCACCCTAATATTTGTTAACGAAAGAAAGTTATGTTAAGTCAAAGTTTAGTCAACCTTGATATTTCACATGGGGAGTCATATTTCTAAACATCAGTCATATTCACTATAATGACCTCAACTTAGAAAATCACCTGATAACCATTAGATACCTAATACGCGAATGTCAAAATTAAACAGGTATAGGTATCTACCTGTCAAGGACCTCATATATTTGCAAGTGGTGGGGGGTCATATTTCCTAATATCACTCATCTTACAAAATATCAACCCTCTGCGAATATTACCCTGTGCCAACATGACTATGATGTCATTCAGTTCCAATAAATGAAAGAAATCACCTTGGCGATGACGTAATCATTTCACCCGACCCATGGAGGGTCATATATCCAAATACCCATCATATTTCTCAATATGACGATGATGTCACTAAAACCTGATAACTAAAGAGCGTTGATGGCATGATTATGTAATCATGATCTAGCCCCAAGGGGGTCACATTTTGAAATATCCCTAATCTTAATTTGATGACCCACTCTGGCTTCGTGGTCAAAGGTTGACCATATCGCCCTGATCTTTAGTAAACAATTATCCTGCGCAAATAGGGGGGTCATATTATCTGTTAGGGGTCATATTTTTAAATATCCCTGAACTTCGAAGGATCACCCTCTGGAATTAAATGCAATCAAAATGGTAGATGAAGCCTTGCCACTTTCAAATACAAATTCAACACTTGGCAACATCTCTTGGTTTCATGCAAATAATCGACGGATTCAATTAGAACAATGCATATGCCCTAATTCTTCCTATTGATCTATTTAAAAGTAAAATTCAAAGGTTATTTACGTTCACCCTGTGACTAATTGAGAATTATAGAGCTCTAAAAGTCAAACCCTTCTCATTCATCTGCTAATGATCATGACCCTCGATGAAACAGAATGGAATGGTTGACCCTGCACATCTACATTTCTTGTTATCAGTCATATAATCAGAAAAGGAAAAGTGAATATCAGGTAAGTAATTTAAAAATCCTCTTCCTTGTCATTTTCTATAAATATCCAGGTAAAATGATTCTTTACTAGGTTAAATTTGCATGATGATGCATGAAAAGAATTAGAACGATGAATAATAGCTAGGATATACATGATATTGTTGAATGTTCGTACAAACACCATAGGATGAGACATGCATATATCTATTGCAGGAATTAATGGCGGAGGTTAGAAGGAATAGATCTGAGGCCAAGTTCTTGAAGCCTATGTTCATACAGCATGAGGGGGTGGAGTTCAGATATGGTGTTATCAGTGACACGCATCAGGGACAAATAGACTTGGATGAATGGTCAAGGAAATTGGACAATGATACTGACAACCCTCTACTGGATAAGATATTTACAATGGCTATGTGGCACGCAACATGGTTCCCATATACTATGGATGCCATTGAGCTGGTAGTAGAATGTGCCAAAAATTATAAACCAGAAACCCGAAGAGTAGAAAAACATGGCAGAGTATATGTTGACTTTTTAGTCAAGGGCATCACTGCTACATTTAACTTGCCAGTCGAGAATAAGATAGTGAGTATAGACCTCAATAAACTAGAAAGGGAGTATAATAACAATAAGAAAGAAGCCAAGAAGAGAATGTATCAGTGGAGGGCAAAGAATAGTACCTACACAGCTTCGGCCAAGTTATCAGTATACCTGCATAAGTTTGACTTTGATGATGAATACCAGTATATAATTGCCCTGTTGAGCAGGATGACCGGTAGACCACATGCTGGTAAATTTGAGAACTGGATGTTTGGACTTATCTAGATGGTATAGTACTTAGATAACAAGCCTCTCTGGGCCAAAATCATCAGTGATTGCCTAGATGAGGGGATGAGGAAGCTAGGAGGTAAGGCATGCATATTTTACATGACCTCCTATGTTGTATATTCTTGTGCTTTCCAAGGAACATTTGATGCCTTGCAAATAGTAGGCAAGGTAGGAAACAATGTTGGTGAAGTAAACATTTGGGATCACTAACCCCAACTATAGATAAAGGCATACCTCCAGGATTACAAGCTGGTAAATGATTCATTTTCAATGCATCTAGTCAGAACAATGGAGGAGGATCAAACCAAGAGATTGAGCATGGAAGCTCAAGAAGTTATTTACAATTATGGAGCTTGGTTTATCCACTTCTCCAGCTTTTCATACATAAGGATTGAGGGATTTGAAGGACAACCCCTCATGTTGCCAAGATACCCCACCGATAGGGTTATTTTAATGGACTTTGTTAGACAAATATCTACTTTTATTGAAGCTCACATGGAGAAGAAGATACCTCCTATATTATTCTTAGTTTACATAGGTTGGTACTTATGACTAGACATACAAAGCATCAAGGATGCTATCAGGGGGTTGAAACTCATGTACTTGCAGCCATTCCCTATCACCAGGTCATATGACCCTTATGGCAAGATGCAAAAGCTGTTAGGAAAGCAAATACATCAAAGGCATCTGGAGGACTTCTAGACAGATTGTGATGATGAGGTAGAGGTTAGAAGAAGAAAAATCAAAGGCTCACCCTAAATCAAATCAGGACCTTTGATTGCATCTTAGTGCCCGCACAGCTACATCATGATGATGGAAAGATAATGTCCAATGAGTATGAGGACAAGAAGGTGTATAATAAAACCATTTCAACCCTTGATCTGACACAGACGGAGATCTCCTTGGATCAAATAATGCAAGGGATCATTCAACTGACCCAAAGTTAGGTAGATGTAGAGATTACCAAATTTAAGAAGAAGGGCATGACCCTCACAGTCGACAACAAAAAGAAGAGACAAGAATTGTCGAATGAAGAATGTGATGATTTTCTTATTGAGAAGAGAAAGTCTAATGGGGAGAGATTACCCACTGAAGAAGAAAAGCTTCCATCTAAGAATAAAAATGTAGAGGATGAACAAAAAGGGGTGATTATCAAAAGGCTTACATCAAAAGGTGATGGGGCATCCACAACATCCCATGCATCCACATCACAGCCACCCCCTAATAAACAAAAGACCAAGAGGATAGTGAAGGCTATCACCAAAGAAGCAGAGAAGCAAACAGAGAAAGAGCCTATATAGGAAACTCGCTTGGAGGAAGAATAGGTGGATATGGAACCTAAGGATGATGACTTACTAATTACAAGGAAGAAAAGAAAGGAGGTGCTACAGACACCACCACCCAAGAAGCAAAGAATAACCATGAGGGGGGATGTTAGCACTAACCCCATCATATTGAACGTTATGGGTGGTTTGGCCTTGAGGAGAGAGCTGCAGCACGAAGTCCCCATTCCTAAGATAATTCAGTTTAAGACTAAAAGGATGGAGGGGAAGAAAGAAAAAGAGGTGCATATGTCTAGTAAGGAGTCCCCTTTCCCTTTGGATGATACTGTAGAGTTATCAGATGATGAGATAGTCCAAGATGTGGCTGTTCAACACATGGAGACCTTGGTTACCAATACCAAGATGACCTCTCATGGGACTCCAATGGCCAAAAAGGTAACTAGCCAGGAAAGGGGTGAAAAAGATGAAATAGAACAAGATAACCCTAATGAGGTAGCCCAGTAGATAGGGTTATCTAATTTGGTTGAGCAGGTTACTAGTCCTGCAGCAGGAGACCTAACATACAGGGGTGATATTAGCCCAAATAAAGATAATGATCAACCTTTCGAGCCTGAGAAGGATGATAGTATAGTGCATATAGAAGTTGGTGGGATGACCCCCAACATAGATAAAGGTTAGGGTAATGTGCCCATGGAACAAGAAAAGATAGAATCACACCCTCAAAACAAGGGTGATCAAGAGATGCTTGACAAGGATGCTGGCCAGGAGCAAAGTGTTTCACCGCAACATACTGATGTGGGTTATTAGGGAAGTAATCCTGAAACAAAAGAGAAATCAACTGATAAAGGTAACAATTTAGAGAATGTCAGTGCACCTAAAGTTGATGAACAAAATCTGACACATGACAAGGGTCCTGACAAAGAGATAGAGAATGTGACCAAGAGTGATCTGGGTGATCTCCAAGCTCAGAATACACAATCTTCTTAGGAAAGCATGGTGCCACAAGATAAGAAAAGTCAAAATGTTCCTGAGGCTCCCAAAGAAAGTAAACAGAAGGAAGTGCAAGGTCAAGGTGTACACACTCTGCAAAAGCCCCCTCCACAAAAAGAGATCCCTCAACAGGAGGTGCCCCAACAAGATCCCCCTCATGAGAAGGTAAATGGCAAAGAAATCAAGAAAGACCATTCATCACCAAGGGCAGAATCTAACACAGGAGCATACGACACCCAAAATGAAGAGGGTGATCATAAAGAGCCTAAGGGTGATGTACCTTATTAGTTGCAACAAGAAGTACATCTACAACAGGTTGAGAAGGTACAATATTTTGATGTGTCTACAATATTTGTTGGGAGCATGATAAAACCCAAGAGAAAGGCCACGTTGACCTTGGCAATCAGGAGGGACCCTACTACAGGTAAGAGAACTACACAGGTGCCCTACCTATAGTTGAGAAAGAGAAAGGCCATATAAGCCTTCAAGAGTTTCAGATCACTGATGTTGATCTGGGTTTTGCAAATGAAGACCAGGAAGGTCAATAAGGCAAGGATATCATTGAATCTCTAACACAAAGGGTGAAGAGAGAGAAAGAGAAGAATACAAAACATAAAGAGCACATTGCTCAGTTACATTCTTTTATTAAAGGATTAATTGATCCAAAGCATATGCCAGTGAGTGCAACCACTCCATTAACCATCATATCCCAAGAGGAGATTATAGGATTAGACATGATGAGGCATAAAGCACAGGGAATGGAGAAGTCGATGATGTCATCCATTTTTGAAGCTGAGGATGTAGTAAAAACCTCTTTGGAGAGTTAGAATTCTTTGAGTTCCTTGAAAAGAAAGGTAGATAAATTACAAAATGAAGTAGGCAAGAGGTCATTTAAGTTGGAGAAGCACTTAGATGCTTTAGGTGAAATGAAGAGGATTGAAACATAGATATTGATAAGTAACAATATACTAGATAATAACACCTCTCAGCTGGTAAGTATCTGGTATGAAGATACTGGATTTGATTGTGATATACTGAAGAGATGCAGTGGAAAACTCAGGGATATAAGTGTCAAACTACACAATCTAATGGCACATGAGGAAGAAACCCTAGAGGCATTGGAAGGTAGAAGGGAAGATTGAAAATCAAGATGTAGATTTTGCTGTCCAAGCCTTTCATGATAATTTCAAGCATGTTGTAGAGGACCCCCTTAACCACTTGATAGAAGAAGTGATGAACACGGTCATGAGAATAAAGGTCAGGGTGGAGACTTATAATGAAACACCAAACAGTAGGAGAAGCAAGATGGATGCCCTTCAGGCTAAGTTTCATTCTCACTGGCATGCAGTAGTAAAGGCCAAAGTCCAAGATGGGGGTGAGATTGATAGAATAGTGCAATCATATGAATCCATCAGGGCAGCAATGAAGATACATATAAGAGATGATCTACATCCAGGTGACAATGACAATGAAGATGACGATGATGTAGAGAATGATGAAGAAGAGGAAAATGAAGAGGAAGAAGGAGATAAAGAGTAATCAGAGATGCATGATAATGTAAACATATGCATAGGCTACTTATAAGCAAATAAGTTTTGGTAGATAGTTGCTAGCTAGCAACTTTTGCCACGAATAAAGATATTGACTAAGTCAATGAAGACATGTTGACTATTGATTTGAATAGATAAATCTTGACCATTGGTCATTTGTAACTGCCTCCTCTCCTTGTTCTATAAAAGGGGAAGGAGTGCACTCTTTTAGATATTAGAAACTTAATTAAAATTTGATTGCTGAAGAATTTAGGACTGATTTCAAGGTTATTGTGAATGTACATGTTTTTGCATACTTAATGAAAGAGAAGCTGTTTGATTACAAATCATTGTAAATCTTGAGTAATCATTGAATGAGATCTGGATATATGCATTGATTAGCTACATCCCTTGGAATGCTTATCAGTCTATATGTGTTGTTGTCATTCCTTATTCCTTTGAAGTTAGCATCAACCATACCTAGCTGTGGAACATCCTGGTGAAATTATGGTTTGATTTCTTCTCTTCATGACTGTATCTGGAATGTATGTGATTCAATAGCTAAGGGTTCACCAAATTTGGAAGTATTTCTTTTAATTTTCTTAAATTTCATTACAAATCACCCTCACAATTGCAAATAACATACAATCTAAACCAAATGAACATGAAATATGCCTATATCTCGTAAATAATTTAAAATATAGAGCATATTTTGAGTGAAAGCATGCCAAATTGATAAATGTCATGCAAATACAGATATATATCCATGTTAAACATATGAATATCCACTTGTAGGCACATTATTTGAATGAATACTCAGTGTAGAAGTATATACAAGTTCATGACAGTAGATAATCAGAAGAATTGATCAAACTTATAAATATTACCGTAATCTGTGGAGCATAGTAGAAATAACCTTGTTTGTGAAGTGAATTTATAGGAAACATACATAAGATCGATTACTTATACAATGTAAGACCCCTTGAAATGGAAAACAACATGTCACATCAACCTCTAAGTAACGTCAGACAATCATGACCTGATCAACGAAGCCTTGGAGTCATCAATTTCTTCCAAATTGATTGTACTTTTCAAGAGAATAAAGGTTTTTTGCACAAAGTTTTATGCATGTTATGACTAACAATCATCATCAACATAAATTGGCACTAGAAGGAGGGCCTTCTTTCTAATTTTGAAAGTAAATTGATTGTATTTGTGTTTCCCAGTGTTAGAAATGAGGTAATCTTCTCAAAGTTCATCACAATTGTTCATGCTTTGAGTGTTCATGCAAAGATTTGCTTGTTCTGTATGTTTTCATACTTGTTCATCATAAATATTTCAAAATTGAGCATAGATATCTTGAACATTATAGTCAATCATTACAATATTTGAAAATGGAGTCGTTAATCGTGTCCTCCTGCTAAGTTTTTGCTATATCTTGTGTGTGTTACCTAATATCTTGATATATGTGTCTAAAAGCACTATACCTGCTCATATTTGGAACATCTCTACAAATATTGCATAAATATCCAGTCAGTCTTGGATCTTGATCATAAATACATCCTTTGCAAGAGTAGTTCTGTAGATCTTTACATAAAACTAAGCCAAATTTCCATAAATTGTCAGAACCTTGGCTCTCAGACCAAATACCAGGTCCAAATCTAGTGGACTCTTTGAGGAACTGCCTCTCCATAGATTTAGACCTAGAACTATAGATATTCATCACACTCTTGGTTCCAATACATCAGAATCTTCACCAGGACATACTCCAATAACCCCTTATGAGTTGCAAACACCTACAGGACCACCTATTACTCCTCAAGGTCAACCTCCACCAGTCACAATGTCATTCTTTTCTGTAGACTCACCTTTAACCTTTAATGTATATCATCCTTTGCCTAAAAATCCTGACAAAATTTATCCTAAGTATCATCCATACCAGGATGCTGATGATCACATCAGAATATTCAAAGAAGCTTGCTGTAGAGCAAGGATTGAACATCAAGATGTGGTATGCAAATTATTTCCATTTTCCTTAGGGGAAGAGGCATATAATTGGTATATCAGTCTTGTTCAAGGTTTAGTTGGGTCATGGGCTACCTTGGAGAAAGATTTCAAAGACAGATTCAAGATACCTATAGATCCTTCAATGAATTATCATTTATTTGCCACAATCAAATGATTTGAAGGAGTGCCTATTGCTAACTTTAATGCTAGATTCCAAAAGATGTTGTCAAAGCTAGTCACTCCTTATAATGTAGCAGATGAAGTTACTAGGAGTATATACTATTCAACATTAGATCCCTTGACCTCTATGTTCATAAGAAGGACACATCCTAATGTCACAACTTTAGCAGGAGCTTTTGAAGAAGCTATAAAAGTCAATCAACAATTGATCCCTACTCCAACGCCTAATATCACTTTCCCTACACCAAACATAGCATTTCCTACATACCCTGCATATCATGTTCAACAATAGACCAATGGAGTCATGATGCCTCCAGCTGTAGTACCAAGTCCATTACAAGTACCTCCACTCAGCATTATACCACCTCCAAACGGAAATAGCCAGATAGTGCAATATCCAGGACATACATAAGTACCTTAGGATGTAGGACAGAGTAATAATAATGGTTCTTCCTTTTTCAAACCTCAAATAGAGAATGTAGTAGCTAAAGCTCAGGAAGAAAAGGAAGAGATTAAAGAGATATCAACACAGTTGAGAAAATTGACAACTAAAATCACTCATCTGAGAAGTCAGAATTTCTATTCTCAACCAAATCAAAATAGAGGATATAACAATGATCAACTAGGATATCCTGATAGGGGATATAACAATGATAGGAACTACAACAATAACAATACCAACAATGGTAACAATAATGCCCCTAGACAGCCTAGAGTGTGGAACACTAGGCCAAATAATGGGTCCTTGCCATCACCCTTAGATAATCAACCTCCTAGTGAACCTAATCAGACCACTAGGATGAACCTGGCAGAAGCAACCCTTACAAACTAGTGTCGGATTCATAACACCAATTCTCATTTCAAATTGGACTATCCTCAGTTTAGGATAGCAACCAACATATTTCAGGCTGAGGTATCAAATACTGCAGATAACCCTCCTTTTGTTCAAGAAAATGAAATTGTCCCTTGTGGATATGACTTTGCTCTTGTATTAGAAAGTTTTACCAATCATCCTCACCATCAGGTAACTTTAGCTCATGAGAATTATACTCTAGCATGTGAGGAATTAGACATGGCTTTTGAAACAAATTATGTTTTTCCTTTTGAGGATGAGAATGAACCATCAGTTGAACATGAGGAAGTGCATGCCTATCAACAACAATATAGGGTAGACATAATTATAACCTGAGGAATAACTCAAACAAACCTTCTGGTCCCTTGACCTAATCTTTGCCTCCAAATAATTTTAACACTCCTCCTAATCCAAAGGTAAGTAATAACCCTAGATTTCCTAAGGTTAATGCTTAATATTTAGCACCACAAAATACAGTGGCAAAAACTAATAACCAACCTCCTAAGTCTGAGAAATTGGTCACATACTTAGCAAATGAAATGAAAAAGATCAAAATTAGGTTGTCATTGTTAGAATTACTTAAAACCCCAACCATTAAGAAGGCATTCATGAAATCTTTAGATGATCCTATGCCAAAAGAGGATAGCCATCCCCTTAACTCAAGCCAGACGTTGAATAAAGATCATGCAGCTAAGGATAATAATGTTAAACACAAAACTTCAGCCACTATCCAGGCTGCTGAAACTTCACACATGACTCTTTATAGGGACAAGACCGAGTCACCTCCATTTCTTCTTACCATAAGGATGTTTAGTAAGAATTTGCATAACTGTTTCGTGGATTCAGGTGCATCAACCAATGTAATGCCATTGTCCATATGTAATGCCTTAGGGTTACATCCTGCCAAGTCACTAAAGAAGGTAACATAGCTAGATAAAACTAAGGTGAGTGTTGTAGGAGAATTAACTCACATTCCTATGCAATTATCATCAGATCCAAGAATTCAATACTACATTGACATCTAGGTAGTAGATATCCTTGATACATATGGAATGTTGCTTAGCAAGGATTGGTCAAAAACACTTAATGGATACATGTCCACTGATTTCAGTCACATGTGGTTACCTTAGAAAGGGATTCCTAACCAGATTCAGATAGATGCTGAACCCCAGATGAAACACATGATTACTGAGTATAACAAAACCAATGAAATCATGTATGTGGATGTTGAACCTGGAGTTTATACCATCAAAGCCCAAACAGTCAAGATAGAGGAGATCCTTATGTATGATATCCATGTTGATAGGGACAACCTTCAGGATGACAGAGTAATCATAGAGTCCACCACAGTTCAGAGGATGATAATGAAATAGATCATTTTAAGAACTTTGAATTGTATTTATCCCAAAAGATGCAACATTGTCG
Source organism: Cunninghamia lanceolata (assembly GCA_027924645.1). Classification (NCBI taxonomy): domain Eukaryota; kingdom Viridiplantae; phylum Streptophyta; class Pinopsida; order Cupressales; family Cupressaceae; genus Cunninghamia; species Cunninghamia lanceolata. The sequence goes on along the minus strand of BSBN01000481.1, from coordinate 960,438 downwards.
AATGTTAAATATGTCTAATGAAGATGTTTTGATTGAGGGATGGTGCATGTTACATGATGAAGCACATTCTGAAAAAAGTTGTGATGCCTACTTAGACATGATGGAGCTAGAATAAGTATGCAGTGATAAAGGAATATCATCACCTAAGGTAAGTCATACAGATAGTTATAGTGATACTGACTCTTGTTCATCATCTGCAGAAACAGAAGAAAACATATATCAAGATGAAAGTTACATTCATGATTCAGAGGAGATCCTGATGAACATTGAGAGCAGTTCTAAGGATAAAAGTAACATCACCCTAGGGACTGATTGTTTGATTGAATCAAATTATGAAGTATCTGATGAAGATAAAGGGAGTAATTTGACCAAGTTTGAAGAGTTTTTATCAAAACAAATTCAGAGGATGCTATTACAACATACTTCCCCACATGATGTTATAATTGAAGGTTGGTGTAGGTTACATGAAGCAACACATTCAGAGACTACTTGCTCATTATTCTTGCACATTTTGAAGAAGCAGATGATACTTCATTCAAAAGAATTTTTTCCTAATAATAAGGAAGAAAAATAAGTATCAGGTTCACATCAATCAGAGAAAGTGTAGATAAGAATAAGTCACCAAAGCTACAATGGATATTAGGTGGCGCAGCCGCAAGAGCCAAAAGGAAAAGAGAAGGTCCTAACAAACCTTTAACTGAAGATAAGCCATGGATCCTAAGGTTTGATGGATCAAAGTCAAAATAAGGAGCTGGAGCGGGAATAGATCTCATTGATCTAGCTGGAATGTCTTATTTAGCAGCATATAGATTACAATTCCCATGCACAAATAATGTGACAGAATATGAATCTTTAATCCATGGGATATTATTTGCACTCAAGAAAAAAGTAAGGATTTTGCATGTCTATGGAGACTTAGAATTGGTGGTAAGACAAGTAAGAGGCATATACCCTTACAATTATAAAAGGTTGTCTAATTACAGACACATGGTATGGGATTTAATAGAAGACTTTGATGCATTCAACATCACCCATGTGCCTAGAGAACATAACCATAGAGTAGATGCTTTAGCTCAAGCTGCAAGTACTTTGGAGCCATTATCCATATCTGGTTTGAAGAGGTTTTCAGTTGAATTAATTTGAGTACCCTTTGTACTAGATAATGTCACCAATCTCCAAATGTTTGATGATGACCAACACATTTTGGATTTCATATCAAACAAAGATGTGTTTGATGCATAGATCATAGATGAAAGAAATGTAGAAGATCATACTTGGGAAGAAGAAGAGATTATGGATCTACCTAGAAACAAAATTCCCAATGGGATGATAGAATTAGAAAGAGCATTTGATTTAGATAATATGCTGAAATAGAAAGATCTTCCAAGAACTAATGGAGGAGAATATTCACCAGTCAACATAGGACAAAATGAAGAAAAAAGGAATGTCTTGATTGACAAAGTGTGTACAAAAGAAGAAATGGTAGGGATAACCCAAGCACTTAAGGATTACATCCATGTTATCACCTGGACTTATGATGAGTTGAAGACTTATGATACCTCAATCATCACCCATACTATACATTTGAAACTAGATGTCAAGCCTTTTAGACAAAAACAGAGACATGTTAGTGCCTTATTAGAACCTATCATATTTGAAGAAGCAAAGAAATTGCTCAATGCCGGGATCATTTTTCCTGTGACACACTCCACCTGGGTAACCAACTTGGTTCTTGTGAGAGAGAAAAATGGTGATATCAGGTTATGTGTAGACTTTAGAAATATGAATCGAGCTTCTGAAAAGGATAACTATCCTTTACCTTCACTAGACGAGGTTTTACAGATAGTAAATGGTGCATAGATGATGTCATTTCTGGATGTTTTCTCAAGTTACAACCAGGTGATGGTAGATATAGCTTTCAGAGGGTTGATTGGTAGGTGCATAGTCATATACATGGATGACTTGATAGTTTTCTCCAAATAGAGGGGTGACCATATAGAAGACCTAAGGAAGGTGCTTAAAAAGTGTGAACATTATGGTATATCCCTAAATCCCAAGAAATGCATATTCGGAGTAATGATAGGTAAGTTACTAGGTCATTTAATAACAAAGAATGGGATCATCATTGACCCTACAAGAGTGGATTCAATCATGAAACTACAGCTTCCTAGAAGCAAAAAGGAGCTGAAATCATACTTTGCTAAGATAATTTTTTTTAGGAAATTCATTACTGGTTTTGCAAAAATTATCAGACTATTGAATGCAATGCTCAAGAAAGATGCCAAAATTGAGTGGACACTTGAAGCCAGAGCAGCTTTTGAGGACATCAAGAAAGCCATATATGATGCCCCTATTCTGATTAGTCTTGACTATACAAGAGATTTTTACATATATTCATTTGCTTCAGAGCATACATCAACAACAGTATTAACACAAAGGAATGAGGATAAAGAAGAAAAGCCTATAGATTTCATGAGTTGCCCATTCAAGGATGTAGAGCTTAGATACATGGATGTTGAGAGACAAGCTTTTGCCCTAATCCAAGCAGTCAAGAAATTTAGACATTACATTTTGAGAAGCAATATAATTGTTGTAGTACTAGATGCAGCAGTGAAGATGCTCCTAATGCAAGGTGAACCTGGTGAGAAGAGAGCTAAATGGATAATAGTTCTCTAAGAATATGATATGGATATAACACCCATGAAGCTGGTTAGAGGACAAGCCTTGAGCTAGATGATATCTGAAATTGATCCTCATATCATGAGCCAACAATATGTGGTGAATGCTAAAGAAACTGAAAAGTGGTATTCAAACATCATGCATGTCTTGATTATAGGAGATGCCCATCAAAGTTGCAGGCCTCATAGAGGAGAGCCTTGAAAATAAAATCACAAAAGTATATGATAAAAGGGGGAGTCCTTTTTAAAAGGAATTATGAAGGAATATATCTTAGATGCCTAGAAAGGCAGGAAGCAGATAAAGTATTAGAAGAACTACATGATAAGTTTGGAACTGCACATGGATCACACCTAGCTACTGCTCATGCTATCTTGAGAGTAGGATATTACTAGCCCACTATCTTCAAAGACACTGTTGAACATATTAAATGTTGTCATACATGTCAGGTTGCAGCCAACAGAGAAAGATACACCTCTCAACTCTTGCATTCAGTGATGGAGGTGCACCCATTTGCTCAATGGGGCATGGATTTCATAGGACCCATCAATCCTCCATCATCTTCAGGCCATAGGTATGTCTTGACTATCACTAATTATTGTACCAGGTGGACTGAAGCTATCAGCAGTAAGACATGCAATGCTGATGATGTGATTAAGTTCTTGGAAAGCAACATAGGGACTAGGTATGGAGTTCCCTATGCTTTGGAATATGATAATGGACCTACTTTTGCATCATTAAAGCTATCTAGTTGGGCATTTGATCATTGAGTTATCTTGAAATTCTCCTCAAATTACTATCCTCAAGGGAATGGACTAGCAGAGTCTACAAATAAGAATTTATTGAATATCATAAAGAAATTAATAGAAAAGAACCCTAGGAGTGGAATACCTTGTTGAAGTATGCCTTATGGGTGGATAGAACTAGGATGAAGGCTGCATTAAGGAACTCCCCTTATCAGTTAGTTTATGGGGTGGATTCTATTCTCCCTGTTAACCTAAAGATCCCTACATTGCAGTTTGCATAAGAATATCTAGGCATAGACAACAAACAAGAAGTTAGGTTACTTCAGTTGATGCATCTAGAAGACAAAAGAAATAGAGCAATTGATCAGTTTACTAAACATCAGGCTATTGTCAAATGCTGGTTTGATAAAAGAGCCAAAGTTAAAGCTTTTAGGATTTCAGATCTAGTCCTTATGTGGGATAAAGCACATGAAAGAAAAGGTGACCATGGTAAATTTGATAAACTTTGGATAGGTCCATTTCAAATTTTAGAGATCCTAGGAGACAGTACCTACATACTTAAGACTCTAACCAGTGAGGATGTCCCATTACCAATTAATGGACAGTTACTCAAACATTACTTCCAAGCCTGATATAGGGTCATGCAAGTCATTTGTATCATAATATGCATATTGTATAGTTGTTTGTATAGTTTTGTTTTGTTTGTGTGTTTGTTTGTTTGTTTTGTTGAGTTTTCATTTTGGTTAGTCAAGATGATGCAGCTTACCACACTAAGAAAATAATCAAATTGTTAGGATTCAAGTGATGAGAACAAATTCCTATATAGGTTATGATTCATTTTGAGAAGTGTCTTTGATTAGGTCTGTGATATCCTTTTCATCATGGTACCTTTTCTTAACTAGGAGATTTTCATAATGATTCACATAACAACCTTGGGTTTGTGGAACACATCAGTATAGGTGTTAAGTGAAAAATCTAAAGGGACTCCCTTGCTACCATTACAATCTCCAACCTAAATCAGCAAGTGACCACACCTTGCATATTGAGCTTACATGATGATATCATATGAATAAAAAGTAAATATTAAAAATTTAAAAGACTAAAATTAGGCCATCTAAGTAACTCTACTGAGGCTATAGACGTTGTTGTTATATGGAGCCTAATCAGACTCGAAGGTTAAATTTAGCCCACTTTTATTGGTGTGGTTTCCCCCCAAATTCCTATAGGGTCAAGGGGCAGCGCCCCTTGCGGGGTCCAGGGGCAGCACCCTCATGGGGGCTCAGGGGCAGCGCCCCGAAACCTCACATGGTTTTTTATTATTTTATTAAGGTATTAGGAGTTATTTTTTCATTGGCCAACATAAAAAAACCCTATCTTGTAACTGACAAAAGTTGTGATAAAAATGGCTAAGGGTTAGGGTTTCCATTGATATTGTATCATAGCATTTACAGCGGTATTGAGTTGCAGGGATTGTTGGTTGTAATCGGTTTGATTTACTGGATAATAATATTGGACTCTCTATTGGTGGATGTAGCCCAGGTTTGGGTGAACCATGTTAAAACTTGTCTCTCCTTGTTATTATTTCTGTGTATTTTTCATTCTTCTGTTTAATCTTTATTTGCATTTAATTGATATCTTCTGTCGGCTAACCCTAATGAGTGGTATCAAAGTGGATTGTGTTCAATTATCATTTGCAAGAAGGTCTCATGGTTGAGTGGGAGCAATGGCGGATGAGGGTAAATTGAAGGTAGACAAATTCAATGGGCAGAACTATCAGTTATGGAAGATGCAGATGGAGGATTACCTCTATCAGAAGGATTTATGGAGCCATTCGAAGGAGTAGCCAAGAAACTGGAAGCAATGACTGATGAGGATTGGAATCTTTTGGACAGAAAGGCACTGGGAACCATTCGGTTGTGCCTGGCACCATCGGTGGTATTCAATATAACGAAAGTGAAGACAATAGATGGTCTGATGAAAGCTTTGGCTAAATTGTATGAAAAACCCTCAGCCTCAAACAAGGTATTTCTCATGAAGCATTTATTTAATCTAAAAATGATTGAAGGTGGATCCGTGATAGATCATTTAAATGAATTTAATATGATTACCAGTCAATTGACTTCTGTAAATGTAAAAATTGATGCAGAAGTTAGAGCTCTCCTAATATTATGTTCTTTGCCTGAAAGCTAGAATAGTTTGGTAATGATGGTTAGTAATTCTATTTCTAGTTCAAATACCTTGAAATTTGATGATGTTGTTGGTGTTATTCTGAGTGAGGAAATTCGTAGGAAAAGCTCAGGTGGATCCACATCAGGTAGTGTTTTGAATGTAGAAAGCAGGGGCAGATCAAAGGAGAGAGGAAAAGGTTTTGGAGGTCATGAAAAGTCACAAGGAAAATCAAAGGACAAGAGATCCCAATCTAGAGGATAGAAGGATTGCAAATACTATGGGAAACTAGGTCATCTGAAGAAAGATTGTTGGTCTCAGAAGAATAAAGAAGGAGATAAATAAGAAGGAAATAAGGAGGAAAATGTGGTAAGTAATAAATCTAAAGATGATGCTTTGATTCTTTCCCTAGATAATGCTGATGATTCATGGGTTTTAGATTCAGGGACCTCATTTCATGCTATGCCCCATAGAAATTATTTTCTTGATCATGTCTAAGGGGATTTTGGGCTGGTTTATTTGGGAGATAATGAACCCTGTCAGATTGTTGGAAAGGGAAGAATTAAGATTATGTTGCAGAATGGGAATCATTGGCTACTATAAGAGGTAAGGCACATTCCAAGGCTTAGTAGGAATTTAATTTTAGCAGGGCAACCAGCTAAAGAAGGTTGCATTGTTACATTTACTAATAAAAATTGGAAGGTTTCAAAGGGTGTCTTAATAGTAGCAAAAGGTGTGAAAGTAGGCACCTTATATCTTTGTACAGGTCATACTGTTCCTTCTACTTTAGCTATTACAGAGAAAAAACAAACAGGTTCAGGAATAGTTGCTGTAGGTTCGCAGGAAGAGACTAAAATAGTTGTTGCAGGTTCTGAGACAACACTGCGGCATAACAGACTTGGGCATATGAGTGAAAAAGGTATGAAGGTACTTCATTCTAAGAAAGTTTTATGAGGTTTGAAATGTATTAATATGGATTTTTGTGAAAGTTGTGTGTATGGCAAATTAAAGAGTGTCAATTTTCTCAAGGATGGGAAGCAAAAGATAGATGAAAAGTTGGAGCTTGTGCATACAGATGTATGGGGACAACTTAGGTATCTTCTCTCAGTGGCTCTCGGTATAATGTTAAATTCATAGATGATGCAACTAGGAAGGTATGGATTTATTTCCTTAGGCAGAAATCTGATGTATTTGAAACATTTAAGAAATGGAGAAGCTTGGTTGAGAATGAGATGGGTAAAAGATTAAAATGTCTCAGATTTGATAATGGTGGTGAGTATTGCAGGAAAGAATTTGAGGATTATTGTTCCTTTAATAGAATTCGTAGGTAGAAAATAGTTCCAAGGACTCCATAGGAAAATGGAGTGGTTGAATGCATGAATATGACAATAATAGAGCATGTAAGGACCATGAGATTGCATGCTGGGCTACCTTTAAACATGTGGGCAGAGGCTGTCAACACTGTTGTATATTTAATTAATAGAGGTCCTTTAGTTCCTTTGGGCTGTGGTATTCCAGAGGAAGCATGGATAGGTAAGAAGGTGAGTTATTCTTTTCTCAAAACCTTCAGATGGGAAGCATTTACACATGTAGATTCTAAAAATAGAACCAATCTGGATGTAAAATCAAAAAAGTGTACCTTCGTTGGATATGGCATTGATGAATTTGGGCTTTGGGATTTTGAAAATCAAAAAATTGTGAGAAGCAGGGATGTTATATTCAATGAGAAGGTGTTGTACAAAGATTAGTTGCAGCAGCATGAGAAGAAAGAAAAGGATTATGTGGTGTTGGATGATACTCCAAATAGTGATGTTCCAATGGTTCCTCATGCTCTGCAATAGCAACCAGAAATACCACAAACTCCATTGAATGTTAGATGGTCAACAAGGCTAAGTAGACCTCCTGAAAGGTTTTCTCCCTCTTTGTATTCTATTTTGTTAACATATGCTAGTGAACTAGAAGGGTATGATGAAGCTATGCAGGTGGATACACAGGTTCAGTGGGAGTTTGCAATGAAAGAAGAAATGGACTCCTTGCTAAAAAATTAGACTTGGGAATTATGTAAGTTACCTACAGGTAAAAAGGCTTTACCAAACAAATGGGTTTATAGGCTGAAAGAGGAAGATGGAGGTAAGAAAAGATTTAAAGCCAGGTTAGTTGTAAAATGATTTACACAGAAAAAGGGCATTGATTTTGATGAGATATTTTCTCTGGTTGTCAAGATGACTTCTATTCGTACTGTTTTAAGTATTGTGGCTACTGAAGATTTGCATTTGGGACAACTAGATGTGAAAACTATCTTTCTCCATGGTGATTTGGAGGAGGAGATATATATGGAATAGCCCCAAGGATTTGAGGTCAAAGGTAAGGAGAAACATGTGTGCAAATTGAAGAAGAGTTTGTATGACCTGAAACAAGGACCTCGGTAATGGTATTTAAAATTTGATAGTTTTATGGCTGAGCAAGGCTACATCTGGTGTAATTCTGACCATTGTGTTTATTTTAAGAGGTTGGATAATGACAACTACATTATTTTATGTTTATATGTTGATGACATGCTTGTAGCAGGGTCTAACATAGATCACATAAGAGAGTTAAAACAACAGTTAGTACAGTCATTTGCTATGAAGGATTTGAGAGCAGCAAAACAAATCCTTGGTATGAAATTTTGTAGAGATAGGAAGAACAGAAAATTGACTCTATCACAAGCTGATTATGTTGAAAAGGTGTTGCAGAGATTCCATATGGAGAATGCAAAAGCTGTCAGCACACCTTTGCCTAGTCATTTGAAATTGACTAAGGAGATGTGTCCTAAGACACAAGAGGAGGAAGAAAAAAGGTCCAAGGTACCATATGCTTCAACTGTAGGAAGTTTAATGTATTCCATGGTATGCACGAGATTGAATATTGCACATTCTGTAGGAGTCGTAAGTAGCTATATGAGTCATCCTAGATTGGAGCATTGGAATGCAGTCAAATGGATTCTCAGATATTTGAGAGGTACATCCAATAAACACTTATGTTTTAGGGGCTCTTATACTGATTTAGCAAGTTTTGTAGACTCAGATTTGGCAGGGGATATTGATACCAGGTGGAGTACTATAGGTTATGTCTTTATTGTAGGTGGGACAACGGTAAGTTGGATCTCACAATTGCAAAAGGTGGTTGCTTTATCCACCATGGAGGTAGAGTATGTAGCTAACAGAGGCAAGCAATGAGATGACATGGCTACAATCTTTCATGGAAGAATTAGGCAAACAACAAGCTAATAGTTATTTGTTTGCGGACAGCCAGAGTGCCATACATCTTGCAAAAAATTCTTCCTTGCATTTAAAGAGCAAACACATACAGTTGAGGTATCACTTTATTCGATCGGTGTTAGATGATGGACAGTTAAGGCTGGAAAAGATACATACATATGAAAATCTAATGGATATGTTTACAAAGGCAGTGACAAGAGAGAAGCTGAGCTCCTCTTTAGCTTCGGTTGGTCTTCAAGATTGAAAACAACAAAAATGGAATAGTAGAGTCCAGGGTGCTTATTTCTAGTGGAAGCTACAAGGTCAGTGGTGTTATGATCAGTCTCCAAGTGGGAGATGATATGGTGTGGGGTCTGATTAGTCTCCAAGTGGGAGATTGTTGTTATATGGAGCCTAATCAGACTCGAAGGTTAAATTTACTCCACTTTTATCAGCACATTTTCCCCCCAAATTCCTACAGGGTCCAGGGGCAGTGCCCCTGGCGCGCTCCCTGTCGTGATACAGGGCGGGGTTGAGGGACAGTGCCCTCACGGGGGCTTAGGGGCAGTGCCCCCGAAACCTCACATAGTTTTTTATTATTTTATTAAGGCATCGGGAGTTATTTTTATTGATAACTAAGAGGGGGGGTGAATCAGTTATCCTAATTATTTCTTCTTTCTGAACTTTCTTATTAATCAATGCAGCATTAATTCAAACAAGCAAACATTACCATGAAATGGAAAAACACATGACATAGTATTTTTGACGTGGAAACCCTATTAAGGGAGAAAACCACAGGGTGATTGACCCAAAGATTATTTTCTGTTAGAAGAATAAGGAATTACAAAATGGCACTTGCCAATTAGGGCTCACTGCCCGAGCACACTGCTCACAAAGGAGGCACACTGCCTACAAGGAGACACACTGTCTACAAAAGAATGTTATACTTTACTTGAACTGATTGGAAGCATCCACTTATGCTGGAGTTCAGTTCTAGTTAGGCTCAGTACACTGATCTACTGCACTTCATCTTTTCTCTTCTCTTATGCTGCTTTCCTTTCACATATCGGACCTTCCTTACTGCTTCTACTCTGAGCTTCTTTTATTCGCATATCACATATCACCACAACACATCTCACAACTAAATCCATCATGTATATATATCCACACAAGTAATTTCATCATCTTTCTAGTCGGCACCCGGAACAGTCAATCTTCTCACAAACTCTGTTCTGTCAGCTAAATCCTTACACATCAAGTAATGTGGATCAAGTATATGCTTGTAGAAATCATTAATCATGTTGGCCAAACATGATTCATGCTTTCATAACCTTTAACACCATTAGTAACACATCCGGAAAGTAGTCTGATGTTTTGTCAGTCAGTTCTTCCTCTGTTCATATTGTCACTCAGGAATCCAGTACTCAACTATTCATATATTTTTCCTCATCTATCACCGGAGGCTAAATCCTTGGAATATGCCACTCAAGGTAGTCCTCTTGACTTCCCCAAATTAGTATTGCACCAAGATACTTCCTCTAAGAGATCCAGACCTGTCTGTCGGACCTTGTCACATGCTCTATTCTTGTTTACCAGACCACAACATTCTTCACTCTAACTTCTGGTAGAGACACACCATGTCCTGCGGATGTGTGGGATGAACTTTGTTGCCATCAATGACAACAATCATGAATCCATATAGTGTCTCTTGCCAACAATCTCCCCCTTTGGCATTGATGGCAACACTTAGTGAAAAATGACTAAGTGTATACACTATGCTCCCCCTTGGCTGATGGTCTATCTTTATATATATTTTTTGGAGCTCCCCCTTAGTTGGATTCCTCATTTTTCACTGCTCTTCACTCCCCCTTTGACATCAATGGCAAAGGGTAGGGTCCGCACACTAAAATTTTCAAAAATTTTACTATACTTAGCCGCATAAGTATATACATATGGCATACTTACATATACTTAAGTATGTCTGCAAAAGTTGTCTTTAATTGAATAAATTCTGTAGCCCAACTTTGCTTCATTCTATCCAAAATTGAGATATGACCACTCAACAAGAATGCAAACGCATCTGCCCTTTTTAGATCTGTTGGATCATTTGTCTGGGCTGTGATTTGAGATTAACTTATGGTCTCATGCATGGCCTCTAACTTAGGGACAATGATCCTCCTAAGTTCACCCATCCGACTGATCATGTTCTTCCTTTCCTTCTCAAAATTCTTTATTGCAGTTGTGATTGCAATAGTCTGACACTCTTGATTGACTATGGAGGAAGAGAGAGGATCAAAACTTTGAGACAAACTTAGTAGTTTATCCTCTTTCTCTTTTATTTTCTTCTCAATCTCTACTGTTACTTTAGACCATGAAATACAAAATTCATATAATTTTCTGCCATCTATAAGAGCATTTTCTAAGCTCTTTATCCCTATACTCATATTTCTCCTATCATTACTTATCAAACCTTGTACCTCTGATAATCTTTTTGCAAGAAATTCCTTCTGGACCTTATCTTCTGCTGACTTCTCTAGTGAATCAAAATGTGTATTGACACTGCTGACTAGAGTTTTGAGATTACCGGATGTGGAGGCTATGGGATCTTTCTGAACCGATGGCATAATCTTTTCAAGTACTTCGGAAGCAACTTCTATCAACTCACAGTCTTCCATATGAGACTTTAGGAGTTTTTCATTAGCCTTAGCATTTTTAAATGAAGCTATCTTCATTGTCTGTATCGGAGAAAGAGAATCAAAATTGAATGGACCTTGTAGAAGCTCCAGTTTATCAATCTCCATTGTTTCTTTGTTCAGAAATTTTTGGACAGTTTGTGCAGTGTCTCTTGCCGGAGACAGATTTTTCTTTTCTTTTGTAGTCTTAGGGCTATCCCTTGGAGCTTTTTCTCCTTCTACACTCTTACCACTATCAGTTGTGGTTTTCTCTATTGGGGTCTTTTCTTTCTCTGCAGCCTTGGTACTGTCAGCTTCTTTTTCCTTCACTCCTACTTCTTTCTCCTGTATTGTGTCTTCTCCTTTGGGTCTGGAAGCTGTAGGGGAAACCAGAGGAGAGATATTTGTTTGTCCATGAATCACTTCTTCTGGAATAGGGGATTCAAAGCTCTTGTCTTTACCGGAGTCCTCTGTGATAGGAATGTTAAACTTTTTAAGAGTATTCCAAAGAATCTCTTCAGTCTCTTCTGCCACCTTGTCAGTTTCACCAAGCATGAGCTGATTCATCCTTGCTTTGCTCCTGAATTCATTCTTGCAATCTTTGAATATCATATTCATTGTTTTGGGATCAATTGTAGGATATAGCTGAATAGCTATCTATTCCTGGATCTCAAGGTCTTTTGCCATGGCATTGGTCTTTCTCATTTCCAACTCCTTCTCTAGACTCTTAGGAATTAGAGAGATAATTTCAATAAAAGCTTTATTGTAAATGTTCAGATACCTGATTGTAGCTTCCTGCAGGATCTTTTGGTTGGCCTCATTGTAATCATCATAGAATTCGGCCATTGGTTGAAGGTTTCCATCCACAGTGACTGATTTGATTACACTTTCTAGGGACAGGGTGGGCTTTTCAACAAATTCCTCCGCCATTTCTTCCTTGTCTTGGCCTGTGGAGGGCTTACCGGATCCTTTTTTCTTTTTCTTCTTTATTTCCTTTACCCCCTTATCTGATTCGGTTTCTTCTTCATCTCTTTGACTTGCATAAGCCCTTGTGGCTTTTGTCTTTGACCTTTTCTCTCCTTTGCCGGATGCTTGGACTTCTGGTTTTGAGCTTTTAGCAGGGACAGGTGCTGTTCTCTTTGAAGATCTGGTCCGAGTGGAAGTTTCTATCGGAGCACTTTTCTTGCTTCCTTTTTCTGCCTCTTTCTTCTCTTTATCATCTTTTTGTCTCTTTTCCCGATTGGCATTAAGTGCCTCCTTTGAGATCCCAAGGCCTTGTGCAATATGCTCTACTTCTTTTCTCACCTTCCTTTTCATCTCTGGTTCTCTGAGTTCCACATGGATCTTTACACTCAGCTCCTCAAAGGTTCCAAACCTTTCTGCCTTTGGATCTTTAGGCTGACTCAGCATGTGTTGAACATGCAGCTCCACAATCTATTCATCCACTTCATACCCCATGGGCATGATCCAGACTGTCCTTGGTACTGCCTCCATTAGGCACTGATCAGTCTCTACCATAAAGTAGACTGTGTCTTTGTATTTCTCAACAAGGGACTGGGGAATCCTTTCTCTTGTTTGCATCATGTTCTGAAAGTTCTTAAAGTATCCCCATAGAGCTGTTTTTCTTGCCTTTGCATCTCCAAGTTCATGCAAGTAATCTCTAATTTGGATAGCTATCGGTTTGTCATTTTCCCATACCCATCCATTTGATCCGGGAAGCTCATTCATGAAGTAGAAGAACAAACATAGTATCAGTCCTCCATATTTAAAGGAGTTCTTTTTGTCCTTCTTGATCTTCTATATGTTTTCCATTAATTGGCTCAAGAGGAGTTCACAGAGATCATAATTTGCATTCTTTCTCAGCATCTCATAGGCCATGTATACTGCAGTTCTAGATACTAAATTCTCCCTACTAGAATGATATATCTTGTATCCTATTATCATAGATGCATACTTGATATCCGGGTTAGTAATATCTTCAATGGTCATTGCCCTCTTATCAAATTTTGATCCGGTGGCCTCTGTGACAATGTTGTTTTTGACAGACTTGAGGACAGGAATTCCTCTGCACGAATGTAAACCAGTTACTGCCCTAATTGCTTCCTTGGTGATCTTGCAAGGTCTATTCAACCACATGAAGTTGTCATGTATTCTACTTAGAATGTACCTAACCCATTCATCCTCCGTAAAATAGGGGAAATGTATGTATTGTGCAAAGTGCTTGTTCCGGAGGCCTATGTATTGGGGTTTGAGCTCAAATGAATCATCTAACAATTGTTTGTGGTAGATATCTCTTAGTTTGAATTCCCTGAACTCTTCAATATTTGCATGTATATAAACCCTAATATCTTCGATGTGTAACACACCATGCGGAACACTGAAAAATGCACCTAGGGGATCTACCTCCAAGGATTTATATGGATGTTTCTTAAATGAGGGCCGAGGTCTATCAGAGATCTTTACTATATTCAGAGTAGCCATCATCAAACAATCTTACTGAAGGATATCAAGAACGATAAATACCTTTTACGCAGGTTAGGGCACACGAAGAAATCTGAATAGAGTTGTATGAAGAGTTGCCTTGATCTTTTGGGAGAAGTTGTTTGCAGAGCTCCTTTTCTATCTTCTTTGCATGTGAGTGTACAAGTGTGTAAATGATAGACAAAAGAACTCTTTTATTCCAAGAAGCCCTAATTTTCACCCTGCAATAAATGCGCAACCTAATTCATTCCAGTTTGCTTGGTTTTCCTTGTTCAAGGAGGAAGAAACTCATCCAGATCATTATGATTCCCTTGTGATCGATGTTAGTGATGAATCATCATATCCACTTGTCCTTCTGATCATCTTATGTATCCACAGATCAAGCTGTATCAATTTGGATTCATACCAGACCAATCTTGTGAGAAACCTGTTTTACCGGAAGACTTGCTTAACCAGACCAATTCTGAAGGAATTGAACTTTTTAAATTTTCTTGCGGATCTCTTAGATCTTTACCTGACCTTCTTTACATGTTTCTCTAGAAACCCTTTGATCCGCAGCTTCTCATGTGCCAATTTCAGGCACCACTTAACTGGCTGGGGGAATAAGGTTTCCTTTGTGTCTCCCCCTAAGCTAGAGCTCACCTTTTAATTTCCGGAAGGAATATCAGCACCAAAGTCTGGTGCGGATCCAACCTCTACATTCTCTGAACTTTTCTTCACCCAAATCTTGTTCATCTCATTCCTAACTTCATCCGCATTCACCTTTTGTTTACCCTTATCTTGATTCTGATTATGATATACCGGACCTCTTTTCTCCTGATTCTTGCTTCTACAGAATTTTGTAAGATGACCGGATCTATTGCAGATTTGGCAAACAACATTTCCTTGTATATTTGATTGATATCCTTTTGATCTGCATTGATTAGCCATATGACCTATTCTATTGCATGTAAAGCATCTACCATTGAATGATTTGTTCATTTGCATATTTCTGCATTCATGAGATTTGTGACCATACCTTTTGCAGTTAAAACATTGTTTGGAGAAGAATGAATTTGTCTGATTCATTCTCTTTCTGTACTGATTAGCTTTGTGACCAAAGTGATTGCAGCTGTGGCAGTATCCATTGAAGGATGGATATCTTTGAGCATTGGGCTGTCTTACCGGAGGTCTTCTAGGCCTGTTCCTTAGATTTTCTGATCCAAAATTCTTCTGACCGGATTCGGAGCTTTCTCCTTTCTCATATCCCAAACCACACTTGTCATCTACCTTCTTTTGACTTTCAAGAAGAACTTCAAGTTGAGCAGAACTTATCTTGAATTTCTCTTTATATTCATTTGCTATTTGAATATCCCTTTTGAGAGAGACAATTTGATCCTCAAGTTTTTCTTCATTATCTTTAGCATCTTCAAGATCAGATTCAAGATGTCTAATAATTCTATCCATCTGGTGGCAATCTTCTGATTTCTCCTTGAGAGATTGTCTTAGATTGTCTTCAGTTTTTCTTTTCTCTTCAACTTCTTGGGTAAACTTTATAACTCTTGATTCCATTTCATGTCTTACCATAATGATTTCTTTTGATAACTTTTCACATAACTTGGTTTTCTCACTCAGCTCTTCATTTGCATTACTTTCTTCACCTTGTCTTGCCAATTGTTGAAGCAACTCCTTTCTCTTTTTCATAGAGAGACTTAATTTGTATTTTAGTTCTCTCATGAAATCATCAGCCTGTTTGAGTCTTTCTTTTAATTCATTGACTTCAGAGTTTGACTATTCAAGATCCTCAAGGGCAGTCTTGAGTTGCTTCCTTAAACCATATGCATCCATTTGGACTCCTAGATCTTCCTCAAGCTGTTAGACTCTGTTAGGAGGAACTTAGCTCTGATACCAATTATTGATAACTAAGAGGGGGGTGAATCAATTATCCTAATCATTTCTTCTTTCTGAAGTTTCTTATTAATCAATGCAACATTAATTCAAACAAGCAAACATTACCATGAAATGGAAAAACACATGACCCAGTATTTTTGATGTGAAAACCCTGTTAAAGGAGAAAACGACAGGGTGATTAACCCAAAGATTATTCTTTGTTAGAAGAATAAGGAATTACAAAATGGCACTTGCCAATTAGGGCTCACTGTCCGAGCACACTGCTCACAAAGGAGGCACATTGCCTACAAGGAGACACACTGCCTACAAAAGAATGTTATACTTTAGTTGAACTGATTGGAAGCATCCACATATGCTGGAGTTTAGTTCCAGTTAGGCTCAGTACACTGATCTGCTGCACTTCATCTTTCCTCTTCTCTTATGCTGCTTTCCTTTCACATACTGGACCTTCCTTACTGCTTTTGCTCTGCTCTGCTTTTATTCACATATCACATATCACCACAACACATCTCACAACTAAATCCATCATGTATATATATCCACACAAGTAATTTCATCACCTTTCTAGTCAGCACCTAGAACAGTCAATCTTCTCACAAACTCTATTCTGTTGGCTGAATCCTTGCACATCAAGTAATGTGGATCAAGTATATGCTTGTAGAAATCATTAATCATGTCAGCCAAACATGCTTCATGCCTTCATAACCTTTAACACCATCAGTAACACATCCAGAAAGTAGTCTGATGTTCTGTCAGTCAGTTCTTCCTCTGTTCACACTGTCACTCAGGAATCCGGTACTCAACTATTCGTATCTTTTTCCTCATCTATCACCGGAGGCTAAATCCTTGGAATATACCACTCAAGGTAGTCCTCTTGACTTCCCCAAATCCGTACTACACCAAGATACTTCCTCTGAGAGATCCAGACCTATCTGTCAGACCTTGCCACATGCTCTGTTCTTGTTTATCGAACCACAACATTCTTCACTCTGACTTCCGGTAGAGACACACCATGTCCCGCGGATGTGTGGGATGAACTTTGTTGCCATCAATGACAACAATCATGAATTCATATAGTGTCTCTTGCCAACAATTTTTTCATTGGCCGACATAAAAAAACCCTATTTTGTAACTGACAAAAGTTGTGATAAAAATATCTAAGGGTTAGGGTTTTCGTTGATATTGTATCGTAGAATTTGTAGCGGTATTGAGTTGCAGGGATTGCTGGTTGTAATCAGTTTGATTTATTGGATAATAATATTGGACTCTCTATTGGTGGATGTAAACCAAGTTTGGGTGAACCACGTTAAAACCTGTCTCTCCCTGTTATTATTTTTGTGTATTTTTCATTCCTCTATTTAATCTTTAGTTGCATTTAATTGATATCTTCTGTCGGCTAACCCTAACAGACGCCTGCTGGCAGTGGGGCTCAACTTAGGGGGATTATATAGATAACCTTGTTAGGGATATGGATGCCTACTGGCAACAAGGCTCTATCCTGGTTAGCTATGAGGAATGAATCCCAATATATGTAGCTTAACACCAGTTACTCATGTTTTCAACTTACCTTCAAGATGAGGATAATTAATCATTTGCACACACTTGATCCCTTGCTAGCATTGTTGCAATAATGAACATCATATCATTCAGAAAGGTCATAATACTTATGCCCAGGAAGAGTTAAAATGCTATGTTAGAATGTTATCCCATCACTTGAATCATTTGAATTTAGTTGTTTTCTTTGGTGGCAATTTGTTGTTTGGTTACACAACATGCCCCATTTTGCCTTAGCAAAATAGGGACCCAACTTTTTTTCTGCTTTTGCTTGCTTGTTTCTTACTTTGGGCAGTTTGGTAAAATCAGTCATGTATGTCACCTTTGCTTATGCATGTGTATCATGAGGAGAGGTCATTTGTCAAGGTCATCATTTTCTATCACAAACCTCATGGTTGGAAAGAGTACGAAATTCTAAGTAAGTTTGGCTTTTGGATCACCCTGATATTTGTTAAGGGAAGAAAGTTATGTTGAGTCAAAGTTTAGTCAACCTTGATATTTCACATGGGGGGTCATATTTCTAAACATCAATCATATTTGCTAACATGACCCCGACTTAGAAAATCACCCGATAAGCATTAGATACCTGATACGCAAACTTCAAAATTAAACAGGAATAGGTATCTACCCGTCAAAGACCTCATATATTCGTGGGGGGGTCATATTTCCTAATATCAGTCATCTTACAAAATATCACCCCTGCGTAAATATCTCCCTACGCTAGCATGACTATGACATCATTTAGTTCCAACAAATGAAAGAAATCACCTTGGCGATGACGTAATCATTTCACCTGACCCACGGAGGGTCATATATCCAAATACCCATCATATTTCTCAATATGACGATGACGTCACTAAAACATGATAACTAAAGAGCATTGATGGCATGATGATGTCATCATGATCTAGCCTCGAGGGGGTCACATTTTGAAATATCCCTGATCTTAATTTGATGACCTGCTCTAGCTTTGTGGTTAAAGGTTGACCATATCACCTTGATCTTTAGTAAACAATTATCCCATGCAAATAGGGGGGTCATATTATCCGTTAGGGGTCATATTTTCAAATATCCCCGATCTTTGTGGGATCACCCTCTGGCATTAAATGCAATTGAAATGTAGATGAAGTCCTGCCACTTTCAAATACAAATTCAACACTTGGCAGCATCTATGGGTTTCATGCAAATAATCGATGGATTCAATCAGAACAATGCATATGCCCTAATTCTTCCTATTAATCTGTTTAAAAGTAAAATTCAAAGGTTATTTATGTTCACCTTGTGACTAATTAAGAATTATAGAGCTCTGAAAGTTAAACCCTTCTCAGTCATCTGCTAACGATTGTGACCCTTGACGAAATGGAATAGAACGGTTGACCCTACACATCTACATTTCCCGTTATCAGTCATATAATCAGAAAAGGAAAAGTGAATATCAGGTAAGTAATTTAAAAAACCCTCTTCCTTGTCATTTTCTACAAATATCCAGGTAAAATGATTCTTTACTAGGTTAAATTCGCATGATGATGCATGAAAAGAATTAAAATGATGAATAATAGATAGGATATACATGATATTGTTGAACGTTCATACAAACACCATAGGGTAAGACATGCATATGTCTATTGTAGGAATCAATGGTAGAAGTTAGAAGGAACAGATCTGAGGCTAAGTTCTTGAAACCTATGTTCGTACAGCTTGAGGGGGTGGAGTTCAGATATGGTGTTATCAGTGACATGCATCAAGGACAAACAAACTTGGATGAATGGTCAAGGAAATTAGACAATGATACTGACAACCCTATACTAGATAAGATATTTACAATAGGTATGTGGCACACAACAGGTTTCCCATATGCTATGGATGCCATTGAGATGGTAGTAGAATATGCTAGAAATTAGAAACCAGAAACCAGGAGAGTAGAAAAACATGGCAGAGTATATGTTGACTTTTCAGTCAAGGGCATCACTGCTACATTTAACTTGCCAATTGGGAATAAGATAGTGAGTATAGACCTCAATAAACTAGAAAAGGAGTATAATAACAATAAGAAAGAAGCCATGAAGAGAATGTATCAGTGGAGGGCAAAGAAGAATACCTACACAGTTTCGGCCAAGTTGCCAGTATACTTGTATAAGTTTGACTTTGATGATGAATACCCATATATAATTGTCCTGTTGAGCAGGATGACCAACAGACCACATGCTAGTAACTTTGAGAATTGGATGTTTGGACTTATCCAGATGGTATTATACTTAGATAACAAGCCTCTGTGGGCCAAAATCATTAGTGATTGCCTAGATGAGGGGATGAGGAAGCTAGGAGGTAAGGCATGCATATTTTACATGACCTCCTATGTTGTATGTTCTTATGCTTTCCAAGGAACATTTGATGCCTTACAAATAGTAGGAAAGGTAGGAAACAACACTGGTGATGTAAATATTTGGGATCACTATCCCCAATTACAGAGAAAGGCATACCTCTACGATTACAAGCTGGTAAATGATTCATTTTCAATGCATCTAGTCAGAACAATGGAGGAGGATCGAACCAAGAGATTGAGCATGGAAGCTCAAGAAGTTATTTACAAGTATGGAGCTTGGTTTACCCAATTCTCCACCTTTTCATACATAAGGATTGAGGGATTTGAAGGACAACCCCTCATGTTGCCAAGATACCCCACCAATAGGGTTATTTTAATGGACTTTGTTAGACAAATATCTACTTCTGTTGAAGCTCACATGGAGAAGAAGAAGATCCCTCCTGTATTATTCTGAGTTTACATAGGTTGGTACTTATGTCCAGATAGATAGAGCATCAAGGATGCTATCGGGGGGGTGAAACTCATGTACTTGTAGCCATTCCCTATCGCCAGGTCATATGAACCTTATGGTAGGATACAAAAGCTGTTAGGAAAGCAAATACATCAAAGGCATCTGGAGAACTTTTGGACGAATTGTGATGATGAGGCAGAGGATAGAAGAAGAAAATATCAAAGGCTCACCCTAAATCAAATAAGGCCCTTTGATTGCATCTTAATACCCACACAGCTACATCATGATGATGGAAAGATAATGTCCAATGAGTATGAGGACAAGAAGGTGTATAATGACACCATTTCAACCCTTGATCTGACACAACTAGAGGAGATCTCCTTGGATCAACTAATGCATGGGGTCATTCAACTGACCCAAAGTTGGGTAGATGCAGAGATTACCAAATTGAAGAAGAAGGGCATGACCCTCACAGTCGACAACAAAAAGAAGAGACAAGAATTGTCATATGAAGAATGTGATGATTTTCTTATTGAGAAGAGAAAGTCTAATGGGGAGAGATTACCTGCTGAAGAACAAAAGTTGCCATCTAAGGGTACGAAGGTAGAGGATGAACAAAAAGGGGTGATTATCAAAATGCTTACATCAAAAGGTGATGGGGCATCCACATTAGCCCATGCATCCACATCACAACCACCCCCTGATAAACAAAAGACCAAAAGGATAGTGAAGCCTATCACTGAAGAAGCAGAGAAGAAAATAGAGAATGAGCCTATACAGGAAAATCCCTTGGAGGAAGAACAGGTGGATATGGAACCTAGGGATGATGATTTACTAATTACAAGGAAGAAAAGAAAGGAGGTGCTATAGATACCACCACCCAAGAAGCAAAGAACAACCATGAGGGGGGATGTTAACATTGACCCCATCATATTGAAGGGTATGGGTGGTTTAGCCTTTAGGAGAGAGCTGCAGCACGAAGTCCCCATTCCTAAGATAATTCAGTTTAAGACTGAAAGGATGGAGGAGCAAAAAGAAAAAGAGGTGCATATGGCTAGTATGGAGTTCCCTTTCCCTCTAGATGATACTGTAGAGTTATCAGATGATGAGATAGTCCAAGACGTGGCTGCTTAGCACATGGAGACCTTGGTTACCAATACCAAGATGACCCCTCATGGGACCCTAATGGCCAAAAAGGTAACTAGCTGGGCAAGGGGTGAAAATGATGAAATAGAACAAGATAACCCTGAGGAGGTAGCCCAACAGATAGGGTTATCTAATTTGGTTGAGTAGGTTACTAGTGCTGCAGCAGTAGACCTAACATACTGGGATGATATCAACCCAAATAAAGATAGTGATCAACCTTTGGAGCTTGAGAAGGCTGATAGTATAGTGCATATAGACGTTGGTGGGATGACCCCCAACATAGATAAAGGTCAGGGAAATATGCCCATGGAACAAGAAAAGATAGAATCACACCCTCAAAATAGGGGTGATCAGGAGATGCCTGACAAGGATGCTAGTCAGGAGTAAAGTGTTTCACCACCACATACTGATGTGGGTGATTAGGGAAGTAATCCTAAAACAAAAGAGAAATCAAGTTATAAAGGGACCATTTCAAAGAAAGTTAGTGCACCTAAAGGTGATGAACAAAATTTGACACATGACAAGGGTTCTGACAAAGAGATAGAGAATGTGACCAAGGGTGATCTAGGTGATCTCCAAGGTCAAAATACACAATCTACTCAGGAAAGCATGGTGCCGCAAGATAAGCAAAGTCAAAATGTTCCTAAGGCTCCCAAAGAAAGTGAACATGAGGAAGTGCAAGGTTAAGGTGTACACACTCTGCAAGATCCCCCTCCACAGAAAGAGATCCCTCAATAGGAGGTGCCCCAACAAGATCCCCCTCATGAGAAGGTAAATGAGGAATAAATCAAGAAAGACCATTTATCACTAAGGGAAGAATCCAACACAGGAGCACATGACACCCAAAATGAAGAGGGTGATCATCAAGAGCCTAAGGGTGATGTACCTTATTGGTTGCAACAAGAAGTACATCTACAATAGGTTGAGGAGGTACAAGATTTTGATGTGTCTACATTATTTGCCAGGAGCATGATAAAACCCAGGAGAAAGGCCAGGTTGACTTCGACAATCAAGAGGGACCGTACTATAGGTAGGAGATCTACACAGGTGGCCTTGCCTATAGTTGAGAAAGAGAAAAGCCAGATAAGCTTTGAAGAGTTTCAGATCACTGATGTTGATCTGGGTTTTGCAAATGAAGACCAGGAAGGTCAAGAAGGCAAGGATATCATTAACTCTCTAACACAAAGGGTGAAGAGAGAGAAAGAGAAGAATAAGAAACATAAAGAGCACATTGCTCAGTTACATTCTTTTATTAAAGGATTAATTGATCCGAAGCATTCACCAGTGAGTGTAGCCACTCCATTAACCATCATATCTATAGAGGAGATTGCATGATTAGACTTGATGAGGCATAAAGCACAGGTAATGGAGAAGTGGATGATGTAGTAAAAACCTCTTTGGAGAGTTGGAATTCTTTTAGTGCCTTGAAAATAAAGGTAAATAAATTACAAAATGAAGTAGGTAGGAGGTCATTTAAGCTGGAGAAGCACCTAGATGCTTTAGGTAAAATGAAAAGGATTGATACACAGATATTGTTAAGTAACAATATACTAGATAATAACACCTCCCAACTGGTAAGTATCTGGTATGAAGATACCAGATTTGAATGTGATATACTAAAGAGATGTAGTGGAAAGCTTAGGGATATAAGTGTCAAACTACACAATCTAATGGTACATGAGGCCGAAACCCTAGAGGTGTTGGAAGGGAAGGTAGAAGGGAATATTGAAAATCAAGATGTAGATTTTGCTGTCCAAGCCTTCCATGATAATTTCAAGCAAGTTGCAGAGGACCCCCTTAACCACCTAACAAAAGAAGTGATGAACAAGGTCATGAGAATAAAGGTCAAGGTGGAGACTTATAATGAAACACTAAATAGTAGGAGAAGCAAGATGGATGCCCTTCAGGCTAAGTTTCATTCTCACCGGCATGCAGTAGTAAAGGCCAAAGTCCAAGATGGGGGTGAGATTGACAGAATAGTGCAATCATAGGAATCCATCAGGGCAGCAATTAAGATACATATAAGAGATGATCTACATCCAGGTGACAGTGACAATGAATATGAAGATGATGTAGAGAATGATGAAGAAGAGGAAAGTGAAGAGGAAGAAGGAGATAAAGAGTAAGCAGAGACGCATCATAATGTAAACATATGCATAGGCTTTTTACAAGAAAATAAGTTTTGCCAGATAGTTGCTAGCTGGCAACTTGTGCCATGGATGAAGATGTTGACTAAGTCAATGAAGAAATGTTGACCATTGATCTGAAT
Organism: Cunninghamia lanceolata; assembly: GCA_027924645.1. Classification (NCBI taxonomy): domain Eukaryota; kingdom Viridiplantae; phylum Streptophyta; class Pinopsida; order Cupressales; family Cupressaceae; genus Cunninghamia; species Cunninghamia lanceolata. The sequence continues at coordinate 936,825 of BSBN01000481.1, read as the reverse complement.
AGATAAATCTTGAGCATTGGTCATTTGTAACTGCCTCCTCTCCTTGTTCTATAAAAGGGGAAGGAGCACACTCTTTTAGATATTAGAAAATTAATTGAAATTTGATTGTTGAAGAATTTAGGACTGATTTCAAGGTTATTGTGAATGTACATGTTTTTGCATACTTAATGAAAGAGAAGTTGTTTGATTACAAATCATTATAAATCTTGAGTAATCAGTGAATGAGATCTGGATATATGCATTGATTAGCTATGTCCCTTGGAGTGCTTATCAATCTACATGTGGTTTCATTCCTTGTTTCTTTGAAGTTAGCATCAACTATACCTAGCTGTGGAACATCTTGGTGAAATTATGGTTTGATTTCTTCTGTTCATGATTGTATCTAGAATGTATGTGATTCAATAGCTAAAGGTTCACCAAATTTAGAAGTATTTCTTTTATTTTTCTTAAATTTCATTACAAATCACCCTCATAATTGCAAATAACATACAATCTAAACCAAATGAACATGAAATATGCCTATATCTCATAAATAATTGAAAATATAGAGCATATTTTGAGTGAAAGCATGCCAAATTGATAAATGTCATGCAAATACAGATATATATCCATGATAAACATATGAATATCCACTTGCAAGAACATTATTTGAATGAATACTCAGTGTAGAAGTATATACAAGTTCATGACAGTAGATGATTAGAAGAATTGATCAAACTTATAAATATTACCATAATCTGTGGAGCATAGTAGAAATAACCTTGTTTGTGAAGTGAATTTATAGGAAACATACATAAGATTGATTACTTATACAATGTAAGACCCCTTGAAATGGAAAACATCATGTCACATCAACCTCTGAGTAACGTCAGATGATCAGGACCTGATCAACGGAGCCTTGGAGTCATCAGTTTCTTCCAAATTGATCGTACTTTTCAAGAGAATAAAGGTTTGTTGTGCAAATTTTTATGCATGTTGTTATGACTAACAATCATCATCAATAATAATCTTTATATAAAGGAAGAAGGAGACATGATTTTGATAGTTACAGTATATGTTGATGACATTATCTTTGGTGGAGATGATGATATGTGTAAAAGGTTTGCAAAGGAGATGCAAAAAGAGTTTGAGATGTCCATGATTGGTGAAATGTCTTTCTTCCTTGGACTTCAAATTTCCTAGCTAGAAGGTGGTATCTTTATTTCTTAGGCTAAGTTTGCCAAAGAATTGTTGAAGAAGTTTGGTATGGAGGATTCAAAACTAGTGAGTACTCCCATGGTTACTGGATGTCACTTGAGAAAAGATGATGAGTCTCTGGAGGTGGATCAGACTGTCTTTAGGTCTATGATTGGAGCATTGTTGTACTTGACTGCTTCTAGACCTGACATTATGCACACAATATGTGTGGTTGCTAGATATCAAACCAATACTAAGCAAACACATGAGAAGGTAGTGAAAAGAATATTTAGATACTTGAAAGGAACTCCAGACTATGGTCTATGGTATCTAAAAGGTAATGACATTGATTTGCATGCATACACTGATGCTGACTGGGCTAGTTGTGTTGATGATAGAAGTACAAGTGGTGGTTCTTTCTTTCTAGGAAGTAGATTGGTTTTATGGCAGAGAAAGAAGCAAGATTCATTGTCCTTATCAACTACAGAGGCAAAGTATATTGCAACAGTCTCCTGTTGTACACAAGTGTTGTGGATGAAGCAAACTCTAAAGGATATCAAGGTATTGTATGATGAGCCTATTCTTATTTTGTGTGATAATACAGGTGCTATCAATATTTCCAAGAATCCAATGATGCATTCTAGAAACAAGCATATAACAATTAGGTATCACTTTTTGAGAGAGGATGTTGAAGATAAGGAAGTAAAGTTGGAATATGTTCCAACAAAGGATCAAATTGTAGACATCTTTACTAAGGCTCTTGCAAAGGACACCTTTGAGGATCTCTGGAAGAAGTTAGGGGTAATTTCCCCTCCTTTCTAAAGATGCATAGTGATGCATATGCCCAGGGGGAGTTCATGTTATATATTTGTTTCCTAGACTGATGATGGCTACCTCTTAGGAGGAGCAAGTAATGATTGCTGATGATAGGGGGAGTTTGGTATTATAAGAAGTGTGCAGATATGTAGTTGTTAATTGAAAGGGGGAGAATGAGCAAGCAGTGGTTGCTAATGAGAAGGCTTTGGATGCCCTTTGTCCTTGATGTCAAAGGGGGAGAATGAGTAGGTATGTGTTTCCATGAATGCCAAAGGGGGAGATTGTTGCACATATGATGCCTAAGGTTGTTGTCATTGATGTCAACATTGTCACAAGGTTGAGGAGATTGTTAAGGCTGTCATTAAAGTTGTCATTGAAGTCAACACTATCATGGAAGTGTGATGGTGTTCATGATTGGATGTCATGCCTTGATTAGTACATAATTGAGATGTGCCTTGATCAGTTCAAAATTGAGATGGGAATTAGAAGCACTAAGAGGATCAGATGCATTGTTGGTGGCTTGAAGCATGTTGAATGTTTCATCCTAATGTTCCTCAGTTGTATGTGTTTGTACAAAGAAGTTTTGGCCTCTGAAAGTTGGTGACAGTTTCTATTTCAGAATGACTGCTCTTTGAAGACTGTCTGGGAAATTACTCCACATTATCATTATATTGATGTTGTGCTTCGGTGGATTGGAACATATCTTCATACAATATCATTCTATGTATGTTCCAAGTTTCATGATGTTTTGATCATTAGAAGGATGTTTTTCTACTGACATCTTGAAGATAGCATTGGTTTTATAAAGGTGTTCCCAATAGGGTGATGGAATGCTCCGCATTCCTCCATAGTTATAGATTTGGCTATGCAGTTCTAGAATTGTATCAAGAGGGCAATGAAGGTGTTGTTTCCAAAGTTTTAGATCATATTTCCCTTCGTTGTGAAAGTTATGTATGATAGAACATTGGAATGTGCTTTGGTAGAATGAAGTAGTAATGAAGACCTACTGGAACGCTCAACATTCCTCCGGAAGTGAATGATGTTACAAGGTGTATGCTCTTGGTCTCCTTGTGTTGTGTAGTACAATGCTTGGGTTCGTGAGAAGGCTTAACTACCTCCTGTGGATTCATTAACTCTGGCTATTGTATCGGGCATTAACAGGTTGATCTTTTGGTGCAATGACAACCATCTTGCTAACAATTGGTATCAGAGTCTGGGTCATGGGTTCAAACCCCTCGCTTACACAGGGGGGTTTGTTGCAACATGTGCACCCTTGGTCTCCTTGTGTTGTGTAGCATAGTTCTTAGGTTTGTGACAAGGCTTAACTGCCTCCCGTGGATTCATTAACTCTAGCAGTTGTATTGGGCATTAACAAGTCGATCTTTTGGTGCAACGACATCCATCTTGCTAACAAATGATTTCCCTTGCATTTTTGTGGACATGTTATTGGATATGTATTATATGCCTCTTTTTAGTTTCAAGCTTTTTGGTGGTCTGTAGCTCAGTTTTTCAATTGACAACATGTTGCAGTGTGTTCCAGATGACAGAGTGTTTTTAGAGTAAATGTTTGAAGCTATACGATATAATTCTTTGATGTGCAGTGCCAAAGGAGTGTTTGGGGATGTTTTATGAGTCATGTGGACTCATTTGGAAAAGTTTCACAAAGATCTTTCTTGTTTCCCATACCACTCAAGGTTTCCCAAGTTCATGAGGCCATTATACTTCAAATCTTCATGTGTTTTCCTTAAAACTGACCTATTTCCAAATGAGTGGAGTGTGTGGATGTAATTCCTTGATGTTTGAAGCTGTGAAGGATGTTTTGGACCTAGATAAGCAAGTTTTAGGGTTTGCAAGGCCTAAATCTTCTACTGGTGTAACATGTGGCTTCACTTAGGACCTATCTTCAACATGTTTCATAATGTGTGTTGTCTGGCCGACTTGTAAATGTATTCTTTCATGTTATATCTGGCTGACTAGAAATATAATCAATGTATTATCATGTATAAATAGCAAAACAAAGTGAGTGATGTGTGTGTGATTGTAATTGGATTGAAAAATCTCGCAAGTAGATAAAAGGCAGATTGCTTGCATTATTGATGAGTGACTGAAGGAGAAAGACTAGAAGTTGTTGATGTTGTCCTGATTCATTTTAAAGATAGTGATTAAGTATAGAGTGTTCCTGACTGATCAAATCATCAAAAGAAAGTGTGAAGAGGTATAAGTGCAATCATCAAAGGTGTAAGCTTCAATGCTAGTTTTTAGATAGTAGAAAGACAGTCATTATTTTAATCCTTTGTAAATGTGTTCTAATTTCAGGGAGTAGACGCTTCCTTGGGAGTGACCCTAAATCAAAGTTACTTAGGGAGAAACAACTTCCTTGGGTTAAAGCCCCTAAAACAAAGTTATTATTTGAGCTTCATATATTGTGAGTTAATTCTCACCATGGTTTTTCCTTTCTAGGGTTTTCCATGTAAATCTAGTGTTATGTGTTGATGTGCATTGTGTTATTCTTTCATGTTGATATTGTGATGATTAAGGTTTAATCTGCTTTGGATAAGGTGAAGTTGTTGAAATTGGAGATTGTTTGAATACTTATTCACCCCCCCTCTCAGTATTCTTGTGTGTCTAACATGAGGTACATCTAATATGATACTGTTGTGTGGTGTAAGACTACACTAATGTTTTCTTTATCTTACTATTGATATGTGCACACTTTGATGTGACTGTTTGGTTTTTATTTTAAAATAATAGCATTGAGATGTCTTGGTAAGCTCTGTTGAAAACCAATATCTTTTCTTTATGCTTTAGCAACAAGCTAGTAAACTCAATCAAAGGCCATCAAGGGTAAGGTCTTTTAAATACTATTGTAGCAGTATGTTAACGAATTTGAGGCCATGGTTTTGGTCGATAGCTTTGTTTTCTTTATCTATTGATTGAAAATCATTCATGCATGAATATTATCAAAGGATAAATGTTATCCATGACTTTTTTGGGAAAGGAAAGATTGTTTTTATGTATTGATAACTGGCTAAGAGCCATGTTATTCTGAATACTAAGTCATTCCAGAATATATTGACAAAGACATAGTTATATAGGTGGGTATCATTTATATTTCGACCGATAAGTTGCTATGTATTTCAATAGTCTAGTCAATCTTTAGTGCCAGTCAACTATGGCTTCAAGTCACATGAAATGGGATTTGAGATATAAATATTTTTATTTAGAAGTTGTTTCCCTTACGTGCCTTTGGATTGTACAATATTAAAGATCAGTAGTAGGCTCCTTTTTATCTATTAAAGTAATACTGGGATGATATTTCTATCATTGCTATAGTATGAGTGTATATTTAAGCCTTGAACATGAGGTAGGATGCACAAATATATATGATCTTGCATTATTCTTTAATAGAGAATGAAAGAACTTGGTAGCTCAATAACTATGTTTTTAGTTTTGGTTATTTTCTTCTAAAGATGGTACTAACTATCTCTTAGTTTTGTAATGATGAGAAGCTATTAGAACCTTTCAAGTCTCTAGTAGACTTAGAGTTTTACTATGATAGAAGATGATATTCTTTTTATCTTGTGATAACAAAAGGTTATATACTAATGATGGGACTAGAGAAGATAGATCTCTAAGTGTGTCCTAGACATGTTTGGCAAATGTGAAACTTTTCATACAATTATACTGTTGACTTGAACGAGATATGTTTTTAGTCAACAAGGATTAGATGGAACTCCTTAAAACAAAATAATATCTTAACTGGTCTCATGAAGATGTAGACCAAAAATGATCTTGATATTGAAAACCAAAAACTTATACACTTTTGGAATAATGAATAGAGTGACGGGGAGTCATAGATTCCATGTTGCAAATGCAACAAGAAACCTTTGAAATGTACTCCAAAAATTAGAGTTAAAAGTCCAAGATAGATGGACTAAATGGAAAATTTATTTAAGTCATCCCATGACCAGAATCAGTCAACCAAAAACACTGTAGGATGAGATAACTTCTAGGTTGAGTTAGAAGTGTGAGAACATTCGACTACATTCATTGCAAAACATTTAATTATATTAAATATTTGGCCAAAGTGATGCATTCATCTCTGCATGCATTAGTCAGTTCACTGTGCTCTAGATGGTATAACCATCTAGTAGTGTCATACATAGTTAGTGGATCTATAGTTGTATGAACGTGATGAGTTATGAAGGACACAACACTAGAGACTAAGATGGAAACCTATTGGTTCTTTATATCTATTCTCTTTGTGAATGGTAGGGCCACTTCCAAGAAGGTTGTTGTACGGAGGACCACCAGTTTATGGTTGGAGGAAAAGCACTCGGGTGATGCTCTCCTTCCCAAGCAGATGGCAAACTGAGACTTATGAAGATAGGTATCAAAACTCTAGATGCATTATATTCCATTATATGACTTGACAATCAAATTCTATGTAAATTTATCATTATTACATGAGAAAAACATTATGATTGTAAAGAGAAGGAACTCACTAGCATGCTATCTTTGAATATTTTATAAATTTGTAGTTTGAAATTATTCATAAAAGATATGTTATTTTTATATAATGATTATGCAAATGATTATTGTAAACAAAAAAAGATTATGATGATCATGATTATTTACTTGATGATAAATTAGGAATGTTAATCCTTGTAATATGAGATGACATGTTACATATGGTATCAGAGCTACCAGGTTCAATACATGGACCTATGAGCTCATTACATGAAATCTTCCTCAAACATTAACATTTGCTAATGTTTGGATGTTCTTTTGCCAGAATGGTAAGAACAAGAATGACATTGGAGTAAGAAGGTAATGGGAATTGGACATTACCTAAAGGCTATGAGGGAGTGAGCCTCAAGAATGAAAATCCTAGGCTAAACTGGTTACCTGGAAGGTGCATGGTTATCTAATATTGAAACCTTCACTAATGCTATTAAACTCATCAAGCAAGAGAAGGAAAAGGACAAAGTAGATAAAGTTGTTGTTCCTCTCTTTGTGAATGAATCGGTTAAACCCTCTGTGCCTAAAGACCTACCATTTAGAAGTAGTCCTAATGCTCCTATTATCACTCAGGAGGTCATGGATGAGTACCTATGAGTATATCCACCTCCCAAGTCTAATTTTGTAAACCTCAAAGATGAGGATAAACTTGGGAAGATCTCCCTATCCAAAAATGACTTACAGTTGCAAGATGTGAAAATTTGTAATAAATGATGGATATTATATGATCCATGGATAATACAACGTAATTTTGAAATTTTGGTAAAACTTTCCTTTCTTGTTTAAGATTACATAAATGAGAATGGATTTATGTTTATGAATGGATTCAATAGTATGAAAAACTAATTGACTACTTAATGTACAAACTTCAGGAGAAGTAGATTGCATCATGGTTTAGACATGAACCAACACTGGGGGTAACCAAGAAGAAGGATGACCTTCTAGCCACTCTAATTCAAAACTTGACCAGATCCTTTCTATGCTCCATGAGATGAGGGAAAGAATTGGAAATTTAGAGTAGGAGGTCAGGGGTCAGAATGGACCCAGGCAGGAAGCCTTCCATGAGGGTGAAGATGAGGAACATCATGAAAACACCACCCAAAGTGGACATGGAGAGAACAACTTTGAAATGAGACAAGATGCGGATAAAAGGAGCCATTTGGCTCATGAGTTATGTAGAGATATGAAATAGATTACACCTAAATTTGATGGGACTGTAAGTGGAGATGTCACGTAGGCATGGCTTACAAAAATGGAGAAATACTTTGAAATAACCAAAGCAATATGGGGAGCATACCAATTGGTAGGTGAAGCATCCACTTGGTGGATGAACAAGAAGATGGAGCTAAGACTAAGCTCCTTGAGTCTAACCTGGGAAAGGTTTGTGGAACTCTTTAGACAAAGATGGTTTCCACAATTGTATTTTGATCAAAATCTTAGACTTCCAAAACCTGAGATAGGGTGACTCATCAGTGAATGAGTACTGGGAGAAATTCACTCATCTCCTTAAACATGTTCCCCAATATTAGAAGGATGAGAGATTTCACATCCAAAAGTTCATCATGGGCTTGAATGTCTAAATTGGAGGAAAAGTAGTTGTGCATGGTCCCACTACAATGGACCAAGTTTGTGAGAAAGCTATTAAATAGGAACAAAAGTTGAAATCCATGTCTGCATTCTGGGAAAGGAACTATAAAAAGTTTAGTTGGTCACAATCCTCCCAGTCATTTAAGAAAAAAGGCAATAAGAAAAAATTTAATAAGAAAGGTGACAAAGGATTCAAGGATAATCAGAATGAATCCAAGGGTGAAAATAAAAATAATAATAACCCCAAGAAAAATGGAGACAATTCAAGAAAGCCTTATGAAAGGGGAAGACCTGCGAGAGGGTGTTATTCATGTGGCAGAGACCATTATGCCAATCAGTGTCCCAATAAGACCCAAGGGACTCAGCCATGAGGAAATCCTTTACCTTCACAATACGTAGCCTTCTAATAATGGATACATGTAGCCTTGGGCAACCAAAAAGTGGAGTATCAAATTACTCCAATTGAAACCACATGTATTTTATTTGGCATTCCAATTTAAGTTTTGATAGATACTAGTGCTACAGAATGTTTTATTTCTCCAAAAGTTTGAAATAAGATTTCTAGAAAAGTTGGTTACAAGGTAAACACCTGGTTAGCTAAATATGCTAATCAGACAAGGGCTCAGGTAGAGCAATGTTTGTTTGAGGCCAAGGTTGAACTCCCAAGTTTTCCACTGAAGTGAACCTTTATGTAGCCCCATTAGGCTCATATGATGTCATCCTTGGGATAAACTGGTTATGGAGACATGGGGCTAAGGTGGATTGTTTTTCTAAAACAATATAATGCCTATATGACCTTGGAAATAAATTTTTTTGTCAAGGCACTGCTAGAGAGGTTAAATTGAGGCAAATATCTGCCCTATAGATGAAAAGAGCCCAGAGAAAATGATGTCAACTCTTTGCTATTAAAATGGAGAAAATAAATGATCATAAGGAATATATTTTTGAAGATGATTTGATGTATTATGAATCTCAAAAAATCCAAGGAGTTGAAGGAGAAGAATCCATAGATCAGGAGAGATCAGATATGGATAGATACCCCTTTCTTCGAGATTTTGAGGATGTATTACCAAATGAATTACCGGGATTACCTCCTAAGAGAGCTTTTGATTTTTCAATAGATATAACTCCATGATTTGAACCTATATCTAAAGCTCCTTATAGAATGACCACAACAGAGTTAATGGAGCTATAAGATCAGTTGCATGAATTGATAGAAAAGGGATTAATAAGACCCATTGTTTCACTCTGGGGAGCACCATTAATTTTTGTTAAAAAGAAATATGGCACATCATGTTTATGCATAGATTATCATATGCTAAACAAGGAAACAATAAAGAACAAGTACCCATTGCCTCGTATTGATGATCTCTTTGATCAAATGTGTAACGCCCCACCATGAAACACTAGAGAACAACACAATTACACTAAACAAATCGGAAATTTTTTTTTTTAAATACAAGGAATAACAAGGTAACATATAATTTATCTATACTAAGTAACATTCTCCCAGGGTTCCATGGCTGCATTACTGACAAAACTACTATCTTGTTCTCTCACACATCACACATTAACTTGACAACAATAATTCATTCTAATTTTATTGCATTAATTGAATAACCTCATACATTTCCATGACATCAAATAAATAATCATCCATAACAAATACAACTATAGTTTTTTCATACATATGAGAATACAACATAATATTGTCTACATCACCAACTTTTGTTTACATTGGAATTACAAACATTATTAATAACCTGATACACAGGATGGTACATGAGCATAAATAACTGTCTTCATAAACTGGCACATGATCTGAATCTGCTATAGGAGTTACAACCTTCTTGCACATGAATAATGGCAAGGAAAAACCAATGGAGATAAAGCACCTCCACCCGACCATGTGGAACCCTGAGGTCCACCCCCCTGTGCTAGGAGATAACATAAGGTCCCACAACATCATACAGTTAGGTAGACAAGTGCCTAACAGGAACAAGGACTAAACATAACTCCATCACAACACATGACAACATCACAAACAACTCAATATCACTTCTAGAGTCAACACACGACAAATGGGGAGAATACGACTAGGGAATGCTAGACTGCAGTAGGGAGAGTGTCATCGCACGATCCTGACATGGGTTATCCTGACAGCCTCTCACTAGGCGCCGGCCCCCATCTATGGTTATCCTGATAGCCTCTCACTAGGCGGCGGCCCCATAGGGTGACTCATGAGGTATCAACCTTCCTTTCATGAGGACAAGGAAGTTGATCTTGCCAACCAGGCCTTCTCTACCCATCCTTAGTCTAAACGAGCACTACAGGCATGGGAGAGGAAATCCAATTATCTTGTTAATGTGTATTTTACCCTTTTTCCCCCCAGTTTATTTTTATGTTTTCACTTAATTAACAACTTTCAATGGGTTATCCTGACAGCCACTTTGGGCGCCGGCCCCACATTGAAAGCCACTCCCCTACCTGCATCTAGAAACCCAAACCATCAAGCAAGACAATCACTTTCATATTGATAAGTATACATAAACAATGCAAGGCATTTCCCTTCTTGCATACAAAACATAGTCATGATAACCAACCTTTAGATCATTGTCCAAAAACTTCCAGTCATCAATCGCAATAATCATAACACATATCCAGAGAAAGGTATGGGTCATCTTGCTCTTCCAATCACAGATATGAACCAAAATAGTTTCTCATTACAATTACAAGATCTCCCCATTTCCATACTAATCAGAAGCTTGATATCAACACATACATGAAGGAAATTTAAACCCATTGTAATAAATTCATGACACAATATGTACATCATCTTACATTATTGTTTACCAAGACCCACATACACAGACATGAGACATCATGTTCTTACAACATCTTCATTTCAAGACAACTATGAATAGAATACATATGAACAAATCCTATTACCTTATGCCTCTGGAATCTAAACTTGACAATTTACACATAGACTCACTCTCATGAAAATTTTGCTTGCAATAAGAGATTTCAACTAATCAACTCACTGACAACATAAATTTTTATTACAAAAGCAATTCAATCACTTAGTTATTTAGTTACCTATAGGTTTCACTTATAACGCTAAAATTTTCAAGTACATTGTTGTTTCACCTAACTCCAAGCTTTCAACCCAACTTCAACTTAACAAAAAGCCTTATGAAAAGATCTTTACCAAACCAATCAACCAAGATTACATTTCATCCACCCTAATTATTTAATCATATCAATTTACATTTAATCATATTAACAACCAAATACAAGTAATGTCTCCACAAGAATTCATATATCTTCGATCTAATTTAATAAATATTAATTCTATCTGATATAATAAATCAGTCATCAATTACATATAAACATAACCTTCAAGCTAAACAATTGCATAGGTAATACTAGTTACAAAATTCTTATAAAACAATTACTTCTTACAATAATTATACCTCTAATTCCAACCTACCAATCCAATTCCCAATCTTAACAAATCATTATCAAGAAATCATAATAAATTTAATAACAATTTAATTTAAATTTATTAACAACTGAATAATACATGCATCAAACATAATTTATCTATCTTGAGCATATGCATATAACTTAATAAATTATTCCAATGTAATAAAACAATCACTATATAGCTCTTTAATTGGAAAGATCATGATATCAAACCCTAAACTGATGGAACACAAGGTTTTGGCATACCTACATGCATGCAGAACAAATTTCCCCCAGTGTGACACTGAACTCGGTGCACAGATTTGAACTGTAAGTCATGTGAATGATTTAGCAGAAAAATTGACTATAGAAATGTGCTAGAAGACACTAACGATCATCAATGACGTCCCTTCAGCAACCTACTTCTCTTCCTCACGTATCACAGTATAACCTAAGGCAATTTTATATCTATCGCCAACATATGGCAAACATAAACAATAAGATATATATATAATAAATACCTATTGCCAATATATGACCGACATAGAAATATATGCAAATCTAATTCTAATTTATGGGAAGATGGAACCCTAAATTCTAATGAAGATCAATTTCCAGCTTGGCCTGCCCTAAGCGTCCTTTATGGCAGACTTACAAATATCGAGGCACCCGAAAACTATGCTGAGGAAAGAAAAAGATTTTGAAAGCTTTTGAAATGGGCAAGGTGAATCATATTCCCTGCCCGATGCCTGCGTCCATTCCACATGCGTCAAAATGGGAGCTTTGGAACATCGTATGGACATCCACCGAGGGGTAAAGGAAGATGGTTATCAGACAAAAAGGGCTGGACATTCACATGAGCATCCCTATTGCACTTCAGCTTTAATTGATTCATAAGAGCACATGGTTGACATTCATAACAATGGAGGCTATTATGGGAACACACTAAACTTAATTATTAAGAGGCCAACTACACCTGTGATGGTTACATGGAGATGCTTTAGTATAACAAGATAAGCCGTGTGAAAATTGTTAGAATAGTTTGCAACGTGAGATACTTCAATACGAACCCACTCTATCTCTTGTCTAAAGCAAATCTTCTAACTGACTACACATCTCTTCTTTACACCTCTGCCAACTGACCATAAATATCACCTGACAAGTTTATACATTTGCTCAAAATGTGCATAAGAGAACATAAACAATAAACATAACATATACTGTATGATGAAATACTTCTTGACAAACCTGGCATCTGCCAGTCTTTCAAATCAGATGACCTTACCACTTGGTAAGCTCCCTGTTTATCTTTTGCTCCACTCAGTTCCACATTTCCTTGAAAAATTGAGTGAGAATAGGGGATACTAAGATATCTTCCAATCTCATTAGGTCCATGACTGTGCCACCCTCGCGTTGTCAACCACTACGAAGGATCATTACTCCAACCCAATATATGAGATTTCAGAAGGGAATCATTGGGTCCTTATGCACTGCAATACATATCCATTTTGTTTTTTTAGATTCTCACCCTTTAGAAGAACAATATCTTGTACTGGAGGCCTAAATTCATCATCACTGAGAATGTATGGATTGCTTCAGATGCTAGCATAAAAAGCGATGGTGAAATTGGACAACCTCACGTAATCGATCTTTGTAGCACAAATAAATCAAATGCCCTTGAATAATTTCCAAAGTTGAGCAGAAGCACATCTGAAAAGACACATCACCATTCTAACAAACTTGTCTACTAATATCCCCAAAACTGGTGACGGAAAATATATATATATTATTTACCAATTTATTTAACAAACATAAATAGGTTTATTACTGGTTCACTGTATCTTTATTGTATTTCTGTTTCCTTTCTTTCCATCTTATTAAGAGGGTCGTTTATTTCTTGAATGCAGTAGCTCACAGATCACAAGGGTTGAACTCATTTTCAGCTTAGAAAACACCACGGCAGATTATCAATTCTACCAAATTCTCCCACCACTGTCACGAGAATGCATGGGGTTTATAAGGATCAAAACTGGCATTTGGTTCCTTTACTGAGAGTTCGATGGATGAGTCTGATCCCAAATTAGAGTTTGTTAACAATCCACACTCATGACTAGAAAGAACTCCATGCAATAAATGAGATTTTGTATTTTCTAGTCTTTCTATGAATTTGAGATAGCCTTGTAGGAGACAAGCTCCAAACACGCCACTTCCTCAGCTGAAACGATAAGCGTTGGGATAACAGGCCCACACCACTTCCCCACAGAAAATAAAAGCTAATCTAAGCATGGGGACTTGGCATTTCGGCCAAGGAACTTGACCGTAAGGTCTTTATAGATGAGAATCTGATTGATAGACCGGACATGGGAAGAAGAAGATACAACTTCACCAAAAAAATACAATGGTTTGAGGCACTAAGAACCTTTAGACTCCCACTCCATAAATCGGGGAGGGGAAAGGGAGAAAACTGCCCTGTCAAAAGCGGTTTAAGGAATGAAGTCTTTAGGCTCTTGGAGTAGGGGTGAGAGAACTACCCCGCTTGACCAACTCTAAGATTTTAACCCTAACATAAGCAAGGGCACCACAAGCCCCCTAATATAAGAATGGGATTACAGGCTAAAACAAAAGCTGAAACATTAACTAAGCGCTGGACTCACAAGCAACTAAAGCTATAATATCTGCCTACAGCACGGATAACTTTGTGGGTATTATCTATTTTTCCAAATATAGCCTTTATCCTGGAGGGTAATGGAATGTTTACTCTGCCTGGATTGGTTAACTGCTGAACATTTTCCTTAGCAGCCAATCCCGGAGGTTGCCCAGCACTTGGGTTATGAAAGACCAGATCTAAAATAGCTTCCTCATTGTCCAGTCAAATTTCTGTTAAAGCGAAGTCAATATAAAAATGTAGTAAACAGAATTGGTAATTGAGAAACAGAATTGCATAACAAGAGATTAGCGCACACACATATACATAACGAAAACCCCGCGCCCTTGCCCTTATCGAATTTAATGTAAATAAATCTTCAAAATCTTGGGGACACGGGCGATCAAATCATATTTTAATCGCACGGTTGCAATGTCAAGAGCTCTAAAAATAGTTATCACAAAACCCAAACAAGAGCAAAATCGGGAGCAAATAAATATAAATCTGTATTCTACTGCAATAAATAATCAGAACGCATACCTGGTTTGGTATTATTCCTCTTCCTGCGATTGTCCAAACCCTCTAGATTTAATGCCGAAACCTCTCCGGCTGCAACCTAAACCAATCTCCCCTGCTTGTTGTTCCTTCTCCTCCATTCCTCTCCCTTTTCCCCCGAGAGTGAGAGAGAGAGATCTCCCTAATTTCCAGATTTTTCCCACCTTTGTAGAAGGCTTGGCACATGATCCAATGCCAACTATAACAACTATTAATTAAATTTTATCTCCTTACAGCTCATAGTTTAATTTTCAACTACACACTATATGTTTTATTTTAATATTATACTATAGATATATATTTATCATATATGTTATAATTATTTATACCTTATTTGTATAACCTTTGAACCGTGACACAAATTAATTTATGTATTTTATTTAGTATAACCTGAGTAATAATCTGAACCTTTTAACAAACATAACTATGAGAAATATTGTTCCCTAAACTAAAATAAATATTGCGAAATCATAATAAAATATTAAGATACTAAAACTTATTTACATCTATAATTACCCCCAAATAACTCAATTTAATAACAGTAATTCACATTCAAACAACTTAGGATAATTACCTTGAGCTAGGTAATTATTAGTTATCATTTTAACCTTATTTAATATTAATAATGATAATTGATGTAATCCTGTAAGTATTATAGCGGATCAAATAATAGCATGACCATAAAACGCAATCTAGGCATACAACATAACCCACTGAGTAGGACAGCCGTAAAAAGCCGAATCAAACATGTTCACAAGCCAGGCCAAAACACACTTAACCAAACAAGCTCCATCAAATATACCTCAATTGCAAGACCTGACATACTGACAGAACTGACAATTTAACTAGACATGTCATGCATTCCTGATTGAGGATTGTGACTTGGGATGTGGGACCTTAAGTTATCTCCGGAACAACTTATCCATTGGGTTCAAGGCACGCTCAGACCTGTTATTTCAGGTGGAGTCGATGCCAGATACCTGCATCCTGCAGCAAATGACACAGTTAAGCATATATATAAATGTACAAAAGCTATCCCTAGGTGAAAAAGGAATCACAATATCACAGGGCACTCGCAAGCAAGTGATGTGACATCATCCTCTCCACATCATATCAATCTAGATTAGATAACACGTGATCATAACCACTCAAATCTACCTCATTATCTGAACAGAACCATACACTAAACATATAGGTGCATGACATTGAATAAGTCCCAGAAGCATCATCATAACACATAAATCTAATAGAATCAGTCCATGAGATCCATAACAATTGTAGTAAGATCGACATCTTGATCATAAGAATACAAAATAATGTCAAAGCCTGCATTATCAGTGTCGCAATAGAGATTATCAATAACACACATTAACTATCATATGAAACCTCACATGGATGAAACATCTATCTATATTGTACAACATCCATTGTATACCTTACCAATAATTATTCCTGTTATTTTACCTTCATCCTCATGCGCCTTGATCAGTTCACCTGTACATCCAAGGTGAGAACGGAGGGGCACTACAAAATGCGAGGGGCAACTGTGTTTTCAAAGATCGATCTTTGATCAGGATACCATCAATTAAGGCTAAAAGATGGGGATATTCGTAAGACAACCTTTCAAACAAGGTATGGGCACTATGAGTTCACTGTCCTACCCTTTGGATTAATGAATGCACCTTCAGCATTTACGAACTTAATGAACAACGTGTTCAAAGATTGTTTGGACAAGTTTGTCTTTGTTTTTCTCGATTAAATTCTGATTTACTCTAAAAATGAGAAGGAACACCTTCAACATCTAAGGATTGTTCTCTAGAGGTTAAGAGAGCATAAACTATATGGCAAGCTCTCAAAGTGTACTTTCTTTCAAAAAGAAGTACAATATTTGGGTCATATAATTTTAGCTAAGGGAATTGTTGTGGACCCAACAAAGATTAGAGCTATTTTGGAATGGTCAGTACTAAGAAATGTGCATGAGGTTCATAGTTTCATGGGCCTAGTGGGATATTATAGATAATTCATGGCTAATTTCTCAAAAATTTCCTATCCTATTACTTCTCTACAAAGGAAAGGCAAAAGATTTGATTGGTTAGAGAAATGTCAGGAGGCATTCGACCATCTACAAGAATGACTGAGTACGACACCTATTTTAAAGGTACTTGACCTGGATGGTCATTTTGTAGTCATCACCAATGCCTCGGGAGAAGGATTAGGTGGTGTACTTGTCCAGGATGGGCAAGTTATTGCATATGAGTCCAAAAAGTTGAAGGCATATGAGAAAAATTATGCTCCTCACGATCTTGAGTTGGTAGCAGTTGTTCATGCACTGCAATGTGGAGACCATATTTGCTTGGGAAACCTTTTGAATTAAAAACAAACCATCAAGGGCTCAAATATTTGTTTACTAAACCACATCTGAATGCTCGCTAGAGAAGATGGTTAGAGTTAATATCAGATTATGATTTTGAGATTAAATACATATAGGGCAAGGAAAATGAGTGGCAGATAGGAGAAGACATATCTCCCCGATGATCTCCATACATTATCATTTTAGGAATTAGGTATTACAAAGGTCCAAAGGAGATGAATACTATGAGAAGATAAAACAATCTCTTATGGACAATCCTCATGATTCTAGGTATGATGGGTTCCACTTTGAACTAGATGGACTATTAAGGTTTACAGGAAGGATGTACGTTCTAAACTCCAAGGAGTTAAGGAATATCATGTGGGAAGAGGTTCATTTCGCACCCTATTTAGGACATCCTAGAGTGACGAAATTGCTAGATGATGTAAAACCATTATATTTCTAGAAAGGAATGAAGAGGGATGCTACAAGGTTTGTAGCTGGATGTCTAGAATGCCAGAGGGTGAAGGTAGAACACCATCACTCGGTAGAAGTTCTATACCCTCATGTGATTTTGGAATGGAAATGGTAGATCATTAGCATGTATTTTGTGCAAGGACTTCCTATGTCTAGAAATAGACACAATGTTGTTTTGGTGGTGGCAGATAGACTCACTAAGTTAGCACATTTCATACTTGAGAATTTGACAGATGGGGTACCAGTCATAGCCCGTAAATTTGTGCAAGAAGTATTCAAATTGCATGGCATTCCTAAGAATGTTATCTTAGATAGGGATGCCCGTATGACATCAGGGTTCTGGAAAACCTTATTTTCATCACTTGGAACTTAGTTAAACATAAGCTTAGCTTATCATCTTGAGACAGATGACCAAAATGAAAGAGTAAGCCAAGTGTTGGAAGACCTATTGAGAATGTATTGCATGGAATAGTGATACAAGTGGGAAGATTACCTTCCTCTTGTGGAATTTTCTTACAATAATTCCTATCATTGCACTATTAAGATGGCTCCATTTGAAGCATTATATGGAAGAAAGTGCCAAACTCCTATAAGCTGGGATAAGCTAGAAGGTAGGATTAGCCTTGGTCCAAAAATGCTATCAGAAATGGAAGAACATGTCCATCTAATTAATAAAAAGCTAGCGGAAGTGAATGATATGTAGAAAAGCTATGCAGATGCTAAGCATTGCTGAATGCATAAGACAACTGAGAGGGGGGTGAATTAGTTGTATCAAAAATTTCAAACCCTCACAAACATTTAGATCCACGTTAACCTTTAAACTTGTTATAATTATTAAGCATGAAAAGCAAATAACTAAAACTAAAACATAACAACACCAATCACAAGATAAGACTAGATTTTACATGGAAAACCCAAAAAGGGAAAGTCCACGGTGAGAATTATGTCACAATATAAAGTAGTAGCAATACTGAATTACAAAAGGCTCACTACCCAGAAGAAAGAAAGGCTCACTACCAAAGGACTCACTATCCAGAAGAAAGAGATAGAAGAAGAGGCTCACTTCCAGGGTTGAACTAATATAATTGCATCTAACACATGCATGGGTTCAGTTCCAATGAAGCTCAATATTCACCACACCACAAACATCACCTTCGCAACAACACTGAAAAATAGTAAACACCTTCTACTCACTGGATCCAATAGCCTAACACATGAAATCTCTCACTGTACTGATCGAATCACATCACAAACATCATATTCCTCATGCATGCTCACATTCATGAATCCTTGGCACTTATTTATACCATCATCAACCTTAAAAACATTCTCCAAGGTTGGAAACAAAACTTAATCCATAAAATTTGAATTAGGTCTAGTCCAAAACATTCCCACGGAGGAAAGGAATGAATGCAGACCACATCATGCCTTAGCATGGACCTAAATCCACTCTTACATGCTTCATTATGCTTTCACAATCAACGAAGCACAACCACAATTAGTGTAAACAACCAAGTCGACCAACCTAGTGTTAACATTATGAACTTTTAAGTGCACACTTCATTAGACCAAAAGATGACATGTAGACCACACATCAAGCTTGAACATGATCTGGAAACATACAGAAGCACCTAGAAACCAACAAAATCCTTTCCAACATCTTTCACTTGAAGAAAGTTCACATTGGAGCACTTAGATTACTCTGTCATCAAGTGCAACTCAATAAAGGAACTTGTGGAGCACCAAACCATGAACCACTTGAACTAAAGAAAGATATAGACCTTATAAGCATAAATCCAAAACTGCAATGCCAGAAACATATTTGCAGAGAAATGCAGAGCAAAATAGTTTCTCTGATACACTTCTCCACAACTTAGAAACACTGTCCACACACTGGTGAACACAACTTTCTCTGCAGAATGAATCAGAGCACAAAATTTGGAACATAACATCTCTCAACACCCCTAAACAACATATCCAAATCATAAAAGTAGATCTTCAATGAGGAAGAAATGCGGAGAATAACTCGATCACAACTCTGTTAAGCCAAAACACATCTTCAACACACTGTTTCCTTTATTAATCACATTTTTTCAAAAGCACTTGGAAACAAAATAATAGAAGCATATTCTCAACATCTTCAACACCTCTACAAAGAAACCAAATCACCTTCAACAATAATTCATATGCTCATCTCTGCACAACACAAACTACTCATACTCTTGACACAGTTGACACCAATGACAACAAAAGTTTGTTGACATCAATGACAACACCGATTAGCACATACTTGCAACAATCCCCCCTTTGTCATTGATGGAAACACATGCTATGAAAAACCATCAAGATAGAATTATGCACCAACTTCTTTTCTTTCTTATTCTCCCCCTTTCTTTTACACATCTTACTCTCTCTCTCTCTCTCTCTGATCATTGATTCTTTTCTTTTTCATATTGCTCTCTCTCTCCCCCTTTGACATCAATAGCAAAGGGTGACATAACTTTCCCTTTTTATGATACTGCACATACTTGCATTGCTCACTACTACTTTGCAACATCTTTTTCTTTCACTACTCTGAATACTCCTCTTTAGGAGTGCACACCAAGCTGTATTAACTCTTACTCCCCCTGATTGCAACAATCATCGTGACTACTACCTAGTCGCCCTGAGAGGTAGCCTCCAACATAAGTCTAGAAAAGAATGAATCTTGAAATCCATTAGACTACTGCACCTCCTTATGCATCTAGTTCAAAAAAGGAAGGGCAACTTCTCTCGAAGATACTCAAATATATCCTTAGGAAGAGCCTTAGTGAATATGCCAGCAACCTGATCCTTTGTAGGCACATACTCAAGATTCACTTCATTCTATGCAACCTTCTCTCTTAGAAAGTGATACCTAATTGATATATGCTTTGTCCTTGAGTGCATCACCAGATTCTTTGAAGTGTTAATAACACTTGTATTATCACAGAAAATAGATATTGGCTCAACATCCACAACTTTGATATCCTTCAAGGTTTGTCTCATCCATAACACCTAAGTGCAACATGATGCTGGGGCAATATATTCTACCTCTACAGTAGATAAAGACACTAAATCTTGTTTCTGACTTAGACAAGGCACCAATCTGCATCCAAGAAAGAATGCACCACCACTTGTACTTTTCCAGTCATCTACATACACTTCCACAATCAGAATTTGATCTTCCCTTACTTTGATGTACAAATTGCTATTTGCAGACCCTTTATTAAATCCTTGTTGTAATAAATACCTGTCTAGCCTTGCATACCAAGCTCTGGGGGCTTACTTCAATCCATATAGTGCCTTCTTCAACCTATAAACCATATCTGGCTTATCTGACAACCAAAATCCTTCTGGTTGCTCTATGTACACTTCCTCTTCCAATTCACCATTCAAGAAAGTAGACTTCACATCCATTTGATATACTTTGAAATCCTTATGTGCTGCAAAAGCCAAAAAAATCCTAATGGATTCCATTCTTTCCACTAGAGCATAAGTTTCCTCATAGTCTATTCCTTCCACTTGTGAGTAGCCTTTACACACAAGTCTTGCCTTATTCCTTACCACTTCTCCATTCTCATTCAATTTGTTCTAGAATATCCACTTAGTTCTAATTACATTTTTGTTTTCTGGTCTTGGGACAAGTTCCCAAGTCTAATTCTTCTCAATCTGCATTAGTTCTTCTTCCATAGCCTTGATCCAATACTCATCCTTGCATGCCTCAACCACTATTTTAGGTTCAACTTTAGAAAGTAAACATAGATTTACTTGTTCTTCAATAGCTATACTTCTTGTCAATACACCTTTTCTCTTATCACAATGATGTGGTCTTCAAAGTGATGCTTTTGCACATACTTGGGAGTTTTAGGAATTCTTTCCGGAGCTTCTTCAACATGCACTCTCTTTTCTTTATCTTTTTCTTCTTCACTGCTTGAAGACTCATTAGATTCATATCCATTCACTTCTGAGTTCATTTGTAGATCCTCAAACACCTCCAATCAACATGAAAACTGCTCTGTGCTGGAAACAACTATGTTCTATCAAGTCAAACTTCTATTACTCATTACTTTCAAGCCAATCATCAAAATTAGACAAAATTATGGATATAGATGTATCCAGTGATCAATAACCATATTCCAAAACTACTGAGTAACATAATCAATAGCAGACCAATGCGGACCAAGTTACCAGAACACTATAGCTTGATTTTACTAGATAGATACTTAGCTAAAATTTATAACATGTCTTCTTACCTAATCAAATTTTCTTGCATAGAAGAATTCTTGTGGAGGATAAGATACTCCTGCAACACTACCAACCAAGCTAATCTACACAACTCTACCTTTATCCTTTTCAATCATAGTCTCTGTCCTGACTTAAACCTTTGTTACTAATCCTTAATCTTATCTCTTCGTGCTGAGGCATCAAGACCATTCCTTTGGTAGGGGAGAAAAGATTTTTAGTAAATCTCCCCCTCAACCAAAGCTTTAATCTTAGTTTATAGAGGAAACATCTGCACCAGATGCTGGTACAGGCTCATCCTTAACCTCTGTTACATATTTCTTTATCCAAATCTTATTCATTTCCCTCTTTGTTTCTACTAGATCAACCTTTTGTATTGGTTTGTTCTTCTCTACCAGATTATCCTTCTTCGTGCTTCTACTTCTACAGAACTTAGAGGTATGTCTAGATCTATTGCAATTGTAGCACACAACATTTCTCTGACTAGTACTCTTTTCATTCATTCTGGATTTGCATTGGTTAGCTTTATGCACAAATTTCTTGCATGTATAACAATAGTCATTGAAAGATTTAACTATTGTATCCTTCCCATAGACATTTCTGATTTGACTTCTGCACTCATTAGCTCTATGTCTCATCTTATTGCATGCAAAACACCTAGTAGAGTTCTAACTCACTTTACTTCTGCATACAGTAGCTCTATGACCAAATTTATTACATGTGAAGCATTGACTAGAGAAGGACGGAACATTTTGATTTCTTCTTCTACATTCTATTGCTTTGTGTCCATACTTGTTGCATAAATGACAAAAAGCATTGATAGATGGATACCTTTGAGCATTTGGTTGTTTGACCAGAGGTCTTCTAGCTTTATTCTTTTGATTCTAGATCTCCTTATCATTGTTCCTCTAATTTGAAGTCTGATTTGACTTTAAAATTTCACCTTTTTCAAATTCAAAACCTTCTTTATCATTGGATCTTTTCTGACTTGCAATCATCTCATCAAGCCTTGCAAAACTTATCTTGATTTTTCTTCATAACTCTTTATCTTCTCCAAATCTTATTTAATATTTACAACTTCTTGTTCAAGTCTTATACATTCTTCATATTTTCCTTTCACCATTAAGTTTAGATATTCCTCAATCCTTGCTTTTTCTTCAACATGCACTTTTAGGTTATTCATAGATTCAGTTACTAGCCTCAATTGTTCACTAGCCTCCTTGTTTCTTTCTTCCAACTTCTTGACTTGTTCTCTTAATTGTTTGATACATTCATCTGTTTCTTTAACATTTTCCTTCAGATCTTTGATTTCTTCTTTAGTCCTCTCTAGGTCTTCGAGAGCAACCTTGAGTTCTCCACTATTGATAGACATGTATTCATCTTTTGAAGATCCATCAAATAGGGGAACATCCTTCTTGTGTGCCATCCCAGATCTACCTAAAGATGTTAATCTAATGCAGGAGCATCCCTGGTTCAAGAAAAATCTTGCATCAACCAAAAACATTTGCATTTCAGTATGTTTGCATTTCAGTTCTTTCATTTTTTCCAGTTCAGTTCAGGCAGTTCAGTCAGTAGTAGTTCTCAGCTTGTGGTCTGGTTTTGGCATTTTACATCTTGCAGATCTAGACATAGCATCTACATTCATTCATCTACAACATATCAAGAATTCAGAGCATTTAGATTAGTTACCAGAAAGATATCGCTATTAGAAGTTGACTATTTTCTCATAGTAGAGCATCCTAACAGCTCCTGATAATCAGATGAAGGAGAAGGCTTGCAGATCGTTCTTTGATTTGTGGATCTCATTGACATATTATTCAATGTTTTGTGGTTCATGGATGACCTTCCTCAAGGGTCCGTATGTTGTTCCATTCATTTGAGGAAGTGTTCTATGCATTTAGGTCTGACCTATTTGTGAACACGTTACAACTCTTCATTGGCATTTGTGACCTTCCTTGGCCAATGTGGAGGAATCTATTGGTCCAAAAATGATATATATTGATGTAATATATCCTTAGGAAAGTAGTTATCCGGTTATCAAGCTATTCACATAAGAAAGATCTAATAGTTTAGATTTTGTGCGAAGGAGCTTCAAAGCTTTATCTTGCGCATGTATGTAATCAGGCCTGTGAGCCCTAATTGTAAGCTCACATGTTGCCGATGGATCTCTATTTTGAATTCTATGATATACTGAATGACTGAATCTACATTTGCTTTATTTCTTTGAGTTGTTTCTATTGTGTTTACTCTTGCTGCACGGTCTAGATAATTCATTCTATTAACCCTCCTACCGTGACTGCACCAAGTGGTTTGATAGTTTAGATTTTATGTGAAGGAGCTTCAAAGCTTTATCTTGCACATGTATGTAATCAGGCTTGTGAGCCCTAATTGTAAGCCCACATGTTTCTGGCAGATCTCTATTTTGAATTCTATGATATACTAAATGACTAAATTTGCATTTGCTTTATTTCTTTGAGTTGTTTCCATTGTGTTTATTCTTGCTGCATGGTCTAGAGTTCTGTGAACCCTCCTATCGTGACTACACCAAGTGGTCTGATAGATTAGATTTTGTGCAAAGGAGATTCAAAGATTTATCTTGTACATGTATGTAATCATCCTGTGAGCCCTAATTGTAAGCCCACATGTTTCTAGCGGATCTCTATTTTGAATTCTATGATATACTGAATGACTAAATCTGCATTCGCTTTATTTCTTTGAGTCGTTTCTATTGTGTTTACTCTTTCTGCATAGTCTGGATAGTTCATTCTGTGAACCCTCCTACCATGACTAAACCAAGTGGTCTGATAGCTTAGATTTTATGTGAAGGAGCTTCAAAGATTTATCTTGCGCATGTATGTAATCAGGCCCATGAGCCCTAATTGTAAGCTTGCATGTTGCTGGTGGATCTCTATTTTGAATTCTATGATATACTAAATGACTAAATCTACATTTTCTCTATTTCTTTGAGTTGTTTCCATTGTGTTTACTCTTGTTGCATGGTCCAGATAGTTTATTTTGTGAACCCTCCTACCATGACTGCACCAAGTGGTCTGATAGTTTAGATTTTGTGTGAAGGAGCTTCAAAGCTTTATCTTGTGCATGTATGTAATCAAACCTGTGAGCCCTAATTTTAAGCCCACATGTTGATGGCGGATCTCTATTTTGCTTTATTTCTTTGAGTTGTTTCCGTTGTGTTTACTCTTTCTACATGGTCTGGATAGTTCATTCTATGAACCCTCCTACCGTGACTGTACCAAGTGGTATCAGAGCAAAAGTTCAATTCTTTGGAGCAAATTGGTGAAGGGGATTCTATACGATCTTGTTGTAAGTAGATTTCTGATTTGAGTTAGGTTACTTGTGCACAACCAATCACTGATTGAGAGGTAGTTGTCGCTTGTAGCTCAATCACCGAACCTGAGGCAGTTTACACTTGATCCTAGGAAGATGTCACCGCGAAGAGTTCCCCTTGTTGGTACAATGGCTAATAGAATGGATGAGATGATATAATTGATGAGAACAATACAAATTCATTTGGATGCTATTGAAGAAGATAGGTGAAGAGGATTGACACTGAGACCTAATGTTGAAAGTGATGATGAGGAAGAATTTCAAACTGTTGAACACACTGGCCAAACCCTAGGAGGTGATGAAGAAGAAGAATCAGATCAGATAAGGATGTTGCGAGCTATTTCAAATATTGGAAAGAGACTTAGAGTTGATGTTCCAAACTATACTGGTAATTTGAACCCTAAAGAGTTGATTGACTAGATAAATGACATGTAAGAATACTTTGAATATGAGGAGATTGAAGATCCAGAGAAGGTGAAATTTGCAAAGACAAAGTTGAAAGGACATGCTTCTATATGGTGGAAAGAAGTTCAGTTGGAAAGAAATAGAAGAGGAAAAGAAAAGATTACAAAGTGGGACCAGATGGTGACAAAGTTGAAAAATCAGTTCATACCTACTAACTATGAGTTGGAATTGTTGAAAAGATTGCAAAACCTGAGACAAAAGGAGAAATCTGTGAAGGAATACACTGAAGAATTTCATAAGATGATCATAAGAATAGGACATAGTGAAGCAAGCAAGGAGAAAGTGGCTAGATACATCAATGTACTGAGATTGAACATTCAAGAAGAACTAAGTTTGGTAACGATGACATCTTTGGAAGAAGCATATCAATTTTCCCTGAAAGTTGAAGAAAAACTGAATAAGAAGCATGATCAGAGACAAAGAGGTAGAGGAGGCAAATTTTAGAAGGGAAGATCATTTTCCAGATATGATAGATCATTTGTGGAGTAGAACAAGTTTGACAGCCCAATTAGAAAGGATGACAGAGATAACAATGCTTAGCGGAGAGATGACAAGAGTTTTTACCAGAGAGGAAACCCTAGTGCATACCTGAATGTAGGATATAGAAGAGAAGGAAGAGGATTTGATAAGAAGACATTTAGAGGTACTTGTTTCAAGTGTGGAGGTGAAGGACATAGAGAATTTGTATGTAATCAGGGTAGTACAAGAAGGAAGACAGAGAATAGTGGGAGAGTAGCCTATGTTGAAGAAGCACCTATTGGATCACCTTGTTCAGTTGGCAATCCAAAGAAAGGAGAATCATTAGTGATGAGGAGAGAACTATTTCAAGTAGAGACAAATGAGGAACTGTCACAGAGGAAAAGTCTATTTAGAACAAGATGCAAATCAGGAGGTAAGTGTTGTAAAGTTGTAATTGATAGTGGTAGTTTAGATAACCTAATTTCAGAGGATATGGTGACTAAAATGAAGTTGGAAAGATTGAAACACCCTAAGCCCTATCAAATAGCATGGATTCAAGATGATCATAAGGTGCTAGTGAGTGAACAATGTTTGGTGAAATTTCATATTGGATCTTATCATGATGAAGTCTTGTGTGATATTATGCCTATGGATGTTTGTCATATCTTGTTAGGTAGACCTTCGCAATATGATAGAAAAACTATGCATGATGGAAGAAAGAATACATATACTATAACAACAAATGGGAAAAGAATTACTTTGATTCCTTTAGAAGATGATCCTAAAAATGTGTTATGTGGGAATGCTAGAATCTATTTGGTAGATGGAAGGACATTTTTGGATGGTTTGAAACAGGAGAATATGTGCTATGCCTTGATTCCTAAAAAGCTTGAAGTGTTGAAGAAAGAGACTGAACCGGAGGAGATAAGACAATTGTTGATAGAGTATGAAGACATCATATCAGATAATGTACCTGAAGGATTACCACCTATAAGGAATATCAGTCATCACATGGATCTTATACGAGGAGCAAGTTTGCCCAACAAAGTAGCACAATGGATGATACTGGTAGAGAATGAAGAATTGAATAGACAGACACAAGAGTTGTTGAGAAAAGGATTGATCAGAGAAAGTTTGAGTCCTTGTGTAGTACCTACAGTGCTAGCACCTAAGAAGGATGGAGAATGGAGAATGTGTACTGAATCTAGAGCAATAAACAAGATCACAGTTAAGTATAGATTCCCTTTACCTAGAATGGATGATATTATGGATTGTTTGAGTGGAGTGAGATATTTCACAAAGATAGATTTGAAGAGTGGATACCATCAGATCAGACTCAGAGAAGGAGATGAATGGAAGACTGCTTTTAAGACAAACGAAGGATTGTATGAGTGGTTAGTGATGCCTTTTGGATTGACAAATGCGCCGAGTACTTTCATGACGTTGATGAATGAGGTCTTGAAGAAATTCTTGGGTAAGTTTGTGATTGTGTACTTGGATGATATTATGATTTTTAGTAGGACAAAAGAGGAACATTTGTTGCATATTAGACAAGTTTTGCAGAGATTGAGAGAAGAGAAATTGTTGATAAACATCAAGAAGTGTAGTTTCATGAAGGAAGAATTGGTATATCTGTGATTTGTGATTTCTTTGGAAGGATTGAAGATGGACCCTAAGAAAGTGAAAGCAATTATTGAATGGTCTACACTAGAGAGAATTGGAGAGGTTAGATCATTTCATGGTTTGGCTAGTTTCTACCAAAATTTCATCAAAAATTTTAGTTCTGTTTGTAACCCTATGATAGAGACAATGAGAGGTGATAGAAAAGATTTCAAGTGGACATCAGGAGTACATAAAAGTTTTGAGTTGTTGAAGTAGAAAGTAACAGAGCAACCTGTTTTGGCATTACCAAATTTCAATAAAGTATTTCAAGCTGATTGCGATGCTCGTGGAAATGCAATTGGAGTAGTGCTAAGTCAAGAAGGTAGACTTGTAGCATATTTCAGTGAGAAGTTGAATGATGCAAGGAGAAGATATTCAATTTATGATCAAGAGTTCTACGGCATAATTCAAGACTTGAAGAAGTGGAGACATTACTTGTTGCCTAAGGAGTTTGTGTTGTACACAGATCATCAAGCTTTGAAGTATCTGAATAGTCAGGAAATGTTGAATCAGAGACATATGAGGTGGGTAGAGTTCATGCAGAGTTATACTTTTGTGTTGAAGCATAGGAGTGGTAAATCAAATAAAGTTTCTTATGCATTGAGTAGAAGAAGAAACTTGTTGACAGAGATGAGAGTTGAAGTGTTGGGTTTTGGTGAATTGAAGAATATGTATGAGGAAGACACTAATTTTGTAGAACCTTAGAAAGCGTGTAAGGAACCTGTTGTGATAGATAGAAGTAAGTGGTTGGACTATTTCATTCAAGAAGATATGTTGTTCAAAGGAAGTCAGTTATGCATACCTAGAAGTTCAATGAGAGATAATTTGATCAAGGAGAAGCATAGTGGTCGATTGGCAGGACATTTTGGCATTGATAAGATAGTAGGTTTGGTAAGTGAAAATTACTTTTGGCCTTAGATACATAAGGATGTTCAGATATTTGTGCAAAGTTGTAGAGTTTGTCAAGTTACAAAAGGGGGTAGTCAGAACATTGGATTGTATAAACCTTTGATAGTACCGGAGAGACCTTGGGAAGACATAAGCATAGATTTTGTAATGGGATTGCCTAAGACACAGAGAGGACATGATTCAATATTTGTTGTGGTTGATAGATTTTCAAAAATGGATCATTTAATACCTTGTAAGAAAACAACTGATGCAGTGCATGTAGCTAACCTATTTTTCAAGGAGATTGTGAGATTGCATGGATTACCTAAGAGAATAGTTTCAGATAGAGACACAAAGTTTGTTGGTCACTTTTAGAAGACACTTTGGAAGAAAATGAAGATAGATTTGAAGTTCAGTTCTACTTTTCATCCACAGACAAATGAACAGACAGAGGTGGTGAATAGGAGTTTGGGAAACTTGTTGAGATATTTGGTTGGAGACAAAGCCAGAAGTTGGGACTTGATTCTTTCACAAGCAGAGTTTGCATACAATAATTCGGTGAATAGGAGTACTAGAAGAACACCTTTTGAGATTGTTACCGAAGTGAATCCTAGAGGAGTTGTAGAATTAAGAGATATCAGTATAGAAGATAAGAGGAGTGCAAAAACAGAAGAATTTGCAGATCATATGAAGATAGTACATAATTAGGTGAAGAAGCATTTGGAGGACATGAATAGTAAGTACAAAAAGAAATCAGATGAGAAGAGAAGACATAAGGATTTTGAAGTTAGAAATGAAGTAATGGTGTACTTAAGAAAAGAAAGATTTCCAGTTGGGACATATAACAAGTTGAAGATGAAGAAGTTTGGACCTTGTAGGATACTCAGGGAATTTGATTTAGGAAATGCATATGAAGTGGAATTAATGGAGACATTGGGTATTTTACCTATTTTCAACATTTTAGATCTTTACCATTATCATGAAGCAGAGTTCAGTGATAGCATGGAAGAAGACTTGAAGAAGAAGTTACCACAACAAGCACCGGAATATATTGAAGACATTTTGGATAGTAGAATTGGACGCAGCACTAGAGGAAGACAATACAAAGAATACCTTGTGAAGTGGAAAGGCAGACTGGAAGAAGATTCATCTTGGATTTCTCAGGCTAAGGTGGACTGTCTTGGTTCTCCCCTAGCCCTAGCAAAGTGAGGGACTCACTTTTTTCAATAACCTCAGATGTATGATGCAGGAGCATCCCTGGTTCAAGAGAAATCTTGCATCAAACAAAAACATTTGCATTTCAGTTTGTTTGCATTTCAATTCTTTCATTTTTTCCAGTTTAGTTCAGGCAGTTCAGTCAGTAGCAGTTCTCAGCTTGTGGTCCAGTTTTAGCATTTCACATCTTGCAGATCTGGACTTAGCATCTACATTCATTCCTCTACAACATATCAAGAATTTAGAGCATTTGGATCAGTTACCAGAAAGATATCTCTATCAGAAGTTGACCATTTTCTTAGAGCAGAGCATCCTAACAATTCCTGATAATTAGCTGAAGGAGAAGGCTTGCAGATCGTTCCTTGATTTACAGATCTCATTGACACATCATTCAATGTTTTGTGGTTCATGGATGACCTTCCCCAAGGGTCCACATGTTGTTCCATTCATTTGAGGAAGTGTTCTATGCATTTAGGTCTGACCTATTTGTGAACATGTTCGAACTCTTCATTGGAGTTTGTGACCTTCGTTGGCTGACACGGAGGAGTCTATTGGTACAGAAATTATATATATTGATGTAGTACATCCTTAGGAAAGTAGTTATCTAGTTATCAAGCTCTTCACATAAGAAAGATCTGATAGTTTAGATTTTGTGCGAAGGAGCTTCAAAGCTTTATCTTGCGCATGTATGTAATCAGGCCTGTGAGCCCTAATTGTAAGCCCGCATGTTACTAATGGATCTCTATTTTAAATTCTATGATATACTAAATGACTAAATTTGCATTTGCTTTATTTCTTTGAGTTGTTTCCGTTGTGTTTACTCTTGCTACACGGTCTAGATAGTTTATTCTGTGAACCCTCCTACTGTGATTACACCAAGTGGTTTGATAGTTTAGATTTTGTGTGAAGGAGCTTCAAAGCTTTATCTTGCACATGTATGTAATCAGACCTGTGAGCCTTAATTGTAAGCCTGCATGTTGCCAACTAATCTCTATTTTGAATTCTATGATATACTGAATGACTGAATCTGCATTTGCTTTATTTCTTTAAGTTGTTTCTATTTTGTTTACTCTTGTTGCACGATCTAGATAGTTCATTCTGTGAACCCTCCTACCATGATTGCACCATAATCTCTCTTCTAAGGAACCTTTCTCTAATACCAATTGTTGAATGCACAAGACAACTGAGAGGGGGGTGAATCAATTGTATCAAAAATTTTAAACGCTCACAAACATTTAGATCCACATTAACCTTTAAACTTGTTATGATGAGTAAGTATGAAAAGCAAATAATAGAAAATGAAACATAACAACACTACTCACAAGATAACACCAAATTTTACGTGGAAAACCCAAAAAGGGAAAAACCACGGTGAGGATTAGCTCACAATATAAAGTAGTAGCAATACCGAATTACAAAAGGGTCACTACCAAAGGACTTACTGTCCAGAAGAAAGAGATAGAAGAAGAAGAGGCTCATGGTCAGGGTTGAATTGATATAATTGCATCTAACACATGCATGGGTTCAGTTCCAATGAAGCTCAATATTCACCACACCACAAACATCACCTTCTCAACAACATTGAAAAATAGTAGACTCCTTCTTACTGCATCAAGTAGCCTAACACATGAAAGCTCCCACTGCATTGATCAAATTCACATCACAAACATCATATTCCTTGTGCATGCTCACATTGATGAATCCTTGGCACTGATTTATACCATCATCAACCTTGAAAACATTCTCCAAGGTTGGCAACACAACTTAACCCATAAAATTCAAATTAGGTTTGGACCAAAATACTCCCACAAAGGAAAGGAATGAATGATGACCACATCACACCTTATTATGGATCTAAATCCACTTTTACATGCTTCATCATGCTTTCACAATCAACGAAGCACAACCACAATTAGTGTAAACAACCAAGTTGGCCAAACTGGTGTTAACATTATGAAATTTTAAGTGCACGCTTCCTTAAGACCAAAATATGATATGCGGACCATGAACCAAGATTGAACGTGATCTAGAAACATCCACAAGCACCTAAAAACTATCAAAATTCTTTGCAACATCTTTCACCTGAAGAAAGTTCACACCAAAGCACTTAGATTACTCTGTCATCAACTACAACTCAAGAAACCATCAACTGCAACTCAAGAAACCATCAACTGCAACTCAAGAAAGGAAATTGTGGAGCACCAAACCATCAACCACTTGAACTAAAGAAAGATATAGACCTTATAAGCATAAATCTAAAACTACAATGCCAGAAATAGATCTACAGAGAAATGTGGAGCAAAACAATTTCTCCCAGACACTTCTGCACAACCTAGAAACACTGTCCACACACTGAAGAACACAACTTTCTCTACACAACAAACCAAAGCACAAAATATGGAACATAGTAACTCTGAACACCTTTGAATAACATGTCCAAACTACAAAAGCAAATCTTCAATGAGGAAGAAATGCAGAACAAAACTCGATCACAACTCTGTTAAGCCAGAACACATCTTCAACACACTATTTCCTTTATTAATCAAATTTTCTCAAAAACACTTAGAAACCAAACAAAAAAGCATATTCTCAACATCTTCAACACCTCTACAAAGAAACCAAATCAACTTCAACAATAATTCATATACTCATCTTTACACAACAGAAACTACTCGTACTCTTGACACAGCTGACAACAATGACAACACAAGCTTGTTGACATCAATGACAACACTGATTAGCACATACTTACAACAAGCATATCGCAAGGCATTTCTCTATAGGAGAGAAAGTCCTCTTAAGATTTAAACCACAAAAGAGTTCTATTAAGTTTGGAAAGACATCCAAACTAGCTCCTACGTATGTGGATTCCTTTGAAGTTCTCGAGGAAGCCAACCTAGTTGCATACAAGATCGCTTTACCACTAGCTCTTGCCATGATGCATAATGTTTTCCATGTGTCTTATTTGAAAAATTATATTGTAGGAGATAATCATATTCTTATTCTTGATTGGAATGCCATATAGGTGAAGGACCTAGGGGTGGTAATGATCGAGCCAATCAAGGTGCTCAAAATATGTAAGATACACTTGCGTAATAAAGAGATTACTCAATGCAAGGTCTAGTGGGACCAATATGCAAAAGAAAATGTCACCTAGGAGAATTATGATGATATTTACTAAAGGTTCCCTCATCACTTTTAAGCTTTTTTATTATGATGAACAAAACTCTTTTTATGTTATAAACTTTGGATACATTAAATCATCGGGGATGATGATTCATATGGGGGAAGATATGTTACATCCCCAACTTTGACTATGTTTAAAACTTTTACTTTTCATGTGATTAAATGGATAAGTAATCATAAGTTAATGATTTTATATTTGGGGAAATGTCAGGATAAATCATTGATTATATGGATTATGATTAATGCTTAGAATTAGACATGAGATTACATGTTATTGATATTATTTTAGTATGATGTATGATAATTTGTTGATGATACACTGATCATATTTTGAATGACTGAGTGTAACCAGGAAAAGAGATTTCCAATTTGAAGAAGGGAAGGAGAGTATCACCCAGGAGAAGGAAAAAGATGTTATGGAAAAAGTCAGGTGCAATCTGAGTTCCAAAGTTGTTCTTTATGTGAACCTTTGTGAGACAGGGTATGTATTAGTCATTTTCCCTTATTTAGTCGATTTCAATTCGACTATTTTCATTTTTCTGATTAAGGCTTTTTTTGACGTCATCTATGTCAATTTGGCTGAATAATGATCAGGGAACATTATTAATGTTTAGTGTATACGCCTAAAAATGATGAAAACCTGGCAAACAGGCGTCATGTTTACTTTCTAGCTTCCTGTGCAAATAAAAGCAAGTGATGAAAACCTAGTAAACAGGTGTTACTTGTGATAAACTACCTTCTCCATCTTTGGGAATCTAATCACCCTGAGTCCATTCTTCCTTTGCTCATTTCCCATTTGACCCATATCTATCCCGCAATAAACACTTGATAGTTACCTATCATGGCTTGATACTCACCTTGTGGCCTTGTCAACCAAGGTTTTGTCCCATACCGTCTCCTTCATGTGAGCCTAGTATAGTGTCTCTAGTCGGTGTCCATAGTCCAAGTCCGTGAACTACATTGCCTCTGCACTGTCACGTAGGCAAGGCCATTATTCTAATGTGCCCCCGAGGCTTCCATTTCTCCTACGGTCCCATTCATCCCCTTTCTTGTCTTCATTCTTGTCATCTTTCTTCTAGTCCATCCATGGTCCATTAGGGTTTACCCCAAACTACGTTGCCTCTGCGTCGTCACGTAGGCAAGG
Organism: Cunninghamia lanceolata; assembly: GCA_027924645.1. Taxonomy (NCBI): domain Eukaryota; kingdom Viridiplantae; phylum Streptophyta; class Pinopsida; order Cupressales; family Cupressaceae; genus Cunninghamia; species Cunninghamia lanceolata. The sequence continues at coordinate 902,601 of BSBN01000481.1, read as the reverse complement.
CCATTTAGTAATGAGCCCCCGAGGCACTAGGTCAGTCCATTCAGGTCCGTCTCCCCAATAAGGATTGTGCAAACTTCTCACCAAGCAAACAAATGCAAGCAAAACCCGCGCCTCAAGCAGAACTCTTGACTTTGAACATCTTAACCTATCCAATGCAAAGCAAATACCCAAGGTCTTCTAAATGATTTTATTCAACTTATAGCAAGCAATAAACACATCTTATGACAAGAATGTCTTGTGGATTGGACCTAGGGTTAAGTTACAGAGTCTTGATTTTTGTTATCATGTCTTCCTATGCTACTCGAGGATGCCAAAAGCTAGAGATGCTATGATGGGGGCATGATTACTTTCTTTGTTTGCTATTTGTGGATTAAACTTTAGTAATGTGAAGCCTTGTCTAAGGACATGATTGGCAAAAGATCATCGAGGACATCAAAGGTATAACATGAATGGGGGCAATCCTTGTTTGTTGAAATGCAAGAAGTACTCAGGTCATCTAGATTCAATTTTGACTAGATGCTTGTATTAACTTGCTAAATCACAATCCATGTAAGTGATACTCAGGTCATCTCGGTTCAATTATACTTCGATGCTTGTATTCACTTACAACATTTCAGAAAAGTACCACAAAAATATACCCAATGATGAAATAAAGCACTCAAAAAGCAAAACATCCATCCTATATCCATTTATACATCCATACCATACCCCATGCAATAAAGATCCAACAATGCAGAGTATCAATACAAATAAAAGCTTGTGAGTCCTTCTATCGAGTCTTTCTTCTATCAATCAGATTTCTATCTATCATCATATCTTTCATCCTTGTCCAGTCAGTCTGAGCAATGATCCAAATGCAAGGTCCATCCTTAATCCATACCAATCAAGTCAAGTCAATCTTACACAAATGATCCAATCACAATCAGTGGTCTTGATCCTTGTTTGGTCGTAAACCAACTCGATCAGTTAATCAATCAATTGTCTTATACAGGATGTTGCATTGTCGAAATCAGACCAATACATGCGTCTCACACGACATGCTTCATTTCCTAAAACCAGACACTATCCTTCATGTTGCTCTAGGGATCTATCATTCCCCACCATGACAACATTGTCATATATCGTTATCAATATATCGTTGGTTTACTGCTTGACAGGGGAAATACCTTGTTTGTTCTTGTATCATTTGTGCATACTTGCTCGCTTGCTTGTGTGTGTCATCATTCTTCTTGCATCACGTATCATTCGACTCTTTTCTTCATCCCTTTTCCTCCAACCTATCCTAACCCCTTCGTCTTCGTGAGATTGTCCGTCTCTGAATCTTTCGCCCTTTTCTCGTCTAATCTCCTAAGGGGGCATCCTATCGTCATTAAACTTGTACCAGGGGCAAACTGGGGCATGTATCATCATTCAGACTATCGATTTCTTTGAAGCAACACTGTAAACTACATTGCATCAAAGAGGGGAAAAATGTATACACCTAAAAATGACATGATTCATCCTAAATAAATATTCAAAATATTTATTCCATTCTTCTATCAATTAAATAAATATTCTAAATTTATTTAATCGATTCACTGTTCCATAATTAAATAAATTCAATTTATTTAATTAAAATTCTTCTAAATGTCCTACATAATTAAATAATCATAAATTATTTAATTAATCCAAATTCCTCTATCCTAAGTTCTAAATTCCAAAAATCCACCTCACCTTTACACCTCACCTTTCCACCTCACCTTGTCCACCTCATCAGGTTGCACATGTAATTAAATATATTAAATATTTAATTACCTATTTTTCTCTCACCCACATGGCCTATTTCTTCTCAAATCAGAAGTTAGTTAACTAATCAATCAAATTTGTTAACTAATTAGTCATTTGAGTTCACTGGTCAATCAATTCAGTCAATCCCATAATCCACTCTTCTAACTGATCAATCAAGTTTGTTAACTGATCAGTCAATGGAGTTAACTCTCCAATCAATTCAGTCAAATCCCCTCTTTCATGATGGAGCTGGGACACTTGTCACATTTCTACTGGTTGCACATTCCTCAACCATCCTCAGCCATTGATCTTCATATCTCCTCTCAACCGTTGATTCTCATTCTTCTGAGTCTATAAATGAAGCTTCATCCTTCCATTCTATCCATCCAAGCTATCTATATTGTTACTCTGCAGAAATATCACCAGCGTGCCTTTGGCACCCTCTTGTCATTCACTAGCTTAGATCACATATTTGCCTTGGAGCTCATCTTCATTGCATATCACAACAGCCATTTACCATCGACTTCCTCGAACACAGCTAAAGGAGTGCACTCTTTGAGGGCCCACTTCATCTGCAAAAGGATGGTTGTAATAGGCGAACAACAAAAGCATCAATTCAGGGAAGGTTTGCTTTGCGTTATTCATTGCTCTTTTCATTCAATCTTTCTTGCTCTCATTTATTCTGTTGATGTCTGGGTCTTATATAATTCAATTTGATTGGTTCACGTTTTACCCTTACAGTTAGAGTTAACCATTTTCCTTTATATATATATATATATATATATATATATATTTGTGAATATTGATTTAATTATACTAGCAATAGTATAAGATTGTGAGGTGGGGGAGTAAGCCTCAACCCCATGCTCATATTTTATGCATGATTGATGCTAACACCATATTTATGGTAATGCTATTATGATGCCATCATAGATTATTTTATTATTTGCATATTATACATATATGATATATAAGTAAGTAATGTGTGATATAATCATTTATCCTCCTCATGTTGTGTTGAGCATCTTTTGGTTTTCTATCACTACGTGCATGTAGTGAAACTGTACCCCATATTCCATGAAATTGTGGAGTGAATGGGAGAGATGTGGTTGGTTCATCATAACCTTTGCATGATTGTAGCACTTTGTTTGATGCATGCTCTCGATGTGAGAGTTTATAGCGAAGTGGATATTTCCGCCAGGGGGGTATAGGAAGTGGATGTTGTTGTCAATCTTTATTTTGAAGGTGGTTGTTTTCTTAGATGTGATGTCTTGGGAGAGAATGGGGAGTCGGGCATATAAGAAGGCAACATAAGGTGTCAAGGAAAAAGTTTAGAGAAATAACAGAGAGACAATGATAAGGGAAAATATAGAAAACTCTACATCAAACTTAAAGCTCTGTGGTAGAGGACATACATTTGAGGTACATCTAATATGATACTATTGTATAGTGTAAGACTATACTAATGTTTTCTTTATCTTACTATTGATATGTGCACACTTTGATGTGACTGTTTGGTGTTTATTTTAAAATGATAGCATTGAGATGTCCTGGTAAGCTATGTCAAAAACTGGTATCTTTTCTTTATGTTGTAGCAGCAAGCTAGTAAACTTAGTCAAAGGCCATCAAGGCTAAGGTATTTTAAATACTATTGTAGTAGTATGTTAATGATTTTGAGGCCATAGTTTCGGTCAACGCCTTTGTTTTCTTTATCTGTTGACTGAAAAGCATTCATACATGAATATTATCGAAGGATAAATTTTATCCATGCCTTTTCTGGGAAAAGAAAGATTATTTTTATGGATTGATAACTGGCCAAGAGCCATGTTATTCTAAATATGAAATCATTCCAGATAGAAACTACTATAGGTAGAACTTTTATATTGACAAAGACATAGTTATATAGGTGGGTATCATTTATATTTTAACCCACAATTTTCTATGTATTGCAATAGTCTATCCAATCTTTAGTGCCAGTCAACTATGGCTTTAAGTCACATGAAATAGGATTTGAGATATAAAGATTTTTATTTAGAAGTTGTTTTCTTCACGTGCCTTTGGGTTGTACAATATTAAAGAATGAGCAGTAGGCTCCTTTTTATCTATTAAAGTAATACTGGGATGGTATTTCTATCATTAATGCACTATGAGTGTATATTTAAGCCTTGATAATGAGGTATGATGCATAGATATATATTATCTTGCATTATTCTTTAATAGAGAAAGAAAGAGCTTGGTAGCTTGATAAATTGTTATCATTTTTGGTTATTTTCTTCTAAAGATGGTACTAACTATCTCTTAATTTTGTAATGATGAGAAGGTATTAGAACCTTTCAAGTCTCTAGTAGACTAAGAGTTTTACTATGATAGAAGATGATATTCTTTTTATCTTGTTATAACAAAAGATTATATACTAATGATGGGACTAGAGAAGATAGATCTCTAAGTGTGTCCTAGACATGTTTGGCAAATGTGAAACTTTTCATACAATTGTATTGTCGACTTGAATGGGATATATTTTTAGTTGACAAGGATTAGATGGAAATCCTTAAAACAAACTCAATATCTTAACTGATCTCATGAAGATGTAGACCAAAATTGATCTTGATATTGAAAACTAAGAAATTATACACTTTTGGAATAAGGAATAGAGTGGTGGGGAGTCACAGATTCCATGTTGCAAATGCAACAAGAAACCTTTGAAATGTACTACAGAAATTAGAGTTAGAAGTCCAAGATAGATGGACTAAATGGAAATTTTATTTAAGTCATCCCATGACCAGAATTGGTCAACCAAAAATATTGTAGGATGAGATAACTTTTAAGTTAAGTTAGAAGTGTGTGAACATTCGACTATGCTCATTACAAAACATTTATTTATATTAAATCTTTGGCCAAAGTAATGCATCTGTCTCTGCATGCATTAGTCAGTTCATTGTGCTCTAGATGACATAACCATCCAATAGTGTCATACATAGTTAGAGTCGATCTATAGTTGTATGACCATGATGAGTTATGAAGGACACAACACTAGAGACTCAAATGGAAACCTATTGGTTCTTTATATCTATTCCCTTCATGAAGGGTAGGGCCACTTCAAAGAAGGAAGTTGAGTGGGGGACCATCAGTTTGTGGTTAGAGGAAAAGCATTCGAGTGATGCTCTTCTTCCTAAGTAGATGACAAGCTGAGACTTATGAAGATAGATATCAAAACTCCAGATGCAGTATATTCTATTATATGACTTGAAAACAAATTCTATGTAAATTTATCATTATTTCCATGAGCAAAGAATTATGATTGTAAAGTGAAGGAACTCACTAGCATGCTATCTTTGAATATGTTCTAAATTTTCAGTTTGAAATTATTCAGAAAAGATATGCTTTTTTATATAATGATTATGTAAATGATTATTGTAAACAAAAAAAATATTATGATGATCATGATTATTTACTTGATGATAAATTGGGAATGTTAATCTGGGTAATATGAGATGACATGTTACATAATGATTCTCTTGCATGATTTATCACATCATCGGTGGTTCTGCTAGTTAGAGTGAGTGACCATATTTTTCTACAAAGCAAAGTTAAATTTTTACAAGTAAAACACTAGGTCTCAAATGGGATATGGATACATCCTAATGGCACTAAATGTATTGCAACCTCCATATCCTAGCCTCTAAGTATATTGTCTTCCACTCTGTCGCACAGATTAACATTAAATGTAGATTTAGGTAAGTATATTAGCCTTGCATTGGATTTGGTCTCTCATTTCATGTTTTTGTAATCACCAAACTGAGACTGAAGAAGATGTTGGCAATATTCAAGTGTGTGAAGAGCAAAGGTTTCCATCGATTTTGTGGAGAAATAGGTCTATTTGAGAGTTGACATGTACTTTTCCTCAAGTTTATTTAGTGGGTAGGTCATTGAAGAGGCTTACCTTCTATAATTTCTTGTGCATGATTGAGTGATTGAAGTAATTTGTTAGGGTCACACTAGGATTTTATTCCAGAATGAAACTAGAGTTTTTCTATTTATTTTGAGCCATATATTGAAGCCCTAGGCCAACCATGTGAAACCCTAAATTCAATCTCCCACAAAAAAATTTCATTTCTATTGATGAATTAAGGAAAGAATGATCTTTAAGATCTTCACAACTCTCATTCACATCAGTTTGGTGTTGTGTGGTTACACAACACGCCCCATTTTGCATTACCAAAATAGGGACCCAACTTTTGGCTTGGCTTGTGTTGTCTGCTTTCTAGCGGTTTGGTAAAAATGAGTCAGGTGCATCATCATCATGATATTCGAAGAAGTTGGTCATCATCATGAGGTCAGTTTGTCAAAGTTCATATTTTGTTTCTATGACCTCATATTTAGAAAGAGCTTGAAATTCCATGCAGGTTTGCCTTTTACATCACTTGAAAATTTGTCCATATGAGGGAGTTATGCACAGTCAAAGTTTTGGTCAAACCTGATAATCGCAAGAGGATCATCATATTTTTATATCCTCAGTCATGTTGTCAAGGTCATCATGATCTTGATCTATCACCCGATAAAAATCATGCAGTTGAAATATCCGGACGTCAATTTTGGGTGATAGTGTGTTTTACCCATCAAATGACCTTGTGCGCATCGTGAGCATCATGTTTTGAGTTAACCCGATATTTCCTAACAACGAGCATCATGATATTTTTACATCGCCTGATATTATAATATCATGCTGATATTATAATATCACCCTACTTAGAAAATCCACCATCTGCATAATTTGCATGCGCATGTCAAAGTCCTATCGGAGGGTCATCATCCTGATCTTTCAAGAGGGTCATATTTGCTGATATTCGCTAATATGATGATGACGTCATCATATCCTCCTGATCTCCTTTTGCATGATCATGATGATCACCCTATCTTTTATAGGAGGGTGATATTCCATTCCTCAGTCATGTTGTCAAGATCATCATGATCTTGTTTGTCTACTCGACATTTCATAATGTCCTCCTGCCGAGAAATATGACCATTTGCAAATATCCTGATGACGTCATCCCAATCTGATAAACGAAGAAGCAAATATCAGGATGACATCATCATCACATTTCCCTTCGGCAGGATATTTTCCAAAGCATGATCCGGTTCGCGAATATGATGATGACGTCATGTTCTAAGTTTAACAAAAGCCCCGGATATCCTGATGATCATCATCATCCTGATCTTTCGAGAGGGTTACCTTGGCCACAAAGGGGTCATATTACATTCACCACCTGATCATGTTCATTAGGTGACCCCATATTTCATTCACCACCTGATCATCTTCCTTAGGTGACCCGATATTACATTTATCCCCTGATCTTAACTAAACATGACGGTGACGTCATCTTTTGCATTTTAATGAAGCCCGGATATGACGATGACGTCACCATCATATTCCATTCCTCAGTAGCAGAATTTATTTCATATCCTCCTATTTTCCTTCGACATGATGATGATGATGATGTCATTCTTTTCCCCAATATACAGAAGCGAAAAATGACGGTGACATCATCAGGACATTCGAGGAAGGGGGGGCATCATATTTCCAAAATATCATGTAGACGAAAGTTTTAAGTCTTGCTGTCGGCCTTATCTTGAGTTATCATGCCGATAGTTGTTGTCTTCCCGATGGGTGGACGTCATCATGATTTCTGGCGTCGGTGTATGTTTTACCATCGGCCAAGTCTAATTTTGTCACCCCGATCATATGTGGTCACACCGATGCGAAGGATGCATGCCGAATATACAAAGCCGGATTTGAAATAAATTGAAAAGTAGTTATTTCCTTGTATATTTTGAGATACATGATCATATTTGAACCTGATATACAAGAAAATGGGCGGGAAAATGAAGCGATGGAAATTTGAAGACCCGATTGCATTTTCCAGTCAACGATGGTTGACCCGATGGTGTTTTGAGGCTGTTTATGCATTTAGTGCATACTTTTCACTGATTTGGAGCCCGATTGCCTGTAGCTGTACATTTTGAGGCATGTTTAATAAAACGTTTAAATTCCTGTTGTTTATCCACATGATGATGAACTTAATGTTTGTCTGTTTACTTGCAGGAAGTCATGATGCTATTAGAACTGTTGCTGAGCATTGTGTGGTTGCACATGGAGGCAACATGAACCAAAAGTGAGGAGGATATTGTCAAATATGCTATTTGCCAGCTGGAGACCGAATCAAATCAAAGATACTGGAATATTCTATGCCAGCTGTACATTTGCCAACTGGCGAAGCATGTGCTTTTCATCTGGACCGTCGATTATCATGAGAGGATCCTGATCCTTGGATCATTGTAACTATTTTCTGGCATTTGTTCTATATAAAGGCCAGAACCTGAGGCATAAAATATACATAGATAGATAGATATATCTGGCAAGAAGGCCAATTACTGTAGAATCAATTAGGAGATCGGATTACTGAGACTAATGAAGACTGAATTGTTGAAATGTCAAGGTTCTTTCTTCAGATCACTGTAAATGTACCTGTTCTTGAGCATACTGAATGGATATGAAGTTTCAGATTACATCCTGATTGTAAATTTTATGTAATCTTCATGTTGATTCCTGGATATGTACTGGTGAATACTGTGTTCAACTGGAAGCGCTTTCATTTCATTACATGTTGTTGTCAACTTTTCCTTTGAAGATTTGCATTGGATCATGCGGATTTGTGGAATGTCCTGGTGAAGTATGATTTCTAGTTTCCTTCTTTTCATTGCATGTATGGGAGCTTGTATGTGGATCAGTGATCTCAGTCAAGTAGTTTTGGGAATCTCATTCTTTAACCCTTTTCCTTTTTTTAATTTCATAAATTCATCACCATAACTACAAATCATGATAAATAACAAGCAGAACAGAGAAATATGCTGAAATCCCGTAGGTAACTAAAAATCATTAGCATATTTGAGTTAAATGCATGTAGTATTGAAAATATCATGCAAAGAATCATAAATAATGGTAGAAATCATGCAAATATCAGCCTGTAGGCACATTATTTGACTAAATTCACAGTGCAGAGGTAGAATTATTGGAGATTTATGCAGAGCAGACATACAGAGCAGGATATTTGGAGGAATAATGATGAACTTTGCAGAAATACGTAAGGCCCCTGAATGGAAAACAACAACACACATCAACCACTGAGTAACGTCAGTAGATTAAGACCTAATCACCGGAGACTTGGGATCATGAATTCTCTGAATTCATCGTATCTTTCAAGATGAGTAAAGGTTGTTGTGTAACTTTTATTCTATGTTTGTGAATGACTAACATCATGACCAACATTTGGTCAGTTTGAAGCTTAAGGTTGTTGTTTATTACACCCTAAGGCACATGAAAAGGGCTTGTTCATTTCATTCATTTTGAAAGATTAAACCTATAGAGGAGATTAGTAAGTTTGTTAGGGTTCAAGGATTAAAATTAGACCTATGTACACCTTTTAAATGGAAGTTACCTTAGTGTGTCATCTACATGAAACTAGATTCATCCCTTGGTCCTAAAAAGGCCTGCAAATCTTTCCATCTCACATAAAGGTTCTTTGGACAAATTGACAAGGGTTAATTTTTTCCCCATGCAGAACTTTGATAAGAGTAGGAATATATCCTATCCAAAGTAAAATCCTGCAAACCATATACCCTCGCAGAGTCCTTTGTTTGTCCAATTAGTCTTGCTTTACGAAAGTTTAGAAGGTATGCAGATAAATCCCAAGACTTTCTCGACCTCTGCTTTTCCCAAAGGTGTTATTTTCTCTGCCACATCAATACACTCAGTCCTTTTGCGGGGATTCGATCATGATGTAGACATATTCAGTAGACCTCAAAAGATCCATGTATCCTCATGACTTTGAATATCTTCCACAAATCTAGTTGATGCCCAAACCTCCATAGAACCATTTAGAGTCCTTGTACTTGATTTAATCCAAAGGACTCCAAAGCTCTCGCAATTAACATAATACCCACAATTAACATAATACCCTCATTTTTCTACAAGTTCTAAATGAGGTCCTTGTGTCTGCTTTACATGAAAATGATATAGATTAGGAAAAGTCACAATATCTTTTCACAAATAGTCAATATTAATGAATTCCTGATCTGATAAAGGGTAGATTAATGAATTCCATGGATTGTTTTGATTAAAATTATGATGTTCTATTTTTGTAGGGTAGAATATCACAACTAAACGGTAATAAATGCAAAAGGGATAAATGCTTTAGGGAATCTCATTATAACAAACATCAGAGGGTTTTTTGAGGTCTTTTTGGGGTCCTGAATCACCAATGTAATTGTAACACCCAAATTTGGATCTAATCTTCATTCGAAGAGTGGTTTTCTTTTGCATGCTACAAAGACATCACTCTACTAACTTCATGCCCTTCTCCTCATGCTTCTCATCAACAAATTCACATTGAAAGGATGAGCTGAATAAAGATAGGTATATTGGTACTAGTGCTCAGAAAGGCATAAAAATCAAATCACTATTGAAGAAAGAAGACACTGCTCAATTCTAGGCTGTGTTCACACCTGCTTTTCAAGAAAACTAGTTCAAAAGTGAAGAGTCCACATAAAAATGTGCCAAATTTTCATTTTACTTGTCAACTCTTCAAGAAAGAAGATATTTTGTCTCATTTGACTTATCAAAAAGTGTTATTTCATTTTTTTCCATAAGGACAAAAAGCAAAAATGAGTTGTAACAAACTGTGCCACAAATATTAAATGCTATTGAATATGAGTCCTTTGTGTTGGATTAATCCTCACCACTCATTGTAAACTTAGTGCTCTTATCTCTCCTATATAAAGGCAATCACTTTCTCAGTTTTGGGGGTGAAACTATAGAATTGTTGAGACTCTGCTAAAATTTTGATCAAATACAAACAAATTCCAGGTGTTGTTTATTTATGTTGTGTTATTGATTGGGAATTTAGTTTTTTAGGTTCATTTTACACATTAGATAAAGTTCAATTGTAGTTCTAATGAATGTTTATGATATTTGATGGATTCCAAGTTCATACCATTGGCAATTTGCTAATTGTAAGTTGTTGTGTATGGTTAGTATGAACATTTGTTGAATTTTAGTTTGATTGTAAGGATTCAGTTAAGTTGTGCCTATGTTTCAAGGATATTTAATCAATTCTTATGATTTGAAAATGTCAAGTTTCCTTTGAAGATTGCACTATTTCTGTAGCATTGTGACTTGTTTGGTAAAACAAAAGTCAGTTTATTTCTAGAATCTGTCTATCTGAATCATTACTTTATGTGTAGTTGTCCTTAGGAACTTCTTAACCCTCTCTACCTCCCCATCTTTTGAACTTTTTTGAAAGAAAAGTGTTAGTTTAGGGAAAGGCATCATATCACTAATAAACTTGATGATAAAATATAGTTCCACATTTCTAATCTAAGAACTATTAGTGCGTTGTTATATTTTCTGTAGATTTATCTTTAGAAACCCATTCACTTTCTGGTTACCAAAGTGTAAGCCCCCTTATTGTAACAACAAAATACATCAACTACCAAGTCATTTCACATAGCTAAGACTTAGCTAAGAAAATACTTAGGTTAGTCTTTTTATGATTTGTTGGGATTAAATTCCTTTCAAGAGACCTATAATACTTAGTATTTTATCTAAGTTGTTGTGTGCAAAAACACCCATCAACACATACCTTTTATTTTCTTTCTAACGCCATTGAAATTCTCAAATGATTAGATATGTGGCATGCTGTGATGTGTATGCAAGGCTATAATTTGGTGCCATTAATGTGGTAATGGCATTTGTATCATGATTGTGACATGAAGTGTAATGAACACATTAAATGGCAGCCATAAAAAATGCAAAAGATGACTTATTTGATGATGGTGGCACATACTTTGAAGGCATCAAGTTTGAAATGACTTTCCCTTGAAGTCACATTTATTATGGGTGGTTTCAAAAATAATGTAAATCATTATCAGATCAATAGGAGTGAGGTTCTAGAGTTTTGGACCAAGGTTCTAGAGCATCGTTGAAAGGATGTAGCCAATGCATGAACTGGAACAAGGTTCTAGAGCATGAAATGGAACAAGGGTCCCAGACCATCATTGTAAGAATGTAACCAGAGCAAGAACTAGAACAAGGGTTCCAAAGCATCATTGAAAGGATGCTTTTAGAAAATAATGAACAAGGGTACCAAAGCATTGTTGAAAGGATTCTTTTGGAGCACAACAAAGAAGGGTTTTGGAGCATCATTGTAAAGGATGATCTCAAAACACAGAACATGAACAAGGGTTCTAGAGCATTGTTGAAAATAATGATTCTAGAGCACAAAGAATAAGGGTTCTGGAGCATTATTGAAAAGGATGCTCCCAGAACATGAAATATGAACAAGGGTTCTAGAGAATCATTGAAAGGATGCTTTAGGAGATAACAAACAAGGGTTTCAAAGCCTCATTGAAATGATACTTTTGGAGATAGCAAACAAGGGTTTTGAAGCATCATTGAAAGGATGCTTCTGGAATACAAAACTTGAATAGAGGTTCTAGAGCATCATTGAAAAGGATGTATCCAAAACACAGAAATTGAACAAGGGTTTCAGAGCATTGTTGAAAGGATGCTTCTGGAACACAAAATTCAAATAGGGGTTCTAGAGCATCGTTAAAAGGATGCTTTAGAAACATATAACTCAAATAGAGGTTTTGGAGCATTGTTGAAAAGGATGCATCTAGAACATGGAACTTGAACAAGGGTACTAGATCATCATTGAAAGGATGCTTTCAGAACACAAAACTTGAACATGGGTTCCAAAGCATCATTGAAAGGATGATTTTGAAACATAGAATTGAGGTTCTAGAGCATCGTTGAAAAGGATGCACCTGGAATATGGATCCTATAATCATAAAAATGACTTTCAGAGCTATGTCAAAAGGGTGCTTTTGGAGATAAATACATAATCACAAAATAATTTTAGGAGCATGAAGATCTTCCAAAGATATAGTAAAACTAATGAATGATTTTTTTTAAACCATATTACTTACCTTAATTTGCTATGCAAAGGAAGGATTTCCTTACATAACAAATGTCTTCTTGTGTTTCAACCATTCTTGTAAATTCCTCCTTGTTAACCAATTTTTGATAAAAACGTAGTCTATGACCATTTACAAGAAGTATTCTCATGTCTCCATCTATCAATTTTAGTTGTACAAGCCCATTATTGAACACTTCCTCCACTTCATATGGTCCCAACCAATGTGTTTGGAGTTTCCCCATGTGATCCTTATAGCGTGAATCAAATAGTAGGGCCCAATCCCCATTGTTAAATTTTCTTTCCTTGATATTTCTATTGTGCCATTCTTTCCTCTATTGTTTCATGGCCTCAAGAAAAATTTCATCCAACTCTTTGAGTTGAAGAACTCATTCTACCTAGGATTTGTTCATATCTATTGCTACTTCCATAGCCATCCTTAAAGTTTGAAGTTCAAATTCAATAGGTAGAATAGGTTTCTTACCAAAAACCAATTCATAGGGTGTGAATCTTGTGGTTGATTTCCACGTAGTATTATATGCCCACACTAATTCATGTAATTTTCTAGCCCAGTCTTTCTGTCCTGTTGAAACTATTTTGGTAAGTATAGTTTCTAGCTCCCTATTGGTTACTTCAACCTAACCATTTGCTTGAGGATGATATGGTGATGAATTTTTATGACTCACTTAGAAATGGTTGGTGAAGGTTATAAGGACTTTGGACATCAACTGGGGTCCTTGGTCTGTCACTATGGATCTGGGTGTTCCAAACTTGAGGAATATTCTATTATAGAGGAAATCAACAACTTGTTCCTCTCTAACTACTTTTAATGCTTGAAATTTTACCCATTTGGTAAGGTAATAAATACACATAAGGATGTACTCTCTTCCTTGAGAAGGTGGATCTATGGGTCCTATGAAGTCCAACCCCCACTTTTCAAATGGTTCAAGAATGACTTGCGGTTGAAGAGACATTTCATAGGATGTTGTGGGTTTGCCCACTCTTTGGCATTCATCACAGCGTTAGACATATCTCTTAACATCTTTATGCATGGAGGGCCAATAGTATCCAGCACCTAAAATTTTATGATATGTCCTCATTGCTGAAAAATGTCCTCCTGAGGGGTCTGTTGACCTTTTCCCAGACTGGATGCTTATTCCCAGATTTCCCTACAAGGTAGCCATCAGTGATCAACAGGATCTCTGGGCCAGGGGGTCAACAGTATAGGAGATAGACTCTATATTTTATCTCCTCTTCTTCTTCAGGCTCTGCAAGACCTAGGGGGGTATTCCCTACTCAACATCCATGAGGATATGCATACAAGGCTGGGATGCTGACAGAAAGCAGATAGTCCTCCTGTAAGTAGACCAAAACTGAATGATAAGAGCAAAGGGGCTAGCTTTGGGCCTATTAGCAGTTGTAGACAGAGGACTGAGGATCCTAAACTAACTCTAAAGTCCTAATGGTTGTTTTTAGATTTTGCTTTGGAGTTTAAGTGTGGATGCAAAGCTGGATATGGTTATAACACAAAACAAAGCATGATTGGTGCCTATCCAGGGCCTGGAGTCAGTAGACATACACCTGTGAATGATCAGCATGAACAACTAAAACTGGATTTCAGGGGGATATGCGTGATACCTGCCTTACAGGTATCTCCCAATACAGAGTGTTAGGTTATCTCTACTTATGGTATCCCTACTGCAGTATACCCTTCCCAATGTTCAACCTGAAAATAGTTTAATCTACCCCTTGAGCAGAAGTTAAAAGATCAGACATTCAACATAGGAATTCTATGCTCTAGAATCTAAACAATACCAAACATCCAGATTCAGAAGAAGAATACATGCAATACTGGAGACAGAATTAACACAACACATGCTAAAATAGCATTTCTCATATAAGATCAATCATGAAATCAGTGGGTTCATGCCAAAAACATACAACAAGAGATACATAAACTCACAGGTCAAGCTGTATAGAGCAACCATATCAGCTTGTTATGCATTACAGAGCCAAAAATCTTCAACTTTCAACAACCTTTCAAATGAGCAACACCACCTGCTTATAACAGCCAGGTAGGTGCTCAGCAATTAATTACAATGTTGACCAAAATTTCGCCAGATACACAGTATCAGGAAAATGGCGCTCAAACACAATCAGATTGGCGCCCAAACTTGAATGCAGCAGGTAGGGGAGGAGACAGGAAGATTTCTTGAGCCCTGCGCCACCATCCGCTGATGTACATCTTCAGTCAGGTACAAGATCGACCCACGCCATCGCCCATACCTCTGCAACAATCGCCATTAATGGCGCACCAACCCGCGGCCTTGGGAAGATCATCATACAGACTATCGCAAGCATTTCCCGCCGAGACTCATCATCATGATGTTTGAAAGTGCAGGATACCAATATCCCACATGCACCCCGCGATGACCTCAATTACACTTTATATACTAGGTCATGAGCATATATCATGTCGGTGCTTTTGCTCCTGACGACACTAGTATAGACCTCATCATCATCATCCTCCAGCAGCATGATATCCTGTTGTTCGAAATATCACCCTGACGTCATCATGATATTTGAAATACAACCTTCATGATAATCGGCACAACCTGATCCTTCGGAGGAACATCCTCCTGCTGAGCTTATAACAAAAGTCTGGCCGATGAACATCCTGATGACGTCATCATCATATCCTGCTGACGTCATCATCATATCTGCCTACTGCGCACCTCCTCATATCCGGATGACGTCATCATCATGTTTGCAAATATCAAGAGGTCTCTTCAAGATGATCAGTGTTAGAAATGTGATCCCCTCCGGACCTTGATGACGTCATCATCATATTAACATCATCATGATATTCGGAAGACAACCGGATATTTGGAAATATCCTCCTGATGTTCAAACATCAGGTTGCACTGTAGCTCCACTATAAGATCGGGGCGATAACTGAATATGATGATGCTGCTTGAAAAGACCACCCCCAGTAGATAATGCGCGAAGCCGGCAGGCGGATATCTCCTTGATATTAGCATCATCATGATGCTCGAGTAAACATATATCCGGGTGATATGAAAATATCACCCCTTCCTTCGGAATATCATGATGCAGATAGGCAGAAAGAAAAATATCACCCTGATATACGGATGACGTCAGCATCATCAGGATGAGAAACAAAGAACAAGGTGATACAACATCATCAGGATGATATTGACTAAGATCATCCTGACGTTCCAAAATATGATGACCCTAGTGAATATCGGGTCGCACTTAGAACTCTTCAACAACATCATCAGGATGATCATAACCAAGATCACCCGATGATAAAAATATCACCCCGGCGAAATATCATAAAGGCAGAAAATATGATGACCTCCACAAGCAGCAGGATGATAACTGGAAATATCATGATGATGACGACCCTTAGGAAAAAACAAGTTAGGTCGAACACTTAGAGAATAACCCCTTCAGGATATCGGGGCAACATCATCATCATGCTTGAGCAAGGTGATATTCGGAAGATCACCGGATACTTGAAAAGATCACCCCCGCAAGCAACTGAGGGCGCACTGTAGCTCACCAGTATCATCAGGATAATAAGCAAACATCACCCGACAGTTGAAATATGATGATGACGATGAGAAAAACAAGCCGACGAAGAACATGCTGATGTAGATCATCATCGAAGACAAGATGATGATGACGACCTCCTCCTCAGAGAAATATGATGCTGCAGCTAAAAAACGCTGAGGAGGTCCAACACTTAGAAAAATTGGGCAAGAAGATGAAGGCTTCAGATGAGGAAACCTCCTGATCATGACAAATCAGCCCCAGGTCAAAATAAGTGCTAACAGTGGCTCCGAATGGGGACGTGCAGGTGAGAACCTGCAGCGAGAACCAGATCTCCGGGTAGACCTGACAAAAAGCAAAAAACGCGAGCTATACAAGGCATTTACACTACATACATATTTTACAAATGTGCACAGCAACCAGATATTCATGCAAAATAGAACTTAAGGAATTGGCCATGCACAGGCAATTCCAGAATTTCACCATCTAGGGCCTGGAGGAAATAAGAATCCTCCCCATGAGTATTGCAAACCTGATATGGGCCCATCCATAAGGGCTGAAATTTACCATGTTTACCCTTTTCCTGATCTTTAGCATTCCAAATAAGCACCAGATCATTGACTTGAAACTTCCTTTTTGTAGTTCTCCTGTCAAACTGATATTTCATATCCTGTTGTCTTTTGAGATTGATCTGGTGGGCTTTCCTTCTGTCTTCATCCAATGCAACCAGCTGATTCACTCTTTCTGTCATGGGATCTTCAATGTCCTCATCATTTTCCTGAATGAATCTATAGACTGGTAGGAGATTGTTTATGGGCAGTCTAGCTGATGCACCATACACTAGCTCAAAAGGTGACTTCCCAATAGCCCTTTTCACTGTCACTCTGTCAGCCCATACTGCTAAGTTCAACTTTGAGTCCCAAGCTCTCTTGTTCTTGTCCAGTATCCTCTTGACAATTTTCATGATGCTCTTATTGCTTGATTCTGCTTGACCATTTCCTTGTGGGTGATATGGTGATGTATATGACAGGCTTATCCCATACCTGTTGCAAAAATCAACAAACTCACCTGATCTGAAGCACATAGCATTATCAGTGATAATCTTAAATGGTACTCCAAACCTGATGATGATGTTCTCTAGTATGAAGTCTGTCACCACCTTACTTGTAGCTCTTTTAGTTGGAATGGCCTCAATCCATTTGGTAAAGTAGTCAGTTGCCACCAAAATCCAACTGTGTCCCCCACTTGATTTGTCTGCAATTTCCCCTATAAAGTCAATTCCCCATTGCTGGAATGGAGCATCCACAGGTACAGTTCTGAGGGGTAAAGCACCATTATATTTCAGCTTTCCTGAGAATCTCTGGCAAGGGTCACACTTCCTTACTAACTTTTGTGCATCTGAAAAGAGAGTGGGCCACCAATATCCTGCCCTGAGAATCTTATGAGCTGTTGTTTGGGCAGTATAATGGCCACCACACAATCCTTTATGCATGTCAATCAAAATATTGTTAGCCATGTTCTTATCCACACATCTCAGCAGCACACCATCAGGGTTTTTCCAGTACAGCTCACCTTGAACAACAACATACCTGATTGCATGTAGCTTCAGAGTCCTCTTTTGATTGTCACTGAAATGGGAAGGACAATTCAGATTTTGCAAATAATAGACAATATCCTTGTACCATTCAGATCCTGACACACTTACATTCTCATCTTGGACTGCATTAACTTGGCATGCTTCCAAGTTTGACTGTGCCATCATCTTGGCTAGTCCTTGTCCTCTTATCAACTTAGTAACTTGTATATCTATGTTGAATTCCTGCAGTTTGTTTATCCATCTGCACCTTCTTCCAGTCACCTCCTGCTGAGTGAATATGTCTTTGACTGCAGCATGAGGCACATATGCAATGATATATGACCCTACAAGGTATGGTCTGAAACTTTTGATGGCTCTAACAAGTGCATATGCCTGCTTTTCCATAATATCATACTTCAACTCAGAGGCCTGCAGGGACATACTGAAGAAGGCGATGGGCTGTTCAAAACCATCTTCATTTTTCTGCAACAAACATGCAGCTACAGTATGAAAGGAAGCAAATGAGAACACTTGGAATGGCCTAGAAAAATCAGGAGATTTGAGAACAGGGGCCATCTTAATTGCCTCTTTGATATTCTGAAATGATTCTGCTGCTTCCCTTTCCCAGTTGACAGTTGCATCCTTCTTCATCATCTTGGAAATGTTCCTTGTAGTTTCTGCAAAGTTGGGAACAAATCTTCTAACAAAGTTTATCTGTCCAAAGAAGGACTGAACTCCTTTCACAGTTTTTGGCATTTGAATCCTGTCAATAGCTGCCACTCTCTCTGGATCTATCCTGACTCCATCCTTGGAAACAATGTGTCCCAGAAGCTTTCCTTCAACTACTCCAAAGGCACACTTCTTTGGGTTTAAAGAAATGCCATATTCTAGTGCTCTTATGAAGATCTTCTCTAGATGCATACAATGCTGCTCCTCTTTCTTTGAGTAGGCAGTCAGGTCATCCTGATATACTGCCAGGATTGAATCAATCAGCCCTGCAAAAGCAACATCCATTGCTCTTTGAAATGTAGCACCTGCGTTTGTTAGTCCAAATGGCATTCTAACATACACATATGTTCCCCATGGAGTGGTAAAGGCAGTCTTATACTGTTCTGATTCTTTCACCTTTACCTGATTATATCCTAAAAATCCATCCATCATGGATAGGAGTTCACAACCAGTCACTCTCTGCAACATAGCCTCCATATTAGGCAGTGGATAGTTATCCTTCAAAGAGGATACATTCAAGTTCCTGAAGTCCACACAAAGCCTAATATCACCATTCTTCTTCCTGACTGGGACAAGGTTAGACACCCAAGTTGAATGTCTGATTGGCACAATTATTCCAGCCTCCCTGAGCCTTTTGAGTTCTTCTTGCATCTTGGGAGCTAAGGTAGGATTTATAGGCCTTTGCCTTTGTCTAAATGGCTTAGCTTCAGGCTCCAGTGGGATCTCATGCTGGAATAAGTCTTCTCTATAAGCTTTTAGGTCCTCATATGACCAAGCAAAAACATGTTTATACTTTTTTAGCAATGCAATCAGCATACTTCTTATGTGTGGCTTGAGCTGTTTGCCAATATATACCTTCTGAGGGGCCTGAGATGTCCCCAAATTTATTTCTTCTAAATCCTCCTTATTTGTGGGGGATGTCTTTGTGACCATTTTGTCTCTACTGTCAAAGGCTCTTTCCAAAGCCACTAACCCTCTAGGGATCTTGTTAGTCTTCAACTGAATGATCTCTTTTCCCACAAGAGTCTCTTTTCCATCTACAGTTTCTACAAAAGATTGGAAATCAATCTGTTGGTTCTCATAATCATCTATGCAGTGCAAAAATTTCAGCAAATCCCTATCATCGTTAAAAACTTGCCAACTGCATATGTTTTCTGGTATGGCAGGCCTAATTTTAACCTCTACATCTGTGACACCTGACAGAGTGATGTCATCTGGCCTTATTGCCACATTGGCTAAGAAATCAGCCATAACATTTTTTGACCTTTCTACCCAGCCAATTGAAAATGCATCAAATAATTCAATAGTATCCCAAACAGCATGCTTGTATTGCTTCAGTCTTTTATTCTTTGCAGCATACTTATTTCTGATTTGGGATACAATCAGCTCAGAGTCTCCAAATACTCTTAACATTTTAATTCCATGTTTGAGAGCAATATTCAGGCCTAAGAGTAAAGCCTCATATTCTGCAATATTGTTTGTGCAATCAAACCTCAGCAAGAAAGAGGATTTGAGGAGCTTACCAGTTGGAGACAGGAAAACAACTCCAGCTCCAGAGCCTTCTTTTGCACAAGCTCCATCAAAAAACATGGTCCATAAGCCTTGCTGATCCAGCTCTTCAATGCAGGCATTTTTCTTTTTGTCTTCTGCATCATCTGAGACAACCTTGAAGTTATCACAGTCAGTGTCTACAAAGCATATCTGTTCATTTGCTTCTTGGTCTTCCACTGTCTCTGATGATCTTTGCTCTCTGATTAACTTGACATCCCTGCCTTTCATTGGAATCATGGCATATGACAGGTCCAGCTGCATACTTCCACCAATTAGTGCTGCCCATCTTCTTGACAGCAGCATACCATACTGTGGCTTGATGTCAACCACTGTTATATTCATCTTATATTTCTTTTCAGGAAATGCTGCCAGTTTGAAATCTACATCCTTCATGATTCCAATAACTGGTACCTCTCTGGCATCCATAGCATAACACTTCCCACATGCCTTGTCAATTTTTAATCCAGTTTGCTGCATGATAGCCAAAGGCATGACATTTGTGGATGCTCCAGAGTCAAGCATACAATTTCTAATTATTTTACCATTTATAACCAGGGAAACATAAAATGGTTCCACCTGTGAAGGACATTTTGTCATGGTCATTCCTAAATAGACTTCAGGAGTTTCATCTTCTTCATTACACATGACCTGTTTCTCACCCTGGGTCTGATCATTTTGCTTAGCTTGAAAAGGTACCCCTGAGATCAGGGATATTGTCCTATTCTTGATCTCTTCCACTTTCATGAGTTCCATAAGTGGAACAGAGACCTTTACCTGAGAGAGGATCTGGGCTATATCAAATGGAGCATAGTTTTGTACAACAGTTGTAGCTTGCTCCACAACCTTGCTTCTATCCTGAGCTGATTTAGTTTTCATTTTCATAGTTCCCTGATCATCATTCTTGTCTTGGGAACCTCTACTTTGATCTTCAGCCTGAGGGGTTTTGTTTTCAGGTCCTTGAAATTCATGACCTGCTCTGTATCTAAAGTTCTGCTTATTATTCACCCACTGCCTTTTTTGTGGTTCAGTTCCTTTATGACCATGCATCAGCTGACCTGCAGAAATATCCTCTGGCTGATGTGGGCTGCCAACCTGATTTTTACCTCTGAGATTGTAGTTGCTCTTGACCTGAGCAACTGCTGCAGCTGTGAAGGCTCTGATTTCCTCATCAGAAGGTCATTGTAGGTTACTCAGAAAATTGTGTGAGTTCTGAGCATACACATAATTATCCTCATCATCTTCATCATGTGGGGACTGTTGGCAGGCCTGAATTTGATATTCTGTATTGTCATCAGCATCATAAAGAGTATATCCATTGCCTATGGACATCATGTTAACATCATCATCCTGCACATGATGTGGCTCATTGCATTCATTACAGGATGTAGCATTATCATACAAAGATTGGGCAATCATGCACTGTGACTGTGAATGCGGCATCTGACAGATTATACACCACGGAGCATCATCAGCAATATTTATAGTTTTCTTCAGGGGATCAGGAGTTTCCTTGGCATGTTGAGCCCTCTGATTTGTGTTGTTACGTGGATATACAGGCTTACCATCATGCCAATTGGTGTTATAAGGCATATCATGTAACGATGGCCTCTTTTCCTGCCTTTGATAGACTTGCCTATCAGGACCCATTCCCTTTTCACTTCTAGCTAATCTATAGCTCAGGTCCTTGACAACATTTGCTAGTTTGTCTATCTTATCTTCAGGAGCAGATGTACTACCTTGAGTGTTCTGAGGCTTATTTGGATTTTGCAGAATTTTTACATCATCCCTTCTATTTGTCTTGCCTGATGCTTTCCTATTGTTTTCAATATTTACTGCAATTCTGAAAGCATCCCTGAGAGTGGCAGGACCTTTATCTCTCAGTCCATATGCAGTCTTTGCATCAAAGGCATTGATGTACAAAATTATGCACATTGGTTCATTTGGCCTCATGTGATGTGGCAGTTTGTTCAACACTTTAGTAAATCTTGCATTAAAGTCTGCAACCTGTTCATTTGACCCTTTGGTGATACTGGTGAACTCATTTACAAAGAAGCTAGGGTCAGTTTTATCACCATATTGCTCCTTGAATATCCTTTTAAAATCATCCCATGATGATATGCTCCGGTCAGGCAGATTCCTGTACCATTCTCTTGCCTCATCTATTAAGGATTGCATGAATGACTTCATGAAAACGTCCTCATGCTCAACCTCAAAATTATCCATGACATTTTGGAAGGCCTTTAGATGATCTTCTCCTGACACTGTATTATTTCCTGAAAACTTAGGCACTTGCAGCCTCAGATGCTTGTCAATGGGGTTAGGATACCCAGGAATACCATCAAACACCAGCTGCCTGAATCTATCTAGCTGCATGGGCTGTCTGTTTGGCTGATTGACATTAACATTTCTGTTTGCATTTTGGTTTCCTGCATGGTTCAGTGGTATCCTAGCATCATTCACATTTTGTCTGTCATCATGATGCTGATGTTGCATTTCATATCTTTGCTGATGTCTTTGCACATTTGCATTTTCTAAGGTAGGAACTGAATTATTTTGGGCAGTTCTCAAGGCTTGCACTTTCTGCTGTATATCATCTCTGATTTTCATGGCTTGTAGGTATTCTAATTCTGCTCTTAGACTTTTGATTTCTTCAGCCAACTGTTCATCCTTAGGTCTGGAGGTAGATGGTCTCATACCATTTGGGTCATCATCTTCATCATCCCTTAAAGACTCTGCCTCTTCAAACCTTTCACTTGGGTCTAGAAAAGGGCGTTCTTGGAACACCTCTGACCTCATTCTCATACTACCACCCTGTTGCCTCTCATATGCACCTTGAATATCAGCTTCTGCACTTGAAAAATAAGGAGCATGCTGTCCTGATGGCCTAGGGTTATCTTGTACCTCATCACTTTTTCTGGGGGAGCTCTCATGACTAGCTGAGACAGTTCCCTTTCTTCTATACATCATTCCTTTTGTTAATGGTAACTCTTCAAATAGAGGATTTTGTTGGGATCTTCTCCCCTGCATATAATTTTACCTTGACCGGTTGGGAGATTACTTCGGAGTCGCCACCTATTTCTAGGAACTGTTTTCTTCTGAAAACCAGGGTTCTTTCACAAGGTTCCCCAGCGGAGTAGATTACTGTTGCTGACTCAGATGGGTCACATATATATCACTGGAGATGATTAGATAGCACTTTTACTTCTCACTCCCCAGTAGAGTCGCCAATTTCTGTTGACCTTTTCCCAGACTGGATGCTTATTCCCAGATTTCCCTACAAGGTAGCCATCAGTGATCAACAGGATCTCTGGGCCAGGGGGTCAACAGTATAGGAGATAGACTCTATATTTTATCTCCTCTTCTTCTTCAGGCTCTGCAAGACCTAGGGGGGTATTCCCTACTCAACATCCATGAGGATATGCATACAAGGCTGGGATGCTGACAGAAAGCAGATAGTCCTCCTGTAAGTAGACCAAAACTGAATGATAAGAGCAAAGGGGCTAGCTTTGGGCCTATTAGCAGTTGTAGACAGAGGACTGAGGATCCTAAACTAACTCTAAAGTCCTAATGGTTGTTTTTAGATTTTGCTTTGGAGTTTAAGTGTGGATGCAAAGCTGGATATGGTTATAACACAAAACAAAGCATGATTGGTGCCTATCCAGGGCCTGGAGTCAGTAGACATACACCTGTGAATGATCAGCATGAACAACTAAAACTGGATTTCAGGGGGATATGCGTGATACCTGCCTTACAGGTATCTCCCAATACAGAGTGTTAGGTTATCTCTACTTATGGTATCCCTACTGCAGTATACCCTTCCCAATGTTCAACCTGAAAACAGTTTAATCTACCCCTTGAGCAGAAGTTAAAAGATCAGACATTCAACATAGGAATTCTATGCTCTAGAATCTAAACAGTACCAAACATCCAGATTCAGAAGAAGAATACATGCAATACTGGAGACAGAATTAACACAACACATGCTAAAATAGCATTTCTCATATAAGATCAATCATGAAATCAGTGGGTTCATGCCAAAAACATACAACAAGAGATACATAAACTCACAGGTCAAGCTGTATAGAGCAACCAGATCAGCTTGTTATGCATTACAGAGCCAAAAATCTTCAACTTTCAACAACCTTTCAAATGAGCAACACCACCTACTTATAACAACCAGGTAGGTGCTCAGCAATTAATTACAATGTTGACCAAAATTTCGCCAGATACACAGTATCAGGAAAATGGCGCTCAAACACAATCAGATTGGCACCCAAACTTGAATGCAGCAGGTAGGGGAGGAGACAGGAAGATTTCTTGAGCCCTGCGCCACCATCCGCTGATGTACATCTTCAGTCAGGTACAAGATCGACCCACGCCATCGCCCATACCTCTGCAACAATCGCCATTAATGGCGCACCAACCCGCGGCCTTGGGAAGATCATCATACAGACTATCGCAAGCATTTCCCGCCGAGACTCATCATCATGATGTTTGAAAGTGCAGGATACCAATATTCCACATGCACCCCGCGATGACCTCAATTACACTTTATATACTAGGTCATGAGCATATATCATGTCGGTGCTTTTGCTCCTGACGACACTAGTATAGACCTCATCATCATCATCCTCCAGCAGCATGATATCCTGTTGTTCGAAATATCACCCTGACGTCATCATGATATTTGAAATACAACCTTCATGATAATCGGCACAACCTGATCCTTCGGAGGAACATCCTCCTGCTGAGCTTATAACAAAAGTCTGGCCGATGAACATCCTGATGACGTCATCATCATATCCTGCTGACGTCATCATCATATCTGCCTACTGCGCACCTCCTCATATTCGGATGACGTCATCATCATGTTTGCAAATATCAGGAGGTCTCTTCAAGATGATCAGTGTTAGAAATGTGATCCCCTCCGGACCTTGATGACGTCATCATCATATTAACATCATCATGATATTCGGAAGACAACCGGATATTTGGAAATATCCTCCTGATGTTCAAACATCAGGTTGCACTGTAGCTCCACTATAAGATCGGGGCGATAACTGAATATGATGATGCTGCTTGAAAAGACCACCCCCAGTAGATAATGCGCGAAGCTGGCAGGCGGATATCTCCTTGATATTAGCATCATCATGATGCTCAAGTAAACATATATCCGGGTGATATGAAAATATCACCCCTTCCTTCAAAATATCATGATGCAGATAGGCAGAAAGAAAAATATCACCCTGATATACGGATGACGTCAGCATCATCAGGATGAGAAACAAAGAACAAGGAGATACAACATCATCAGGATGATATTGACTAAGATCATCCTGACGTTCCAAAATATGATGACCCTAGTGAATATCGGGTCGCACTTAGAACTCTTCAACAACATCATCAGGATGATCATAACCAAGATCACCCGATGATAAAAATATCACCCCGGCGAAATATCATGAAGGCAGAAAATATGATGACCTCCACAAGCAGCAGGATGATAACTAGAAATATCATGATGATGACGACCCTTAGGAAAAAACAAGTTAGGTCGAACACTTAGAGAATAACCCCTTAAGGATATCGGGGCAACATCATCATCATGCTTGAGCAAGGTGATATTCGGAAGATCACCGGATACTTGAAAAGATCACCCCCGCAAGCAACTGAGGGCGCACTGTAGCTCACCAGTATCATCAGGATAATAAGCAAACATCACCCGACAGTTGAAATATGATGATGACGATGAGAAAAACAAGCCGACGAAGAACATGCTGATGTAGATCATCATCGAAGACAAGATGATGATGACGACCTCCTCCTCAGAGAAATATGATGCTGCAGCTGAAAAACGCTGAGGAGGTCCAACACTTAGAAAAATTGGGCAAGAAGATGAAGGCTTCAGATGAGGAAACCTCCTGATCATGACAAATCAGCCCCAGGTCAAAATAAGTGCTAACAGGGTCATCATGATAAGCACGTAAGATGCTATAAGTCTCATCTAGTTCCATACATCTATGTAAAACTAGATCAGGCCCACACTTGAATAATAGACCATTTAAAACATGCACTTTCTCAGACAAGGCACCTTCTCTGTTTTACAGTGAATTCTAGTGGAAATTCCATGGTAGCTAGATAATTAGCTACATTTGTAAACCAAGATGTTTGAGAATATATTGCAAACAATTATTCATCTAGGAATTTGTCTTTCACTGGTTCACATTCTCCATTATTTTGATGTATTCTAGACAGAAGATCAACCACCACATTGAATTTACCTAGTTTATCTATAATAGTTACATTGAATTCCTAGAGGAGTAACAACTTATCTAATAATTATTACAGTAACAACAAGTTTATTCATTAAATACTTGATTGTTGAGTGATCTGTGTAAACAGTCACTTTGTAACTTGATAAATAGTGGTGGAATTTGTTGATGGCATGTACAGTGACTAGGATTTCTCTCTTAGTTGTGTTGTAATTTCTCTCTGTAGGGGTTAAGTTCTTGCTATGAAGAATATAGCATATTTCCCCCCAGGTTCATCCTCCTATCCTAAAACTACACTAATAGCATCATTTGAGGCATCTACATAAATATAGAATGGCAAGTTCTAGTTAGGCCCACATAATACTGGTGCAGTTGTTAGTTTTTCCTTAATGATTTTAAATGATGTTTGGTATTTTGGAGTCTAAGAGAACTCTACATATTTTTGGAGAAGGGAAAATTTTCAATAAATCTTTGATAATAGACCATGTGTCCTATAAAGCTATGCACATCTATTTGGGTTTTTGGAGTTCTAGTTTTTGTATTACTTCAATTTTCTTGGGATCAACTTTAATACCTTCTGCAGATATGTGATGTCTTAACACAACCCCTTTTGCTACCATTATGAGGTATTTTTCATGGCTCAGGGAGAGTTGGTGTTCTTCACACCATTGGAGAACCTTGTCCAAGTTTTGAAGTGCTTCCTCATATATAGTTCCATACACTATGAAGTCATCCATATAAACTTCCACACAATCATTTACATGCTCAACGAAGATGGCCATAACTGCTCTTTGAAAAGTAGTAGGATTATTGCATAGACCAAAGGGAAGGACTTTATATGCAAAGGTTCCCCATGGATAGGTGAAAGTCATTTTATATTGATCTTTAGTAGCAACTTGTATCTGATTGTAGCCACTAAACCCATCCAAGAACAAGAAATATTTTCTACCAGCCAAATTGTCAAGGAC
Source organism: Cunninghamia lanceolata (assembly GCA_027924645.1). Lineage (NCBI taxonomy): Eukaryota > Viridiplantae > Streptophyta > Pinopsida > Cupressales > Cupressaceae > Cunninghamia > Cunninghamia lanceolata. The sequence goes on along the minus strand of BSBN01000481.1, from coordinate 875,132 downwards.
TTGGTCTATGAATGGTAGGGGAAAATAATCTCTATATGATGCCTTATTAAGTTCTCTATAATATACACACACTCTCCACTTCCCTCCTTTCTTAGACACAACCACAAGAAGTGAAATCCATTTACTATCAAAGATGGGATAAATAAATATTACTTGTAGGAGTTTTTCAATTTTAGTTTTAACCACATCTCTGAGTGTCGGGTTAAGTCTTTTTTGTGGTTGTCAAATAAACCTTAGACATCTTCAGTGTAAATGTGATGAGTATATACCTTTTGATGAATCCCCCTCATATCCTTGTAATCTCAGGAAAAATCCTTGGATATATTTATGAGAACATCAAATAATTTGATTTCCTACTACTTTGTAATCTAGATGTCAATATTAAGGGTTTTTCCATGTAATATCATGATTGATTTTGACCTTGGATAATTGGAAGAGACCGTATAAGTTTCACTCATCAATGTTTTGAGGGGGCAACTATGAGGTTGCATCATGTGGAAAGTGGTTATGCCCTTAAAAAAACTATTTGTTCTTAGTATCAGGTTGGCCATCAGATAGTGGAATGTTATAAGAACATCTTTTTCATTTTATGTGAATTCCACTTTATTAGTTTAGATAAGGCTCTCAAGGGTTCCATTCATCTCCAACTCTTCTTCACTATTTGAGTCTGTTTCACAGTTGCTTTCTCCATTCATCTCTAGATTGTCATCACGTTCCCACTCATTCCCCACATCTTCAACATGTTTAATTACTACCATTGCCAATGAGGCTAGGTTTTATTTTTTATTATATTGTTTTGATTCATCCACCCAAACCTTATGGATTTTTCTTGTAAATGGTTGAGAAAGAGGGTTAAGTGACATTCATTTACTATTAATGCCATTTGAAATGGTCATTCCTCTTGATCTACAGTCTATCTAGGCTACAACTGTAGCCATCTAGGGTCTCCCCAATATTAGTGGGTATCCATCCTTAGGGATTTGTAATAGGATTATATGAAAATATACCAAATATTCCCAGTTTTCAACCATAATCAAGATATTTTCTAAGATTCCCTTAGGGACATCAATGGACCAATCTTCCATCTAAAAAATGGTATTCGTGGGTTACATATTTGTTAAGGCCAACATCTCCATGACTCCTATGGTCATGGCATTAATTGCAGCCCTCAGATCAACAAGTGCATTGGGAATTCAAACTCCATTAATTGATACCGTTATAATAGGGCTACTAGGGTCACCATACTTTGATAAAAAAAAAATCTTTGAAAAGGAGGTTAGATAAATAACGATCAAAACAAAATTCTCTAGAAAGGATGTAAGCTAAATAACCAAAAAATTGCACAATATTGATTTGTTTCTTCTTTCTCCCTAATCTTTTCATACATAGTTTAACTAGTTGATTCAATTATGGGATCTCCCTGATGGTGTACAATAATTGAATTTCAATATTTAGGCATCTAATTTATTGAATCAAGTGGTTTTCAATTGGCATCATTGCTTCTAAAGGACATGTTGATCATGATGTTAGTCACAATACACATAGATAAAGAATTCACAAACAAACCTTTATCGTCTTGAAAAGTATGATCAATCTAGGATGAATTGATAACTCCAAGGCTCCTTAGTCAAGTCTTGAGCTTCTAATAATCTCTCAGTTATTTTGATGTGAGTTTCTATTTTCCATTCATGGGCCTTACGTTTCTATTTTGAAGTGATTCATATCTAGATATACTCTGTTCTTCTTGTTTTCTATGAATTCTCAACACACAAGGTTAAATCCTACTAAATTTAACCTAATCATGTAGATATTCATGTAAGTTTGGTCAATTCTTCTGCATATCATTCTTGTTAACTTGATTCATGATGATTTGTGTTTAATTCTTCTGAAACTATCTCTAATTCACTAATCATAAACTAATTCTTATTAAAGTCCACTTCTGCACTGTAAGTTTGCTTAAATGATGTGCTTATAAGCTGCTATTTGAGTATTTTGGTCATTGTTAATGGTTCTATGCATGATATCTTCAAATCGACATGCTATTTTCTCAAATATACTAAAGATATTCAGTTACCTATGAGATATCAACATATTTTTCTATATTTTCTCATTATTTTCTATTTATTTGCAATTATGATGACGATTCAAATGAAATTAAAAAAAATGAATTAATGCTTTCTAATTTTACTAAAATAAGTGAGTTTCAACCATTGTCGTATATGTGCAATTCAATACTTCATGAAATAGAGATGAAAACTAAACCATGCTATGCCAGGACATTCCACAACTTCACACAGTTGGTTCTAATCTTCAAAGGAATAGGAAATCAACAACAAGAACTAGTAGATATGCACTCCAAGGGATGTAGCACATCACAGTAACAAGTCAGGATGACATCTAGAAGATTACTCAAGGTTTACAATGTAGCTATAATTTGTATCTCTATTGCATTCAGTATTCAAAATGTGAACATATTTACAATTGGTCTTGAGATAGTACCATGATATTCAACAGTCTTATCTCAATTAAGCTCCTAATGAATTTACAAAGTGCAATCCACCTCCTTTTATAGAGTAAGGAAGGGATGCAGTTACAAAAGATCATGTGGTCAGTATTCATTCATTACAATCAACGGTTCATATCACATTGACTAGGTCAATAGACTAAAACACGTGGCATAGGTCGCTAGTTGGAAACCATCTGATGGAACATAGCTGTCCTTCTGGAATACTCTTCAAAAATTATGTTGACATAGTTAGCATGTCCGACCTATGCTCTACATTTGTGTTCATTCTTCTTTATCCATGGATGGGTCATCCTCTATATGTACATTAATAGTCCCTCTAATGAGTTCATATGCTTGGAGTACTCTATCTATTTCCCCTCCATCTAGTACTTTAGCCTTTTTAACTGCATGCCCCTATGATTGGAATTGGGCTTGTAAAGTTATCCACTTGTTCTTCCAGTTATTCAATGTTTCATTATATTTCTCTACCGTAACCCTCATCCTCATAGATTTGTCAATTATATCTTTAGAGAAATGACTAAGTGGATCATTTGATGCAGGCTTTAAATTATCCTAGAAAGCTTTGGTGGTGAAGCCCACATCTTGATTCTCTATCTTCCCTTCAACCTTATTCTTCAAGGGCTTCTAAGATGTCTACTTCTTTAGATAGGAGCTCATCCAGTTTGACACTGATATCCCCAACTTTGATATTGAATTTATTCAAGACATCTACCTCAAATTTTACATCCTCACACTAGATATCCAGTAAATGTGAAGTCTGGGTTGTCAGGATATTGCTGGATATCAAGACATTTACATCTACCTTCTTCATTTCTACAATAGCAGCTAGATGTTTGTCTTCTTGTATAGACCTCTGTGCAACCTCCCTCTGCATTTTATAAGCCTTGGTCTTTAGAGTGTTGAGTAGGTCCCAATTGTCTAGAGAGGTCTTTATTATCTATTCTCCTTCGATGAGGAACCAGATAAACCACTTGTCCATTACATGTGATTTATGCTTCATGGCATCTAGTCTCGTAATTTCATCCTGTGATATTATTGCCAGTGAAGTGGATGTGGATATGGGAATATTAGTGGGTACCACTAATCCCCTTATGAATGTCTGCATTTGAGCAATGTGCTCTCGATGCTCCTTATTATTTTCCTTTTCCTTTTCTATTCTGGCCAATAGGGTGTCAATGATATCCTTGGCCTCTTGACCTTCTTGTTGTTCAGTGGCAAAGCCCAGGTCTACAATGGTTATCTAAAATTCAACTACACTTATCTCCCCTTTAGCCTTGTCCACAATAGGCACAACTATTTGAGTTGTCCTTTTGCTTGTTGCAAGATCTCCTCTTTATTGTAGAGGTAGCCTTGGCTCTCCTCTTTGGTTTGGCTCCTTGAGACAAAAATAATGAAGAAATGTCAAAATTTGAAGAATCAAAGAATGTGGGTGGATTCACCTCCTATTGAAGCCAATGTGGCACATCATCTTTAGACCCTTCCTGGTCTGTATTCTCAATGTCAGCATCATGAGATTCCATGTTTTTCTCTTCCAGGGTATCATCATCATCTCCCTGTTGTTGTTCTTCTTCTCCCCTAATATGAACCCTTTCATCTACTTTCTATTGCTCATCAATTGTGGGGTTCTCCTCTGGTATTTTCTCACTTTGATTAGGTATCATTTGTTCATCCTGAGGTGGGGGTTGTTCTACACCAGGTCCTTGATGACCCTATTCCTGGATATCTTGATGATCTTTTTGTCTATCTTCATTCATCTTTTCTTGTTCCTTATTGTCATCTTCTGTCATTGGACCTTCCTGTCTAGATTCTGACACATTTGTATCTTTATTATCTTGAGTTGCAGATATAACATTAGGACCTAACTGTCTAGATGTATCAGTTACCTCCTCTTTTTCAACATGCACTTGTTTAGTGTCTTGGACAACATTATGATCATGCATTTCTATATGCATGTCCATGGCTGTATTGTCTTCTACCTTATCATGCTCCAAGACTGTATCCTTAACTTTATCTACATCATCATCACCTTGATATGCTAAATCAATAACTGCTGGGATGGTCACATGACCAATTAATCCCTTTATGCCAATTTGCTAGACCACGACCTCTGGATTATCCTCTTCTATTTCTTCCTCCCTCTCCTATTGTACTATGGGAGTGTTTTAAGGTGTCACCATTGTATTTTTTATCAATGATTCCATGGGGCTATCTCACCCTCTCTTTTCTTGTTCTCCTCCATGATCTCCTCTACTAATTTAGTCTTGAATTTAATAATGCTGGGGATAGAAACATTATGCTGTAGACTTTTTTGGACTTCCCAGCCTTTATTATACCTTCACCTTTAAGCACAAGGTCTGGGCATTTGTCTACTGCTCCCCTCATTATTGGTGCTTGAGCTTGGCCTCTTTTGGATGACCCTTCTTGAGTTCTCTTTCTCCTTTTTATTATTAGGGGCTACCCATCATCATCACTTTCCTCCAAGTCTTCATAAGTAGTGCCCTGATCTACTGTAGACTCAGGTTGTTTATTAGGCTTCTTAGATTTTGCTGCAACAGAGGTGGAGGCTTGCCCTTTCTGAGGTGATGGCTTTGGGGTGATCTTGACACCAATATTCATTCCTACCCTCTTGGCGGATTTAGATGAGCCTTCCTATATCCTCTTCTCTAGAGCTTGTCTCTTATATTTAAGGAAGTCATCATACTCTTCCTTTGCCAATTCTTGTCTTTTCCTTTTGTTGTCAATAGTCACGGACACCCCCTTGGCCTTGAGTGCAACAACCTCCTTCGCTACCTAATCTTTGGTTAGTTGCATGACCCTCTGAGTTATTATTTCTAGTGAGGTTTCCTCCAGCTGGCTCCAGTCAGGTGGGGAGATTGTCTCATTGTATATCTTCTTCTCCTCATACTCTTGAGACATGATCACTTCATCATCTGCACATAATTGTAGGGGGGACTAGAATACAATCCAAGCAATGGATTTGTTTGAGTGTGAGGCTTTGGTAGCTCCTCCTTCTGACTTCAACATCATCAAAGCAATCAACCCAATAATCCTCTATGTGCACCTGATGCATTGACTTCTTCAATAATGTTTCCATTGTATGATAAGGATCATACTATCTTGATAAAGGGAAAGGCTACAAACACATCAACTGCAATCCTCCTATAGCCTCTTTAGCTGTTTGAGTATTGAGGCACATGTACCAGCTAATCATAAGTGGAAACATGACCTTGGGTATTTTATTTTTCTGGACAAATACCTGATGTGAAGGCAATATTTATCTGGCCATCTTCGTCACTATGACCTTATCCGTCTGGTATCTTGGCAACATCATACATTACCCATCAAAGCCCTCCATTCTTATGTATGTAAATGCAGGGAACTGGATAAACCATGATCCATTCTTGCTTATTGTTTCTTGAGATTCCATGCTCATTCTTTTTGCTCCATCCTCCTCCATTGTTCAGACCAGATGCATGATGAAGCAGTCATTAACTCTCTTATAGTGTTGGAGTGATGCCCTCCTACCTAGTTGTGGATAATGATCCCAGATATTTACATCTCCAGGATTATGACCGACCTTGCCAACTCTTTGCAAATCATTAAATGTGCCTTTGGCTGCACATGAATACACTACATAGGAGGTCATATAGAACATGTTTGTTTTTCCTCCTAGCTTCTTCATACTTTCATCAATACTATCACTGATTAGTTTTGCCCATTGTGGTGTCTGATTGGTAGACTCTATCATCCTTATGAGGCCATACATCCAGTTATCAAAACAACCTACATTTGGTCTGCCCCTCATCAAACTGAGCATAACCATCATGTATTAGTACTTGGGGTTGACATAGAATTTGTACAAGTGTACAGGCAATTTAGCCGATGCCTTGTATGTGTTGTTGCTAGCCCTCTAGGAGAATACAAATTTTCTGCACTCCTTGAAACTTCCCTGATATTGTTTCTCTAGGGCTCCCAAATTGATCTTATACAAATTAGATGATGGTAAATTGAATGTGGCAGTGATGCCTACAACAGAGAAATCTGCATATATGCGACCATGTTTCTCAACCCTTCTGGTGTGAATACTGTAGTTATTAGCACATTCTGCCACTATCTCAATGGCCTTTGTTGCATATGGGAACCCTCCAATGTGCAACATGCCTGAACTGTATATACTCATGAGTAATGGATCCCCACTGCCTCTCTCTGATTTGGCTATCCATTCATCAAGATCAATGTTCCTCGGGTGTGTGTCACCTATTTTCCCATATGTGAATGCTGACCCTCTGGGTTGTATACACATAGGGGTCAAAAACTTAGTATCTGACCTATTCCTACGAATATCCATTGTATCCTGTAATGACAAGTGTACATGTCTTAACCTAACATGCATTTTAGTGTTTTTGATCTAAACATTTTGTGTACATCATGGCATTTTACTTTTTGCAAAAACATATATGAGCATCATCATATGAATTTACCTAAGTAAAAACCATTTACCTGCTTACTATTCAGAAATGACTAAACAATAGTTTCATTTGTTACATACCTAATTTCCATGTCTTAAACCTAATTTAATGATTTCAGGATATGTGGGTTCACTATTCAATCACCCTCCTCCGTTCACCATTTAAAGTGCACCCTACTCTGTTGAGATCGCAGATTGCTTTAATGGCGGTCTTAATCTCACATGAGCTCTATAATCTCTTGTTGAATTCTTGGTAAATGTAAAATGAACATAAATCACCTATTTCAATCGTTAACATTGGTGAATTAGGGCGTAATTAATGTCATAGTATTTGTGTCCATGGATATACATGCAGTGTTCTTAAGATCACAACAGGTGATGTCATGTGATTTAAAATTTTCAATATCCACCTACCGTTAAATGGCATTTAATATGAGGTCTACATATTTGAAAATGCCTGGGTACTTCAGCAATGTACCCTCACTTTCAGAATGTGCACGTGATGTCATCATGATGTTGGTCAATGTTGACCAGATGTGGGAAGCAGGTCATGAAGAACTGAAGGGATTTTTCCTTTTGTTAAGATATCAGGGCATTATGATATGTCCATATGGATTGGTCAACATGCTACGTGGCATCCTCTTATTGGTTCTTGGAAATCTACGTGTTATGGGTCCTGAGGGTAGATATGTGGATATTAAGAAATATCTGGGTATTTGGTTATGCGAAATGTCTCCCCTTTTCTAAAGATGAGGGTGACGTCACCATTTTAGATAATGTTTCTAGATTAGTCATAATGTGATGTCATTGTCATCTTAGCGAATGTCAGGGTGCTAAGATAATGTCTAAATATTTGAAATTTATCATTGTATTGTGTAGGGTCAGGATATTAACTAATATCTGAGATCTTAAGGAATGTGATGACCTTTCGATGTCAAGTGTCTGGGTAATGTCATCTCCTTATTGTTACTTCCTTATGATGGTATTGAATGACGTCACTAGGATGTTAACTAATATACAGGATATTAAGAAATATTTGGGCACTTAGTATTGTCATTGTATTTGGGTAAGTCCACATATTAGTGAATATCAAGGTTAAAGAATGTGCACCCTTGCATAATGTACATGTATTTTGATGGTTTACTGCATCTCAAGTTTAAATTTGATGTCTACACATTAGTGAATGTGCGGACATTGAGTTCTACTTTGTTAAAACCAGTGATCAGGATATTGACTAATATCTGAGATATTAAGGAATGTGATGGGCCCCTACCTTTGTGATAGTTTGAAAACTTTGACCAGGTATAACTTCTTATTCTTAAGGACTTTTGGGGTGATCTAAAAGGCAAACCTGTTGAGAATTTTGCATTCTTTCTCCTGATGAGGTTTGTGATAACAAAATCTAACTTTGAAAATCAACCCCCTTTTGAGGTCTTGATATGCACAGGATGACATCCTGACATGTGTCTAATACTAACTCTTTTTACTATACCACCCAAAACAAGGGAACAAACAAGCAAGCAAAAAGTTGGGTCCCTATTTTGCTGGGGCAAAATGAGGTGTGTTGTGTAACCACAAAACAAATTCCCACCAAAGAAAACAACAAAATTCAAACAATTCAAGAGATGAGGACAAACTAGAACATAATGTTCCAACTCCTATCAAGAAAACACCCCAATTTTTTTGATTGATATCATGTTCATCAATATAATAATGTTGAGAAGGGATCAGGTGTGTGCATGTGATTCATATCCCTCATCTTGAAGATAAATTGAAAACACTAGTGACTGGTGTTAAGCTACATAGTTTGGTTCATCCCTCATAGCCAACTTGGATAGTGCTTTGCTGCCAGCAGGCGTCCATAGCCTTAGTATAGTTATCATTGCAATTCCCCTAAGTAGAGCCCCACTACCAGTCAAGTGTCTATAGCCCCAGTAGAGTTACTTAGATGGCCTAATTATCTCTTTTAGATATTCAATATATTTCTTTCTTTTGGTATCAATATTCATAAGATGTTATCATGTAAGCACATTTAGGTGTGGTCAATTGTTCTTTAGGTTGGGAATTGCATTGGTAGCAAGGGCAACCTTTATATTTTTCACTTAACACTTACACTGGTATGTTCAACAAGCCCAAGGCTGTTAGGTGTAAACAATAAAAGTTATCATTGATGAACTGGATATCACATACTTGATCAAAAACATCTCCCTAACATGAGTTACAATCTATATAAGAATTTGTCTTCATTTATTGAATTCTGACAATTTTAGTAATTTTCTAAGAGTGATAAGATGCTCTATTTTGCCCAACCAAAATAAGGATTCAACAACACACAGAGCAAAGCAAAAACACCCAAAACAAACTATACAAAAAGCTATAGAGGATGTACATTATCCACATATGGTACATTATACTAGTATGAGCCACCTAGGCCTGAAAATAGTGTTTGAGGAATGTCCATTGACTGGCAATGAGACATCCTCACCTGTTAAAGTTTTAAGTCTATAGGTACTATCATCCAGAATTTCTGAGTTTTGAAAGGGACATATCTAGAGTTTGTCAAATTTCCCATGGTCACCCTTCTTTTCATGTGCTTTGTCCCATGATAGGACTAAGTTTGAGATTCTAAAGGCTTTCACTCTGGCTCTTTTGTCAAACTAATGTTTGACAGTAGCCTAATGTTTGGTGAATTATTCTATCGCTCGATCTCTCTTCTCTTCTAGGTGCATTAATTGAAGTAATGTAACCTATTGTTTGTTGTTGATGCCTAAGTACTTTAGTGCAAATTACAGGGTAGGGATCTTGAGGGTGACTGGGAGGATAGGATCCACCCCATAAACTAATTGATAGGGATAATTTCCCAGTGCATTCTTCATTCTAGTTCGATCTACCCACATGGCATATTTGAGTAAGGTATTCCATTCTCTGGGATTCTTTTCAATCAATTTCTTTATGATGTTTAGCAAGTTCTTATTGGTTGACTTTGCTAAGCCATTTCCTTCGGGATAATAATTTGAGGAGAATTTCAAGATAACCCCATGATCAAAATCCTGACTAGACAACTTTAAAGATGCAAAAGCTGGTCCATTATCATACACAAGGGCATAAGGAACCCCATACCTAGTTATGATGTTATTCTCTAAGAACCTGATCACATCCTCTAAGGTGCATATCTTACTTCTAACTACTTCAGTCCACCTAGTACAATAATTTGTGATTGTTAGTACATACCTGTGTCTTGATGAGGATGGAGGATTAATTAGACTAATGAAATCCATGCCCCATTGTGCAAATGGGTGCATCTCCATGACTGGTTGCAAAGGCTGTGATGCATATCTTTCCTTACTAGATGCAGTCTGGCAAGTGTGACAGAATTTGATGTGATTGGTAGTGTCTTTGAAGATGGTTGGCCAGTAATATCGTGCTCTTAGGATAGCATGAGTGGTGGCTAGGTGAGACCCATGAGCTCTACCAAATCTATCATGTAACTCTATGAGGACTTTGACAACTTCTAGCTTGTCTAAGCATCTAAGATATATTGCTTCATAGTTCATTTTGAAGAGGACTGATGAGTGCCAAGTTGCACTCATGAAATACATCGTTTTGCCTCTCTTTTTCTCCTTCCTAAGTCCATCTTTCCTAATGTCTGCACCCAAATCAACTAGTAAGATCGTTCTATTTAATAATTAATTGAGATAGATTACTTAAGATTATAATTTCTGATTGAGTGACTATTGTGCATGGAATTGATGGAAAAATGCAGAAACTTCTCTTTTTGATTCAACAGGTGTAGATGCCAGGAACAATAATTTTTGTTCATCTCCGGAGATAGTCTTCAATGATCTCTAGAGACAATACCAAAGTGCCTTGACACTTGAAGTTTTGAAGAAATGAGGAATGCCTCTCCGGAGCTCTACAGGAGTCTAGAGCATCTCCGATGCTAAACTAAGAAAGCTACGTATCTCTGGAGTTGCAGATATATCTTTGGAGCTGCAGACATATCTTCGGAGCTGCAATCAGGAATAGTTATCTTCGGTGCCTCTTGAGAGCAGGGTATATTTCCAGCATAATTTGCCGACCAAGCACTCTCAACAGTGGTCATAATACCCCTCATTTCACTCAAATCATCACCTGAGTGATGACGGGTCATCTTTAGTTAAACTGCTGAAGTTTTATCTTTTCAAAGATTTTGCATGAGTTATGGATGGAACTAATTCAATATCCTCATTTTCAGGGCCTCGATGCCCAAATGTATTAAGACTCAGACTTAGATTTTGAGTGGACTTCTGTTCCACTCAAGTCTACTTTTATTTGCATGATTTTCTTTCATAGTTAAACATCTAGTGTAATAAAGAGATGGATGTCATCTCATAGAAGAATGGATAGATAGGTTAAGTGATGTGTCATCACTCTTTGGATATATACTTGTAGAAACAATAGAAGAAATATACAATGATTGAATTATTCTGACTCTCGGTAATCTCAGTTTTGTGTTAGCAATATTTTCATGAATGCAGAGTGAATGAATTGGATTGGATCTAGTTGTAATCTTCTTTTGTGCTAATTCCCTACTGTAGCCTTCAGCCCCAAGGGTGTGGAGTAAGGGCCCAGTCTCACCACTAAGGTAGGAGGCTAGTACCATTATTTTATTAATTCAACTTTCTGTTATGCAAAGTATTTACTGATTTTGATAGGTAGATGCATGTTACTGTTTTAAGATTGCTTTGAGTAAATTTCTTGTTTTATCCTATTTTTAGCATTCCTTAAATTTATTTAGTAAGTAGATAGATTAATCTTTTCAAGTTAGTAGAAGCAGTTCAGATTAGTTAGGAAAATTGATAACTATAGAATCCCTAGTTGCAAACAGCCGTGGACACAATCCCTGGATTATTGACATCTGAAAAATAGATTAATTGATGAGGTACATTGACACCTTGTCATTTTTGGTGTCGTTGCCGGGGATGTATTGTGTTAATTAGGGAAACTGGGTTAAAACAATTTTTAGGATAGATCTATATGGTTAGAGCTAGAGATCTGAAAGGAAGATATATCAAGTAGACACCCCAACAACAAACCATAGGGGAAAGAAGTGGGGTGGCACAAGATTTTGTTTAGGAGAGAAACCTAGAGCCTACTTTGGAAGCCGCACCTCAGAACAATAATCCCTTAGATCCTCCAAATATTCCACTTGCCAATTATATCCAGGAATTACAACAAAAGTTTCAAGCAAATCCTCTGGTAGAACCTAGTTTCCTAGAACCTTAGGGAGAAGAACTAGTACTAAACATGGAAAATGAAAATGATAATCATGGGGAAGAGGAAAATCAGGCTCCAAGAACCTTCTCATATCCTATTGTTTTGGCTGCTGGAGATAATGCTCCTATGAAGAATATCTCACCAGCACACCTGCCAAACTTTAGAGGACTTTCTTTTGAGGATCCAGATCAGTTCTTGTTTGAATTCAAAGTAGTATGCCAGACTTATGATTATAGATCAGATAACCAAAAACTCAAATTATTCCCTTCAACTCTGAAATATTTTGCGATGAGATGGTTTATGGGTTTACCCTAAAATTCTATCCATTCTTGGGATCAGATGGAAATAGAGTTTTTTGGAAAAATACCAAGATTACTGCAAATCCAGCAATAAAAATGAAGAATTGTTTAAAATTAGGCAGGGGGAGGAAGAATCCTCAGAGGACTATGTGGATAGGTATAACTTTGCCTTGAGAAGGTATGGTAACCCAATAGATCACTCCTTAGCTAGAACCCTGTTTGTAAAAGGGTTGGATAATGAATCAAAATAGGCACTGGACTTAATAGGAAAAGGGAACATCAACAAAATAGAAATACCTGATATAGAAGAACTCTGCAGAAACTATTCCAGAACCCAAGATGGAGTGAGGTCATCCAAAACTTTTAAAGGGAGGAATGAAATAGGACAGTTAATGGAGGAGATTGCAAATCTAAAAATAGACATTTTGGTCCAATTAAATACCACATTGGATGGGATTCAGGCAAAAACTAGAATAACTGATCAAAACAGAGCAACTAAACCAATCTCCATCTAGTGTCCTAGGTGTAGAAAAAAACATCTATTGAAAGAATGCCCTTTAGACAAATTAGAGATTTGTCAAATCTATGATAAGGAACATCCTACCAATCAATGTAGTCAACTTCCAGCCTTGAAAAGATTGAGTAAGAAGAATGTTGTAATAGAAGAGGAATTGAACTATGTGGGACAAAAACAAGCTGGGAATTTTCCTTACAATCAGTATCCAAACCAGCCCTCTTATAGGGGTCCTTCTAATTGGGGAAATAATTAGTGGAATCCAACTTGGCATGGGCCTCAAAATAATCTTCCTTGGAGACAACAGAATTGGCCAAATCAACATTGGCAAAACCAAAATTGGCAAAATCAGCCTTGGGGAAATCAATAGTGGCCACCATAGTTTGGATCACAAAACATGCAACCTTAATGGGGTTCTCAACAGGGATATAATCAACAATACCAGGGACAACCTAGACATTTCCAATCTCAACAACAAGATTTACTAACTAGACCCTCCAACACACAAGGTCAAACACAAAATGAACCAATTAGTCAACCACCTTTACCAGCTCAGCCTATACCAAACCCACGGAATAAGCAGGGAGCAGCTGTTTACATGATAGAGCAAGAAAATCTAGCTAGAATTAATGCTATATATTCAAATAATCTCCAGCTACATTCTAGGAAAGCATTCCCAAGACCATCTCCTCCAACAATAGTTGAAGTGACCAATGATGAGGAACCTAAAAATTCATCCACTCAACCCCTAGCGGAGATTACTAATGAAAAAGTGCTAAAAGAATCATCCTTGGACAACTCTGGAGTTGCTCCTAAAAGACTGACTCTAGAGAACATTCCTCAACACAATTCTGACAAGAGCTTCAGAGATGCTCCAGAGATGGAAAAACTAGCACCATACCCAGAACAGCTTAAACAGAATGTTCCCCAGAAAAAGATCTTACAAAAACAAATCCAAACCAACTTGGAATCAGAACTTTTATGAGAAATCAAGCAACTAAACATTGAAATTCCTCTTCTCCAGGCAATCAGAGATGTTCTAGAACTAAATCAATTTATTAAACAACATTGTATCAAAATGCAGGGCAAGAAGAAAAACTTTCCCTCCACAATACAGGTGGAAGGAAAAGTATTGGATCTATTGATGGGAGAAATTCTCCTTCCAAAATATGGAGACCCTGGAAACCATATCATAACTATTTTCATCTTAGGGGTAGAAATTTCAAATGTTCTGGTTGATCTAGGAGCAGCAATTAATGTAATGACAGTCCACACAATGGACAAATTAGCTCTATCAGGTATCCAATCCACAACTACAATTCTTCAACTTGCTGACCAGTCAGTAGCTATTCCAAAAGGGGTAATCACTGATGTACCAGTTGTGATAGATTCATGGGAATTTCTAGTGGACTTCCTGATATTAGAACCTAGAAACAAGAGAAATGCTTATCCACTAATCTTAGGAAGACCATGGATGGCTATAACAGCAGCATCTATTGATTGTCAAACTGGAGATATGGTCATTTCTAATGGGATAGATTTAAAGAAAATATCTCTGTATCCTCTAGCTAAACCATCAATACATTATACAGGAAGAGTATTGGTGGATGAGCTAGAGAACAATGACAAAAGTGCCTTAGTAGCTATGGTAACCATCAAGGGACATCTAGGAGAATTAGAAGAAGAAATATACTATGATACAACATAAGAAATTACTCACATCCTAATCAATGAGGATGTGATGGAACTCACCCAAGACTCTAAGAGAGAACTTCTTACTTCTTCTCATTGTACCCTAGCCAACATCATTCCTTGTGGGGAAACATTTTACAGAGACTTATCCACTTTCCTTATGTTGCTTCCACATTCTTTTCCTCTCAATACCATGACTCCTATGTGCAGATTAACTACATCTATGGATCAAATCACAAAACAGGTCATGATTTTACCAGGGAAAACACTTAATATCAATACTCAATTAACAGCCAATTAGGAAGAAAAACTCATCCAACTTATGATTTCCCATTCAACATCTTTTGCTTGGGAATACTAAGATATGAAAGGCATACCTCCTGGGATCTGTACCCATCATATATACACTGAGGATATAAAACCTGTCAGACAACCCCAGAGAAGATTGATCCCTGCTTTAAAGGACATTGTCAAAACTGAAATAGAAAAATTACTTCAAGCAGGGTTCATTTATTCAATCTCAGACAGTCAATGGGTCTCACCCTTTGTCATAGTGCCTAAAAATAATGGGAAATGGAGGGTGTGTATTGATTATAGAGAACTCAACAAGGCCACACAAAAGGACTACTTTCCCTTACCATTCATTGACCAAGTTCTGGACAACCTTGCTGGGAGAAAGTATTTTTCTTTTCTAGATGGATTCAGTGGGTATAATCAAATTAAAGTAGCACTTGAGGACCAGGACAAAACCACCTTCACATGCTCTTGGGAAACCTTTGCTTACAAAGTTCTTCCCTTTGGGCTATGCAATGCCCCAGCTACATTTCAGAGACTAGTTTTAGCTATTTTTGTTGAACTAGCTAATGATTGCATGGAGGTCTATATGGATGACTTTACTGTGTATGGGGAAAATTTTGAGGAAGCTCTCACAAACCTTGAGAAAGTACTGAAATACTGTGAGAAAAATCAATTATCCCTTAGCCATGAAAAGTGTTTTATGATGGTGGAGGAAGGAATTGTTTTGGGACACCATATTTCAGAGAAAGGGATCAAAGTGGATCAAAACAAAATAGAGGTGATCACACAATTGCCTTCACCCAAAAATTAGACAGATGTTAGAAGTTTTCTGGGTCATGCAGGCTACTACCGGAGGTTCATAGAAAATTTCAGCAAAATAGCTACCCCCTGTTTACCCTGCTTAACAAAGACACAAAATTTATGTGGACAGAAGAATGTCAATCAACATTTGAAACCTTGAAAGAGAAGCCTATTGTCACACCAATTTTAAGAGGACCAAATTGGACTTTGCCATTTCACATACAGACTAATGCTTCAAATGAGTTGATTGGGGCAGTTTTAGGAGAAAAGGAGGAAGGAGAAAGTATGCATGTCATTTATTACATCAGCAAAAACCTTACCTCTGCAGAAAGAAACTACACAACAACTAAAAAAGAATTCTTCACAGTCATCTATGCTATAAATAAATTTAGGCATTACATTATTGGATATAAGATATTTGTACACACTGATCATATACCCATCAAGTACCTAATGAATAAACTAGTAGTGGGTGCAAGGATCATCAGGTGGTTATTGCTATTGCAGGAATTTGATATTACCATAGTTGATAATCCAGGAAAGTTTAATTTGGTTGCTGATTTTCTGTCAAGATTGCATACAGGAGGAGAGAACCAACTAGTGGAGGACAAGTTCCCAGATGAACATCTTTTTGCTATATCCTCTACTGCACCTTGGTTTGCTGACATAGCTAATTTTCTAGCTACAGGCTTGTATCCATCCTATTTTACTTCAAAACAAAGAAAATGTTTGGTTAAAGAAAGTTTATCTTACAAATGGTTGAATGGTTTACTATTTAAATGTGGTCCTAATTTCATTCTATGCAGGTGTTTAAAAGCTGATGAGATTTTTGATGTGTTGAGAGCATGTCATGATGAACCATCTAGTGGCCATTACTCCTTCCACAGGACAGTTCACAAGATCCTCGGAGCTGGTTACTACTGGCCTTCTCTTCATAAAGATACAAAGAAGTATGTGCAGCACTGTGACCAGTGCCAAAGGATGGGACAACCAACCTTTACCTAGGAGATGTTACTACATCCTCAAGTCATGATGGAACCATTTGAGTAGTGGGGCCTAGACTTTGTGGGACCAATTTCACCACCATCCTCAGGCAAGGAGTACATTCTAGTATGCACAAACTATGTTACTAAGTGGGCTGAGGTTCAAGCATTACAATTTGCAAGAGAAGAAAAAGTTGTTGATTTCCTTTACAATAAGATTTTCTTAAGATTTGGAGCCCCAAGGTCAATAGTTTTAGATAGAGGACCTCACTTTACATCACAGGTAATCAAGGCATTCACATATTTATATCAAGTCAAGCATAAGAAATCTTTAACTTACCATCCTCAAGTAAATGGACAGGTGGAAGTAACTAATAGGGAACTTGAAAATATTCTAACAAGGACAGTGGCAATGAACAGAAAAGATTGGGCTAGCAGATTACCTGAAGCAGTTTGGGCTTACAATACCACTTGGAAGTCCACAACAAAGTTCTCACCATATGAATTGGTTTCTGGGAAAAAGCCTATATTGTCCATAGAATTTGAACTCCAGACACTTAAAACTGTATTGGATGTTGGTCTGCCATTGTCTATAACTCAGCAGAACAAAATTCTTTAGCTCAATGAGTTGGATGAAATTCAGACAGAATCCATTCAGCAAACAGAACTGGTTTAGTACTAGAGGAAGCAATGGCATGACCAACATATCAAGAGGAGGACATTTCAACAAGGAGATTGGGTTCTTCTTTATGATTGTAATTTCAAGGAGTTCAAAGGGAAATTGCAAACACACTGGCTAGGTCCTTATCAAATCAAAGAAGTTTTTGAAAATGGAATAGTATCATTGCAACCTATTGATGGAAGCACAGACACATTTCTAAAAAATGGTCACCGAATCAGGCTCTACAAAAGACCATCTACTAAAGAAGAGTTTCTCAATAATTTGGGTTTTGATACAGGGGATACCTCCTCTGTACCAATGTTGGATTGATTAAAAAAAAGAGAAAAAAAACAACAGAAAAAGGAAGGTTGAAAACCAGCAAATGGCGGCCTTCTAAAAAAAAAAAACAACAGAAAAAGGAAGGTTGAAAACCAGAAAATGGCGGCCTTCTAAAAAAAAAAGAAAAAAATAGAGAAAGATGGAAAACCAAAGGAGTTGAAAACCAGTAAATGGTGGTTCCTTTCTTTAGGACAGTTGAAATAATTGAGCTCTGGAGATAATTAGATGCTAGGAGCTAGTCAAATGCACCTCCGATGCTTCTCAAACTAGGAACACCTCCGACACTTCTCAACAAAGAGCACCTCCCGTGCTTCCCAACTAGGAGCACCTCCGGCACTCTGTCAATAAAGAAGTCAGTTTCAAATAATAAGGGAGGGGACACACCTCTCCAGGCAGTAAAGTAGACACATCACATGATGAGGTCATCATGACTCATCTTCTACTTTATCACAAAAGAATAAATTCAATTGGCACGAATATCATTTGAAGGGGTATTCACAAAGCCAGCACTGAAATCACCAAGGAATGTGGATTTTTTAATCAATCAGCGTAATGATTACAGGTTGTGTGCCAACAGAGTAGTGGATGTCATCTCTAGCTGCCACAAGTTGTTCATGTGCCACGACGCGTGCAGTCTCTAGCAATGATGCGACATCTCTGCCGTGTACATTGCCCTCATCATTAAAACTAATCCAGGTAACTCTATCTTTAATTAATCATCATTAGAAACTGTCTTGTCTTTCTATTTTGGGTGCCACCACTATGCCACGTCTTCCTACCATCATCTTCTTTCCTAAATTCACACATGCCACCAACTATGTTGTACTGCCACCTTATCTCTGGAGTGTCCTTTCATTCTATCGCATTAACCTGCATAAGCCTAAGCTGAAAAATAAAACATTCCTCATTCAAACCTTTGAAGTACCTTGAAGAATAGAGTTATTGAATAGTCCTCTGGAGCCTACAGAGAAATTTGAACAGTCCTCCAGAGCCTACAGAGATAAGAGGAAAGGTTAGACTATAGATTGAGGAGGTGAATAAATAAGCACAGAAGGAGGAATCAATTCAGCAATGGGAGTCAAGAAGAAGTCTGAGCTAGAAAGTACTATGGGTCTTCTGAGGGATGTAGCTGCAACAAACATTCTAAGAGCTGCAGGATGGTTAGACTTCCTAGAAAAATTTGAAGGGTTTCAGGAAGATGTTGTGGATGAATTCCTCAGAAATTTAAGGGATAACAAGACAACTGTCAAAGGAGTACAAATCAATTTCTCCTCAGCCACTATCAGCCACATTTTTTGGACTTCCCGAACAAGGTGAGAGGTTTTACCACTTGAAAACCTTATACACTGATTTGATTAAAAATTTCTCTATTCGTGGTGAACTTGCTATTCAATTACATTCAAATAAAAATGAAGTCAAAGGAATTCTGAGGTCCACACTCCCAAACCCTTTGACATCTGTTGCCACCTGGTTAATGAAATACTTTACTTGTGATTGTTAATTCTCTCTAGTTTTAGGGCTAATCATGAAAATGCTGATTTTTCTAAGACATGGAAATAGACACCCTAAGTATAGCATAAATATTCCCAATTTCCTATATTATGCCATCAGGGCAACTGTAGAGAAATATCAGTAGAAAAAGGGACCCATGAAACACCATGGTCTCATCTTTTTAGTAGTTAAGCACCACTTCCTGTCTCAGGCCAATGGGGAGGAATTATGGCAACACTTTCTTGAGTAGAGTCCCCAGGTCAGAAAACTAGAGATGGCACAACTAGGAGGAGAGAGTTCTCCTACTCACCAAGATGAGGAAACTGAGCCTTTAGCCTCCTCCACAGCTGTTCACAGAGGACAGAAGCCCTCATAGGAGGCCACTTCATCTGCAACCCCTGTTCCTGACAAAAAGAGGAAAGGCAAAGAAATTGTAGAACCTACTCCTAAACAAACCCTATATATGACTCGATCAGTTAGGAGAAAGATGACTCTAACTAAGGAATCTTGCCCTAAGGAATTAACGGAGGGAAGGTTAGGACAAAGAATAGAGGAAACTTGGTGCGCTGAAGAACCATCTCATGATTTAGATGAGATCCCTTTGGTCAGGAAGAGGAAACAAAGAGAAATTTCTCCAGCACCATCTGTTCATCTAGAGTCAAGTCTAATTTTAGAACCATCATGTGCTCCGGAGACAGAAAATATACAAACTTATACTATTTCCTCAGACTCTGAGGAAGAGAGACCTGCTCTAGAGGCACCTGCCCCACCTTTGCTCTGGAGAAGCAAAAGGAAGAGACAACTCTCAGCTGAAAAAGATACTGTCCTACTCACTGAGGTACTCCTGGAATAGAGAATATGTGAAGATAAGGTTGGGCCTTCATTAGTGCCAGTAGAGGTAGAGAAACCCCAAGAGGATCCTCAAGATAGGCAATTTGAAGAAGAAGAAACAAGGCAAATGGATACAATGGGAAGAGCAGGGTAGATGGCCATGGAAAACATTGATGATCAGCCAACAGCCATAGAAACAGCCATAGAAGTAGCAACAAAAGAAGCAGAAACTTTCTCTCATCCCTCTGATCAAGAGGATGTGGAGATCTCAAAAGAACAACAATTAATGGAAGAAGTTGAAAATTTAAAAAGATTACTCCGGGGCAAGAATTTGATTATTACTGACCTCAAGAAGGTTAGAGTAGAGGTGGAAATGGAGCAAAAACAAATCATTGCAAATCTCCAAACAAAACTCCAAAGAAAAGATAAGATCATCCAGGAGAAAGAGGCAGAATTAGAGGCCCAGAGAATTGAGAAAGAGGCAGAGTTGGAGGCAAAGAAAATTGAGGCAGCCAAACTATTGGAAGAAAAAGAGAAAGAGGTAGCACAGAGTGTTTCTGAGCTCACCAGGGCTAGAGACAATAGCCTCACAATAATGGTAGCATTAATTGAGAAAGTACAAAGCCAGGATATACAATTAACTTGGGCCAATAACAGACTAGATGACCAGGAGGAATATATTCAAGAATTGCCTGGCCCAAAGGCAACCAATGAGCAAGAAATACAAACAGATGCCTATGTGGGTCCAATCCCCATTGACATTCACAAAGCCCTGTTCCATTGGGAAATGAGGTGTAGAGAATATGAGGCTTCCAAGCCTATGTTGCAAATACAAAGGGCAATCACTACCAAAACAGAAAGAATAGCAACTTTGGAAGGAAAAATAATTGAAATGGACTCCCTTTCTTTAGAAATTCTATCCTGCAGACCTCCAAGTGCCAGCTACTCCATGTTCTTACAAGAAAGAGTCCTGCAGAGGAAATTCTCTTTAGTCCTATTTGACCTAGTTGAGGATACAGAAACAATAGAAGGATTCATGACAGCATATACCAGGAGCAATGATGAGGACAAGAATTTTCTATGTGAATTATACTTACATGGGTTCTATGTTAATGATATCACTTTCATTCTTAATCATTTTGTGGGGGAATGTCAACTTAAGGTATTTATGTCCTTGATGAGGAATCATCAGATCTAGAATGAAAGGATGGAGGATCATCTCAAGAAGGATCTAAAAATAGACCTTTTCATCAGGAAGGAATGTCCCAATCCTGGTGCTTTTAGGATCAAATTCGGGTCCCTTATCTATCATCTTGATAGTAAGAACATGATTTTACCATTATACTTGAAAAGTTTGCAAGAATACTCCATCAATTTTTTTGGCCTTTTCATGATCAATTTAGCAAATCCAGTACTTGCTGTAGCAAAGAAGAGATGGAATATTTTGACCCCAGAGCAGAAAATGAGAGAGGTGATCACCCCTGCAAACTTAAGATTATTCATGAGAAAGGAAAAATTGATATCCAAACTAATGGATAACCATAAGTAGGAATGGATAGGTGGACAGTTCAGGCCCCCTCTAATAATTGAACAACTCCCTGTCTGGGCAGAATAGATGGAAGATGAAAAATTACAAGACTGGACGAAGCAAGTTGATGAGTACAGAGGCAATGGTAATATCAACCGAACAACTTGGACCACCTATGCCTAGGATTATAGCCTAACTGACAAGCTGCTTCTCTAGAACAAATCCAGAATGTGAGAAGCATGAGGACCTGCCAAATCTTAGGTATGGGGGGATGATGAGTGCCAAGTTGCAGTCATGAAATACATCTTTTTGCCTCTCTTTTTCTCCTTCCTAAGTCCATCTTTCCTAATGTATGCACCCAAATCAGCTAGTAAGATCGTTCTATTTAATAATTAATTGAGATAGATTACTTAAGATTATAATTTTTGATTGAGTGACTAATGTGCATGGAATTGATGGAAAAATGTAGAAACTTCTCTCTTTTTGATTCAATAGGTGTAGATGCCAGGAACAACAATTTTGTGCATCTCCAGAGATAGTCTTCAATGATCTCTAGAGACAATACCAAAGTACCTTGACACCTGAAGTTTTGAAGAAATGAGGAATGCCTCTTCGGAGCTCTACGGGAGTCTGGAGCATCTCCAAAGCTGAACTGAGAAAGCTATGTATCTCCGGAGCTGTAGATATATCTCTGGAGCTACAGTCAGGAACAGTTATCTCCGGCACCTCTTGAGAGTAGGGCATATTTCTAGCATAACATACTGACCAAGCACTCTCAGCAGTAGTCATAATACCCCTCATTTCACTCAAATCATCACCTGAGTGATGACGGGTCATCTTTAGTTAAACTGCTGAAGTTTTATCTTTTCAAAGTTTTTGCATGAGTTACAGATGGAACTAATTCAATATCCTCATTTTCAGGGCCTTAATGCCCAAATGTATTAAGACTCAGACTTAGATTTTGAGTGGACTTCTGTTCCACTCAAGTCTACTTTTATTTGCATGATTTTCTTTCATAGTTAAACATCTAGTGTAATAAAGAGATGGATGTCATCTCATAGAAGAACGGATAGATAGGTTACGTGATGTGTCATCACTCTTTGGATATATACTTGTAGAAACAACAGAAGAAATATACAATGATTGAATTATTCTGACTCTCGGTAATCTCAGTTCTGTGTTAGCAATATTTTCATGAATGCAAAGTGAATGAATTGGATTGGATCTAGTTGTAATCTTCTTTTGTGCTAATTCCCTATTGTAGCCTTCAGCCCCAAGGGTGTGGAGCAAGGGCCCACTCTCACCACTAAGTCAAGAGGCTAGTACCATTGTTTTATTAATTTAGCTATTTGTTATGCAAAGTATTTACTAATTTTGATAGGTAGATGCATGTTACTGTTTTAAGATTTCTTTGAGTAAATTTCATGTTTTATCCTATTTTCATCATTCCTTAAATTTATTTAGTAAGTAGATAGATTAGTATTTTCAAGTTAGTAGAAATAGTTTAGATTAGTTAGGAAAACTGATAACTATAGAATCCCTAGTTGCAAACAGCTGTGGACACAGCCCCTGGATTATTGACATCTGAAAAATATATTAAATGATGAGGTACAGTGACACCTTGTCAAGGACCCCCCCTTTAATCATGTACTTTTGTGATTTGATTCTCAAGACTCTCCTATGAGAAGTTTGTATCTTTGGTGGACATCTCCCAGTGATTAGGATATGTCTGATATCAGAGTACCAATCTTCATGTTCTTTTGTATTTACTGTATACTACTAGCTTATCAGGTTTAGATCAATTTCAGCAATCATTTGGCTAAGGGTTTGTCCCCTAACCAACTTCATTAGAGTTATGTCCATGTCATACTCTTGAAGCATTGTTATCCACTTCGCTCTCTTCTCTCTAGGCTCTTTCTACATTAGGAGTATCTTGACAGCTGCATCAGGTACCACAACAATTATCTTTCTCCTCAAGATATAATGTATAAATTTCTTCACTGCTCTTACTAAGGCAAGGGCTTGCCTTTCAACATCCATGTACCTAAGCTCTACATATCTAAATGGAGAACTCATAAAAATGATGGGCTTCTCTTCCTTTCCTTCAGCCCTCTGCATCAGGACTACTGAGCATGTATGCTCTGAAGTAAATGAGTAGATGTAAAATCCCTTATATAATCTGGGTTGATCAAGACAGGTGCATCTGCTATTACCTTCTTGATATCTTCAAATGTAGCCTTTGTGATGCAGGAGCATCCAGTGGTGTAAGGACAATCTTGCATCACCCAAAAAGAAGTTAATTCAAAATCATTGTAGTTGTTTTCATTTCTTTCCATAATTAGTGTTTTTGGTTCCATAATATCCAGAATAATAATGTAGGACTTTCAGTTTTTCTAAAACTGCTAAAAATAGTGAGCTGCCTATTTTGGAAAGTGTACCTGCTATTTTTAGAAAGTTTGCATTTGGGCACGTAATGAAGCAAAAACTTCTAGAAAGTTACATAACAGAAATATAAGACCTTTGGCGAAGGAATTAGGCAAAGATCATTTGTGAGCTAAAAGATATTAAAGTTTTTGTTTTCTAAAAAGCTTGTGAAAATTTTTGGAACAAGATATGAGGCACTAAAACTTCCCATAACATCTTAAAAAGTTGACAAAAATCCATTTACAAATTCTGGTGTGATAGTTCACATCGTGAGCTTTCTGGCGCTTAAAACGGTTCGTCAATCGGACACCCGGATCAAAAGTTATGCTTCCCGGAAGTTGACCTACTTTTGGAGGGAGTTGCAAATTTTGAAATTTAGCTGGAGGCCGCAAAAAAGTGCTATTTATGACTATTTTAGGAACCCTGAGTAGGGGGTAGAGTAAAGGGGGCTAGTGTAGAGTCAAGAATAGGTGGGAAAATAGAAACCCTAGCTGATTTGGGATTACAGAAGGTTGAAGATTCTAGAGTCTTGAGGTTGGGAAAGCTGTACTGTGTTGCAGCCAGTAGAGGATTCATCCTCTGATTGTAATTGAGCTTCTGTGATGTAATGAGTTGCCCAGTTCAATAAAAGAAAGTTCTATTTGCTATGTTCAATATGTGTTATTGTGTGTTTTGTGACTTACCCCCCTTCATCACTTTGCTTTAGGTGTCCATTCAATTTTGGCATCTTTCTTGAGCATGGCATTGAGTGGCCTGACAATTTCTACAAATCTTGTTATGAATTTCCTCACAAAGTTAATCTTACCAAAGTAGGATTTTAGCTCCTTCTTACTCCCTGGGAGTTGTAATTTCATTATAGAATCTACCCTAGTAGAGTCAATGGTGATCCCATTTTCTGATATAACATGACCAAGTAGGTTACGAGTGGTCACTCCAAATATGCATTTCTTTGGATTTAGTGAGATACCATACTGATCCAATTTCTTGAGCACCTTCCTGAGGTCTTCTATATGGTCACCTCTCTTCTTTGAGAAGATAGTCAAATCATCCATGCATATGACTATGTATTGACCAACTAGGCCCCTAAATGCTATGTCCATTGCATGTTGAAATGTGGCCCTAGTGTTGATCATGCCAAATGGCATATGCCCGTAGGCAAATATTCCCCATTTGGTGGTGAATGATGTCTTTAATTTGTCTATCTTGTCTACCATCACCTGATTATATCTTGAAAAACCATCTAGGAAAGACATCATTTGAGCTCCATTCACTATTTGTAAAACTTCATCTAGGGAGGGCAGAGGATAATTTGGTGTAGAGACTATCATAGTTAATTTTGACTTGTATGCTCACTAGGAGCCTTCAATTTTGGATTTTATGCTCATTATGAGCCTAGGTAGAGTCATGTATTTGTTTTTTATTGTAATAAGGTTTGAGTTAGACCACTCTCTCTATTTTAGAAACCACTCTCTCTATTCTAGAAGTCAAACTAGTAGCGGAACTCCAAAATAGCATGTGCTATGTTTAGAAAAATAGTGATAAGGCTAAGATTAGTGATCTTTTTTCCTTTTTGGATCATGGGAGAATCTTGCATGATGGAAAGGAGTGGTATTTTCATTGTATTTATCCCATTTAGCTCGTGGGAAAGAAAGCCTTGAAGTTTAAATAGAGAAAATACTTAAATAAAATTGTTTTGCTACTTTTTGTTGTTCTATTCGCTGTTCCACCGTACCCTACACACCCGTACAGTCCTCTCAAGGGCTCTAATGCTTTGTTTGGTGTAATATATTGTCTTACTTTTCATTTCATTCCATTTAGGAGTCTTGACATTGCTGCAGAAGGATTTTCTAATCGTTGTTCTCATTTTGTTGTTTCAAGGAGGGTTTTGGAGGGTTTAAGAAAAATGATGGGGTTCTAACCCAAATCACTATGTTGGGGCCCCAAAATGGATGCATTAGGTTTAGTTAGGGTGTTTTACAATGGGTTTGTGTGCAGATGTAGGGGAATAGTCTAAGGCAAGCGTTGAAGAAGATTTGGCTTGATAACACCGTGTATTAAGCCATTTGAGATAGCTAGAGTAGGTTGGAGTTAGTAAATGACTTGAAAAGCCCAAGGAGGTCCAAAACCTATTGAATACTTCTATTTTCAATCCATCTCAAGTTGTAGAGTTGGTTAGGAAGTTCTGGACAATATTGGTAGGGTACTTCCTTTGTTAAACAGGACTAATTGCCCCTTGGAACAACAAGAACAATCCTTTTTCAAGGCATGTGTTCCAAAAACAAGTACCCTACATGTCAAGTATGTTATAGAGGGCCTTAATGGGTATCTAAAAATCTAAAGAGTTTGGTAAGTTGTTTGGGAAGTTTGGGAGTTATGCCCTCAGAACCTCATTTCTAGAGCTACAAGGAAAATAGGTAGTTTGTGAAGAAACTTTGGGTAGGACAGCCTGCTAGGTCACTTGGTGAGTTTGAAGAGTTTCTCTAAGTCAAATGAACATGTCTTATTCCCTCCTCAAGTGTTGAGAATCATCTCACATACCCAAACTAATTTGGGCTAAAAAATAGAGGTTTTAGATGCCATGTTTTACAAGTTTGTTGTCCACCTCAAGAAGGATCAGTCACTCAAGTTTGTGAAGGTTTAGTAATCATCCCCTACTCTGCATCAAGTGGTATCAGAGCACAATTTCTTATTGGGAAAGTGTGAAGAAGGAGTACAATATGCCTCCTAAGAACAGTCCAGTCCTCGCTAAAGAAGTGAGATTGATGAAGGAATCTCAAGAGGGAGTCCTAACTAGACTAGCAGCCATTAAAGAAAACTTGAGAAGAGGTGGGGTCATTGAGGAAGATAGTGACCAAGAGTGTGAGGGTGAAAATGTAGACCCTCAAGAAAGATCCAGTGAGGTAGAGATGGATCCAGATGCTAAAACGTTTATGAAGATGTTGCAGACTGTGAAAGGAGAAAACACTGATGTCAATATGGAGTTGCCCATGTATGAAGGGAAGATGAATAGTGAGGATGTACTAGACTGGATTGATTCCTTAGATAACTACTTTGAGTAAAAAGAGATGCCTGAAGAGAAGAAAGTCAAACTGGCAAAGACCAAGTTGAAGGGAGCAACACTGACATGGTGGAACTATGTTCAGTTAGAGAGAATAAGACAAGAAAAAACCAAAATTAGTTCATGGGACCGGATGATGTCCAAGGTGAAGGGTCGATTCCTTCCAAAAGATTATGCCATTGAAACATTTAGAAGGTTGCAAAAATTGAAACAGAAGGAGATGGATGTAAAGGCCTACACAGAGGAGTTTCATAAACTTAGTATGAGAACTGGCCATAATGAGGATGAAGTTGAAAAGATTGCTAGATACATGAATGGGCTTAGGTTTAATATCCAAGATGAACTAAGTCTTACTACACCCATGAATGTGGAAGAATGCTTCCAGTTGGTAGGGAGAGCTAAGGAGAAGATCAAAAGGAAACAAGAACAAAATGGAAGGGGTAGAGGAAGGAACTTCAGAGGAAGAGGAAATTTTGGTGGAAGAGGACAGAAACAGCAAGGAGAAACAAATAAAAACAACAAAGAGAATTAGGAGCCAAGAGGGGAGTCAAGTGAAAGAGGCAGCTTTAGAGGAAGAAGATCAAATAGTAGAGGCAGGTTTGGAGGCCAAGGTAGAGGGTCAAGCACCTTCATAGGCAAATGCTACAACTGTAACCAAGTTGGACATCTTGCATTCAAGTGCCCAGACAAACAAGCATCAAGTTCATATGGAGGTGATAGAAGAGTCCAAATAGTACAAGAGGAGGACCAAGAGAGTGTGAACTCATCTTTTGTACATGCAACCCCAGAAGGAGGAGAATAATTGATGATAAGGACATTACTAAAAGTACCAACAACCAAGGAGCCCCCACAAAGGAAGGCTTTATTTAGGACAACTTGCAAAGCACAAGGGAAGGTATGTAAGGTGATTATTGATTCTGGTTCTACTGACAATCTTGTGTCTTTGGAAATGGTAGAGAAGTTGAAGATCAAGAGGACTCCTCACACTACACCCTACAAGGTGTCATGGCTCAATAAGGGTTAGCAAGTACTTGTGAATGAGCAAGCTTGGGTAGAGTTCAACATTGGTGCCTACAAGGATAGAATCTTGTGTGATATCATCCCCATGGATGTATGTCACCTACTACTAGGCAGGGCATGGCAATTTGACAGGAAGACCAAGCATGATGGAGAAGAGAACACCTACATGATTGTGAAGGATGGATTGTCATACCAACTTACACCCTTGAAAGAAGATGGTGCAGCAGTCCATGAAGGACCAAGTGTGATGATGATAAAAGAGGAGTTTTTGAAGACACTGAAAGAAGAAGAGGTTGGATATGCCATCATTGGCAAGCCTATATCAGCCAAGGTAGAAACAAAGGTAGAAAAGATACCAGAGGAGGTGCAGGTCCTATTGGACAAGTATGAAGAAATAGTGGTGAAAGACCTACCAAGTTCATTGCCTCCTGTCAAAGATGTGAGCCATCATATTGATCTCATCCCTGGTGCAAGTTTGCCAAACAAGGCAGCATACAAGATGACACCACAACAAAATGAAGAGGTCAAAAATCAGATCCAAGAGCTATTAGACAAAGGGTTGATCAAGGAGAGTTTAAGCCCATGTGCTGTTCCAACTATCCTAGCACCTAAGAAGGGTGGAGAATGGAGACTTTGCACTGATTCCAGAGCCATCAACAAGATAACAATCAGGTATAGATTCCTAATACCTTGGATAGAAGATCTAGTGGATAGTTTGGGTGATGCAGGTTACTTTTCAAAGATAGATTTAAAGAGTGGTTACCACCAGATAAGAATAAGAGAGGGTGATGAATGGAAGACATCATTCAAGACTAATGAAGGTCTTTATGAGTGGCTGGTAATGCCATTTGGGTTATCAAATGCCCCAAGTACATTCATGAGACTTATGAATGAAGTTATCAAGCATTTCATAGGCAAGTTTGTGGTAGTCTATCTAGATGACATTCTTGTGTATAGCAGAACCAAAGAAGAACACTTGCAACACTTAGACATGGTGTTGAAGAGATTGAATAAGGAGAAACTGATGATCAACCTCAAGAAGTGTGAATTCATGAAAGAGGAGCTTGTCTATCTTGGGTTTGTGATCTCCAAAGGTACACTAAAGATAGATCCATCCAAGGTAGAAGCTATACTAAGATAACCAACTCCTAGAACAGCAGCAGAAGTAAGAAGTTTCCATGGTTTGGCCACATTTTATAGAAAGTTTATCAAGAATTTTAGTCACATTTGTTCTCCTATTCTTGATACTATCAAAGGAGATAAGAAGAGAAAGTTTTAATGGACTAAGAAAGATGAGAAAAGATTTGAATACTTGAAGACAAGGGTGGCTCAACAACCTATTCTTGCACTCCCTGATTTTAGCAAGGTGTTCACAATTGAATGTGATGCAAGTGGATATGCCATAGGTGCAGTCCTGAGTCAAGAGGGGAGACCGGTTGCATTCTTTAGTGAAAAACTTAATGAATCTAAGAGGAAGTACTCTTCCTATGACCTTGAGCTCTATGCTATGGTACAATCACTCAAGAAGTGGAGGCACTATCTATTTCTTATGGAGTTTATTGTCTTCACATACAACCATGCTTTGAGTTTCCTTAACAACCAAGATAATTTGAGTCACAGACACATGAAGTGGATCAAGTATATGCAGTCCTACACATTCACCATCAAACACAAGAAAGGACAAGAAAACAAATTTGGTAATGCTCTGAGTAGAAGGTCCATGATGGTGCAAGAGATCAAGTTACAGAGTGTAGGTATTGATGCACTTAAAGGTATGTATGAGAATGATGAAGATTTCAATGATGTTTTTGTTGTTTGCAATCAGTCTAAAGATGTTTTTCACAATGAATTTTCTAAGTTTGTAGTACAAGATGGTTTACTATTTAAGGGAGCTTAGTTGTGTGTGCCAAGATGTTCCATGAGAGAAAATCTAATCAAGGAAAAGCAATGTGGTAGCATGAGTGGTCATTTTGGTTATGAAAAAACTTTGGAGCAGGTCAAGAGGTTTTACCATTGGCCTAAGATGCATAATGATGTGAAGAATTTTGTAGAGAGTTGTGTGATATGCCAGAGGGCTAAAGGATCAAGCTCTAATGTAGGTTTATATCAACCTTTGCCAATACCCAATCAGCCATGGGAGTCAATCACCATGGACTTTGTTCTAGGTCTGCCCAAGACACAAAGAGGTTATGACATCATTTTTGTTGTTATAGATAGATTTAGTAAGATAGCACATTTCATTGCCTGTAAGTCCACTAATGATGCCTCTCACATTGCTGGTCTATTCTTCAAAGAAATTGTAAGAATCCATGGATTGCCTTTGACAATAGTGTCTAACATAGATTCCAAGTCCATTGGTCATTTTTGGAGAACCTTGTGGAAGAAGTTGGGAATAAATCTAACCTTCAGTTCTACCTACCATCCTCAAATAGATGGGCAAACTGAGGTTGTCAATAGGTCCTTGGGAAACCTATTGAGATGTCTAACAATGGAGCATAATCAGTTATGGGATCTCCTGTTGCCCCAAGCAGAATATGCCTACAATGACTCTGTTAATAGGAGCATTAGAAGAACACCTTTTGAAGTAGTGTATGGTATGAAGCCAAGAGGCATTTATGAGCTGAGAGACCTAAGAGGAGTAGACAATGGGAGTACACAAGGAGAAGATTTTTCCATAGCCATGAAGGAGATACATCGCCAAGTAAGAGAAACTCTTGAAAAGAGTGTTGCCAAGTACAAGGAGAAAGCTAATCTAAGAAAGAGAGATGTTCAATACAAAGTAGGTGACATGGTGCTAGCTCATTTGAGGAAGGAGAGACTTCCCAAGGGCAGATATACAAAACTGATGATGAGGAATATAGGACCCTGCAAGGTGGTCCACAAGTTTGGTCAGAATGCTTATGAGATAGAACTCCCTCCTAGAGTTGCTATCTCACCCATTTTCAATGTTGTAGACCTATATCCTTTCAAGGGATCTAATGTTGCAGATGAAGAAGAAGAGGAGGTTGCTGATGAGGATTGGATAAGGGATCTTCCACCTAGTCAGCCAGTGAAACTTGAAACTATCTTGGCCACAAGAGAGGTTAAGAGGACAAGAAACCAAGTCTATAATGAACATTTGGTGAAATGGCATGGTTTAACAATTGAAGATGCTACATGGATGATAGAAGAAGATATCAAGTAGCATGGAGCTTCTGTCCAAGAGCTCATTTCATCAGGAGATTGAAATCTTTTCACCCTGGTTGTATGGTGCAGAGACCACCATAGTTAATTTTGACTTGTATGCTCACTAGGAACCTTCAATTTTGGATTTTATGCTCATTATGAGCCTAGGTGGAGTCATGTATTTATTTTTTATTGTAATAAGGTTTGATTCAAACCACTCTCTCTATTTTAGAAACCACTCTCTCTATTCTAGAAGTCAAACTAGTAGTGGAACTCCAAAAGAGCATGTGCTATGTTTAGAAAAATAGTGATAAGGCTAAGATTAGTGATCTTTTTACATTTTTGGATCATGGGAGAATCTTGCATGATGGAGAGGAGTGGTATTTGCATTGTATTTATCCCATTTATCTTGTGGGAAGGAAAGCATTGAAGTTTGAAGAGAGAAAATACATAAATAAAACTATTTTGCTACTTTTTGTTGTTCTATTCGCTGTTCCACCGTACCCTACACACCCGTACAATCCTATCAATGGATCTAATGATTTGGATGGTGTAATATATTGTCTTAATTTTCATTTAATTCCATTTAGGAGTCTTGACATTGTTGTAGAAGGATTTGCTAATCATTGTTCTCATTTTGTTGTTTTAAGGAGGGTTTTGAAGGGTTTAAGAAAAAGATGGGGTTCTGACCCAAATCAATATGTTGGGGCCCCAAAATGGATGCATTAGGTTTAGTTAGGGATTTTTTACAATGGGTTTTGTGTGCAAGTGCAGGGGAGCAGTCTAAGGCAAGAGTTGAAGGAAATTTGGCTTGATAACACCATGTGTTAAGCCATTTGAGATAGCTAGAGTAGGTTGGAGTTAGTAAAATGAATTGAAAAGCCCAAGGAGGTCCAAAACCTATTGAATCCTTCTATTTTCAATCCATCTCAAGTCCTGGAGTTGGTTAGGAAGTTCTGGACAATATTGGTAGGGTACTTCCTTTGTTAAACATGGCTAATTGGCCCTTCGAACAACAGGAATAGTTCTTTTTCAAGTCCTGTGTTCTAAAACAAAGTACCCTACATGTCAAGCATGTCATAGAGGGAGTTAATGGGTATCTAAAAAGATAAATATTTTGGTAATTTGTTTGGAAAGTTTGGGAGTTATGCCCTCAGAACCTGATTTCTAGGGCTACAAGGAAAATAGGTAGTTTGTGAAGAAATGTTGGGTAGGACAACATACAGGTCACTTGGTGAGTTTGAGGAGTTTCTCTAAGTCAAATGAACATTTCTTATGCCCTCCTCAAGTGTTGACAATAATCTCACATACCCAAACCAATTTGAGCTAAAAAATGGAGGTCTTAGATGCCATGTTTTACAAGTTTGCTGTCCACCTCAAGAAGGATCAGTCACTCAAGTTTGTGAAGGTTCAGTAGTCATCCCCTACTCTGCATCATAATTTTCTTTCTTTGATGCTATATTTAGATTCCTTAATTCCACACACAGACGTATGTCTCCATTCCTTTTCCTGACTGGAACTAGATCGACCACCCATGTTGAGTGCCTAATAGGGAATATGATCCTTGCATTCAATAAATTTTTAACTTCTTCAAAGATAAGGGGTTTCAACAAAGCATTGATTAGCCTCTACTTCTATTTGAATGGCATAACATCTAACTTCAGTGGGATAGTATGAGTGATGATAGATTTATCATACGTCCAAGTGATGACATGGATGAAGTGCTTCAGGGCTAAAGCTATCCCTACATTTTCTTCTTCCCTGCAAACTTTCCCTATCAAGACATTCCTAGAATCATCACCCTGTCCTATGTTGACAGGTGAATATTGATGCAGAGTGACACAGCAGAAATGCACACAATGGTATTTCTGTCAATATCAGCAAGAGATCTCAAATATCTCACTGAAACTCTTGCACTCTTACCTTGTCAGCCTCACTATCTTCTATCTCCCCGATGGTTTCCTTCACATCAAAACCTTCCTATGCATCGGCCAAACATTATACCATCGATCTCTTTATGAAATGTCACTTTGAAACTTCTTTTCACACCGATATGCTTTCTATCGGCATCACCCTGTCGTTCGTTGTGATTCCTAAAATCTTTCCTGATGGGTTCTTCTCACACCAATGACTTCAGCTTGTATATACATTTCCTGACCTTCTATCACCGGCAATCCATTGTATCTTCACCCATTTTGACTGCTACAACTGGTCATCAATTGTATCAAAAACAAATGTATGTTTCCACATACAACTAAAATATACAATCAGAATATACATCCGACAACTTCCTATCGCCGGTTCTCTCTCCCAGTTCAGCCGGTCACTCCTTGCATCCAACCCTTTGCATCATCTGAATGTACATTCAAGACATGCTTTTGCAACATACAATCCTGACATGCAATAGTAGTATACACACAAACTGACACTCGCATACAATAGAGATATACACATATATTGCCTGCAATATACAATCGACGTATACACAAGAAATGTATCTCCTCAGACAATTTTGACATACACAGGAGTTGTCTGCCTGATATCCTTTGATGATATACACAGGTAACAGACCTTTAAATACGGTTGCAGGATACACACGGAATGTACTTAGGTACATTAGCGATATACACACTGCTTGTATATTCAGTGAACAATCATAAACTCAACCCGAATGGACTCAACACATACATTTCATCACAGGATATGCATAGGGTGATACTCAGATGCGATAGTGATATACACAGGGAATGTACCTTCATACATTGTGATATATACAGGAAATGTATATTCAGCGAACAACACAAACTTGACCCAAAAAGACTTTTATACCTACCCTTCTTCACAGCATATACACAGGATGATGTTCGCATACAAATGCGATATACTCATAGACTATCCCCAGCATACAATGGATGGATATACATAAAATGTATATTCAAATTTCCCGCCGATAACTTCCTTTGTAACAAATTCTGCAATTTCTATTCTGCCATGACCATGAACAAAAGGAAAACCAACAGAAAACTAATGTACACAGTCCATTCCACTGATCTCACAAAAATCCACCAATGGAATGGTTTTAATCATGCATCCCGACAACAGAAAACTAAATTAAATACAAAACAATTCTATACAGATAATATACATAGAATAATTTGATATACGGAGTATTTACATAGAATCCAGAATTTTTAAAACACAACTGACAGAATTACTATTTCTACATTCTTATAGAGATTCATACATTTGATAATTCCAAAAGGTGAAAAGCCGACAACAACCTTCTCCGACACCTTTGCCTATTTTTTTATATTAGACTCCCTCTTTTGATTTCGCTTAACCAAGATTATAAGCAAAAACCCTAACTAATTACACGACACCTGTTTAGCATAAGACAACAAAACAACTAATGATACGACACATTGAGTTAATCATCCCAATACCCCAAATGATGTCCAAATTGGCTTATTTAGGATGCCAAATTTGTGACCCAGTTCTCATGGTGGGTTCATGTTTACAAACATGAAATGTTAACACAAAATGATACATGACAACATAGAATGCATAAAACATATTAAACCTTATTCTTCTCCCCTAGAGGTATATTTATCTTGTTGAAGGGGTGCTCCTGCACCATACTCCCCGGGAGAAGAGATCTCAAGTCCCTTTGAGATCATAGTTTGAAGGTCTACACCATTGTTGGTTATCTAATCTTTAGTCATCCAAATTGCCTTTGAATTAGGTTTCTTGTGCCAAGCCTCCAAGTACTCCATGTGCTCTTTGTTCCTGGTCTTCTTTGTCACTCTTGAGTCTAATATCTTCTTCAATTTTGGTGGATCATGCTTAGGAATATCATCATCTACTGCATCCTGCAATGGTTCCTGTTCTACATCTGCATTCTGCTTGTATGGACTTAAATCACATACATTGAAAATGGGTGACAATCCAAGATCAGGAGGAAGTTGGATCTCATAAGCATTCTATCCACACTTCTTCAAAATCTGACATGGTCCAATCTTCCTCTACATTAGCTTGGTATATTTACCTTTTGGGAGCCTCTCCTTCTTTAGATTAACCCACACCAAATTTCCAACATCAAATTTTACATCCCTCTTTATCTTGTCAGCATATGCTTTGTACTTTAATGTAGTATGTTGGATTTGGGTCTTGACTTGATCATGCACCTCTTTGATGGCTGATGCAAAAGCTTCTCCATCTGCACTAATAGACTCTCCTATAGGCAGATCTCTCAGCTCCAAAATACCTCTTCGATGAATACCATATACTATCTGAAAAGGTGACTTCCCTGTACTCCTATTAATGGTGTCATTATAGGAAAATTCTGCTTGTGATAGAATGTTATCCCACTTTTCTCCATGCTGCTTTGTCAAACACCTTAACAGAATTCCCAATGAACGGTTAACAACTTTAGTCTGCCCATCCGTTTGAGGATGGTAGGTTGATGAGAAGGATAAATTTATTCCAAGCTTCTTCCAAAGAGTCCTACAAAAGTGGCCAATAAATTTCACATCTCTATCTGACACTATGCTCAATGGCAATCCATGTATCCTTACTATCTCTTTGAAAAATAGATCAGCAACATATGAAGCATCACAAGTGGTCTTGCATGGAAAGAAGTGTGCCATTTTACTAAATCTGTCTACTACAACAAAAACACTGTCATATCCCTTCCTTGTCCTAGGCAAACCTAATACAAAGTCCATGTTTATGCTCTCCCACAACCTCGAAGGAATGGGTAGTGGCTGATACAAACCTGCATTAGTGGATCTTCCTTTTGCCTTCTGACATATCACACATGCCTCCACAAATTTCCTCACATCTGATTGCGACTTGGGCCAATAGTAATGCCTCTTCACAAGATCAAGAGTCTTATCTAGACCAAAATGTCCTACCATGGCCCCACAATGTTTCTCCCTAATGATATTTAGCCTCATAGAAGACCGTGGAATGCACAACTGTGCACCCTTGAAAAGTAATCCATCTTGGATTAGAAATTCAGAGAACTCAACATGATATTTGTCACCAAAAGAATTACATACCTTATAGATTTTTCCAAAGTCTTCATTAATATCATACATGGCCTTCAAAGAGTCAATGCCAACACTCTCCAGTTGAATCTGGTTGATGGTTAGAACCCTCCTGCTTAAAGCATCTGCTACTTTATTCTTGACCCCTTTCTTGTGCTTGAGTGTGAAGGTGAAAGCTTGCAAAGTCTCCACCCACTTCATGTGCCTATGGTTCAGCTTCTCTTGACTATTTATGAAACTAAGGGCCTGATTATCTGTGAACACTATGAATTCTTTTGGCATCAAGTAATGCCTCCACTTTTTGAGTGACTGTACTAGAGCATACATCTCCAAATCATATGATGAGTATCTCTTCTTTGCATCATTTAGTTTCTCACTGAAAAATGCAATAGGCCTACCTTCTTGACTGATTACTACTCCAATTGCCCTATGGCTAGCATCGCATTCTACCTGGAAAATCTTGTTGAAGTTAGGAAGTACAAGAACTAGTTGTTCTGCCACCTTCTTCTTCAATGTTTCAAATGAATCATCTACCTCCTTTGTCCAAGTGAATCTGCACTTCTATCCTCCTTTTATGGTGTCAGGCATGGGTGCACAAACATGACTAAACCCCTTTATAAACTTCCTATAAAAGGTTACTAACCCATGAAAACTTCTAACATCATGCAAGGTTTTAGGAGTTGGCCAAGACAATATGGCACTTACCTTCTCTTGATCCATTTTTAGTTTGTTATGTGAGATGACAAAACCCAAGTAGATGATCTCTTCCTACATGAACAAACACTTTCCTAAGTTGATCATTAGCTGCTCTTCATGTAACTTTTTGAGGACCAAGTCTATATGGTTGAGATGCTCTTCCCTCATATTACTAAAAATCAGGATGTCATCGAGATATACTATGACAAATTTTCCCATGAATTCCCTCAAGACCTCATTCATCAACCTCATAAAGGTACTAGGGGCATTGGATAAACCAAAAGGCATGACCTTCCACTCATATAACCCCTCATTGGTCTTAAATGCAGTATTCCATTCATCTCCTGTCCTAATCCTAATCTAATGATAGCCACTCTTTAAATCTATTTTTGTGAAATACTTAGCACCCCCTGTTGATAACTGAGAGGCGGGGTGAATCAGTTATCTTAATTATTTCATCTTTCTGAACTTTCTTAATAATTAGTGCAGCATCAATTCAAACAAGCAAACATAACCATGAAATGGAAATACACATGACACAATATTTTTGACGTGGAAACCCTGTTAAGGGAGAAAACCACGGGGTGATTAACCCAAGATTGTATTCTCTGTTAGAATAATAGGATTACAAAATGGCACTTGCCAATTAGGGCTCACTGCCCGAGCACACTACTCACAAGAGGCCCACTGCCTACAAGAGACTCACTGTCTACAATTTACAAAGAGTGTAATACAATACTTGAACTGATAAGGAGCATCTACATATGCTGGAGTTCAGTTCTGGTTAAACTCAGTACACTAATCTACTGCACTTCATCCTTTCTCTTCCTTAGTGCTGCTGACCCTTCACATACCGGACCTGCCTTTCTTCTTTCACTCTGCTTTATTGCTTTTCTTCGTACTATGCAAAAAACCATGACTCCTCTCACAACTAAATCCATCTTATATATATATATATATATATATATATATATATATATATATATATATATATATATATATATATATATATATATATACGCACAAGAGATTTCATCACCTTTCTAGTCGGCATCTAGAATAGTCAATATTTTCCATGAACTCTGATCTGTCGGCTGAATCCTTGCTTACCAAGTAATGCGGATCAAGGATATACTTGTAGAAGTCATCAATCATGTCAACTAATTATAACTTATTCCTTAAGAATCTTTACCATCATCAGTAATGCATCCGAAATAATGTCTGATGTTTTGCCAGTCAGTTCTTCCTCTGTCCACACTGCCAATCAAGAACCTGACACTCAAGTATTCATATCTTTTTCATCTATCACCGGAGGCTAAATCCTTGGAATCTATCAGTCAAGGTAGTCCTCTTGACTTCCCCAAATCTGCACTTCACCAAGATACTTCCTCTGAGAGATCTGGAGCTGACTGTCGGACCTCACCACATGCGCTGTTCATGCTTACCGGATCACAATACTCTGCAATCTGCCTTCCGGTAGAGACTCATCATGTCCTATGGATGTGTGGGTTAACTTTTGTTGTCATCAATGACAACAATCATGAAGTTCCAATGTGTCTCTTGCCAACTATCTCCCCCTTTGGCATTGATGGCAACACTTAGTGAAAAATGACTAAGTGTTATACTATACTCCCCCTTAGCTGATGCTCTGTCTTTATGTACATTTTTCAGAGCTCCTCCTTAGCTGGCTACATCATTTTTCACTTCTCATCACTCCCCCTTTGACATCAATGGCAAAGGGTGGGTTCCACACACCAAAATTTTTAAAATTTCAACTATACTTGGCCACATAAGTATATACATATGGCATACTTACATATACTGAAAAATGTCTGCAAAAGTTGTCTTCAATTGGACAAATTCTATTTCCCAACTTTGCTTCATTCTGTCCAAAATTGATATATGACTGCTTAACAGGAATGCAAACGCATCTGCCCTTTTTAGATCTGTCAGATCACTGGTCTGGGCTATGATCTGGGCTTCTTTTATGGCCTCATGCATGGCCTCTAACTTAGGGATAATTATCCCTTTGAGTGCACCCAACCTGCTTATTCTATTTTTCTTTTCCTTCTCAAGCTTCTTGATTTCATTCAAGATTGCAATAGTCTGACATTCTTGATTTATTATGGAGGATGAGAGAGGATCAAAATTCTTTGATAGATTTGTCAGTTTGTCCTCCTATTCTTTTACTTTCTTCTCAATGTCCAATGTTTCTTTGGACCATGATAAACAAAATTTGTACATTTCTCTACCATCTTTAAGAGCATTTTCTAAGCTCTTTATCCCTATACTCATATTCCTCCTATCATTAGTTATTAACCCTTGTACCTCTGATAATCTTTTTGTCAAAAATTCCTTCCGGACCTTATCTTCTGCTAACTTCTCTAGGGAATCAAAATGTGTGCTAACACTATTTACTAGAGTTTTAAGATTACCGAATAGGGAGGCTGGGGGATCTTTCTAAAAAGATGGCATAATCTTTTCTAACACTCCAGATGCAGCTGTTATAAGCTCACAGTCTTCCATGTGAGACTTCAAGAGTTTTTCTTTGGCCTTTGCATTAGCAAACGAAGCTATCTTCATTGTTTGTACTAGAGATAGAGAGTCAAAATCAAATGGCCCTTTTAGTAGTTCTGGTTCATCAATCTCCATAGTTTCTTTTATCAAAAAGTCCTTGACTGATTTTGCAATGTCTCTTGCCCGAGACAGATTCTTCTTTTCTTCTGCAGTCACAGAACTGTCTTTTGGAGCTTTCTCTCCTTCCACAACCTTTGTACTGTTATTTTCTTTTTCCTTCACCTCTGCTTCTTTATCCTTTATTCTTTCTTCTCCTTTAGATCCGGAGTCAGTAGGGGAAACCAGAGGAGTGATGTTTGTCTGTTCATGCACTTCCTTTTTCGGAACAGAAGATTCCAAGTCCTTATCCTTTTATGTACCGGTGTCCATGATTTGCTCAGTGGATTCTTTTTCAACACCTATGACCGAAGGATCAACACCCAAGTCCTCTATAATAGGAAGAATGAATCTTTTGAAGGCCTTCCTAAGGATCTCTTCTATTTCCTTGGCTATCTTGTCAGTCTCACCAAGCATGAGCTGATTCATTCTGGCTTTGCTTCGAAATTCATCCCTGCAATCCTTGAAGATCATGTTCATTTGCTTTGAATCGATTGAAGGATATAACTGAATGGCTATCTGTTCCTGGATCTCAAGATCTTTTGCCATGGTAGTATTCTTTCTTATTTCTAACTCTTTTTCTAGGCTTTTGGGAATAAGAGATATAATTTCAATAAAAGCCTTGTTATGTATGTTTAGATACTTAACTGCTGCTTCCTACAAGATCTTTTGGCCTGCTTCATTGTAATCATCATAGAATTTAGCCATTGGCTGAAGGTTTCCATCCACAGTGACTGATTTGATGACATTATCTAAAGACAGAGTGGGCTTGTCTACAAAAACTTCTGCCTTTTCTTCTTCATCTTGACTAGTAGAAGGTTCACCGGATGTTTTCTTCTTCTACTTCTTCATTTTCTTTATCTCCTCATCTGATTCATTTTCTTCATCATCCTTTTGACAGACACAAGACCTTGTGGCCTTTGTTTTAGTTCTTTTCTCTCCTCTGTTGGATGATTTTGCTTCCAGTTTTGATGTCCTTGAGCTTTTAGCAGTGACAGGTGCTGATCTCTTTGATGATCTTGTCTGAGTGGAAGATTCTACCAGAGCACTTTCCTTACTTCCCTTTTCTACCTCTTTCTTCTCTTCCTTATCCCTTTCCATCTTTTCCCTGATGGCATCAAGTGCCTCCTTTGAGATGCCTAAGCCTTTGGCAACTTCTTCAACTTCTTTTCTCACTTTCCTCTTTATTTCCGGTTGTCTAAGTTCCACATGAACTTTTACACTTAGCTCTTCAAAGGTTCCAAACCTTTCTGCCTTTGGATCCTTTGGCTGACTTAGCATGTGATGAACATGTAGCTCCACAATTTGTTAATCAACTTCATACCCCATAGGCATGATCTAGACTATCCT
Source organism: Cunninghamia lanceolata (assembly GCA_027924645.1). Lineage (NCBI taxonomy): Eukaryota > Viridiplantae > Streptophyta > Pinopsida > Cupressales > Cupressaceae > Cunninghamia > Cunninghamia lanceolata. Next base: position 834,011 of record BSBN01000481.1, on the reverse strand, counting down.
TGGCTCTACTGCCTCTATTAGGCATTGATCAATGTCTACCATGAAGCACACTATATCTTTATATTTTTCAACGAATGATTTTGGGGTTCTTTCTCTGATTTGCATAGTATTTTGGAAATTCTTAAAGTACCCCCATAGAGTTGTATTCCTTGCCTTAGCATCCCCAAGTTCATGCAAGTAATCTTTGATTTGAATTGCTACCAGTTTGTTATTTTGCCATACCCATCCATTGGATCCGGGCAGCTCATTCATGAAGTAGAAAAATAAACACAATATCAGTCCACCATATTTAAAGGAGTTCTTCTTGTCCTTTTTGATCTTTTGTATGTTCTCCATCAATTGACTTTAGAAGAACTTCACAAAGATCATACTCTGCATTCTTTCTCAGCATCTCATAGGCAATATACACTACAGTTCCGGACACTGAATTCTCCCTACTGGAATGATATATCTTATACCCTATTATCATAGATGCAAACTTGATATCTGGGTCTGTGATATCTTCAATGGTCATTGCCCTCTTATCAAATTTTGATCTGGTGGCCTCAGTTACAATTTGGTTTTTGACAGATTTGAGGACAGGTATCCCTCTGGAGGAGTATAAGTCGGTTATTGCCCTAATTGCCTCCTTAGTGATTTTGCAAGGTTTGTTCAGCCATAGGAAGTTGTCATGCATCCTACTCAATACATATTGAACCCATTCATCTTCTTCAAAGCAGGGGAAATGAATGAACTGATTAAAATGTTTCTCCTAGATGCCCTTTATTGAGGTTTAAGTTCAAAAGCATCATCTATCAATTGTTTATGATAGATATCTCTTAGTTTGAATTCCCCGAACTCTTCAATATTCGCGTGTATGTAAACCCTAATATCTTCTGTATGCAACACACCATGCAGAACACTGGAAAATGCTCCTAGGGGATCTACTTCTAAGGATTTGTATGGATGTTTCTTGAATTTGGGGCGAGGCCTATCAGAGATCTTCACAATATTTGGAGTACCCATCATTCAAGGATTTACAGAGAGATATTTGATAATGGAGAATACCTTTTGCACCTTTCAGTTTCACAGAGTTAGCCAGATCGATTTCTAGATGAATTGACTTCTGCAAATGATCTTTGATGAGCTTGAGGAATTTTGTTGCAGAGCTTCTCTTTTCGTTTCTTCTTAAATGTAGAATGAACAAATGCTTAATGAGAAAACCCTTATATTGCTCTGCAAACCCTAATGTCAAGTTGCAATAAATGCTTGACCTAAGTCATTCTGGTTTGCCTTATGCGGATGACTTGAAGAACCAGATCAATCTTGATCTTAAACATCTTGTGGATCTTCCAAATCTTAACCATAGTTTATTTGGATGTTTCTCTTATGAACCCTTTAATCCGCAACTCGTCTTGTGCCAGTTCTGGCACTAATTGACTGGCTGGGGGAACAAGGTTTTCTTTGTGTCTCCCCCTGAGCCAGAGCTCACTTTTTAATTTTCGGAAGGAATATCAGCACCAGAGTCTGGTGTGGATCCATCCCCTACATTCTCTATACTTTTCTTCACCCAAATCTTGTTCATCTCACTGTGAACTTCATCCGCATTCACTTTTTGTTTTCCCTTATCTTGATTCTGATTATGATATACCAGACCTCTTTTGTCCTGATTCTTGCTTCTACAGAATTTTGCAATATGACCAGATCTATTGCAAATTTGGCAAACAACATTTCTTTGCATATTTGATTGATATCCTCTTGATCTGCATTGATTAGCCATATGACCCATTCTATTGTATGCAAAGCATCTACCATTAAATGAATTATTTATTTGCATATTTCTGCATTCATGAGATTTGTGACCATACCTTTTGCAGTTGAAACACTGTCCGGAGAAGGATGTATTAGTCTGATTAGCTTTATGACCAAATTTATTGCAGTTGTGGCAATATCCATTGAAGGATGGATATCTTTGAGCATTAGGCTGTCTTATCGGAGGTCTTCTAGGCATGTTCCTTGAATTTTTTGATCTAAGATTCTTCTGACCAGATCCGGAGCTTTCTCCTTTCTCATATCCCAAACCACACTTGTCATCTACCCTCTTTTGACTTTCAAGAAGAACTTTAAGTTGAGCAGAACTTATCTTTTGATTCTCTTTCTACACTGATTAGCTTTATGACCAAATTTATTGCAGTTGTGGCAATATCCATTGAAGGATGGATATCTTTGAGCATTAGGCTGTCTTATCAGAGGTCTTCTAGGCATGTTCCTTGAATTTTTTGATCTAAGATTCTTTTGACCAGATCCGGAGCTTTCTCCTTTCTCATATCCCAAACCACACTTGTCATCTACCCTCTTTTGACTTTCAAGAAGAACTTTAAGTTGAGCAGAACTTATCTTGAATTTCTCTTTATATTCATTTGTTGTTTGAAGATCCCTTTTAAGAGAGACAATTTGATCCTCAAGTTTTTCTTCATTATCTTTAGCATCTTCAAGATCAGATTCAAGATGTCTGATAATTCTATCCATCTTGTGGCAATCTTCTGATTTCTCTTTGAGAGATTGTCTTAGATCATCTTCAGTTTTTCTTTTCTCTTCAACCTCTTGGGTAAACTTCATAACTCCTGATTCCATTTTATGTTTTACCATAATGATTTCTTTTGATAACTTTTCACATAACTTGGTTTTCTCCTTTAGATCTTCATTTGTATCCTTGGCTTCTCCTTGACTTGCTAATTGCTGAAATAGCTCATTTCTCTTTTTCATAGAGAGGCTTAATTTGTCTTTTAGTTCTTTCATGAAATCATCAAACTATTTGAGTCTTTCCTTTAATCCATTGACTTCAGAGTTTGACTACTCAAGATCATCAAGGGCAGTCCTGAGTTGCTCCCTTAAACCATATACATCCATTTGAATTCCCAGATCTTCCTCAAGCTATTAGACTCTGTTAGGAGGAACTTGGCTCTGATAACAATTGTTGATAACTGAGAGGGGGGTGAATCAGTTATCTTAATTATTTCAGCTTTCTGAACTTTCTTAATAATTAGTGCAGCATCAATTCAAACAAGCAAACATAACCATGAAATGGAAATACACATGACATAATATTTTTGACATGGAAACCCTGTTAAGGGAGAAAACCATGGGGTGATTAACCCAAGATTGTATTCTCTGTTAGAAGAATAGGATTACAAAATGGCACTTGCCAATTAGGGCCCACTGCCCGAGCACACTACTCACAAGATGCCCACTGCCTACAAGAGACTCACTGTCTACAATTTACAAAGCGTGTAATACAATACTTGAACTGATAAGGAGCATCTACATATGCTGGAGTTCAGTTCTGGTTAAACTCAGTACACTGATCTGTTGCACTTCATCCTTTCTCTTCCTTAGTGCTGCTGTCCCTTCACATACCAGACCTACCTTTTTGCTTTCACTCTACTTTACTGCTTTTCTTCGCACTACACAAAAAACCATGACTTCTCTCACAACTAAATCCATCTTATATATATACACACAAGTGATTTCATCACCTTTCTAGTCGGCATCCAGAATAGTCAATATTTTCCATGAACTCTGATCTATTGGCTGAATCCTTGCTTACCAAGTAATGTGGATCAAGGATATACTTGTAGAAGTCATCAATCATGTCAGCCAATTATAACTTATTCCTTAAGAATTTTTACCATCATCAGTAACACATCCGGAATAATGTCTGATGTTCTGCCAGTCAGTTCTTCCTCTGTCCACACTGCCAATCAAGAACCCAACACTCAAGTATTCATATCTTTTTCTTCATCTATCACCGGAGGCTAAATCCTTGGAATCTATCAGTCAAGGTAGTTCTCTTGACTTCCCCAAATTTGCACTTCACCAAGATACTTCCTCTGAGAGATCCGGAGCTGACTGTCGGACCTCGCCACATGCTCTGTTCTTGCTTATCGGATCACAATACTCTGCAATCTGCCTTCCGATAGAGACTCATCATGTCCTGCGGATGTGTGGGTTAACCTTTGTTGCCATCAATGACAACAATCATGAAGTTCCAATGTGTCTCTTGCCAACACCCCCAAACAATCAAGCAAATCTTCTATCCTAGGGATTGGGAATCTATACCTGATTGTTATCTTATTGATAGCCCTTGAATCAGTACAAAGTCTCCAAGTGCCTTCCTTCTTTGGTGCTAGTATAGCCGGTACCGTACATGGACATAAACTCTTGCCAATTAGGCTTGTCTCCAACAACTCCTCAATTTGCCTTGCTACCTCTGTATTCTGCTCTGGGGTAAGCTTGCATGTTGCTTTGTTTGGAAGTGTAGATCCTGGGATCAGATCTATGCAATGGCTGATGTCCCTCATAGGTGGTAGTGACCTTGACATTCCATCAGAGATGATGCCCTTGTATTTGTCTAATAACTCTTGGACAGCTGGATCTATGAACCTTTTTCTCTTCTCTCCCTTGACTTCTTGCTACTGCTCTTTGTTCACCTTTAGGCATGGAATTAGAGCATATGCAATTGCTCCTTCTTCTATTATCTCTTTCATGAATTGTTTTCCTTCTACCATCATCACGTTGACTTCTTTCCCTTTTGATTCCATCTCATTCTCCATCAATGGTAGCAATTCTATCAGGGTAAGTGCAAGAAGTTGGGTCCACTTTTAGTGGAAGCCTCAACGCAAAATATTTTCAGAAATAATGGATTTTGATAATATGGCTGACAAACATTTTTTTAGAATTTTTAGATGAAATTAAAACCCATTTCAGATGACAATGTCTAGTTTAAAAAAATATTAAAAAAATTTAGTTTTGGACATATTTTTGTATTTATTATTTATTTTTTAAACAAAAAACTTCAAATTTTTTGAAGAAATGGACTTTGGCAATATGGTTGATGACTTTTTTAAAAGAATTTTTTGACAAAATTAAAAGCCATTATAGATGAGATAGTGTAGATTCCAAATATATAATTTTTTTTACAATTGGTTTATACTTTCTATTTTTCAATTAATTTCTGATGAAACAAGTCCATAAACTTGAATTATCAAGGTTTTTTAGTATTTTAATAAATTTTTATTAAAATAATTTTTTGAAAAAAAAATTGTACGAAAACGTACTTCAGACAATTCTTTTTAATTTGCAAAAAAAAAAATGATTAGTTTAGGTCATCTTATGCGTGATGTACACGACGATTTTTTAAAACACCAAATATGGCCAATAAAAAATTAACAAAAAAAAATCTATTTGATAGGAAATTACAAAAAAATATGGAAAACATACCTGAGTTACAAATCTTTTCCCAAAAGGATTTAGAAAATTATGATTATTTAGGTCAAAATATGGATGACATACACGTGCATGGGTTAGTAAAAAAAAAGTGACTTTTAAAAAGTAGTTTTTAGAAATGCCTATTGAAAATCAATTTGTATTATCTGGGTATTCAAATAAATTACATATTTAGAAACTAGACTCCGAGTTCTACATTTTATGATTAGTTACTTTTTTCAAGATTCCATCTCTAAGTGCTTCAAATTTTGAGGTCAAATGTGACAAATTCTAAAAATCAGGGAAAACACTTCCACATTTTAGCCAAAAAGTGGACTCAACTTCTTGTTAGCACCCATCACCTTACCATTCTTGATGATTGAATATGTGTTTCTGACTCCATCATGGTATGCTTTCAATTCATACTACCATGGTCTTCCAAATAGGAGATGGCAAGCATCCATCTTGGCAATGTCAAACAATAACCTATCCTTTTATGGTCCAATTTGAAACTCCACCCAAGCCTGTTCTTCCACAACTGTTTGCTGACCTTGGGTGAGCCATGAGATCTTGTATGGGCAAGGATGTGGCAGTCTTCTAAGCTTAAACTTTTCTACCATTTCAAATGACACAAAATTTTCAGTGGATCCGGAGTCAATCAGAACTTTACATACCTTTCCTCCTACCTTACAAGTAGTTCTGAAGAGAGACTTCCTTTGTGGGGGTTCATTGTCAGGCACCTTCATGGTGGTCATTGCTCTCCTAATCATCAAAGATTATCCACTCTCAAGATATCCATAACTGTCAGGAGCATTCATACTTTGAAAAGTGCTGGAGCTTGTTAATCAGATTCTTGGATCAGATTTATCCTCTTTTCTCCCATTGAACTTGTTGCCTTTCCTAGACATCTGCTGGCTATGTGGCCTTCTTGATTGCAATTGTAACATCTGATAGGTCCTCTGCCCTAAGATCTCCCTCTAAATGGTGGTCTTCTGCCTCTAAAATTTCCTCTTTGGTTGTAACTTCCCCCTTGATTTTGACTGCTGTCTCCTTTGTTCCTCTCTTGGTTTGATTCACCTTGGTATCCAAACCCATTTCCTCTGCCTCTGAAAGGACTTCTTCCCCCTCTTTGCTATCTCCCTTTTCCTCTACTGTTCTGCTCTTGTCTTCTCTTGAATTTCTCTTCCACTTTGAGTGCCAATTGGTAGCACTTTTGGACTGTCTCTGGGTTATGCAGATTTATTTCTTCTTGGATGGCAAACCTCAATCCATTGAGGTACCTTGCCACCTTCTCTTCCTCATTCTCTTTTACCTTTGTTTTGACACATAGTTTCATGAACTCTTCTGTGGATGAGCTAACATCTACCTCTTTCTGCTTCAAGTTTTGTTTCCTCTTATGTAATTGGATGTTGTAATCCAATGGAACATAGGCCTCCTTCACTAAAGCCATCATCTTCTTCCATGTAGCAACTCTGTTCTTTCCTTCTTTCATCCTGTCATCTTGGATGAAATTCCATCAAGTTAGTGCAGCTCCTTTCATTTTGGATTGAGCCATCTTCACTCTTTGGTGGTCTGGTATTTCCTCTATCTCAAAGAAGTTATTCAAGGAGTCTATCCACTCCATCACTGAATTAGGTTCCATTTTGCCTGCAAACAGTGGCAGGTCTATTTTCATATCCATGGTCCTTCTCTCCATGGATTTGAGGGCATTAAGTAAGGGTCTTTGGTCTACAGGAACCTCTATCTCTTCCTGCTTAGGGATCTCCTCTTCATCCCTATCTTCTCGCTTACCAGAATCTTCTTCCCCTTTCTCTACTCTATCCCTCAACTTCTCTATCTCTTCTTTCAAGGCCTGATTCTGACCCCGAGTTGCTCTGTTCTCTACCATTTGCTTTCTCACTAAGGCCACCAACTCAGTGTTGGTTAGCTTTGTTGGGTACTCTTCTAACCCCTCTCCTTTTGACATATTGTCAACTTCTTCTACCCAAAGGATACCAACATTTGCGCTCTGATACCGCTATGATGTAGAGTGACACAGCGGAAACACACACGATGGTATTTCTGTCAATATCGGCAAGAGATCTCAAATATCTCACTAAAACTCTTGCACTCTTACCTTGTCAGCCTCACTATCTTCTATCTCCCCGACGATTTCCTTCACACCAAAACCTTCCTATGCATCGGACAATCATTATACCATCGGTCTCTTTATGAAATGTCACTCCAAAACTTCTTTTCACACCGATATGCTTTCTATCGGCATCACCCTGCTGTTCGCTATGATTCCTGAAATCTTTCCTGATGGTTTCTTCTCACACCAACAACTTCAACTTGTATATACATTTCCTGACCTTCTATCACTAGTAATCCATTGTATCTTCACCCATTTTGACCACTACAGCCAGTCATCAATTGTATCAAAAACAAATGTATGTTTCCACATACAACTGAAATATACAATCGGAATATACATTTGACAACTTCCTATCGCCAGTTCTCTCTCCCGGTTCAGCCAGTCACTCCTTGCATCCAACCCTTTGCATCATCCGAATGTACATTCAAGACATGCTTTTGCAACATACAATCCTGACATGCAATAGCAGTATACACACAAACTGACACTCGCATACAATAGCGATATACACATATACTACCTGCGATATACAATCGACGTATACACAAGAAATGTATCTCCTCAGACAATTTTGACATACACAGGAGTTGTCTGCCTGATATCTTTTGATGATATAGATAGGTAACAGACCTTCACATATGGTTGTAGGATACACATGGAATGTGCTCAGGTACATTAGCGATATACACACTGCTTGTATCTTCAATGAACAATCATAAACTCAACCCAAATGGACTCAACACATACATTTCATCACAGGATACACACAGGGTGATACTCAGATGCGATAGCGATATACACAGGGAATGTACCTTCATACATCATGATATATACAGGAATTGTATATTTAGCGAACAACACAAACTTGACCCAAAAAGACTTCTATACCTACCCTTCTTCACAGCATAGACACAGGATGATGCTCGCATACAAATGCGATATACTCACAGACTGTCCCCGGCATACAATGGATGGATATACATAAAATGTATATTCAAATTTCCCACCGATAACTTCCTCTGCAATAGATTCCGCAGTTTCTATTATGCCATGACCACGAACAAAAGGAAAACCAATAGAAAACTAATGTACACAGTCCATTCCACTTATTTCACATAAATCCACCAGTGGAATGGTTTTAATTGTGCATCCTGACAACAGAAAACTAAATTAAATACAAAACAACTCTATACAGATAATATACACAGAATAATTTGATATACGGAGTATTTACATAGAATCTAGAATTTTTAAAACACAACTGACAGAATTACTATTTCTACATTCTTATAGAGATTCATACATTTGATAATTCCAAAAGGTGAAAAGCCAACAACGACCTTCTCCGACACCTTTGCCTATTTTTTTATATTCAACTCCCTCTTCTGATTTTGCTTAACCAAGATTATAAGCAAAAACCCTAACTAATTACACGACACCTGTTTAGCATAAGATACCAAAACACCTAATGATATGACACATTGAGTTAATCATCCACATACCCCAAATGATGTCCAAATTGGCTTATTTAGGATGCCAAATTTGTGACCACGGTTCTCATGGTGGGGTCATGTTTACAAACATGAAATGTTAACACAAAATGCTACATGACAACATAGAATGCATAAAACATATTAAACCTTATTCTTCTCCCTCAGAGGTATATTTATCTTGTTGAAGGTGTGCTCCTGCACCAAATGCTCTCCTCTGTCTATCTTGGGGAGATCCTTCTGTTTCATCATATTATCTAAGTCAAAATCTCTTTCCAGCTCAATCATGACTCTGGGGATTTTGTTACTTGATAAGTCCATGATTTCTTCTTCTTCACAGACATGCTCTTCTAAGTTTTTCTCATGTAAAATCTGTTCTTCGAATATATCCTTATTTGCAATAAATTCCAAGATATGTTTGTCATCATCAAACACTTGGAAGTTTGTTACATTGTTAGGTATGGAAGGTACTGATACCAATTCTACTGAGAATCTCTTCATTCCAGAAAATGATAAGGGTTCAAATGTGCTAGCAACCTATGCTAATGCATCAGCTCTATGATTATGTTCTCTAGGGACATGCATGATGTTGAAAGCATCAAATATGTTACATCCCCAACTTACAACTAAACTTAATCATTAACTTCGTATGATAATCGGGAGGATTAGACATAGTTGATTGATTTGATATTATGGAAATATCTGATTTAACTCTTGATTATGAAATAGTTATTGATGATAATTTATTTTATAAATTGATTAAATTATGTTATGAGACATGATAATGATACACTGATCATGATCTTGTGGCCCTGAGTGTGAATAGGAAAATGAACGTCCTTCGAAGAAGGATGTAGAGTATCATCTTGGAGGAAGGGTTAGACGTTGTGAAAACAAAAGGTTGACAAGCCATCTAAGTAATCAACTTTTGTGTCGTTCTTAATCCTTTCATAAGTTGTCATGTGTCATGTCTCTTTTATTTTGTTTCCATGTTCTTTGTAAAGTCGTTATGTTGTTGAAGTTATCATGACAAGTTGTGATGACCAGACGATGTCCTTGGAACATCATCCCTAGCTAAGAGACAATAGTGTTAAGAGACCAGGAGGTCTCTCTTACCTTTTTGTTCTCGGGTCATTATTTTCCCTAGTCATTCGACTAATGGGAATAGTCAATTTTGGGGAAGTATTACTCGACCTTGATAACTGATGTTATTAATGTGAATCTTTTTACAATTACAATCTCATTGTGATAATCCTTAGGTAAGGATGAAACCTCTTAATAGGTTGTTTCCTATAATATTGTTATTATTTACTTATCTTAATAATTGTATACTATCGAATATTACTAATTTGTTATAGTCGATCTTTAGGATTGAAGGGAGCTTCGAGCTCAACCATCTGATGCAGGAGCATCCAGAGGTGTAAGGGCAATCTTGCATCACCCAAAAAGAAGTTAATTCAAAACCATTGTAGTTGTTCTCATTTCTTCCCATAGTTAGTGTTTTTGGTTCCATAATATCCAGAATAATAATGTAGGACTTTCAGTTTTTCCAAAACTGCTAAAAATAGCAACCTGCCTATTTAGGAAAGTGTACCTGCTATTTTTAGAAAGTTTGCATTTGGGCACATAATGAAGCAAAAACTTCTAGAAAGTTACATAACAGAAATATAAGACCTTTGGCGAAGGAATCAAGAAAAGATCATTTGTGAGCTGAAAGATATTAAAGTTTTTGTTTTCCAAAAAGCCCCTGAAAATTTTAGGAACGAGATATGAGGCACTAAAACTTCCCATAATGTCCTAAAAAGTTGACAAAAATCCATTTATAAATTTCCATCATGATAGTTCGCATCGTAAGCTTTCCGGCGCTTAAAACGGTTCGTCAATCAGACACCCGGATCAAAAGTTATGCTTCCCGGAAGTTGACCTACTTTTGGAGGGAGTTGCAAATTTTGAAATTTGGCTGGAGGCCACCAAAAAGTGTTATATATGACTATTTTAGGGACCCTGGGTAGTAGTAGAGTTAAGGGGGCTAGTGTAGAGTCAAGAATAGGTGGGAAAATAGAAACCCTAGCTGATTTGGGGTTACAAAAGGCTGAAGATTCTAGAGTCTTGAGGTTGGGAAAGCTGTAATGTGTTGCAGCCAGTAGAGGATTCATCCTCTGATTGTAATTGAGCTTTTGTAATGTAATGAGTTGCCCAGTTCAATAAAAGAAAGTTCTATTTGTTGTGTTCAATATCTGTTATTGTGTGTTTTGTGATTTACCCCCTTCATCAAGTGGTATCAGAGCGAGGGTTCCTGAGTGTGTAGACAGATCGCCGACCGTGAGGCAGTTTGCACCAGGACCTGAGGTTATGGGTTTGCTGTGGAGACCAAGATGCCTCCACAAAGAAATCATGTTGGGAGGAATGCTTCAATGGAAGAGGGTTTTAGAGCCCTACAAAGGCAAATCAATGCATTGCAAGAGGAGCTACGAAGAGGGTTTGAGCCGAGGACAAGAGAAGAAAGTGAAGATGAAGTTGAAGAAGAGCTATCTGAGGAAGAACAAGAAGCTGTTGAAGATTCTGCAGAAGTAAGGTTGTTGAGGGTCATTTTGAAGATTGAAAAGAGGCCCAAGATCGAAGTTTCTACATATTCTGGAGATTTGAATCCAGAACAGCTTATTGATTGGATCAATGACATGGAGGAGTATTTTGAGTATGAAGATGTGGAGGACCCAGATCGGGTTAAGTTTGCAAAAACAAAGTTGAAGGGCCATGCCAATATTTGGTGGAAGGAGGTCCAATTAGAGAGGAACAGAAGAGGAAAAGCAAAGATTACCAGATGGGATCAGATGGTGGAGAAATTGAAGAAGCAGTTCATTCCTGTGGACTATGAGATGGAGTTGCTGAAGAAGCTGCAAGGACTAAAGCAAGGTAACAAGTCTGTTAAGGAGTGTATAGAAGAGTTTTATAAAATTACTATCAGGACAGGCCATGCAGAGCCCAACAAGGAGAAGGTAGCTCATTACATTAATGGGTTGAGGCCGAGTATTCAAGAGGAGTTGAGCTTGGTTAGAATGACCACCATAGAAGATGCATACCAGTTTTCCCTGAAGGTGGAAGAGAAGTTGAACAAAAGATTTGATAGCAAGCAAAGGGGAAGAGGTCAAGGTGGAAGGACTGGTGGAAGACCCTATGGAGGCCGTAATGAAGATCAAAAGAAAAGTGAAGAAGTAGGCACCAGTCGAAATCAAAGAGGGGATAATACCTACTGCCCTCGTGACCAGAACAATGGTGAGCAAAGAGGAAGAGGAAAAGGTAGACCTGGGCAAGGACCTAGAAGAGGAGGTTTTAGAGGAACCTGTTTCCAATGTGGAGAAGAAGGGCATCGAGCATATGAGTGTCCGCAACATCAAGGAAGGACAAATAGAAGACCTGAAGGTAATGCACGAGTTGCACATGTAGATGAAGATGCACATTCTGAGCATTCTGAAGATGCTGAAAGGGGAGAAACCCTAGTTGTCAGAAGAACCTTGCTTAATGAGGAGAAAGAACCTAATTAGAGGAAGAGTTTATTCCGCACAAGGTGCAAATGTGAGGGTAAGTGTTGTGATATTATTATTGATAGTGGAAGCACTGATAATCTTGTTTCAGAAGAGATGGTTGACAAGTTGAAGTCGACAAGAAGAAAGCATCCACATCCATATCAGATTGCATGGTTGCAGAAGGACCATAGAGCTTTGGTCAATGAGTAGTGTTTAGTGAAGTTTAAGATTGGTGACTACCATGATGAGGTGCTGTGTGATATCATACCGATGGATGCATATCATATGCTATTGGGGAGGCCATGGCAGTATGATAGGAGCGCTGTCCATGATGGCCGTGCAAACACATATTCCCTAACAAAGGATGGAGTTCATCATAAGTTGAAGCCCTTGAAGGAGGTGGAAGAAAAGGTATGTAGTACTGCCAGAATTTGTTTGGTAGATGGTAGGAAATTTTTGGAGGGTATGAAGCATGAGCGTCATTGATTCCTAAGATTAGTCAAGAGAAATGTGAAGATGTACCAGCAGAAGTTTCAGATATGTTGGAAGAGTTCCAGGACATTATCTCTGATAATGTACCAGAAGGTTTACCACCAGTAAGGAAGATAAGTCATCAAATGGATTTGATACCAGGAGCCAGTTTACCAAACAAGGCAGCCCATAGAATGACCCTTGCAGAGAATGAAGAACTGAATAGACAAGTTCAGGAGTTGTTGAGGAAGGGACTAATAAGAGAGAGCCTAAGTCCATGTGCGGTACCTGCAGTACTAGCACCAAAGAAAGATGGAGAATGGAGGATGTGTACAAACTCTCGAGCCATCAATAAGATAACCATCAAGTATAGATTTCCATTGCCAAGAATGGATGACATCATGGATTGTTTGAGTGGAGCCAAGTACTTCATGAAAATTGACCTGAAGAGTGGGTATCACCAAATCCGTATCAGAGAAGGGGATGAATGGAAGATAGCCTTCAAGACAAAGGAAGGTTTGTATGAGTGGTTAGTCATGCCATTTGGGCTAACCAATGCACCGAGCACATTCATGCGACTCATGAACGAGGTACTGAAAGAATTTTTGGGAAGTTTTGTTATTGTTTATTTGGATGATATTTTGATTTTCAGTAAGACTTGGGATGAGCATTTGATGCATATCAGAAGAGTTCTAGAGAAGCTGAGGGAGGAGAAGTTGTTGATTAATCTAAAGAAATGTAGTTTTGCAAAGAAGGAGTTGGTATACCTGGGTTTTGTTGTCCCAGAGGAAGGTCTTAAGATGGACCCAGAAAAAGTAAGGGCTATCATTGAGTGGCCTACACCAAGGAGTGCAAAGGAGGTAAGATCTTTTCATGGTTTGGCAAGTTTTTATAGAAAGTTTATTAGGAATTTCAGTAGCATTTGTGCACCCCTAACTGAAACAATGAGAGGGGATAGAAAAGAGTTTAGATGGACTAAAGGAGCTTGCAAGAGCTTTGATACATTGAAGCAGAAAGTTGTAGAACAACCTGTTTTGGCACTTCCAGATTTTAATAAGGTATTTCAGGTAGATTGTGATGCTAGTGGTAGTGGTATAGGAGCTGTTTTGAGCCAAGAAGGTAAGCCCATTGCCTATTTTAGTGAGAAGCTTAATGATGCCAAGAAAAAGTATTCTATTTATGATCAGGAATTTTATGCAATAGTTCAGGCTTTGAAGAAATGGAGACATTATTTGTTGCCAAAAGAGTTTGTTTTATATACTAATCATCAGGCTTTGCAGTATATTAATAGTCAAGAGAAGTTGAACCAAAGGCACTTAAAATGGGTTGAGTTTTTGCAGAGTTATACCTTTGTTTTGAAGCATAGGAGTGGAAAGTCTAATAGAGTTGCAGATGCCTTGAGCAGAAGGCAAAATTTGTTGACAGAAATGAAGATAGAGGTTGTTGGGTTCAATGAGCTCAAAAGTTTGTACCCTGAAGATCCAGATTTTGTAGAGGCTTGGAAAGCTTGTCTGGAGCCTGTTACTTTGGATAGGACAAAATGGTTGGATTTCATAATCCAAGATGGCATGTTGTTTAGAGGAAGCCAGTTGTACATTCTGAGGAGTTCCATGAGAGAGAACCTAATTAAAGAGAAGCATAGTGGAGGACTGGCTGGACACTTTGGTTGAGATAAGACCATTTCTATTGTTTGTGAAAATTATTATTGGCGACAGCTGCAGCAGGATGTGAGGAAGTTTGTGTAGAGTTGCAGAGTATGTTAGATGGCAAAAGGAACAAGTCAAAATACAGGATTGTATCAACCATTACCTATACCAAAGAAGCCATGGGATGATATTAGTATGGATTTTGTTCTTAGTTTACCAAGGACACAGAGAGGGCATGATTCTATTTTTGTGGTGGTGGACAGATTCTCAAAGATGGCACATTTTATTCCTTGTAAGAAGACTAATGATGCTGTTCATATTGCAGAGTTATTTTTCAAGTGGTGAGACTACATGGTCTACCAAAAAGCATAGTTTCAGATTGAGATACCAAGATTGTTGGTTATTTCTGGAGGACATTGTGGAAGAAGTTGAAGACAGATTTAAAGTTTAGTTCTACACACCATCCACAGACTGATGGACAAACTGAAGTGGTGAATAGGAGTTTGGGTAACCTGCTACGATGCTTAGTAGGAGATAAACCCAAGGGATGGGATTTGATTTTACCACAGGCAAAATTTGCTTACAACAATTCTGTCAATAGGAGTACTGGTAAATCACCATTCCAGATTGTATATGGCAATAGCCCAAGAAATGCTTCTGAGTTAAGGAAGCTGGACAACGGAGAAAAGACAAGTGCTGAAGCTGAAGACTTTGCAGAACATCTGAAGAATTTGCATGAAGAGGTGAGAAAGCACATTAATAAAATGAATATTTAGTACAAGGCTAAGGCAGATCAGAAGAGGAGATATAAGGAATTCTAGGTAGGAGATGAAGTCACGGTTCACTTGAGAAAAGAAAGGTTCCCAATTGGAACATACAATAAGTTGAAAATGAAGAAATTTGGACCATGCAAAATTTTGAAGAAACATGATTCAGGAAATGCATATGAGGTAGAGATACTGAGTGGGATCAATATTTCCCCTATTTTCAACATTGTTGATTTATCAGAATATCATGAAGGTGGAACAGAGGATGGACCAACAGAAGAACAGTGGAGTATTCTGACATGTACTTCAACAGAGGAGATAGAAGAGATCTTGGATAGCCGTGTGGGAAGACCTGTTGAAGATTCTTCTTGGTTGTCTAAGGCAGAGGTTGACCATTTGGGTTTTCCTCACACAAACACATGAGACGTGACAGGGTCACTTCTCAAATTACCCTGGGTGTCTGATGTAGGAGCATCCGGAGGTGTAAGGGCAATCTTGCATCACCCAAAAAGAAGTTAATTCAAAACCATTGTATTTGTTCTCATTTCTTCCCATAATTAGTGTTTTTGGTTCCATAAAATCTAGAATAATAGTGTAGGACTTTTAGTTTTTCCAAAACTACTAAAAATAGTAACCTACCTATTTAGGAAAGTGTACTTGCTATTTTTAGAAAGTTTGCATTTGGGCACATAATGAAGCAAAAACTTCCAAAAAGTTACATAGCGAAAATATAAGACCTTTGGTGAAGGAATTAGGCAAAGATCATTTGTGAGCTGAAAGATATTAAAGTTTTTATTTTCTGAAAAGCCCCTAAAAATTTCTAGAACAAGATATGAGGCACTAAAACTTCCCATAACGTCCCAAAAAGTTGACAAAAATCTATTTATGGATTTTTTGTGTGATAGTTCACATCGCGAGCTTTCTGACGCTTAAAACGGTTCGTCAATCGGACACCCGGATCAAAAGTTATGCTTCCCGGAAGTTGACCTACTTTTGGAGGGAGTTGCAAATTTTGAAATTTGGCTGGAGGCCGCCAAAAAGTGCTATTTATGACTATTTTAGGGACCCTGGGCAGTAGTAGAGTTAAGGGGGCCAGTGTAGAGTCAAGAATAGGTGGGAAAACAGAAACCCTAACTGATTTGGGGTTACAGAAGGCTAAAGATTCTAGAGTGTTAAGGTTGGGAAAGCTGTAATGTGTTGCAGCCAGTAGAGGATTCATCCTCTGATTATAATTAAGCTTCTGTAATGTAATGAGTTGCCCAGTTCAATAAAAGAAAGTTCTATTTGTGGTGTTCAATATCTGTTATTGTGTGTTTTGTGATTTACCCCCTTCATCACCATCCCATGTATGGCAAGGATCGAGCCACCTTTGTGGAGACACTACCAAGTGGAATGGTAGTTATCAACTAAAATAGACATGCCATGGGTAACTAATTCTCAAGTGTTGGGTTTTCCATTATGTAAAGTCACTTTTTGAGGAAGGGGGTTTATTGTTTTGGGGTTTGGAAAAAGGTGGCGAAACTGTTCAGGGAGAACATTGGAGGAAAGAAGCTGTGAGCATCTTGAAGAGTCGCAGTCTGGAACTGCATTTTGACTAATAGCGTGGTACAAGTAAAATGGGGAACAAAAATACCAATTACTTTTCATATGATGAGATTAAAACTTAGTAGGACTTCTGCCTGAGTCCATATGGCATGATGTTTCTTGTTATCTATTAAACGCTAAGGAACGAGGCTTGTAAGGTTGTTCCATGGATAATGTTTATATTTTTTTGTGTCGTGACTCAAGGCTGAAATGGCTGAGCTATTTTTGTTTTAAAACCCTTTTTTTTACAGTGGTTCAGAGTCGTATGGCCGAACCCTAATAAGTTAACTTTGCAGTATGAATATGCTCAAAGCCATGAAGGCTGAGCTAATTAAACATGTAGCAAACTTTCTTTGAGACCATGCTCTAGGCCATTGAGCTGAGCAATGAACTTAACAAACTTTCTTTGAGACCACGCTCCAGGCCGTTAAGCTAAGCAATGAAACTTTGCAAACTCTTCTTGAGACTACGCTTAGCCGATTCGTGATACTATGTAATCTTGTCTATGATTAAGCTCGAGGGTTAAAGAGCCAAGTAGAAATTGCACTATGTTTTATTTGGGTACTAGCTCGAGGCCTTGAGGCTGAGCTCTATAAAGATAGGCTCTTTTCTATGTTTGAGCTTAGGGCCTTTCGACCCGGCTGTATTGTATAATACATTTTATGATAACTAGAGCTTGAAGCCATTATGACTGACCATGTATTCAAAATATATATTAATCTCACATCATATGATGACAAAGGCAGAGCCTAAGAGCTCTCAAAATGGAGTAATGAATAACTCAAGATAATTATAGTCGGTAATGAAAAAAATACAATCATTTGACTGTAATGATAGTCGAGAAGGCATTAATAGTTATCATACAGTCATTTGATTGTAAAGACACCCAAGAAGGCAATTAATATCAATAACATAGTCCTTTGACTAAGATGATAGATGGGAAGTCAATTATATATTGGTGTGACTATAACACCAAACTAACACCAAGTCGGGCTTGTATGGAAATCCGACTATGAATTATTTATAGAGTTGTTTAAATTGTTAGGAATGTATATGTGAACTCTTGGACATGAAGGTGGTGACCTTTTAATATCATGGTCTCATCATGAAACTGTTGAAATGTATTTACAAAAGAATAGTAATTTATTCATTATGAGTCTAAATTTAAGACTTATTGTTAAATGTTATGAGTTATGAATATTTTTCTTCTACTCTACTAAGGCAATATGTACATGTATTCAATTTCATCATATGAGATGACTTGTTTCCAAAATTGCAAACCATGTGTGACCCAGGTGTCAAAATGGTCAAACTTGATATGAAATGAAAATGAACCTGGTGAGGAGGAGTCACTAGATTCTTGTAATGAAAATAACATATTTCAGTTGCAACCAACCTATGGAGGGAGTCGAATGTCCAAGTCTGGATAGTGATTCAAATTGATCCCACTAACACAAGACCTAAAGAATTGAGTCATTAAGAACTTACTGTAGGACATGACAACTTATAAGTCAAGTTAGGGCGGTGGACATATGATGATGTTCATTATGCAACATGTATGTATAAAAAACTTTGGCTAAAGTAATGCATCCATCTCTGCATGCATTGTTGGTCCATAGTGTTCTAGATTGCCTAGTGTCTCCACTAGTGTCATACAAGTTAGAGTGGATCTATAGTGTGTGACCATGAGACATTAGGAAGGCCACAACACTAGATACTTAGATGGCTAACCTATTGGGTTCTAGTGTCTAACCTTTCTAAGAAGGGTAGGGCCACTTCCAGTTAGGAAGATGAGTGGGGTACCACAGGTCTATCGTTGGAGGAAAAGCACTAGGATGATGTTGTCCTTCCCAAGCATGACACAAGCCAAGGCTTATGAAGACAAATGTTATTGGTTCTAGATACAGTATTTGCATTTTATGACCAATTGGTCTATTGTAATGTAAAAACTTGATTAAGATGCCTAGAGCATATATTGTATTTGATTAGTGATGGTTACTCACTAAATATTGTAATGGTTTACTAGATTGTAAGCTTCGTTATATCTTGATTTGATTAACATGCTTAATTGATGGAAAAGAATATGTTTCTTTTAGTTCAAATTTTGATTATCTCTATCAATTCTTAATTAATGAATTGTTTAAGTTACATGTTTAAGTTAAATCTTGAGTATTATGGAAGGTGATGTTACATATGGTATCAGAGTTACCAGGTTCAACACATGGACCTAATGAGCTCACTACTTGATGATTAATGTATCTAATATAAAGTATGCTAATGATTGGATGTTCTATGCCAGAATGGTAAAAATTAGAACCACAGCTTGCAAGAAGGTAATGGAACATGGATGTTACCTACACCAAAAAAGGATCTTGAAGGCATGATCCTCCAAGAAGGAAAAACTTGAATAGACTAGATGCTTGGTAGGTGCATGGTTATCTAATGAGGAAACTTTCACTGATGCCATGAAACACATCAAGCAGGAGTTAAGAAAGGTCAAATGGTTGGCTGCCCATAACTTTACTAGAGCATCAGTGACACCCTCTACCCGTAAAGCACCATCTGAGGGAAATATCCCTAAGGACTATAATGTACTTAAGGAGGATGTGATGGAATACCAGTGTGTATCCTCACCTATTGAGATTGAAAAGAAAACATGATTATGGGAAGTTATCCCAAATTGTAAGTGACTTGCAGAAGCAAGGTGTAAACACAATTTTGTAATTTTGTGGATTATATGTAATCCAATGGAAACTGTAATGCAATGGAAAATTTTGACAATCTTTCCTTTCTTGTTAAAGATTACATGAATGTGAATAGATTTGAAAATGAATAAATTGCATAGCATGGAAAACTAATTCGTAATTAATCTACAAACTTCAGGAAGAAGTAGATTGTAGTAAAGGTTTGAGTTGGAACCAAAATGGAGGATAGATGAGATGAAGGAGAACCTTCAGGGCAATCTGAGTCTAAAATAGACCAAATCTTGACTTTGTTGAAAGAAACAAGGGTGAGGGTGGAAAATCTCGAACACAAAGTGGGAGGCCAGTCAGAAGATAGGCAAGATGATAATGATGGGGATGATGGAAAGGAACGCCGTAATGACACCACCTAAAGCCACCATGGAGAAAATAACTCCACGACCAAACAAGAAGGGGATAAGAGGAGCCTTATGGCTATGGAGCTGTCTCATGACATGAAAAAGGTCATGCCACCTAAATTTGATGGATCTGTAAGTAGAGATACCATGGAGGCATGAATTATGGAGATGGAGAAGTATTTTGAAATTAGAAATTATAATGAGGTTACAAAAGCTGTCTGGGGAGCATTTTAGCTAGCGGGTGAAACATCCACATGGTGGAAGAACAAAAAGATGGAATTAGGCTTGAGGTCTACAAGCCTTACTTGGGATAGGTTCATAGAACTATTTAGGCAAAGATGGTTGCCTCAATTGTTCTATGATCAAAAACTTATAGACTTTCAAAACCTGAAACATGCTGATATGACTATAAATGAGTATTGGGAAAAATTCACCTGACTGTTGCAATATGTACCACAGTATCAGTATGATGTGAAATTATGTGTCCAGAAGTTTATCATGGGGTCGAATGTCTAGATTGGGGGTGAGGTTAATGTTCATGGCCCTCCTACCATGGAACAGGTCTATGAGAAGGTCGTTAGGCAAGAACATAACCTAAAGGCTATGTCAGCCTATAGGGAAAGAAATAGAAAGAGATATAGCTGGTCTCAATCTTCTCAACCCTCAAATAAAAAGGAGAAGAAACATGATTATACTAAGAAGAGTGATAAAGGGGCCAAAAATAAACAAAATGAGTCCAGGGGAGAGAAAAAGGGGAACAACCACTCCAAGAAGAATGGGAACAATTTTGGCAAACCTTAAGAGAGGTGAGGACCAATTAGAGGATGCTTCACTTGTGGTGGAGATCACTACACCAATCAGCGTCCCAACAAATCACAGGGAGTGCAACCAAGAGGGAATCCTCTACCTTCCCAACAAGTGGCATTCCAGCAACGTATCCATGCGGTCTTGGACAACCGTCAAGCCGAGTATCAAATAACTCCAGTAGAGACAACAAGTATTTTATTTGGAGTTCCAATTTCAATTTTAATTGATACAGGTGCCACAGAATGTTTTATTTCTCCCAAAATTGTAAATAAGATATCTAGAAAAGAAGGATTCATGGAAAATACTTGGTCTATAGAGTATGCAAATCACACCAAGGCTCAGGTAGAGCAATTCTTGTTTGAAGCTCAAGTTGAACTTCTAAACTTTTCCACAGAAGTAAATCTATATGTAGCCCCACTTGGCTCGTATGATGTTATCCTAGGGATAAATTGACTAAGGAGACATTGAGCCCAAGTCGACTGTTATGCCAAGACAATAGAATGTTTGGATGATCTAGGAAACCAAGTCCTTCTCCAAGGGAAACCTAGGGAAATTAAACTAAGGCAAATTTCCACCTTACAAATGAAAAGGGCACAGAGAAAAGGATGCTAACTTTTTACTGTCAAGATGGACAAAATAGATGAAACAAAGGAAACCTACTTCCAAAATGATGATGTTTTATGAATCCCCAAAACTTAATGAAGTAGGGATGAAGGAGTCCATAGGTTAGGAAAGATCAGCTATGGACAAGTATCCCCTCCTCAAAGATTTTGAGGATGTATTTCTGGATGAACTACTAGGGTTACCCCCTAAGAGAGCTTTTGATTTTGCCATTGATATTATACTTGGGCTAGAACCTATTTCTAAAGCCCCCTACAGGATGACCACAATAGAACTAATGGAGTTAAAGTCTCAACTACAAGAGCTGCTAGATAAAGGGTTGATTAGACCCAGTGTGTCGCCATGGGGAGCGCCTATTTTTTTGTGAAAAAGAAAGATGGCACTTGCAGTTGTGCATAGATTACCACATGTTAAACAAAGAAACCATTAAGAATAAGTATCCTCTACTCTGCATCGATGATCTTTTTGATCAGATGAGGGGTGTAGAAGTATTTTCCAAGATTGATCTTCGATCAGGATATCACCAATTGAGGTTGAAGGATGAAGACATCCATAAGACAACCTTTAGAACTAGATATGGACACTATGAATTCACTATCCTACCTTTTGGGTTGTCAAATGCACCAATAGTGTTTATGAATCTTATGAACAGTGTGTTCAGAGACTATCTAGACAAGTTTGTCTTAGTATTTCTTGATGACATTTTGATCTATTCTAAGAACGAAGAGGAACATATGCAACATTTGAGAATTGTTCTTTAGAGATTAAGAGAGCATAAACTATATGGCAAGCTCTCTAAGTGTACCTTCTTTCAGAAAGAAGTACAATATTTGGGTCATAATTTTAGCTAAGGGAATAGCCGTGGACCTAGCTAAGATTAAGGCTATTTCTAAATGGCTTGAAACAAGAAATGTTGATGAGGTCCAATGTTTTATGGGCCTTGCTGGTTATTATAGGAAGTTTGTGAAAAAATTCTCTAAAATTGCACATCCTATAACTTCCTTGCAAAGAAAGGGCAATAAGTTTGAATGGTTAGAAAAGTGCTAGGAGGCCTTTGACCTATTGAAGGAAAAATTGACTTTACAAGGAAGCTAGGTGTGCAGAAAATGCTTCCTACACTAATCTAATGAGGGGAAGAGAGTGAAAATTCAATTTTATCTTTACAATTACATATATGTTAACCCACTAATAGAGATATTGCAGCAAACACATAAGCAAGAAAGTAAGATAGAAGAAGAGAGACACAAGATATACATGGGGAAAACCCTTATGGGTGAAAAACCCCACACTCCAAAACATAGCTCAAATGTATTCCGTAAACAATGAAGGTTACAATACAACACAGAGCCAATGCTCTTGCAAGAGTCTTTGACACTTGTATATGGAGATGTTCCAACAGCATAACAGTATCTATCAAACCTATAGTACTTCTCCTCTCCAAAGCACCTATTTATATAACAAATACAAGGCAAGAATGGCTCCACATTGGGATAGGCGTTCAATATGGCCTCATGGACCAAAACCCACACCTATGGACACTTGTCCAACATTGTAGGATGCTCCTAACACTTGTCAAGTCACCCCATCCCAAGGAGGTCACCTTTTTCCAAAATGGGCTATGACAGATGCTCTTACAACCGTCATAGAATTTGTCATAGCTGTCACAACTTACAACTGTAAGAGAATCTATCATACACAGGCTATAACTAGCATATTCTCTTACAACATGTCATAGTCCACCTTGGGGCACCCAAAGATGCCTTTTTCAAAGATGCTCTTCAACACATGTCTTCACGTGTCATAGAATCTCCTATTTCTGACTCTTACATGTCATAACTTTGTCATAGGAATCTGTCATGACCGTTTCGGTCAATATTCCCTTACACAACATCCAAGATACTGACACATGGAAAAATATTCCCACCACTAAGTGGGACGCCTATCTCCTCATGTGAAGACAAAATTACATGTGGTCATATGCCATGTAGGATGACACATCACCATGCCAACTCCCACAATATGACAACATAGGATTTGCATCCAATTAATACAATAGGCAATAAATAAATAAATACAATGTAAAAATACAAGGAATTACCAAGGTTGAGACACCTTAATTCCCAACATTCTCCCACTTGTCAAACACCTTGTAAGAGCCAATAGAATTAATAGGATTTAACTGCTATAGGTCGAGAGGCC
Organism: Cunninghamia lanceolata; assembly: GCA_027924645.1. NCBI lineage: Eukaryota > Viridiplantae > Streptophyta > Pinopsida > Cupressales > Cupressaceae > Cunninghamia > Cunninghamia lanceolata. The sequence continues at coordinate 810,424 of BSBN01000481.1, read as the reverse complement.
CATAGACTCCGAACACCATTTGAACTTCTCTGTGCCCACTGGCTTTGTCAATGCATCTACAACATTCTTCAAAGTATCTACCTTCTGCAAATTTACCTTCCCATCCTCTACCATGTCTCGTACGAAGTGAAATTGTACATCAATATGCTTTATTCTGGCATGGAAAGTTGGATTCTTTGCAAGACAAATCGCACTCTAACTGTCACAACAATTTGTAATCTGTCCTGCATCAACACCAATATCTGAACACAATCTCTTAAGCCAAATGGCTTCCTTGCAAGCATGCATTGCTGCCATGTACTCATCTTCTATCATGGAAAAAGCAGCCACAGGTTGTCACTTACTCATCCAACTAATTGCACCACCAAACATAGTGAACACATAGGCACTAGTGGATCTCCTATTGTCAATGTCACCTAACCAATAAAAATCTAGAAATCCATGAATACAAACCGAATGTGGAGGTCTTGTAACATTATCATGATAACATATGGAATACTCAGAAGTACCCCTCAAATATTGGAACACTCTCTTAACTGCATCCCAATGTACCCATCCAAGATTAGCCATAAATCGACTAAGGACTCCCACTGCTTGGGCAATGTTTGGTCTTGTGCAGACCATGGCATACATCAAACTACCAATAGCACTAGCATAAGGTACTCTGCTCATGTCCTCCACATCACTAGGAGATTTTAGGCAATCATTAACAGACAAATTTGTCCCCAATGAAACAGGAACACACAATGGTCTACAAGCTACCATGCTGACCCTATCCAACATGGTCTTCACATACTTCTCTACCTTAACCAAAGTTTTCTATTAGCTCTATCTCTTCTGATTTCCATTCCTAGAATGTACCTGGCTGCCCCAATATTTTTCATCTCAAATTATGCTGACAATTGAGACTTCAAATCAGAAATCATATTCTTACCATTCCCAATCAACAACATATCATCAACATATAATGCAATAATGAGAATGCGATCATTGTCAAACTCGTAATACACACAATGATCAAATTTCAATCTCAGATAGCTAATGGACAACACAAAGGCATCAAACTTCAAGTACCACATCCTAGCAGACTATTTCAAACCATACAAAGACTTCTTTAACTTTCAAACCAAATTTTCTTTACCTTTCTCTATGTAATGCTCTTGCTGTGACATGTAAATCTCTTCCTCCAAATCACCATAAAGGAAAGTTGTTTTCACATCCATCTATTCTACCTCTAAATCATAAGCAGCTGCAAGAGATAATAGAAATCGAATGGATGTCAGCTTTGCAACGAGAGAGAAAATTTCACCATAATCAATTCCCTCCACTTGTGAATACCCCTTCACAACCAATCTAGCCTTGTTTTTTTCAACATTGCCATCTGCATCGAATTTCTTCTTGAACACCCATTTGTATCCAACGGGTTTCTATCCATCAGGCAAAGGCACCAAGTCCCATGTTTTATTCTTTTCCAAAGAAGCCATCTCATCTTCCATGGCCTCCTTCCAGGAACATGCATCTTTCATGCTCATAGCCTCTTTCACAGTTCTAGGCTCATCAGCGTTAGTAAGTAAAGTAAAAGCACAACTAGAATCAAGCAATGAATAACCAAACCTATTAGGTTGCTTTCTCATTCGTGTAGACCTCCTTAATGGCTGATGTTGAGGTTTTGCTTCTCCTTCTGAGCTTTCAGAGCTGCTAGAGCTCTCCTCATCATTAGGTCTCATAGGGTCTATCTGTTCAGTCTTCTCAGGGGTAGAAGGAAACTGAACTGCATCTTCTTTCTTTTCTGTCTATTCTGGCTATAGAACAATGGAAGAAGGTGTTAGCTCTCTAAAGATAACACTTCTGATATACAATATTTTTTTCAGCCATAGGATCCCAAAGCTTGTATCCTTTCACATCGACACCATAGCCAATGAAAATATATTTAACAGCCTTATTCTCCAGTTTAGTCAGATTCTCCCTAGGCACATGTGCATATGCCTCACAACCAAAAACATGAAGATGTCTAACTGAAAGCTTCTTACCATACCACACCTGCATAGGTGTCTTACCAACAAGAGCTGATGTAGGAGATTTGTTTACCAGATAGAAAGCAGTGACTATAGCTTCAGCCCAAAACTTTTGTTCGAGGCTTGCTCCACTAAGCATACTCTTAGCCTTCTCCATCAGTGTCTTGTTCATCCTCTCTACAACTCCATTTTATTGTGGGGTGTATGGAGTTTTCTTATGTCTTTCAATCCCTTGCTCTTTACAGAACTTATCAAACTCCACCAAACAAAACTCACCACCGTTGTCAGTTCTCAAACACTTAATCTTTTTACTAGTCTGATTTTCAGCAAAGGCTTTAAATTCCTTAAACTGACTAAAGACTTCAGTCTTGCTTCTGATAAAATAAACACATGTCCTTCTACTGTAATCATCTATGAAAGATACACAATATACATATTTAGAAATTGAAGGAACATTAATTGGACCAAACACATCAGAATGAATAAGATCCAACACACTAGAAGACTTGTGATAACTTGAGTAAAACTAAACATGGTTTTGTTTTCCATATACACAATGTTCATAAAAGTCAAACTTGAGATTACAATCATTTAACCCCTCAACGATGTTTTTATTTTTCAGGGTTCACAGACCCTTCTCACCAATGCGGCCATATCTCAAATGCCATAACATAGTCTTCTCAGTAGGAAGCTTGGCTTCCATAGCATGTGCACTACCATCGGAACTAGTTACAATAGATTTCTTCACTGCTCATTTAGATGGTGGGGATGAAGTGACTGCAACTCATTTCTTTGAGTCAGAAGAACTATTACACTATGAAGTGCATGCCTCTAGCTAAAACATAGTACCTCTCTGAGTACCCTTCACAAGCACCATAGATCCTCTAGTCATCTTGCATCCATCCTTCGAAAAGACAAATTGCACACCTGCATCATTCAACATACTTACAGAAAGCAAGTTTTGTGCAAGGCCTGGGATGTGCATTACCCCAGTGATTCCCTTCACTCATCCATCAGGGAATCAGATTGAGACTCTTCCAAAACCAACAATTTCTAGATGAGAGTCGTCACCCAGGTACACTCTTCCACCATCAAACTCTTCATACTTCATGAACTAGCTTTGATGCAAGGTCATGTGGAATGATGCACCAGAATCAATCAACCACACATCATCAGATGCGTGGGTGGCCAGGGCTGCAATGAAGGCATCACCATCATCTTGTGACTTGTCAGAATCTGAATCAGGGGCTGTCTTATTTTTCTTTTTCTTTTCTTCTTTGCATTCCTTTCAAAAATGTCCCATCTTCTCATAGTTCCAATAGAGAGCCTTGGACTTTCTAGGAGATTTGGATCTCCCACGGGATTTGGATATGCCCTTTTCACCTTTCTTGTCCTTCTTCTTCCCTTTCTCTTTGGGTCTTCCACAAATAGCAAGAGCCTCTTTAGTTGACTCGAATGTCTTCCTCCTCATTTCTTCAGATAACAGTGAGGACAACACATCTTCCATCTTGAAGGTGGTAGTGGTGCTTCTGATAGCCATGACAAGATGATCCCATGAATCTAGCAAAGAACAAAGTAGGGTCATGCAACAATCCTCATCCTCTATTTTCACACCCATAGATGTCAACTGTGCAACAATCATGTTGAAAGCATTCATGTGGTCTGCAATAGATCCTCCATCTTCCATCTTCAGAGCAAACAACTTTTTTTTTAGAAAAAGCTTGTTCACCAGGGACTTGGCCTGATAAACATCACCCAACTTCTTCCAAAGATCTTTCATGCTTTTCTCCTCATAGACATTCAACAGGACAGAGTCAGCTAAATAGAGTCTTATGAGACCCTTAGCCTTTCGATCTTTGAGGCCCTAATTAGCTTGAGACATTGATGTAGGTTTTACACGGGATACGGTTTCCCATAGGTCATGATCAACAAGTAGGTCCTCCATCTTGAGTTTCCACGACTTGAAATTAATGCCATTAAATCTCTCCACCTCTAACCTTCTAAATGTCGTTGCCATCTCCTTACTGCAACAGGATACAGAATGCTTTGCACAAGACTCCCACTCAACCTAAGATTAGCTCAAAAAACCCCTACCCAGCAGCTCGAACCAAAACTGGCCAGGCTATGATACTAACTAAAAGGAAGCTAGGTGTGCAGAAAACTCTTCCTACAATAATCTAATGAGGGGAGGAGAGTGTAAATTCAATTTTATCTTTACAATTATAGCTATGTTAACCCACTAATAGAGATATTGCAGCAAACACATAAGCAAGAAAGTAAGACAGAAGAAGAGAGACACAAGATATACAAGGGGAAAACCCTTAAGGGTGAAAAACCCCACTCCAAAACACAGCTCAAATGTATTCCATAAATAATGAAGGTTATAATACAACACAGAGCCAATGCTCTTGCAGGAGTCTTCGACACTCATATCTAGAGATGTTCCAGCAACATAACAGTACCTGTCAAAACTTTAGTACTTCTCCTCTCCAAAGCACCTGTTTGTATAACAATTACAAGGCAAGAATGGCTCCACATTGGGATAGGCATTCAACATGGCCTCATGGCCCAAAACCCGTGCCTATGGACACTTTTCCAACACTGTAGGATGCTCCTGACACTTGTCAAGTCACCCCATCCCAAAGAGGTCACCTATTTCCAAAATGGGCTATGATAGATGCTCTTATGACTCTTACAACCATCATAGAATCTATCATAGCTGTCATAACTTACAGGTGTAACAGAATCTATCATACACAGGCTATAAATAGCATATTCTCTTACAACATATCATAGTCCACCTTGGGGCACCCAAATATGCCTTTTTCAAGATGCTCTTTGACACATCGTCTTCACCTATCATAGAATCTCCTATTTCCAACTCCTACATGTCATAACTTTGTCATACGAATCTGTCATGACTGTTTCGATCAATATTGCCTTACACAACATCCAAGATCCCAACACATGGAAAAATATTCCTACCACTAAGGGGGACACCTATCTCCTCATGTGAAGACAAAATTACATGTGGTCATATGTCATGTAGGATGGCACATCACCATGCCAAGTCCCACAATATAACAACATAGGATTTGCATCCAATTAATACAATAGGCAATAAATAAATAAATACAATATAAAAATACAAGGAATTACCAAGGTTGAGACACCTTAATTCCCAACAAACTTCAACCCTGATATTGAAAGTGCCTGACCTAGAAGTTCAATTTGAAGTCATTACCAATGCCTCTGGGGAAGGCTTAGGTGGTGTACTAGTCCAAGATGGACATGTTATTGTGTATGAATCGCACAAACTAAAAAACTATGAACAAAACTATGCCCCACATGATTTAGAACTAGTAGTAGTCATTCACATACTTCAAATATGGAGACACTACCTGCTTGGAAAACTATTTGAGTTGAAAACAGATCACCAGGGACTTAAATATCTGTTCACTCAACCCCATCTTAATGCTTGTCAAAGAATATGGTTAAAATTTATCTCAGATTATGATTTTGAGATTAAATATATTCAAGGAAAAGAAAATTGAGTGGCAGATGCTTTGAGTAGGAGAAGGCACATCTCCACTATGATCTCTATACATTCAAATTTTAGAAATCTGGTGTTACAAAAATATAAGAGAGATGAGTTTTACAAGTAGGTAAAACATGCCCTTGAGAAAGATCCACAAAATCTGAAATATGAAGGATTCAACCTTGAATTAGATGGGTTATTAAGGTTTAAAGGAAGGATGTATGTACCTAACTCGGAAGAGTTAAGGAATATGGTTTGGAAAGAGGTTCATTCTACACCATATTCTTGGCATCTTGGAGTAACCAAGTTACTCGCTGATGTGAACCCTTTATATTCTTGGAAAGGAACGAAGAGGGATGCTGCAAATTTTATAGCTACTTGTATTGAATGCCAAAGGGTGAAGGCATAACACCAACACCCAGTGAGATTATTATACCCTCATGAAATTCTTGAATGGAAATGGTAGATTATAAGCATGGACTTTGTGCAAGGGCTCCCTATGTCAAGGAACATGCACAATGCTATCTTGGTTGTGGTGAACAGACTCACCAAAGCAGCCCATTTTATACCTAGAAACTTGACATATGGGGCACCCATCATTGCTCAAAAATTTGTTCAAGAGATTTTTAGACTGCATAGCATTCCTGAGAAGATTATCTCAGATAGGGATGCACGGATGACATTGAGGTTTTGGCAAACCTTGTTCTCTTCACTTAGTACATAGTTGAACATAAGTTCTGCTTATCATCCTAAAATGGATGGTCAAACTGAAAGGGTGAACTAAGTGTTGGAAGATTTATTAATGATGTATTGCATGGATCAGAAATACAAGTGGGAGGTTTACCTTCCTCTAGTGGAATTTGCCTACAATAACTCTTATCACTCAGCTATTAAGATGGCACCATTGAAAGCATTATATGGATGGAAGTGTTGAACCCCTATAAGCTAGGATAAGCTAGAGGATAGGGTTAGCCTTGGTCCAAAAATGCTATTAGGGATGGAAGAACAAGTCCATCTAATTAAGAGAAGGCTAGTGGAAGCCAATGATAGGAAAAAGAGTTATGTAGATGCAAAGTGTACTGAAAGGCATTTCACTGTAGGAGATAAAGTCCTCCTAAGGGTAAAACACCAGAAAAGCTCCATCAAATTTGGAAAAATGTCCAAACTGGCACCAAGATATGTGGGCCCATTTGAAGTTCTAGAAGAAGTCAACCCAGTGGCATACCAAATTGCTCTACCACTAGCACTTGCCATGATACATAATCTGTTTCATGTTTCTTATTTGAAAAAGTTTAATTCTGCTGATAATCAAATTCCTATGCTTGATTGGAATATTCTACAGGTGAAAGACTCAGGAGTGGTGGTGATCGAGCCCATCAAGGTGCTCAAAATGCATAAGCTATGCTTACGTAATAAGGAAATAACAAAATGCAAGGTCTAGTGGGACCAATATTCGATGGAAAATGCCACCTGGGAAAATTATGATTACTTCCATGCTCGATTTCCTCATCTTTTCTAAGACATTTGATATTATGCTTTTGAAAACATTTTCATATTATGTTGGTTTATTTTTTAAAGACAATTAATCATCAGGGATGATGATTCTTATGGGGGGAGATATGTTACATCCCTAACTTACAACTAGACTTAATCATTAACTTAGTTTGATAATCAAGAGGATTAGACATAGTTAATTGATTTGATATTGTGGAAATATCTGATTTAACTCTTGATTATGAAATAGTTATTGATGATAATTTATTTTATAAATTGATTAAATTATGTTATGAGACATGATAATGATACATTGATCATGATCTTGTGGTCCTGAGTACGAACAAGAAAATGAACATCCTTTGAAGAAGGAAGGAGAGTATCATCTTGGAGGAAGGGATAGACATTGTGAAAACAAAAGGTTGACTAGCCATCTAAGTAATCAACTTTTGTGTCCTTAATCCTTTTATAGGTTATCACATGTCATGTCTCTTTTCTTTTGTTTCCATGTTCTTTGCAAAGTCATTATGTCATTGAATTTATCACGACAAGTCATGATGACCAGACGATATTGTTGGAACATCATCCCTAGCCATGAGACAATAGTGTTAAGAGATGAGGAGGTCTCTCTTACCTTTTTGTTCTTGGGTCATTATTTCCCTAGTCATTCGACCAATGGGAATAGTCGATTTCAAGGAAGTATTACTTGACCTTGATAACCAATGTTATTAATGTGAATCTTTTTACAATTACAATCTCATTGTGATAATCCTTAGGTAAGGATGAAACCTCTTAATAGGTTGTTTCCTATAATATTGTTATTATTTACTTATCTTAATAATTGTATACTATCGAATATTACTAATTTGTTATAGTCGATCTTGAGGATTGAAGGGAGCTTCAAGATCAACCATCCCATGTATGGAAAGGATCAAGCCACCTTTTGTTGAGACACTACCGAGTGGAATGGTAGTTATCAACCAAAATCGGTATGCCATGGGTGACCGATTCTCAAGTGTTGGGTTTTCCATTCTGTAGAGTCACTTTTTTAGGAATGGGGTTCATTGTTTTGGGGTTTAGAAAAAGGTGGTGAAACTATTCAGGGAGAACATTGGAGGAAATAAGATGTGAGTAGCTTGAAGAGTCACAGTCTGGAACTGCATCTTGACTAAGAGCATGGTACAGGTAAAATGGGGAACAAAAATCCCAATTACTTTTCGTATGATGAGCTTAAACTCAGTAGGACTTCTTCCTGAGTCCGTATGGCATGATGTTTCTTGTTATCTATTAAATGCTAAGGCATGAGACTTATAAGGCTGTGCCATGGATAATGTTTATATTTTTCTGTGTCATGACTCAAGGCCAAAATGGCTGAGCTATTTTTGTTTTAAAACCTTTTTTTATAGTGGTTCATAGCCGTATGGCCAAACCCTAACAAGTTAACTTTGTAGTATGAATATTCTCGAAGCCATGAAGGCTGAGCTAATTAAACGTGTAGCAAACTTCCTTTGAGACCATGCTCCAGACTGTTGAGCTAAGCAGTGAACTTAACAAACTTTATTTAAGACCATGCTCCAGGCCATTAAGTCAAGCAATGAAACTTTATAAACTCTTCTTGAGACTACACTCAGCCGAGTCATGATACTATGCAATCTTGTCTATGATTAAGCTCAAGGATTAAAGAGCCAAGTCACAACTGCACTATGTTTTATTTGGGTACTAGATCGAGGCCTTAAGGCCGAGCTCTATAAAGATAGACTCTTTTCTATGTTTGAGCTTAGGGATTTTTGACCTGACTCTATTGTATAATAAATTTTATGATAACTGGAGCTCGAAGCCATTATGGTTGAGCATGTATTCAAAATATATATTAAAGCTCACATCATATGATGACAAAGGCAGAGCTTAAGAGCTCTCAAAATGGAGTAATGAATAACTCCAGATGATTATTGTTGATAATGAAATAATACAGTCATTTGATTGTAATGACAACCGAGAAGGCATTAATACTTATCATATAGTCATTCGACTATAAAGATAGTCGAGAAGGTAGTTAATATAAATAACATAGTCCTTTGACTGAGATGATAGCCGGGAAGGCAATTATATATCGATGTGACTATAACACCAAACTAACACCAAGTCAGGCATTTATGGAAAGATGACTATGAATTATTTATAGAGTTGTTTAAACTGTTAAGAATGTATATGTGAACCCTCAAATATGAAGATGGTGAGACCTTTTAGGATCATGGTCTCATCATGAAACTATTGAAATGTATTTACAAAAGAATACTAATTTATTTGTTATGAGTATGAATTTAAGACTTATTGTTAAATGTTGAGTTATGAATATTGTACTTCTACTCTACTAAGGCAAGGTATGCCTTGAGTACATGTATTCAATTTCATCATATGAGATGACTTGTTTTTGAAATTGTAAACCAAATGTGAGCCAGGTGTCAAAATGGTCGAAGTTGATATGAAATGAAAACGAACCTGGTGACGAGGAGTCACTAGATTCTTGTAATGAAAATAACATATTTCAGTTGTAACCAACCTATGGAGGGAGTCGAATGTCCAAGTTTGGATAGTGATTCAAATTGACCCCACTCACACAAGACCTAAAGAATTGGGTCATTAATAACTTATTGTAGGACATGACAACTTATAAGTCGAGTTAGGGTGGTGGACATACGATGACATTCATTATGCAATGTGTATGCATGAAAACTTTGGCCAAAGTAATGCATCTATCTCTGCATGCATTGTTGGTCCACAGTGTTCCAGATGACCTAGTTTCTCCAGTAGTGTCATACAAGTTAGAGTGGATCTATAGTGTGTGACCATGAGTCATTAGGAAGGATACAACACTAGATACTCATATGGATAACCTATTAGGTTCTAATGTCTAACCTTTTTGAGATGGGTAGGGCCACTTCCAGTTAAGAAGATGAGTGGGGTACCACAGGTCCATGGTTGGAGGAAAAGCACTAGGATGATGCTCTCCTTCCCAAGCATGAGACAAGCTAAGGCTTATGAAGACATATGTCATTGGTTCCAGATACAGTATTTGCATTTTATGACCAGTTGGTCTATTGTAATATAAAAACTTGATTAAGATGCCTAGAGCATATATTGTATTTGATTAGTGATGGTTACTCACTAATGATTGTAATGGTTTACTAGATTTGTAAGCTTTGTTATATCTTGATTTGTTTAACATGCTTAATTGATGGAAAAGAATATGTTTCTTTTGGTTCAAATTTTGATTTTCTCTATCAATTCTTAATTAGTGACTTGTTTAAGTTAAATCTTGAGTATTATGGAAGGTGATGTTACAAAATCCTTCTATTAAATCCCAAACTCTATGCCTATAATTTTATAGCTTTTTATAGTTGTATGCATAGATGCTCATGACTAGTTTCACTACTAATTCAGAGTCCCCATAAATGTGCAGAACTTTGACTTTTTTTCTTAGGTCAAAGAGCAAACCATGTATCAAGGCTTCATACTTAGCCACATTATTAGTGCAAGGGAATTGCAATATGTATGCTACTAAAAATGACCTCCCTGATGTTAGGGTTAGCCAGTAGAAGATATCAATTAAATGCAAATAAAGATTAAATAGAGGAATGAAAATACACAGAAATAATAATAGTGAGAGACAAGTTTTAACGTGGTTCACCCAAAACTGGCTACATCGACCAATAGGGAGTCCAATATTATTATCTAGTAAATCAAACCGATTACAACCAACAATCCTTGCAACTCAATACCACTGCAAAATGCTACAATACATCAATGAAAACCCTAACCCTTAGCCACTTTTATCAAGCCTTATGTCGGTTACAAAATAGGGTTTTTTTATGGGGGTCAAGAGGCAGTGTTTCCCTGAAACCCCCACAAGGGGCGCTGCCCCTTGACCTCGTTAAATAATTTGGGGGGAAACCACGCTGATAAAAGTGGAGAAATTTTAATCTTTGAGTCTAATTGGGCTCCATATAACAACACTTGATGGGTCAATGAGGTTAATGCCTACTCCAACTCCTTGTTTTGTTTTAGAGCCATCAAACCTTAGGATCCATGGTTTATCTTTTGTTAATGGTTTAGCCTTCTCTTTTTATTTTAGCTCTGGCAGCTACACTTGAAGATATCCATTTCAACTTTTGTGGTTCTCTCTCTATCAAATCTAAGTGTTTATTTTGAGCATCATCCTGTTGAAGATTTTTATCACCAGGGTATATTGCCATCTCTCTTCTGTCATCTTTAGGGATATCCTTAATATCATGTACTTTATCTTTAGAACACAATTGCTCTTCCTTATTCAATATATGTAGGCATAAGGCACATGTTGTTTCTAAATGTGGTGCCTCATGAAGTCTGCACCATCCTTCAATCAATGCATGATATGAAGGAATTCCTTGTAGAATATGTCTCTGAATCTGTTTAGATAAAAATTATTTGAATTTGGTCAAGAGACTCCCTCTATCCTCATCTCATAGCTCATAGTTTGACTCTAAAAGGTAGCAGGTCCCTGGGGTGGTAATATTTTTCTTCTCATGGAGATGCATCTCTTCATATATTAAAATTTCTTCTAAATCATGGATACAAATGTTATCCTGATGTATCATCTTGTCATGTTCTCCTTCATCTAAAGAAAACAAACAAAAATGAGCATCATCATTGTCAAATATTTCACTAGCATCGGTTGGTGATGATCCAATTTCACTACACATTCTCTCTAATTCAATCATATCTAGACATACTTCACAACTCTTTTCTGAATGTGCTTCATCGTGTAATTTGCACCATCCAGATATCAGGATATCTTCTATGGATGTCCCAGTTAGTTGGCACCTTTGCATTTCTCTAGATAGGTATTTTTCAAACTTAGTGAAGTGATCTACTTCTTCTTCATCAGTTGAATAGTAATCAGACTCGACAATCATCCCGCCCACTTGGTCATTATTTTCTTGTGTGTGCATGTTACATATGAGGACTTCTTCAATTCTAATAGTTTGAGGCCTTACTACATAAACCCCTGGTTCAACGTCTACGTTTAGTACCTCATTAGGGAGATTATATTTTGTGATCATGTGTTTCATCCTAGGTTCAGCTTCTATCCTGAGTTGGTTGGGAATTCCTTTCCATGGTAACCACATATGACTGAAATCTGTGGCCATGTACCAATTTAATGTCTTGGACCAATCTCTGCTAAGTAACATTCCATAAGTATTGGGGATATCCACTACTTGGATGTCAATGTAGTATTGCACCCTTGGGTCTGATGCAAGTTTCATGTGGATATGAGTTAACTCTCCCACCACACTTACTTCTATTTTGTCAAGTTGTGTGACTTTCTTGAGGGATTTGGCTAGATGTAGACCTAAAGCATTGTAAATGGACAAGAGCATCACATTCGTTGATGCACCTAAATCTACTAGATAGTTATGTAAATCTTGCCAAATATCCTCAATGTAAGCAAAAATGGGGCTGATTCAGATTTATCTTTGTATAGGGTCATCTGTGATGTTTCAGCAACGTGAACTATAGCCTGCACTTTAGATTTGACATTACTGTCTTTTGGTGCGATATCTCTAGTCATGATGTGGCTAGGATTATGACCAATATTATCCTCTTTGGGTGCATGTTCATCTAAAGACTTCAAAAAGGCTTTCTTGATGATTGGGGTTTTCAACAATTTTGATAAAGACAAGCCGATCTTTGTCTTTTTCATTTCTTCTGCCAAGTAGATGAATAAATTATCTGATTCAGGCAATTGACTGATGGCTTTTTTCACTATATTTTTGGGTGTGAAGTACTGAGTATTCACTTTGGGATGTCTAGGATTATTACTGGCCTTTAGATCTGGTGATGTATTAAAGCTATTAGGAGGGGTAGATATGGTCAAAGGACTCGCTGGTTTATTTGCATTATTCCTAAGGTTATAATCATGGCTACCATAATATTGTTGTTGGTAAGCATGAACTTCTTTAGCTTCTGGTTTGGGTTCATTTTGATCTTCAAAAGGGAACACATAGTTTGACTCAAAGGCCAAGGTAGATTCCTCACATGCCAGTGTATAGTTTTCATGAGTTGAAGTCATCTGATGATGTTGATGACTATCAAAACTTTCAAGTACTAGGGCAGACTCATATCCCAGAGGGACAATTTCATTTCCTTCAGGAAAAGGAGGATCTCCAACAATGTTTGATACTTTAGTCTGGAAAATATTGGATGCTATTTTAAATTGAGGGCAGTCAAACTCAACATGTATGTTTGTATTATGCATCCTCCACCAATTTGTGAGTGCAGCTTCTATTAAATTGACTCTAGTAGTTTGTTTAGGTTCAGCAGGAGGTTGATCATCCATTAGTGAAGGCAACAATCCATTGTTAGGTCAGGTGTTCCAAGTTCTAGGTGGCCTGGGGGAAGCATTGTTATTTCTATTGTTGAAATTCCTATCATTGTTATACCCCCTGTCGGGATATCCAGACCTATCATTGTTGTTTCCATATCCTCTATCAGGATATCCTTTGTTTTGGTTTGACTGTGAGTAGAAATTATGACTCCTCATGTGTGTGATCTTAGTGGTTAATTTTCTCAGTTGTGCAGATATTTCTTTGATGTCATCCTTCTCCTCCTGGGCTTCAGCAACTACATTATCTTGTTGAGGTTTGAAGAAAGATCTACCACTGCTATTATTTTGCACTGCATCCTAAGGTGCATGTCTAGGATGAGGTATCAATTGGCTATTTCCATTTGGAGGAGGCATGATACTAAGTGGAGGTACTTGCAGGGAACTAGGCATTATGGCTGGAGGTATCATGGCTCCACTAGTGTTGGCTGACTAGGATATGCAGGATATCCTAGGTTAGGGGTAGGTTAGCTATTGATTAACTTTGATGGCTTCCTCATAGGCACCTACTAGAGTAGTAATTGCATGATGTGTCCTCAGGATAAACATGGATGTCAAGGGATCTAAGGTTGAATAGTATATTAATCTAGCCGCCTCATCACATACATTATAGGGAGCAACTAACTTGGAATACATTTTCTGGAACCTAGCATTAAATTTGGAGATTGGGTCTCCCTTAGCTCTCTTGATTGTAGAAAACATGTGATATGTCACAGCTAGATCTATTGGTATATTGAATCTTTCTAGGAAAGATTTCTCCAAGGTGGCCCAAGTAGCTATAGAAGATCGAGTGAGACTAATGGACCAACCGTATGCTTCTTCTCCTAATGAGTAAGGGAATAACCTACACACAACATCCTCATGGTCTATTCGAGCTCTGAAGCACACCTCTTTGTAATTTTGGATATGATCCTCTACATCCTGCTAAAGATGATACTTCGAACAAATCTTGTTCAGATTCTTTAGCAGAGGGTGATATGTTGTAAAAGTAAGTAGTGATTCCACTACAAAGAATGACATTGTATGACATACTTGGGGTATTTGGGGCACTACTGGAGATACTAGAGGTGTTACAATAGGTATAACCAGAGATACCAGAGAACTAGGACCTAGACTGTGATGGATATCTGTCGTACGGGGTCTAAGTCTGCGAATTGGCAATTCCTCTAAAAGTCTGGTAGATCTAGACTTGGTATTCAGTTTGTGAGCCAGAGCTTCACAACTTACAACTGGATATGGATATTTTAACTAGATCTTTGCAAATATTAGGATATTTACTCCTCTGATGTGGATATTTATGATCAAATGTTCAAAACAACATGATATTTGTACTGTATTTGTATAAAATGCAAATGTTGACCGTAATTATGAAAATTCAAACAACTAACTATAAATATTAGGTCAACTGACACTTATATCTTTCAAATGACTAACAACAGATGGATACTTTGCACAAATGAATGAAATTTTAGGCAATCTTAATTTTTTTTGAAAATATCACCTCAGTTGAGCATGGGAAATGATATCCAGGCAAGGAATTTTCAAACTAGAACATGTCTTAGGCCCTCCTTCTAGTGCCAATTTATGTTGATCATGATGTTAGTCATAGTACACATAGATAAAGAATTCACAAACAAACCTTTATCATCTTGAAAAGTATGATCAATCCAAGATGAATTGATAAC
The DNA here is from genome assembly GCA_027924645.1 of Cunninghamia lanceolata. Lineage (NCBI taxonomy): Eukaryota > Viridiplantae > Streptophyta > Pinopsida > Cupressales > Cupressaceae > Cunninghamia > Cunninghamia lanceolata. The sequence continues at coordinate 795,271 of BSBN01000481.1, read as the reverse complement.
TCTAAGGCTCCGTTAGTTAGGTCTTGACCTTCTGATAATCTCTCAGTTAGTTTGATGTGAGTTGTTGTTTTCCATTAAAGGGCCTTACATTTATGTTTTGAAGTGATTCATATCTATATATACTCTGTTCTTCCTATTTTCTATGAATTCTCAACACACAAGTTCAAATCCTACTGTATTTAACCTAATCATGCAGATATTCATGTATGTGTGATCAATTCTTCTGCATATCATTCCTGTTAACTTGATTCATGATGATTTGTGTTTAATTCTTCTGAAACTATCTCTAATTCACTAATCATAAACTAATTCTTATTAAATTCCACTTTTGCACTGTAAGTTTGCTTAAATGATTGTGTTTAAGCTGATATTTGAGTGTTTTGGTCATTATTAATGGTTCTATTCGTGATATCTTCAAATTGACATGCTATTTGCTAAAATATGGTAAAGATATTCAGTTACCTACAAGATATCAACATATTTTCCTGTATTTGCTCATTATTTTCTATTTATTTGCAATTATGTTGATGATTCAAATAAAATTAAAGAAATTTGAATTAATACTTTCTAATTTTACTAAAATAAGTGAGTTTCAACCATTGTTGTACATGTACAATTCAATACTTCATGAAATAGAGATGAAACCCAAACCATGCTATGCCAGGATATTCCACAACTTCACATAGTTGGTGCTAATCTTCAAAGGAATAGGAAATCAACAAGAACTAGTAGATATGTACTCCAAGGGACACAACACATCATAGTAACAAGTCAGGATGACATCCAAAAGATTACTCAAGGTTTACAATGTAGCTATAATGTGTATCTCTATTGCATTAAGTATTCAAAATGTGAACGAATTTACAATTGGTCTTGAGATAGTACCATGACATTCAACAGTCTTATCTCAATTAAGATCCTAATGAATTTACAAAGTGCAATCCACCTCCTCTTATAGAGTAAGGAAGGGATGTGGTTACAAAAGATCATGTGGTTAGGATTCATTCATTACAATCAATGGTGCATATCACATTGACCAGGTCAATAGATCAAAATACATGGCATAGGTCACCACTTGGCAACCATTTGGTGGAACACAACTGTCCTTTTGGAATTCTCTTCAAAAATTATGTTGACTTAGTCAACATATCCCTATGCTTTGCATCCGCGTTCATTCTTCTTCATCTGTTGATGGGTCATCCTCTATATGCACATTAATAGTCCCTCTAATGAGTTCATATGCTTGGAATACTCTATCTATTTCCCCTCCATCCAGTACTTTATCCTTTTTAACTGTATGCCCCTGTGATTGGAATTGGGCTTGTAAAGCTATCCACTTGTTCTTCTAGATATTTATGTTTCATTGTATTTCTCTACCTTAACCCTCATCCTCATAGATTTGTCAATTATATCTTCAGAGAAATGACTAAGGGGATCATTTGATGTAGGCTTAAAATATTCTTAGAAAGCTTTGGTGGTGAAGTCCACATCTTGATTCTCTATCTTACCTTCAACCTTATCTTCAAGGGCTTCTAAGATGTCTACTTCTTCAGACAGGTGCTCATGCAGTTTGACACTGATATCCCTAACTTTGGTATTGCATTTCTTCAAGTCATCTACCTCAAATTTTACATCCTTAAACTAGATATCTAGTAAATGTGAAGTTTGGGTTGTCAGGATATTGTTGGATATCAAGACATTTACATCTGCCTTCTTCATTTTTGCAAGAGTAGCAAAATGTTTGTCCGCTTGTATAGACCTCTGTGCAACCTCCCTCTGCATTTTATCAGCCTTGGTATTTAGAGTACTGAATAGGTCCCAATTGGCTAGAGAAGTCTTTATTACCTATTCTCCTTTGGTGAGGAACCCTAGAAACCACTTGTCCATTACCAGTGATTTATGCTTCATGGCATCTAGTCCCGTAATTTCATCCTGTGATATTATTTCTAGTGAAGTGGATGTGGAGATGGAAATATTAGTGGGTGCCACTAATCCCCTTGTGAATGTCTGCATTTGAGTAATGTGCTCTTTATGCTCCTTATTCTTTGCCTTTTCCTTTTCTATTCTGGCCAATAGGGTGTCAATGATATCCTTGGCCTCTTGACCTTCTTGTTGTTCAGTGGCAAAGCCCAGGTCTACAATGGTTATCTAAAAGTCACCTACACTTATCTCCCCTTTAGCCTTGTCCACAATGGGCACATCTATTTGAGCTATCCTTTTGCCTATTGTAGGATCTCTCTTTATTGCAGAGGTAGCCCTGGCACTCCTCTTTGGTTTGGCTCCTTGAGCTGAAAATAATGAAGAAATGTCAAAATTTGAAGAAACAAGGAATGTGGGTGGATTCACCTCCTATTGAATCCAATGTGGAACATCATCTTTAGACCCTTCCTGGTCTATATGCTCAATGTGAGCATCATGAGATTCCATGTTTTGCTCTTCCAGGGTATCATCATCATCTCCCTGTTGTTGTTGTTCTTCTCCCCCAATATGAACCCTTTCATCCACTTTCTGTTGCTTATCATTTGTGGGGTTCTCCTATGGTATTTTCTCACTTTGATCAAGTATCATTTGTTCATCCTGAGGTGGGGGTTGTTCTACATCAGGTCCCTAATGACCCTAATCCTAGATATCCTGATGATATTTCTAACTATCTGCATCCATCTTTTCTTGTTCCTTATTGTCATCTTCTTTCATTAGACCTTCCTGTCTAGATTCTGACAAATTTGTATCTTTATTATCCTAAGTTGCATATACAACATTAGGACCTAACTGTCCAGATGTATCAGTTACCTCCTTTTCTTCAGCATGCACTTGTTTAGTGTCTTGGACAACATGTTGATCAAGCATTTATGTATGCACGTCCATGGTTGTATTGTCTTCTACCTTATCATGCTTTAGGACTGCATCCTCATCTTTATCTACATCATCATCACCTTGATATGCTAAATCAATAATTACTAGCCTGGTCATATGACCAATTAATCCCTCTAGGCCAATTTGTTGTGCCACGGCCTTTGGATTATCCTCTTCTATTTCTTCCTCCCTCTCCTATTGTACTATGGGAGTGTTTTGAGGTGTCACCATTGTATTTTTTATCAATGATTCCATGGGGCTAGCAGACACCTAATCTACTACCTCATCATCAGACAAATGATCTATTGTTTTATCTAGAGGTAGGGGTTGATCACCCTCTCTTTTCTTGTTCTACTCCCTGATCTTCTCTGCTAATTCAGTCTTGAATTTAACAATGGTGGGGATAGGAACATCATTATGTAGACTTTGTTGGACTTCCCCAACCTTTATTATACCTTCACCTCCTTGACCTTTAAGCACAATGTCTGGGCATTTGTCTATTTCTCCCCTCATTGTTGGTGCTTGAGCTTGGCCTCTTTTAGATGACCCCTCTTGAGTTCTCTTTCTCTATTTTATTATCAGGGGCTTCCCATCATCATCACTTTCCTCCAAGTCTTTATAAGTAGTGCCCTACTCTACTATAGACTTAGGTTGTTTATCAAGCTTCTTAGATGCTACTACAGCAGAGGTGGAGGGTTGCCCTTTCTAAGGCGATGGCTTTGGCGTGATCTTGACACCAATATTCATTCCTACCCTCTTGGTGGCTTTAGATGAACCTTCCTATATCCTCTTCTCTAGAGCTTGTCTCTTATCTTTAAGGAAGTCATCATACTCTTCCTTTGCCAATTCTTGTCTTTTCCTTTTATTGTCAATAGTCACAGCCACCCCCTTGGCCTTGAGTGCAACAACCTCCTTCTCTACCCAATCTTTGGTCTGTTGCATGACCCTTTGAGTTATTATTTCCATTGACATTTCCTCTGGTTGGCTCCAGTCAGGTGGGGAGATTGTCTCATTGCATATCTTCTTCCCCTCATACTCTTGAGACATGATGACTTCATCATCCTCACGTAATTGTAGGAGGGACTGGAACAATCCAAGTTGTGGATTTGTTTAAGTGTGAGCCTTTAGTAGCTCCTCCTTCTAACTTCATCGTCATCAGAGCAATCAACCCAATAATCCTCTATGTGCACCTAGTGCACTGACTTCTTCAATAATGTTTCCATTGTATGATAAGGATCATACTATCTTGATAAAGGGAAAGGCTACAAACACATCAACTGCAATCCTCCTATGGCCTCTTTAGCTATTTCAACATCAGAGCACATGTACCAGCCAATCATAAGTGGAAACATGACCTTGGGTATTTTATTTTTCTAGACAAATGCCTAATGTGAAGACAATATTTGTCTGGCCATCTCCATTAATATGACATTATCCATCGGGTATCTTGGCAATATCATACATTGCCCATCAAAGCCCTCCATTCTTATGTATGTAAATGCAAGGAACTGGATAAACCATGATCCATTCCTGCTTACTGCTACTTGAGCTTCCATGCTCATTCTTTTTGCTCTGTCCTCCTCTATTGTTCAGACCATATGCATGATGAAGTAGTCATTAACTCTCTTATAGTGTTAGAGGGATACCCTCCTGCCTAGCTGTGGATAATAATTACAAATATTTATGTCATCTCCAGGATTATGGCTAACCCTGCCAACTCTTTGCAAATCATTAAATGTGCCTTTGGCTGCACATGAATACACTACATAGGAGGTCATATGGAACATATTTGTTTTTCCTCCTAGCTTCTTCATACTTTCATCAATGCTATTGCTGATTAGTTTTGCCCACTGTAGATTTTGATTGGTAGACTCTATCATCCTCATGAGGCCATACATCTAGTCCTCAAAACAACCTACATTTGGTCTGCCCCTCATCTGACTGAGCATAACCATCATGTATTGGTACTTGGGGGCAACATCAAATTTGTACAAGTGTACATGCAATTTAGTCAATGCCTTGTATGTGTTTTTCCTGGCCCTCCAAGAGAATACAAATTTCCTGCACTCCTTGAAACTATCCCGATATTGTTTCTCTAGGGTTCCTAGATTGATCTTATACAGATTAGATGATTGTAAATTGAATTTGGCAATGATGTCTACAACTGAGAAATCTGCATATATGCGACCATGTTTCTCAACCCTTTTGGTGTGAATATTGTAGATATTAGCACATTCTGCCACTAGCTCAATGACCTCTATTGAAAATAGGAACCCTCCTGCGTGCCACATGCCTGAACTGTATATACTCATGAGTAATGGATCCCCACTGCCTCTCTCTGATTTGGCTATTTATTCATCAAGATCAATGTTCCCCGTGTGTGTCACCTATTTGCCCATATTTGAATGTTGACCCTCTGAGTTGTATACACATAGGGCTCAAAAATTTAGTATCTAACCTATTCCTACGAATATCCATTGTATCCTATGATGACAAGTGTACATGTCTTAACCTAGCATGCATTTTAGTGTTTTTGATCTAAACACTTTGTGTACATCATGGCATTTTACTTTTTGTAGAAACATATACGAGCATCATCATATGAATTTACCTAAGTAAAAACCATTTACCTGCTTACTATACAGAAATGACAAAACGAGGGTTTCATTTGTTACATATCTAATTTCTGTGTCTTAAACCCAATTTATTGATATCAGGATATGCAGGTTCACTATTCAATCACCCTCCTCCATTTGCCATTCAAAGTGCACCCTACTCCATTGAGCTTGCAGATTGTCGTAATGGTGGTCTTTATCATGTAGGAGCTTTGTAATCTCTTGCTAAATGCTTGGTAAATGTAAAATGAGCATAAATCACCTATTTCAAACATTAACATTGGTGAATTAGGATGTAGTTAATGTCATAGTATTCGTGTCCATGGATATACATGTAGTATTCTTAAGATCACAACAAGTGGCATCGTGTGATTTGAAATTTTGAATATCCACCTATCGTTAAATGACATTTATTATGGGGTCTACATATTTAAAAATGTCTGGGTGCTTTAGCAATGTACCCACTCTTTCAAAATGTGCACATGTCATCATCATGACGTCAGTCAATGTTGACTGGATGTGGGAAGCAGATCACGAAGAACTAAAGGAATTTTACCTTTTGTTAAGATATCAGGGTATTATGATATGTCTATATGGACTAGTCAATGTGTCATGTGGCCTCCTCTTATTGATTCTTGGAAATATACGTGTTATGGGTCCTGAGGGTAGAAATGTGGATATTAAGAAATATCCAAGTATTTGATTATGCGAAATGTCTCCCCTCTTCTAAAGATAAGGGTGATGTTACCATTTTGGATAATGTTTATGGATTAGTCATAATGTGATGTCATTGTCATCTTAGCAAATGTCAGGGTGCTAAGATAATGTCTGGATATTTGAAATTTATCATTGTATTTCATAGGGTTAGGATATTAACTAATATCCAGGATCTTAAGGAATGTGATGACCTTTCGATGTCAACTGTTCAGGTGACATCATCTCCTTATTGTTACTTCCTTATGATGGTATTGAATGACATCACCAGGATGTTAACTAATATGCAAGATATTAAGAAATATTTGGGCACTTAGTATTTTCATTATATTTGGGTAAGTCCACATATTAGTGAATATCAAGGATATTAAAGTGGAATGTGCACCGTTGCATAATGTACATGTATTTTGATGGTTTACTGCATCTCGAGTTTAAATTTGATGTCTACACATTAGAGAATGTGCAGGCATTGAGTTCTACTTTGTTAAACCCAGCGATCAGGATATTGACTAATATCTAGGATATTAAGGAATGTGATGACCCCCTACCTTTGTGACTATTTGATCAAACTTTGACTAGGCATAACTTCTTATTCTTAGGGAATTTTGGGGTGATCCAAAAGGCAAACCTACTAAGAATTTTACATTATTTCTCCTGATGAGGTTTGTGAGAACAAACTATGACTTTAAAAATCAACCCCCTTTTGAGGTCTTGATATGCATAGGATGGCATCCTGACATGCGTCTAATACTAACTCTTTTGCCATACCGCTCAAAACAAGGGAATGAATAAGCAAGCAAAAAGTTGGTTCCCGATTTTGCTGGGATGAAATGGGGTGTGTTGTGTAACCACACAATAGGACCTTTTAGGGAAACCTCCCATGGTCACTTAAGAAAAGGTGCATGTTTCAAAATATGGCGGTTATCTCTAGTTTTAGGATGAGCTTCTAGAGATGTTTTATGATCAAATTTTGGAGCTAGGTCAGAGTGTGGATTTGCATTATTTTTGGGAAAGACTCTAGATAGTTATTGGACTTTAATGGAGTATCTTCTGAAGCTGACTCTAGGGCTCTAGAAGTAGACTTCAAAAGGTTGGCAAGTGATATCTTTGGAGTGACTCTAGAGGACAACTCTGGAAGATTATCTAAATTTTTCTCATTTGGAAATATCTTGTGGGGGTCCACTATGGGTTTCTTGAGATCCTTTTTAACCTGATTATCTACATTCTCTAAAAATATCTCTTCCTTACCTTCCATAATTTTAATTATAGTAGGCTAGTGTGGCTGAAGGAGCATTTTTCTTGACCTTAGTTACACATTTCCACAATGTATAACATTATTTGCAACCATATTTTCTCGCTTGGTAGAGTATACAAGAGAAGCTTGGTGATTATTCTTTGGATTTGTAACTAGCTAGACTAGAAATTGAGGTTGTTTAACTTGGTTAGGTTGATGTTGGTTTTGTGGAGGTGGTAGAAGGTTTTGCTATTGATTAGGCATGTGACAAGGTCCTTGGTAGAACTGGTTAAAAGGTCAGTTCCATTGTGGTGCAGGGTTTTGAGGATACTAGAGTTGTTGTGACTAGTTGGACCATTGGGAATTTTTCCATGGTTGATTCATCCATTCTAAAGGTCTCCAATTAGACATTCCTTGTGGCCAAGGTGTTGCCCACTCGTTATTATTCCAAATTTTCTAAGGATGCCAAGGTTGGTTTGAGGTTTGGCCATAAGAGAAATTCCCTCTAGGTCTCTGTCCCATATAGTTGACCTCTTCTTCTACTTGGGAAATCTTCTTTTTCTAATTTTTGATTACACCCAAAAGGTTGCATTGGTCTAAGCAATGGTTTTTATCACAAATCCAATAGACATCAATCTTTTCCAAGGGACACTCATGCAATAGATGTTTATTCCTACATCTTGGACAATAGATGGAAAGTGTTTTTGAATTGTGTGTTTTAGCTTGAATTCCATCTAAGGCAGTGTTTAGTTGGACAAGAATGATGGTCTTTAGATTTGTGATTTCCTCCAGCTCAATTGACCAAGTTCATTTGTCCCCCTTATTAGTCCATATTTTCTAGTAACTCCTTAGGTTCTAGAATAGTTTCTACATAGAGAAAAAACCTCAAGGAGAATAAGTTTGGCTACATCTCCTTGTCCCATTAAGTCCAGGGCCCATCATGCATCCTTGTCAAGACCTTTCAAGAACAAAGTTTTAACTAATTCAAGGGTCATGATATCCTCTCTGTATCTTTTTAGAATAAAAAGAAATCTATCTAGAAAATCCTCTATAATTTCCTCTTATTTTCATTTAAGGTGAAACAACTCTTCTTTCCTATCACTATGTTGGGTGAATATTTTTTCTTCAACTAACTGAAGGCAAAATGGTTATATCGACCACAGTGTAATGAGATAAATCTCTCCTCTCAGCAAGGGGAGGTTCCCTATCCACTATCACAAACTTATTTAAACTAGATACTAACTTGGGGGTGAGACCATATCATCCATTTCTCTTTTTTCAGAAATGATGTTTACAAAATGAAATAGCACTTTCTCGATACAAGTTGAAATAACCAAGAAACCCATGAGAGCACAAAGTCTATCATTGCTTCTTTTACTGATTTATAATTTAGAACTAAGTAGAATAAGGTGCAGCCCAAAGTCTTCACCAAATGTTACGATAAAACATATGATCACAAAAGATAATAGCAGCTCAAAGTCTTTTCAATATCTTTTACTTCAAAACACAAAATCACAAACTAAAGATAATTGTTGTAACACAAAGTCTCCACAATCAACTTTAGAACATCTCCCAAATTATTCACACTCACACTACAATTTGATCAAGTAGATAAGATAGTATTAGGAAAAGGACATAAGAACAATTTCCAATATGCCACAAGTTATTTCAACGCAAAGATTGAACGATCACTTGCTTTTATTCACTTGATAAAATTTGATTTACAATTGAACACAAAGTCTCAAAATGCTCTTCAATTTGGCAGAGTTTCACTTCAATAACTAAAGATGATATTTACAATGGGGGTCCTCTTTATTTATAAGAGGAACCAAGAGCAAAAATAGGAAAAGAAAAACTAACTATGACTTATTCAACAAAGGAGTCCTTTTTGATTTGGGACTTCCTATGTTTTTACATGTAATTACATATGAGAAAAGTACATGTAAATATGTCCAAAATTATTTCAAAAGTACATCTGAAAAGTGGAAAATAAACTAAGTAATGGAAAAGCTGCTTCAACTTGTATTGCCTTCTTTCTTCATGTGGCAATCATACATGGTGAATGCTACTTGCATCCCAAGACTATCTGGACTAACCATGTTCTTGAAAATTATCCAAGCTCTAACTATTGTGTCTCTGACCATGGTAACTGATTTTGTGTGACTAGTTAACTTGGCCTTTAGATTATCCAAAGTTAACCGATTGTCAAGAATGTTATCCACGGAGGCCACTAAAAATGTTTTGTCCTCGAACTCTTTCCGGAACATATTTTCAAATTCCTGAATCATCTCTTCTACAGAAAGAAATCGGTTATCCTATGACACAAGATTGCATGGCAGCTCCTCTAATTTATACAAAAGACTAACATCACTTTGATCACTTAGTTTCCTTGTAACTTCCAGGTCATTGATCAAATCTTTTAGCACACGGCTCCGATATGTCAATGCCTCTTTGGTTTCAGTATAAGAATCCCTATTTGGAATGACACCAATGGATATTAGAGCACTTATTTTCAGATTTCTCATCTCCACTGACTTATCATGATTTTGTTCTAGGCTCTCGATATCTTGAGAAATAACATCAATCAATTCATCAAGTTCTGCTCTTATTTTCTCCATTTTGTCTGTCTTCTTAGATAGCTCTGTAAGCAGAGAGATTGCTTGTGTGCACATCCTTTCCAGATATTCTTCAAATACTCTTCCCTTAAGATGAGTCTTTTCATCTTTTTGAATGATAGGGTCTTCTATAGAAACTGCCTCAGGAGTCACTGATTTTGAATTCAAAGTAATTTTCCTCACCACTACAGTCAACTATTCAACCATTGCTTTGTAATGATCCTTCATTTCTTTCTCTTTGTCAAAGTTCTAAATCAGAATGTCCATTGCTGACTGCATGTCAATCTTTGTACTTTCATGAGTTATTTTGCCTAACTCAACCCTAGAGATAGAATAATCATTCATACTAAAATTTTCCATGGTTGCATCCTACAGAGGTCTTGCAATCTCTAGAAATTTGTGTCCCTTGTCTCTGAGCATTCTTGAAAGAATCTTTGGCTTCTTCAGGGTCCTAGCTTTCGCAGGCACCAGCTTACTAAAGTCAAAGTCATCTGGAGAGATGGCTTGTTTCTTCCTTTTTGGTGTATATGCTGACAACCATGGTGGAAGCACAGAAGTACTCACATTAGGATCTGTTCCCATTGTTGGTGTTACTAGAACTACACTTGCACTGGAAGTAGAAACAATAGGTGGAGTACTAGTAAAAACTGCACCTATTACATTCACATTAGAGACTTGCTCAGAATTCATTACAAAGTGATCAAATATAAAAGTATCCCCAATATCAAAAGATGAAGAGGACAAGCAAGGGATAGACTCTGAGGAATGAAGAACATCTTCAAAAGTATTTTGAGGATTGTCAAAAATTGTTTTTGAAGGTGATGGAGATTCAGAAGAGGGGATGTTAATGGGTGAAACAGACAGAGGAACTAATACAGGTGTGTTGGGAAAAGGAGAAGAGACTCTCATTTCTTGTTGTACATTCTCCTGTGGAGACAAAACTTCCTCTCCTTGTTGATCTATAGGTCTGTCTTCAACCTCCATTTCCTCAGTGCCTAGCTCTTAAGTATTTTGTTTCTTAATTTCCATATCTTCTATCTCAGACTCTTTTTCCACAGCCTTTGACTTCTTCGTCACAAATTTGATCCTCGGCTTATGTGGCTTGGAAGAAGAGGGAATGTCACTCTTGTTCTTCATCCTATTCTCCACCTTTTTACCTGTTTGTTCTTGGATTTCAGTCTCTAATCTTGTAAAGAATTATTTCAAAGAAATCCCCTTATCTACTAGCCACTTATTGGTGTTAGCCAATAAAGGTTCAAACCTTTTCCTCAGAGAGGTCAATTCTTTCTGAGATGATTGAATAGGAGGAAGAGGAGAACCAGCAACCTGTTTAGTGTTATATCTATCATCAGTCAATTCTTCCTCATCCACTAAGTCTTCAGGAATATCAGCCAATCCCAGAGATTCAATCTACTCCAGAGATAACCTGCTATAATCCAACTTTTTGACATCTTCTTTTGTCCTCAAATCCACCCAGATGTCCTCAACCATAGGTTCATGGAACTAGATTTTCCTCTTGATCTTATCTTTCATACCTCTGTAATCAAACCTTGGTCTTCTTTTGAATTATTTCATGGTTACTAGCTGCATTTCAGTTTCCATGGCTCTAGCCTTTGCAGCAGTTGATACTAAAAACCTGTCAATTTCAATTGGAAACCTGAAACCTAGTTTCTTGAGCTCCATTTTCTTATTATGTACGATAATCATTTGTCTACATAATTCCATTAAAACAAGTTTGTATGAGGGAAACCTTGGCAACATATAGGGATGACCTTGGAAAAAGACAACCCTTAAATATGAGAAAGAAGGAAATTGTAAGAACATGCATCCAAAATCATTCACCACTAACCAAGCTTCATATGAAACTCTTCTTTGCTCTAGCTAATGATCAAAAATACACAAAAACACTATGAAGAAAGCATCATTTACCCTCCTAAAGTGGTGGATAGAACCTTTCAATGTCAATTGAGAATAGTATTGATATACAGGAATTACTCTCCTATCTCCTTCTGATGTCAAACTTGGAAAGATTCTCATGGAGGCTGTTATATACACCAGGTAAGAAGTCATATAGAATTTGAAGGTAGTGAATACCTTAGTCAATTTCTCGTGCAGAGCATTGCTGATTTGCTTACCCCAAAAGATGGCTTGTTTACCTTGGAGTATTACCTTGATGAAAGGGTACATCCACTCATGAAAAAGTGAGGAAGAGACCAATCCCCTTATCCTGCTAAGAAGAGTTATAAGATCACCAACTTCTTCTACAAAATCACTTCTAGGAAAACTCCTTGGCCACCTAGACAAGTTTGACCTTGAAGTCTTGAGCCATTTAGTATTGATTATCTTCTTAGCCTTCTCAGGATTTTTGTCATACTCTTTCTGTGCTTCAGTAAAATCTAGTTTTATAACTTCTATAATAGCAGGGCACATGAAAACTTTATCAATGAATTCAGGATCTAATTTGATTATCACATTGCCATTTGCATCCATCATTGCCCTAGTATCTTTGTTGTAAAACTGAGTACACTGAAGAACAAACTCTGTGTTATGGGTTGTTGATGGGGAGCGCACAGTGAAAATGTAGAACGGGTCCCACTTTTCTCACAGACGACAAGACTTAACAAATGAGCTGTTGATACATCTTGGTCATCAGAAAACAAGGATTGGTATGACTTTCTCAAGTCTTACCGTTGTTCTACCTTACACTGATAGCTCAACTGAATTTATCTTCAGCGAGATACAACAACACTCACACTGAGTCAATCAACTCTTCATCATCAGTGAGACTTACTTCTATTGGTGAAGTCTTCTATCCATCAACTGATACCTCGATGATGATTAAGTTCCCCTTGTCTTAACCATGACGGCTTTAATGTCGGTTGGGCGCGACTTTATCGGTAAACTCCTTTGATGTGCTTCCGATATGCCAATGGCATTTGCCTTCGGTGAGACTCTTCTCATTGGTGAGCACTTACAAATTCTAGCCGATGAGCCGATGGACCAACTCTCTCGATGAGACTGTTCGACTTCAGCAGACTTGTTGTGAGACCCAGCGACTTGCCGATGCATAGGTTACTTTCTTCCTCTTCAACCGAACCCTATCACATGGAGATGCTAGGTCAACCTATTGCGCAAAACATTCTGTCTGGATCCTGTGTGCCATCGAACACAAAAACAAAACAAGAAACAAAAACAAATACTTGTACAATTAAGCCATTCCACTAATTTCAACAAAAATCATGCCAGTGGAATGCTTCATGTTGACATACTGCAACGATGGAAAGCATAGAAAGAATAGAAATCTACAGTTATATGAATTACAGTTACAGGGAACAGAAATCAAATTAATGGAACATAATAGTTTTATTTCTCCTTAGAACAATACACAATCACTTTCACACACTTCTCCCTTCTTCTCTCTGATGGTTCCTTCCTCTAGTTGTTATCAACTCAACCTGCTGGCAGTTGGAAAACCAACCGATGCAAACAGTTGGAAGACCAACCGATCCAAACTACCTCAAACTGTCCTATGGCCTTGTTTTGGCACTATGTGATTACAATATGACAAAAGTGTGTTTTAAGTCACTTTGGACTTACAAAATGGGTTCTAGGTCTTGAAAGACCTAGAGACAAACATAAATGAAAATGCATTGGTCAAATAGACCTTATTACAAAAGAAAACAAGATTTTCTAGGTGCCCCTGCACCAGCTGGCACTGTGAAAGATGACACGAAATGAATGTTACTGTCAATAATCTTCTTCATTACAGAACTAGGATTATTGGACTTGGTTCTTTCCACAAATTCAGCCATGTCCACATGGCCAATCTCTGTATCCTGAATGTCATCAACATTGGAAGTAACCAAGGTAATGAAAAACACCCTAATGCTTATACTTCATCACTTTCAAATTCTTCAGAGACAACTCAGTCATCTGAAAAAGCTATCACTAGAAGGATGTTGGTGAAGAGAGAAAATCCGTAGAAGGAACTACAACAAAAAGCCATGATGCAATTAGGGGAAATACTGGTAATCTAGGAAAATTACACATCGACGATCACGACTATGGAGATATGCTTGAAAGGGCTAGAGTGCAAGCGGTTTGAAAAATAGAGGAAAGCAAGTTTGGAAAAGAAAAATTGAAAATCTCTCAGAGTTAGAAAATTTTGAGAGAATGATTGCACGATCGGTAAAATTTGCCACCCTTGCAGGTAGGCTGAAATGCAGATGTATCGGTGGTAAAAATTACCGCTTTTACATGTTGGAACAATCTGAGTGTTTGGGTGGCAAATTTTTCTGACACTGCATGAGAGGTATGTTGCAAGTGTTTGAGCGGCCAATTTTACTGACGTTGCAGGTTGGGTGTTTCCAGGTTTTCTTTGTGTAAGGGCAGTGAAATTCACCACCCATACACATTGGGATATAACTTCAAATGCTTAAGGAGCAATTTTCACTGACTTATCATTTGTTCACAAATTTATGGAAGAAATTAGAGTAGAAATTATTGCCGACATAGCATAATACCTAAACATAACTAAATATGTTCGAGTGGCAATTATCGCCAACTCTGCAGGTGATAATGGTTATGTAAGATCCTTTAAGCGGGGGTTAATTCTTCTCATGAGTATCGGCAAACCTTTCCGATTGAACATCGGGCAGAGAAAAAACTAAGCAGAGACTAGGGTTTTACGAATGACTCAAAAAGAAAGAAGATGCAAAATGAAGGATGATTTGCTTTAAACAACATTCGAACAATATAATTCCTAAAGGACATGAACAATCACTTCAATGAACAAGAAAAAGAAAACCCTAGAAGGAAACAATAAAAAAAACAATGGTTTAAAGACTTACCTGTCAAAAAGACCGAAACCCTAAGTACGACTGTGGCAACTCGAAATCCATTTGAATCCATGATCAACTTAACGAAGGTTTCGAGAATCAACTGGGAGGTTTAGAGAAAAAGAAATAACGAAATAAAATGAGTTTACCAATTTAAAAAGTTAAAAAGCAAGCTCTTAATGTTTAACACGAGTGGCCATAAATGCCACTGAAGTTTGAGATCTTCATGATCTTACTCGGGCAGTGAAAATTGCCAACCCAACATGTGCCATTCATAATGCAACGGCGGTAAAAAAGTACCACCTATGCACTTGCTTTCAACGAAGAACATGTAATGGCGGTGAAAATTGCCACTCAGACATGTTTAAACAAAAGACTTATGTAAAAGTGACATTTTTTGCCACCTCAACACAAACAACTAAAAAGGTATGCAAGAGCAGCGGATTTTGCTGACTTTGCACATAAAGTTTCAAAATTTTACTAACACCCTGAAATGATCAAAATTGATATTTTGGTCAGCTTGCAACCTAATCGATTAGCACAAATTTCAAAGAATCGATTTGAGGGAATGTCGCAAACTAGTTTAGGATGTCATATGACTTTGTGCAAGGCCAAGAGAACTTGTCTCGATTTGCGAACTTAGAGTGTAGACTACGAAACAAACAAGTTTCGTAAGGGTTGTCTACAAAACTGAGCGTAGCTGATTTTGAGAACAACACACTGACCCTACAGTAGTCTTGGTATTTGTCAAGGAAGTTTTTTTCCATCTCTTTCTAGGAGTCAATTGATCCTACATCTAAACCCATGAACCATCTCATAGCTGAACCCCTAAGTGTGAAAGGAAACAACTTCAGTTTTTGGTTATTAGTTTTATAGTCATAGGTATGCCAAAGGACCTTAAACTCAAAAAGAAACTATTCTGGGTCTTCTAAAGTCAGACCTCTAAAGGTGGGTAGGATAGAAGGGAAGATATTTTTCATAGGAGCATCTTTATCCTAATTCATATTTATAGGATAAGTAAATGTTCATTCCACCCTTCTTCTTCCCCATTATTACCATTGTTATCATGGTTAGCATTATTTTTTGCCATGGTTCCTTCCAAAATATTTTTCTCTATGTGGCAACTCTCAATAGTAATTTGCAAAACCTCAGGTGGGTCCTTATTGACTAGTTGATAGTGGAAAATTTCCTTAACTAGGGATTCTATCCCCTCAGGTTTGTTACTTGTTGTTTCAGGTTGGGGGGATTTTGCTACAAATATTCCATGGGGACCCCTCTTTCTGACCATGCACTAGCACAAAGAAGGGGTTGATGATATTTAGACCACTATAGTTTAACTAATTCCCTAATAACACCTTTGAACATAGAACAATTGTCCCTGGAAATGGCTCCAAAAAGTGACAAGTCATCATTAAACCTCATACTTTAATTCAACAATCAATTTGTCAACCATGGTGGTGTCTGGTGGCTATTTTCAAGAGGGAGTTAACTCATCCTACTGATTATTTTTAAGCCTTTTTGGAATAAAACAAATGCTTATACAGAAAATAAAATCTTATATAAGAAAGCATTTAATGTCTAACTTATGAAAGAATTAAAAAATAACTAGGAAAGCATGCAAAATCTTACTACAAAGTATTTTCTTTTGAGAAGGAAATATCAAGAAAATAGGGCTAACTATGGAAATGAATAGTAATAGTTATGCTATTAACTTTGAAAGTGCATAGTTTTTCATTAATATTTTTTCAGCAACTTAGAATCATGAACAAGGGAATGGAACAAATGAATTACATAAACTATTTTAACACAAAACAACAATTACAAAATCTTCCTTAACACAAGACAACTACATAACCTGCAGGTTAGAACTGTCTATTGTCACATGACAAACATACAGGACTGCATATTATTCTTCAAAAAAATAATTCACAAAACATTAAGAAAATGAACACTTATCTAAAACACAAAGCTTCAATCCGAACAAGTGACCAACTCTTCAGAGATTCACACTGGTAAAAACTCAAGCTAACATGACATGAAAATTCATAGGTTACAACACAGATAACCCAGATTTTTGAAATCACTAGAACTTCTTTGTATATTTTTCTATATGTTGCTTTATCAAAATCAAAATAAATACAGTACTATACACTCTCTAAAACATAATCTAAGAATAAGTCCTATAATATAGTCACATACAGTATGCCACCTCAGTGTTTTACAACATAAACCATATATTAAATGACATGATGCTTGATTTTTAGCAATAGCAAAGAAATTAAAACATTATTGAAATTGACTCTGAGTAGGATTCTTTAGAGTACTTATGAAAAATGTTCATTGTTGTGTCTTGAAAGAAAAATAAGGACATTGCATCGTGGGAACACAGAGTAGTGTTGAGGCCTCTCCGAAGTTATTTTTAGGCATGTGTTCCAGTTCTACTATTCTAGAGCTCCTATTCCTTCTTGAGTTCTTCCTTTCCGGTGCTACTATAGGCCTTGTTTACCAATAATGGATCTTTTGCACTCACAATCATTAGTCCAAGAGTAATATTTATCCATAATAGAAAATAAAGGATTATACATTATTTTTAAGTTACAAATAAATAATAATTCATCATAAAATCAAATGATATTGGTATGGTAGGTTCAATCAAGTTATAACAAGAAGGTAATTTGGCTAAAATATGATGAGGTTTATTTTTACCTCATCAGTGGTTGAGTGCCAAATAGGGTGATCAGTCAACTTTCTCTTACATGTGCAACAAATTCCCATCCATGAAAGTAAAGATGCTTATGGAGAGGTTGCCTCAACTTACTTTATGCAAAACTACCTGCACATGGAACAAAATCAACTAACATCTATGGCCAATAGACATTGAGATATATACAAATGATTTACTTCCATTTTAGGGGAATAAGAAGATAAATACAGACATTTATGAAATCAAACTAGGGGACACACTTTGAAATGAGATATGACAAATAAAATCCAAAAGAATCACTTTTACTCATCAAAATATAAAAGATATATACAATGGAGCTAAGATAATATTATAAAACCATGAGGAATCCCTGTGAAATTACAACTTAAGTGTATAAGAATTATAAAATAATTCTTATAAAACCATGAGGAATCCCTATGAAATTGTAACAAGGTAATTAAGTGTATCTTCATTAATGGTAATATTCCTCCTTATTCCTATCAAAGGGAGAGGGAATGAAAGTTGCACCCCGATCTAGTCATGTTGTCATTGGCATAGCCTTGGGGCCCTAGGTGATTCTAGACACAAGGTGAAGAGATCGTCTGAGATCTTGCTATGGTTTTATGCCTTCAATGAACTAGTGTTCATGGACTTGGACCTCACGTACCTTATGTATTAGGGCGCGGCCCTAGAGCTTGTTGAAACCTAGCTAAGACCTCTCAATTGATCTTTTAGTGTGGTGAAAGGGTTAGCATCAACCCAGTAGTTAATCACCATGTACCTCCTTTAGCTAAGATAGAAGGTTTCTTTGGGTAAGGTGTCAAAGCCACCAAAGAAATGGATAAGGTGAGCTCTCACCACATTCTCCCTAGCTATTCACTCTTGAAAGGTATTGAGTGTGGGCCCACACTAGGAGTCAAACCACTTGAATAATCTAGGGTGTTGTTGTGTTTGGTGTGTGTGTCCATTTCCTATGCACTTCCCTAATCCAAATCCTTTGCAAATCTATGCATATATATGTGGGTAAAAGTACAAAGCTGTGTCACACTTTTATAAAGGAAACGACCAACGCTGATCCAACTTTTAAACTTGAATCACTAAAAAGTGACATATATGTTTTGAATTTTGAAATTATGTAAACTAATAAAATATTTATGTTTTAGTATATTTTATGTTTGTATTTTTTGAAAAAAATTAAAAAATTATTTGAATAAAGTTTTTAACAAATTAACACCATAATTTAGTTGCTGATAAAATGCTGAAAAATGAAGTTACATGAGACGTCAATCTTTATATAGTAATTTTTTTTTTCAATTTTTTTGTGTGTATTTATAACTTGAAACTTTAGTGCATGGATATATTTTTTTCCAATTTTGATAAATATATATTTTTAAATAAATAATAAAATGTGTGTATTAAAACGTAGTTGTTTCCATTTGACATCAACTTTCATATTAACTATTTATCTAAAATAGAAAAAAATTGTACCATCTTGATATAGATTCTTTTATCTAGTGCATCATGTTTTTTTCATTTTTTTTAATAAGTTTTACTATTTTTCCTTGACATGGTAATCGACCTAATGTTTTGTGCTGATAATCTACATTTAGTAAAAATAGAAAGGAAAATATAAATAATAATTAAACTATTAATATATATATATATATATATATATATATATATTTGAAAACTAAACTTATAGATCTACAAAAGGGTATTTTTATATTTTTTAGAAAATGTTATTTACATGACTAGAAGTTGTTGAAATATCAAGTTTTTCAAATAATTTTATTTTTTTGGTAAATTGGCCTCATAGTGGTGCTACATATGCATTTAGCCAACAATTTTAGTTGGAAAAGTTGTGGACATATCTAACTTAGCTAGAATGAATCTTACAAGATCATATGTTTGACCAAAATTGATTTTTAGTTAGAAATACTTAAATTCACTTGTGCTGATAAGTCGGTTGAAAGTGTGACACAGCTTTGTGCTTTTACCCATGTGAAACCTATTGTTTGCAAAGTTGCCCAAGGTCAAGCTTCAATCCAATCTATAGTCACCTTCTAATCATTCATTTTCATCCAAATCCAATCCAATCCAACCTCATCCTAATCCTCCTAATCCAATCCACATCACCTCATATCTATCCAAATCACCTCATCCCAATCATTTGATCACCTTATCCAATCATCCTAATTATTGATATCATATCCTAATCATCCCTCTTCTCCATCTCATATCCTAGTAATCCTTCTTATCCACCTTATCCAATTATCCTAATCATCCTAATCATCCTAATCATCCTAGTCACCCTATTCACATCATCCCAATCTATCATCCAATCTGATCCTATCATCCCTCTCATCCTAATCACATATCATAATCATCTATAATCATCTAATCACTTCATCCCAACTATCCTAATTATCCCAATCCTATCTGAATCACCCCCTAATTATCCTCCATCTCACCCCAAATCTTCCTAATCATCTCTCTTATCCACCTCATCCCACTCATCTTATTACCTCATCCAATCCTATCCAAACATCCCTAATCATCCAATCACATCATCCCAATCTATCTCTAATCCAATATTTATCCATCATCTAGGACCCTAATCCTAATCAACTTATCCAAACCCAATCAAGGTCCTAATCTTAATCCATTTTATCCACATCATAACCCACTATCCTAATCCAATCTCATCATTCATCCTTCTCCTAATCCAACCCCATCCCTTATCCATCTTAACCCAATTCCATCATTCTTCCTTATCCTAATCATATCTTTACATAGTTGATCAATGGTAATATACCTCCAAAATTGTGTACTTTGTAATTTTGACACTATAGTTTTCACTCTCTTTGGTGTCCGCTCCCTTAGCATGTTTTTGGGTGCACTAAGCCTATGGCCCTAGCTATTTCCTTCACTAGATTGCTAATTTTTACATCACATTTTGATACTTCTCATTGATTTGGAACTAATGTCCAAAATTTGAGCATTTTCTTTAGGATGCCAACACAACACATGAATTTTTGCATGATGCACTAGCATCCTACAAGTTTTTAGAATTTGGTTCATTGTTTTCTCACCTAGTTTCCTATAGTTACTTGCTATAATGCCCGTTCATTGAGAAAACCATCTCTATGCTCAAATTTGACCCTTCAACTTTCACTTCTTCCTTCTCAAAAGACTATCATTTTGAAAAATACTTCTACTCATGCAATTCTTCTTCTTGTGGCTGCACTTTCTTGATCATACCTCCATTGTTGAATCTTTCTAAGGGTAGAAACTACTATATTTCCATTGGCATATCAAAGTACTCATGTATCTCTTCTCTATCTTGTTGGTAATATTATTTCATTAAGTTTTCTATAGGTTTTCATCAATATTTTGATAGTATTAAAATTGTTCTGTTACCATTTACTTGCCTATTTCTCTTGACATATATCTTGGTGACCATCACCACCCCTTGTACAATCTCATATACACACTAGGGTGTTTATACCCATAGACTAGGGATCTAACATCAATAGATTTGTTTTAGTATTGTTTTTTTAAATTCCTATAATACATAGGGTTTATGAGCACACACACTCCGAATGGGGTTGTGCTTTAATGGAAAATGCCATAGGGTTCTCATGATGGAGATCCAAGTTCGGATCCACCAAGTAACATGTGGTTTCTATGTGGCTTCTAAGTTAATTAAGTTAGTTAAGTGGATATGTTGATGGGGAGGAGGTCACTTACGGATCAGAAAAAAAGAGCACACACACTCCATTTATTCTTGATTCATTGGCTACCTATGGAGGTTGAAATACTAAAACAAGGGCTTGACCTAAAGGCAAGCTCCTAAGTAACCCCAACCTCTCCTTTTGTCCTAGCTCTATAGGTTTATCAAAATTAATCTTGCACAAAGGTTTGATTTTCTCTCATTGTACTTTCATCTATTTCATTTAAATTCATTAGATTAAAGTGATTTTGATCTTGTTACTTGTTTTTGGTATACTTGGCATTCTATCCTTTGTGTTATTATATTTTTGTTCATAGGTATTCCTAAAATCTATATTGGAATTAGAGTTTTGCATATGTTTTGGTTGACAGTGCACAAGTAGGATGCTAGCATGTAAACTTGATGAAAGCATGTCACTTGAGCATCATGGATAGTAAGCTACCTAGGTTCTTCTCTATCTTCTCTTTTGTATTCTTAATTTTGTTTTTTAGTTTTGCATCCCAGTTTTCAATTATTCACATTTTCCTTACCCAGCCCTCTCTCTTTCTCATCTTAAACATAGTTTAATTAGGAAGAGAAAATTATAGATATGATTAGATATTTTTTGTTAAAAAAACAAAACACTAAGATGTTTCTATTTATTTTAAAAGGTGAGGAACCACCTAGACATATATTGATAATATAACTTGTTTTACAAAAAGATTACAAAAAGTTAAAAAGTGTACGATTAGCTCTATACTACCAGAGCTAAGTGATACATTAAAGGCTAATGCAGGATATGGCCACTATCATGATGAATTGAATAGGTAAGGAAGTAAACTTTTAATATAAAAACAAAAGCAAAAAGGGGCACAACACCCTATCACCATGGCAACATCACTCGTAGGAAGAAAAAACATCTAACCCTGTGTTATGGGTCCACTCATTCACTCTCTTAAAGACCATGGATTTCCAATTGTGATCCCACTGGTGCAGTCATGCTTGGCCCAGTCATGAGTGGGACACTTGACATTTATAGTTCATCTTGTGCATCCAAGGTAGGTGGATCTTCACAGTTTGTCAATATTTTTGGAAGGTCAGGGGCCCAGTTAGGAGCATGCAGCCTCAGAAAATGGATGGAAATGAATACATCCTTGCACTTGACTCCCATCTCTTTAGAGAAGGTGAAACTATGGCCATGCAGAGCCCTATCTAGTTTTTTCTATGCAGCCACACTCTAAACCCCTTTGTATCGCCTTGAATACACACACAACTATTGGAGAAGTTCTTAGGGATTGCAAGGGAAATAGTCTGCCTACCATCACATCTCCTTTCATTAGGTCATAGCATTGTAGTGTATTTTTCCATCTCTCTAGGTTGTAGAGATTATCAAATACCAGACTAGATGTTATGGCATGGACATAATGACCATCTTGGATTATATCCATGATGGTCGAGAGGAGGGTGGAAAAAATATCTAACTAGTGAAGAAGTCTATCCTCCATTCCTTCTAACATTTCTATCCATAGATGTTTCTAATATGAAACTGGGCCATCGTGCAATTTATGTCAAAAATCTGGTTTAGGTCCATGATTATGATCCTTCCTCTAATTTTTAGCTCCCACAACATCACAAGAAAGAGAAGTCACCTATTAATTGTATCATCTCCATCATTGCACATGCAAAACAAAAGAGAACTGGATAGAAAGAAAACTCACAACACTTTGTCACAGGATTAGTTACCCAGAAGATGAAGGGAATGAATTAATGATGAGAATGTGGTCACATTGTTATATTCTCCTTTGTCACCTTTGTAGTCACTTCATGTCATGCTTTGACCTTAGGAATTTCATAAATGTCAATATTTTCTATAAATGTAGATTATCCCTTCAGGACTAATTTAGAGCACATGAAAATTTATTCCTCTGGGTTACGTCTGTCCATCTAGCATTAAACTTTCTGTCCTCTGTGTATTGACATGATAGGAGGATCCCTGCTAATATCTAACTTAATAATGATGACAGATGGGTATTTTGAAAACTTTAAGTGTGTATGTTTGTTTGGATCGATGGCCTCTCATCTATACCTCCTTCAAATGGTTATGAAAACTATCTTGGGCTCTCTAGCACTCAAGTGGCCTTTTGAAGATATATCGTATTGCAGAGGTGTCCTAGATTTGGTGGTCGGCCTGAAGCCTCCCGTAGTCAAAAATCCTTTGACGTAACTCCATTCATTTTTTCTTTAAAGATAGATGTCTTGTCAACTAGTTTGAAATCTAACTCACTTAGTGGGACCAATCCCAATTGATATCTATTAAGGAAATTAGGTACCTTGTTGATTAGGCTATCGATTCAAGTCTCAGAGATCCTCCTGGATCCACATTGTCAACTGAGTGGGCAAATTTCCTTGGCTTGGTTTGAACACCATCACCTCATCAAGTTGTTTGATGGCTCTATTAGTCAAGGTGTTGGCCACTCTATTTCCTTACCTATAGTAGTGTAAGACTTGAAACATGTTAAGTCTTTCAATTAGTGCTAAGTCATGTTGCAAAATATAGTCTATTTTCCAATTTTCTATTTTCTTTGACTTGATTGCCTTTATAATGTTCAGTGAGTCTCCCTCTATCCATAAGCCTTTATAGTTATATTTTAGAGCTAGTTGTAATCCATGAAGGAGCGACCATGCCTCCGCTTCATTATTGGTTCCTTTTGTGATTTTGGTGGATTTGGCCAATATAAACTTTCCCTTATGATCCCTGATGATGCAACCTATTCTCGACAATCCTAGATTGCCCCTACATGCACCATCAAAATTTAACTTTACAAAGGTAGGTATTGGGGGAATCCATGTTACCTTATTTCTATCCACTTTCTGAGGGATGGCCTAAAAAGTAGCCCCATTTGAGATGGATTCCAAGTACTTCCATTTCTTTAGCAGTGAATTATCCCAACTTGTCTACTTTGTATTATGGTTTACTAATTTTCTGGCTTTTGTCATGATATTGTTTTTTCTAATTCCCCACCTTTTGTATCGTCAAAGATTTCTTCCAGAAGATACCAAATTTCTCTCCTGAAGATGTTTCTATTTATTAGTCTTGTCTAGTGTGTTGGCGGTTCATTGAAAACTTAAACATTTAGGTGGACCTAATATGTTTAATCTCTTTTAAAAATATTAGATTTATTCATTCAAATATTTGATGCCTTCAATAATGATTTCTCCAAGGATGAATTTGAAACATGTTGGATGAGGCATTAAAGGATTTCACTCTTGTTCCTTTTCAATCTCAAAATGTTAACACAACTACTCCTCCTAGTTCTACACCTTCTCATTCTTCTTTTCTTAATTTTTCTAATACTACATTTATTTATAGTTTTGAAAATATAGTACAAACACACTTAATTGTTGTGTTTGGGCTATCTAATTCATGCTTACCCTCTAATCCTACCTTTACTATTTGGGGTATCCTTGATTATCTCCAAACTTCTAATTTCTATACTTGCATTGCTCATTCTATATCATGTAATATTGATGCAACTACTAAATTTCACATGGTAGCTCATACATATAGCACTCAATGAAACAAATAGGTTAACATTATTCCTATTTATCTTCCTCATCCAACTCATCATCCCCCTCTCAAGAGCACAAGAGAATATGATCTCATTGAACAACTACAAGCTACACAGGCTAAAATCTCTTTATGGGATTTAATAAACTTCTTACTATGGCATCCTTTTGGAGTCCTTGTACAAGATTCTTATTTCATCTTATGCAAAGCCAAATAAAGTGGTCTCTCTACTCTAGTGTGTTTACACAAATACAACTAATATCACCATTCTTTAATATGAGCTTCCTTCTCTTGAAACTTAGTAACTAAATGATACCCTTCTTATCATTGTTGGTATTAACTCTATTGGAATCAAGTGAATCCTCATTGATAATGATTATGTTCTTAATTTTTTTTTTAGTTTAGACTTTCTTAAGCACACTTAGGTTGATACCTCTTCTCTTTCTCCACACATTTCAATAAGAGGTTTTGATAACATTAGCTACCAAAATATAGGCTCTATTACTTTTCCCATTGAGTTAGGCCCCATCACTCTACCCACTATGGTCCATGTGATGCTATGGAGTCTTTCATACAACCTATTACTTTGTAGGCCATGGATTCATGCCATGTCAGTAATTCCTTCTACTTTGAATCAATCCATAAAATTCATTTAAGATGGAAAAAAATTTATGATTAAAGTTGATCATGACCTGTTTTAGTATTGTTAAAAGACTGATTCTCATTATCTCAAGCCTTCTCCTACATCTTCCATTCTTCATACTCCTATTAATTTTTCACCAAAAATCCACACAACATTATCCTCTTCTATTGTCAATGATGATAAACCTCTTCATCATTCTTCTCATGCATGTCTTTGTGATGATTGGGGTTCCCCATATTTCACTCTTCCTTCATGGATGAATACAAGGTTAATCCCTCTCACTTTTACATCCTACACATAAAATCAATTTCTTCTCCACCAAATTCTCCTAACTCTCCTAAACACCATTCTTTCCCTCCTCGATTATGTGAGTACACTATGCATTTTGACCATGCTAGTGATGAAGACCCTTCTTTCTCAGAGATGGAAAGTCATTATCATTTAGGTTTTAAACAATTTCTAAAATGTATACAATGGAAATTGTTGGTCACCAAATCTGTAGAGGGTTTGCCAGCTCCAATGCATAGGCTGATTTGGCCAACAGATACAGGAGGTTGTGTGAGCTTCCTCCCCTTCACTTCTGGTTCTGCCGCACCAAGGGGGGTATCCCTATAACTAAAGATGTAACCTTGACTAGCTCAATGATTGATATATTTAACTTGACAACAACATGTAGAATACTCTCATGTATGGACCAAGGTCTGCATGACAGATCACAAGGTTGGCAACATTCTTGGACATATGTGTCTAGTTGGGTATGAGAGTATGTAGGGGGTCCTAATCCTACTCCTACAGCTAACAGATGGAGGTGATGAAATGGGTAGACATAATGTCCTAGATGCAAGACAAGGGGTTTTGACTCATAACTACTGACCCAGGAGCAGACTAGTGTCTATCCATTGGGCAAGGAGTCAACTAGACATATACAACAGATGGTTTGCAACTTTCACTCAAGTTTCAGGGGGTTGGACTGATGCTTGCCTTACAAACATCACCCAAGAATGGGTATCTAACTGCCTCTACTTACAGATATCCCTACTAACATACAACCTTCCCCATGCTCAACCTAAAACAATTTAATCCACTCCTTGAATGGAAGTTAGAGATCAAACATGTGATACAGAAAACCATACCCCAGAACCTAAGAAACCCTTAGCAACCAGATTTAGAAGAAGGAGAATAACGTGCAACAAATGGAGACAAGCAGATAAACACATGCAATGAAGCATTTCTCATATAAAATCAACATTGAAACTAAACATATGTACAAAATACATTCATGTTGCAACTCATAAACTCCAAAATGGGATAGAACAACTAGGAACATGCCCTGTCTTTTGTTATTTACACAAAAATTGCCCCAGGCCTTCAACAACCTTGAAAATGAGCAACACAACCTGCCTAAATACAGCAAGGAAGGTCCTTAGCATTAATTACATGGAAGATCAAAATTTTCCAGATATAGTATATTGAGAAAATGGTGCTCAACACATTGAATGCAGTAGGTAGGGGAGGGGACAGGGGAAAACTCAAGCCTTGCGCCGCTGCCTGGGAATCCACATCTTCAATCAGGCAGTTTGACCATTCATGCCATCGCCCATACCTCTGCAACAACCGCCATTAATGGCATACCAACCCGCGGCCTTGGGAAATGCAGAAAACTGTGCATCAAAAACCTTTCCCGCCAAAATGTATCATCCTGATATTTCAAATCATGCAGGATCTAATTATCCCACATGCACCCCGCGGCAACCCTCTCATTACTTTATATACTAGGTCGTGAGCATATATGATGTCGGTGCTTTTGCTCCTGATAACGCTAGCATAAGACCTTCATCATCATCATCCTCCAGCATGATATCTGGATACTCAAAATATCACCTTGACATCAGTATCATCATCTACATGAGCTCACCCTGATAATTCACATCACCCCGATGTGAAATATCACCCCGCAGAAAATATCACCCTGTGGGAAAGTATCATGCTGTCCACATCACCTGATAAAAAATATCACCTTGATGAATATCAGTCTGATGACCAACCTTACCTTCATGTGAAATATTGCCCGCATGATAATCACCCCTATCGGTACAACCTGATGCATCGGAGGAAGATCCTCCTGCTTAGCCGATACCAAATGTCTGGCCGATGAACATCCTGATGACGTCACCATCATATCCTGCTGACATCATCAGCATATCTACCTATTGCACACCTCCTCATATTCAGATGACATCATCATCATATTCACAACATTGGGGGATCTTCATAAGATGACTTAGTGTTAGAAATATGACCCCCTGGACCTTGATGACATCACCACCACATGTCAGCATCAGGATGATATTCGGAAGATAACTAGATATTTGGAAACATCATCTTGATGCACAAATATCATGCTGCAGATAGGTAGAAAAAGTGGATATCACCCTGACATAAGAATGATGTCAGCAGCATTAGGGCGATGAAAGAACATGAAGTGATAAAACAACATCAGGATGATCTTAACTAAAATCACCCAATATTCAAATATGGTGACCCCACGGAAGATCAGGTCATACTTAGGACTTTGCAGTAACATCATCAGGATGATCTTAACTAAGATCACCCGATGTTAAAAGATCACCCTGGTGAAAATCATGCAGGCATAAAATATGATGACCCTCAAAAGCAACATCAGGGTGATGTCTGGAAATATGACGATGATGACCTCCTCTCCTTAAGAAAATATGATGCTGCAGTTGAAAAATGCTGAGGAGGTCCAACACTTAGGAAATTTTTGGATATTTAGGGAAGGAGCTAGGCTAAAAACCTTGAACATAAATTATCACCAACATAGGCTCTGATTGGGGACGTGCAGGTGCAAGACTACAGCGAGAACCTTAGATCTAGGATGCAGACCAGTCCCTTATCCATTGGGCAAAAAAGTCAAACTTGCACCAACCTGCATCACCGAACACACTTGATGGCCTAAGGCCACCAAGAAAAGAAAAACTTGTATCTCCCTTTGTCAAACACTTAGTTTTCATCTGCATACATTGGATCAAGCTTGGAGATACTATCATGACCTACCCACAAATAAACCTTGCCATCTGCATATTCAACCCTCTGATTTAGCTTGTCATTGTTACCCCTATGCAAACAACACTCAGCATCATGTGACATGTGGGTGTTAATTTTTTCAAACAATGCATACTCAAATGGTATGTAACACTTATCATCATCTGCATCAGCAGTATGCATTGTAAAATGATCTCCTAGCTAGACTGAAAACATAAAACACTCAGAGTTCACCACACAACTAGAAAGATCAGGGCTCATTTCACATGCTGGCACATCAAAAGAAAAGCTTTCAAATTCATAGTTGTGCACACCATGCACACAACCAACAGCAGCACCAAATTGGAAAAGATCAGGCTTTGGCACCTCTTTATAATTAGGCACATTTTTACAATCACTTACCTGATGTACGTTGATTTTTCTTTCATCAGGATGAGAAATAGAATCCAAGTCAAAAACCATGTCTAGCCCCTCACCATACTTAGATAGATCCTCATCACCACATGCGTCATAAATGGGTTCCAGGTGTCTCAGCCTCATCATGGTATGCCACTGGTTCATGGGCAGCAGAACATGCATCTTCACCATCAATGGATTCTCTTTGTGGAGGACTATCAGCCTATGTGTCATAAGCAAAATAGTCATCAAATGAAGCACAATCATGCTCTACATTAGCACTTGTTTCAATCTCTGACTGCTCTTCATGATCTCCATGTGTTTGAAAAGAAGGCAATAGTTCACACATGGAACTGCTGCTCTGTTTGCTTATAACTTCTCTGTCTTGAGTACAATACTCACAATTATCTCCACAAATCCATTCAAAAAGTTGCTCATTGCTATCCACAACCTCATCATTATTTTCATGGCTAGATGCCTCATCATTGCAATGGGAGTCCTCATTAGCCCTTTCCTTGGCATCTTCAGTATCTATCTTTTCATCTTCATTTGATGCCATGATCATTTGGTCATTTGCAGCTTCACAACCATTATTCACACCAAAGCCTGGGGACAAGGATTTCTGTAGGTGCTCACTTCTCATTTCTTCTACATTTTCTAAAAATTTGTATGCCATCTGCATACTTGTCACCTTGAATTCCCTTAATAGTGCACTAGAGCCCTCCTCAAAATCTTCAAAGAATATACCAACACAGGCTGAAATATCAGGTCTAAAACTTTCAGGGATTTGTGAAAGGGCTACTGCAAATCTATGACTGAAATCAACACATGGCTCATCATCTTGTTTTCTGATTTTCATCAATTCTGCAACAAGATCAGCTAGTTCTTTTGCAAATTCTTCTTTGAAACACTCAGTAAGCTCATCCCAATAGGCAAAGGATCTCTTTGGAAAGCTCAAATACCAATTTTTGGCTTTTGCATCAAAGGATCTAACAAAAAACCTCATCCACATATCCTCATCTCTGAATGAATGTGTATCCATGAACTCATGGAAATTTTGGATATGTGCACCCCCATCACATACATTGTGACCACTAAATCTAGGCATCTGATAGTATATCCTAGCAGGCATACTTTCTACTTTATAGTCAACCCATGACAAATCCAGTTGGTCATACAAAGGATCAAAAGGGTTGACAAGAGGTTTAGCTTTCTAACTGGCAGACACAATAGGGTCACTACTATTTAACTGGGCCTGCCTAGCCTCTAAGAATATCAACCTATTTCTTATCTCTTCTATTCTTTTATTCAACATATCATCCCCCTTTTGACTGAGTATGGGATAATACATATTTGGATTCATAAAAAACTCACTCTTAGACATCCTTTGTTTGCCTAAGACCTAAGGCTTTCCCTAGCATCTAACTTATGCAGTAGGACAACAAATATAGGGGAAGAAGCTAAGTACCTTTTCTCATCTAGATGTAGAAACATGAACATCTTTGTCACATAACATACATCTACTTTTCATGTGCATTCAAATCTTGCAAACTCGCCACCTCTCCAGAGAGGACAAAATTTTTAACAGCTGAAAGCTACTTTTCCAGGTTCATTCCACCAGCAAAGCATCATTTTGTCAATGACTCGGATGGGCCACAAATACATTCTTTTTTCATCAATCCTTCCCCAGTGGAGTCACCAAATCTATTGGTCACTAAATCTACAGAGGGTTTGCCAGCTCCAATGCACATGCTGATTTGGCCAACAGATACAGGAGGTTGCGTGAGCTGCCTCCCCTTCACTTCTAGTTCTGCTGCACCAAAGGGGGTATCCCTATAACTAAAGATGTAACCTTGACTAGCTCAATGACTGATATATTTAACTTAACAACAACAGGTCGAATACTCTCATGTATGGACCAAGATCTGCATGATAGATCACAAGGTTGGCAACATTCTTGGACATATGTGTCTAGTTGGGTATGAGAGTATGCAGGGGGTCCTAATCCTACTCCTACAGCTAACAGATGGAGGTGATGAAATGGGTGGACATAATGTCCTGGATGCAAGACAAGGGGTTTTACCTCATAACTACTGACCCAGAAGCAGACTGGTGCCTATCCATTGGGCAAGGAGTCAACTAGACATATACAATAGATTGTTTGCAACTTTCACTCAAGTTTCAGGGGGTTGGACTGATGCTTACCTTACAAACATCACCTAAGAATGGGTATCTAACTACCTCTACTTACAGATATCCCTGCTGACATGCAACCTTCCCCATGCTCAACCTAAAACAATTTAATCCACTCCTTGAATGGAAGTTAGAGATCAAACATGTGATATAGAAAACGATACCCCAGAACCTGAGAAACCCTTAGCAACCAGATTCAGAAGAAGGAGAATAACATGCAGCAAATGGAGACAAGCAGATAAACACATGCAATGAAGCATTTCTCATATAAAATCAACATTGAAACTAAACATATGTGCAAAATACATTCATGTTGCAACTCATAAACTCCAAAATGGGATAGAACAATTAGGAACATGCCCTGTCTTTTGTTATTTACACAAAAATTGCCTCAAACCTTCAACAACCTTGAAAATGAGCAACACAACCTGCCTAAATACAGTAAGGAAGGTCCTCAGCATTAATTACATGGCAGATTAAAATTTGTCAGATATAGTATATTGAGAAAATGGTGCTCAACTCATTGAATGCAGTAGGTAGGGGAGGGGACAGGGGAAAACTCGAGCCTTGCGCCACCGCCTGGGAATCCACATCTTCAATCAGGTAGTTTGACCATTCACGCCATCACCCATACCTCTGCAACAATCGCCATTAATGGTGTACCAACCCGCAGCGTTGGGAAATGCAAAAAACTGTGCATCGCAAACCTTTCCCGCCAAAATGTATCATCCTGATATTTCAAATCATGCAGGATCTAATTATCCCACATGCACCCCGCAGCAAGCCTCTCATTACTTTATATACTAGGTCGTGAGCATATATGATGTCGGTGCTTTTGCTCCCGACGATGCTAGCATAAGAGCTTCATCATCATCATCCTCCAGCATGATATCCGGATACTCAAAATATCACCCTGACGTTAGCATCATCATCTGCATGAGCTCACCCTGATAATTCACATCACCTCGATGTGAAATATCACCCCGCAGAAAATATCACCCTGCGGGAAAGTATCATGCCGTCCGCATCACCTGATAAAAAATATCACCCTGATGAATATCAGCCTGATGACCAACCTTACCTTCATGTGAAATATTGCCTGCATGATAATCACCCCTATCAGCACAACCTAATGCATCGGAGGAAGATCCTCCTGCTTAGCCGATACCAAATGTCTAGCCGATGAACATCCTGATGACGTCACCATCATATCTTGCTGACATCATCAGCATATCTACCTATTGCACACCTCTTCATATCTGGATGACATCATCCTCATATTTGCAACATCAGGGGATCTTCATAAGATGACTTAGTGTTAGAAATATGACCCCCCTGGACCTTGATGATGTCACCACCACATGTCGGCATCAGGATGATATTCGAAAGATAACCGGATATTTGGAAACATCATCCTGATGCACAAATATCATGCTGCAGACAGGCAGAAAAAGCGGATATCACCCTGACATAAGAATGATGTCAGCAGCATTAGGGCGATGAAAGAACATGAAGTGATAAAACAACATCAGGATGATCTTAACTAAAATCACCCGATGTTCAAATATGATGACCCCACGGAAGATCGGGTCATACTTAGGACTTTGCAGCAACATCATTAGGATGATCTTAACTAAGATCACCCGATGTTAAAATATCACCCCGGTGAAAGATCATGCAGGCAGAAAATATGATGACCCTCGAAAGCAACATCAGGGTGATGTCTGGAAATATGATGATGATGACCTCCTCTCCTTAAGCAAATATGATGCTATAGCTGAAAAATGCTGAGGAGGTCCAACACTTAGGAAATTTTTGGATATTTAGGGAAGGAGCCAGGGTAAAAACCTTGAACATAAATTATCACCAATAGAAATGACATGGGATGCATAAAATAGGGCATCAAGGTACCTTTAGAGCCTACATTGCATCCCTCTATAGTGGGCCTTAGTTATTGATATCCTCATCCCTTTAGACCCTCATACTATAATTTCATTGATGTGGCCATGATTTATTCTTCTCTTCCTTTACAAAAGCTAGATTTAATTGCTAATGTGTACAAGTAAATGCAAAATTATACAAACAAGATATACAATGCATAACCTATTCAATTTACACCTACATGCAACCTCTATATTAAGCATAAAGAAACCTGCAATCAAAAGGATGAAAGCATTACCAAAATTCTCATCCACAAGCTCCTTTATTGCACCAACAATGGTGGTTTTCTCAAAGAATATTTGTGGTTTATAGAAGATATGTTAAGTGCTCAAATTGGCAACATAACATTACATTCAAGTGTTATGTTGAAAATGACTTGTAAGGGGTCTAATTTATAAATTTTTGGATGGGTGGATGAAGGGAAAGGATTGACTAGAAATATCAATGGTTGAGGATACTTGAGAGGATTAGAGGCATGAGGGACCTCCAAGTGGAACCTTATGGTAGGTGTATAAGTGGAGGTCCAAGATTTAAGCGGAATCAATGGTGGATGATTTCCTTGGAGAAAGTGGATGGTGGAGATATAAAAAGTAGATTTTTGGAGTGATGCATAATTCCTTACCATGCCTAGATACCAATCATGTAAAAATCAAGGCCATACCTTCGACCCATGTACACTTTAGGAACTTGTGCACGATTCACCTTGATTAATCATACTTTATAATGTGTAAATGATTAGGAAGGTTAATAATTAGACTTCATAAGACACCATAATCTAGTTGACAAGTATAGGTCACTAGATTTTTTTTGTATATTTTCTTTATTAAGTATTGTTGATGAACCTAGATCCTAGAGGGAAGCTCTATCCTTGCTGATGATAGTGAGTCTTGGAAACAAGCCATGCTGGAGGAGATGATGGATTTAGACTCATGTGACACCTAGGATATTGTTTATTTGTCCAACGGAAGGAAGGCCATTGAATGTAAGTCAGTCTACAAGAAGTTTGGTGCAAACTGTTCATTGGAAAAGTATAAGGCCAGACTAGTGGCCAAGGGCTACTCCCATAGAGGGAGTTGATTTTGGTGAAGTATTCTATCTTGTTGCTAAATTATCCTTGATTATATTTCTTTTACCCATAGTTGTTGCTAGTGACTTTGAAATTGAGAAAATGGTTGTTAAAAATATTTTTTTGCACAGAGACTTGGAATAAAAAATTTACATGAAACAACCTAAAGGTTTTGAGGTAAAAGGAAAAGAACACTTGGTTTATAGGTTCAATAGTCTCTTTATGGTTTGAAACAATCACCTTAGATGCGGTATCAAAAAATTGATTCATTTGGTTTGAAGTTGGGTTTTGTAAGAAGCAAAGAAGATCATTATGTTTACATTAGATGTAATGATGATCAAATACTAATTGTTGCCTTGTATGTGGATGATATTTTGTTTTTGTTAGAACACTCTAATATACTAAAAGGGGGGTGAATCATTATATGCCACAAATTAATCCAATTCAACTTTATCAACAAAAACTTTCTACTGCCTTAAATAGATAATGAATCAAACTATGCAATTTAAATCACAAGCACACAAGCACACAACCATAACAACATATTTACATGGAAAACCCTAGAAGGGAAAAAACCACGATGAGAAAGCTACTTGGATCTACTGTCCAAATCCATCCTCACAAATAAAAATAGGTTTACAAAAAACTTTATGGGCTACAACCCAAAGGAAGCTACAAATCCATGAAACACAATTTTATGGGCTACAACCCAAAGGAAGCTACAAATCCCTGAAACATAGTTTTATGGGCTAAAACCTAAAGGAAGCTACAAATCTCTCAAGTGCTACAACACTTACAAGAAGAGGCTACAACCTCTGTACAAAATAGTTGATAAATTCTACTGGTTCAATCAACTCTGTAGCATCATCTCCTTTGATAGTAACAAACAAATTTAATCCCATTGCTCAAACAACTTTGCAACACACTTTCGCAACACAACACAACACAATCTCTGTTATAAATCATGCATTACAGTAACTAGATTTTCTTCTCAACTTCTAGATCACTTATCTCCTTCACACACACATACTCACTCTTAACACTCAAATATACTCACATATTCATCTCCACACACTCTTACACACTCATACACTTCGTAACAATCTTGATCTTTCATTTATATCCTCCACAAGTCTTTAAAACTCTACCTTTGTCAGCCAAGATGAAAATATGTAACATGAAACATCCAATGACCTTGTTTGTCGACTCCCAAGTCATCAATGGTAAAGTAGGAAACAAATCCCATTATGTTGTTCATGCTAAGTGATAACTAGGACCTATTTGTTTGATAAGAAAAAGGGGGGATGTCAAATGTGGTTGATTTGGTTTAGATCCTCCCTTCCTTGCAAACATTCAAGGGCATATCAACTGAGTTGAATCTCTACTAAGCAAGAGCATTCACCTAACAGGTTAGGCTACCACATGGAACAATATAGAAGCTCAGATGTATCAAGCAATATCTCAATTTAATGCTCAAGTACTCTTAAAACCCTAAATATGTAAAACAATAAGTAAATTGATGAATTACGACAAATCCTTTCAAACTAAGGTGAAGGATAGAGAGTATTAACTCACTATTTTTTTAAGTTTAGAATACGAAATAGGCAAGGACACCTCCACTAGTGCCCCTGTATAAGGTACTATTTTTTGCACAGAATCTAGATCTCCCCCTGACATTGATCTTCACTGTATCTTTTATTTTTGTCTTAGAAAAGGTGGAGGACACTGCCACTAGCGCCCAAGTCCAATTCTAGACAATCTTTGGGGTGTTGGAAGCTCTTCAAATACTGATTACCACCATTCATTTTGTTTCTACATCTACAATTTTAGAGGACACTGCCACTAGCACCCGTGTCTTGAAATGTCAAACACTACCCTCTTTCTTTCAGATCTTGAATCCTTGTTGTCTGTAACCTCCTTCTACAACTCCACTCTGTGAAACTCAATACCTGTAACTTGTAATCACAAAGGAGTGTGGGAGGGGATTGTGGTGTTTAGAGGCTTACCTTGGTCAAGCCCCGAAGAGATATTCAAGTCTTTCGAACACCATTGTTAGATGAGAGTGCATATCCCTGCAGGATAGAGGTCAAATCCAAATGATAAATGATAAAAAATACAATAGATATCACCTTGTAGTGTACATCTCACATAAATGAAGACTCTCCAATCACATGAGAAGATGAAGTCAACTCTGCAATCACAAACATAATAACAATGCTATGCTCTTGCAACAATGAATATCTTGAAATCACAAATATGCCTAAAATTTGCAATCATCTTCTAGTTTACAAATGAAACACTAAACATGCTTATATATGCAACTACAAAGATTCCCTCTAAGAATTTCATAATTCAAACTTCAGATGTCAGCATAGGACCCAAATAATGGTCATAAAACTGACATTAAAATTTAGGGTAGACACAAAATAGAGTAGGACTAGGGTGCGAGCCCCCAAGTCCACCCCCCATTTTTGTTTAGGGATCATTAAAATAGCACCCCCTAGGTCCTATTTACCATAAGACTTCAGGGTTTCTCATCGGGATTCAAAATTAACATGCAAGATGCTCTAAATGCATTCTAAGGACCTGGGAGCTAAACCTTAAGAGGGAAAAGTGCCCAAGGGGACATTTTCTGACATAACATTTAGCCCCCACTTTAATGTATGTATAAATGCAAGCCTAATACATGCATTAATGTATAGTCAACAAACACAACAAAAATGCCAAGCATGGTGAAGACACGCCAAACACATTGAAGATAATAATAGGCACACAAAACATGGAGAAGACAGTTATAGTCACGCAAAACATAGAGAAGACAACATTGAAGACATGCAAAACACAATGAATACAGTGAATGCAGTGATTATTTATTTTTTCATTTTCTCATATATGAAATGCAAATGCAAGTACAAGGAAAACAAACACACAACCCAAATGTAGGAGGAGCTCATCGCCACTAGTCTTGAAACTGCATAAGGGGAAATAGACACACAAAAGAAATCTCAAAATGTAGGAGGAGCTCATCGCCACTAGTCTTGAAACTAAACTTGAGAACAAACATACCATACAAATCTCAAAGCATAGGAGGAGTTCATCACCACCGGTCTGGAAACTATGCTTGGGAACAAACACGTCATACACACACACATGGAAGACATAGAGAAAAAATGGTAAACAATTGATGGAAGAAACCTATTACTAGGTTCGTCGCCATCTTAGGCACATTATAGGCACACATTGATGATTGTGCTTCACCACAACAATTGCCGAAGACATGATTAAGGTCTAGGATAGTCTCAGATCCACCCTATCAGCTCAAAGGACTTTTAGAAAATGACCGGATGTGAAATCTCCTCAAGAAATACACCATCCCTACCTCCGCAGAGGGATTAAGATAAAAAGGATATGCACAATATCCTACCTTCCTAGAGGGCTTAAATGATCTTAACATAGAAAATAAAGATGTGTACTTGCTCAGAGATACAACATCCTGCTTCCACATAGGGCTTCAAACATGCTTCATTAGTACCAAAATCATCAGACAACTTACCTTATATATGCCCCCACCTTAAGGTGGTTCATATTGTGTACCAATATCAAGCACATTAAGGTAGAGAGAAAACATGTGCAAGTGAACACGAGCTCTCACAAAGCCCATTCCCCCAAGAGGTGACATGTACTTTATGATTGCCAAATGTTCCCACAAACACAATTTCCTGCAAGAAAAGGTGTTAGCATCCATATGATCATGATAAACAACAATGCAAGGCAAGATCCAAGATAAACAAAGTACACGGAGCAGAAATATTGTTATGTTTGCAAGTGTGATAAGACATGAGAGTATCACACAGAGTGATTCTACTAGTCAAGCGTCGGATAATATATATCAACCCTGCCATCATGTATGGACTAGGTCCATTTTTTATTTCTTGTCGAAGGGACACTAGGTCCATATCAATATTATATGTTTTTCATCATTCACTAGCTAGATAGGATCACTAGAGGAAGGTAAACAATAAATTAAGAGAGGAGAAACAAATGCCTTAGGGATAGTCATGTAGGAGGGTGCCCCCAAGTCACCAACCGCAACGCTATGTCCATAAGACACAACACACAACAATGAAAATAGAAGAGAGACAATATAGAAGAATGGTGATACAAATAGAAGAAGGGTCACAATAGAGGCAGTTTCCTGGTATCCTCAACCTTACAAGAGAATCAAGGGTCATCCTAGGAGGTGTGAGGCCTACCTTTTTCATTTCCGTTCATGTGACTATTTACCTTACTGTTGCTGATACTTTTATACTTGTGGGACTGTTGATCTTGGATTCCCGAATTATTAGACTTGGTTATGTTAAAGGAAAACTAATTGGGTGATGTTAGATAGATGCTTGTACTAAGAGAAAATAAATTGGGTGAAGTTAGATAGATGTTTACATTATAGGAAAACTAATTGGGTGATGTTAGATAGATGTTTATATTATAGGAAAACTAATTGGGTGATGTTAGATAGATGCTTGTATTAAGAGAAAACAAATTGGGTGATGTTAGATAGATGCTTGTACTAAGAGAAAACAAATTGGGTGATGTTAGATAGATATTTATATTATAGGAAAACTAATTGGGTGATGTTAGATAGATGCTCTATATTAAAGGAAAACTAATTGGGTGATGTTAGTTAGAAAATTGTAATGTGATTTCCTTTATGCTTAAGAGAACTTGTGATATCTTATACGAGTGCAAGTTTTAATTTGCTTCGGCTATGTTATTGATATGTGGAATTAACTTTGCAACTGAGTGCGCAGGTATTTCTAACCAACCATAGATACTGGAGATCACCCCACACTTGATGTTGTAATCCCTTGTGAAGCTGATATAGTTCCACGAGGAACCAAGATCAACTCTGTGTATGATGAAATGTTGTAATGTTAATTTGCATAAGGTTAATTGGGTTAAGTCTATCCTCTTTTAATTTGAATTATGACATGTGTTGTAAGAATTGTCTTTGAATTACATTTTTTAAATTTTGAATTTTTGGAGACCCTTTTCTTGTGTTTTAACTTGACCTTGGGTGCTCTAACTAGGCTAAACTTGACCCTGAGTTATACCCCATGGGTCTAGGGTCCCTTTTGACTTGGGCAACCCTTGATAAACCTCCATATGGTCACCTTAACTTCACACTAAAGTTAAGTGACGAATTTGGAAGCATGTGAGGGATAGGATGAGTGGTACCAACACTCAAACCCATCCCTTTTCACTTCCCAAGGTTAGAGGTGACTACAAGACCCACCAATTGTGGAGGACTTGACTTCAAGTCTCTCTCACAATTGGTTAGAGTACCCTTGGAGTTGTGTGGTCCTTCTTGAGAGGAAAGGAGAGGGACACATGTGTCACTCTTTCCCTCTTTAACTCCCCTTTTCTCTCCCATTTGTTGGAGAGAGGACATGTGGTAAGGGGTGAGGGAGACT
Organism: Cunninghamia lanceolata; assembly: GCA_027924645.1. Lineage (NCBI taxonomy): Eukaryota > Viridiplantae > Streptophyta > Pinopsida > Cupressales > Cupressaceae > Cunninghamia > Cunninghamia lanceolata. Next base: position 755,645 of record BSBN01000481.1, on the reverse strand, counting down.
TTAGGGATGGGTGAGTGACATGTGTCAACACCCATCCCTTGGGACACAATTGTAGTGGGGAGGAAGAGTGAGGAGGTGACAAGTGTCACCTCCCCATTCCTCTAAGCTCATGGATTGGGCTTATTTTAATCCCACTTGGGATAGGGTGAGGGGTTGTTGAATTTTGGAAGAATTTTTATTGTTTGAAATTTTTTTGGGAGAAAAGATAGAGGGAGTTTTGGTGGCTTATATTGGAGGAGATTTTGGAGGAGCTCTACATCAACTTCTTCCATAATAGGGCTTTTAAAGTTTGGTTTTCAAGGCTAAGGTCTTCCCCTTGTAATTTAGTTGCTTGCTTGATGCTTATGTGGGTGTTTTTTCTTCCTTGAGTGTTATTGTTATTGTGGGGACTTTTGGTTGGGTGTTGTAAGAGCCTCTCCCACTTGGGAGAGAATGCTCAACAAGTGTGGGGTAGGGGAGGAGTGATCCTCCTTGAGGTCATTACCTTGTTTTGGGATGTTGAAAGCCTTGAGGGCATTATATGTGATTTTGAGAAAATTGTTATATGGCTTGAGAGCCAAAATATGAATACATTTAGAAATTTTGTTAAACATGTTGGCTTGAGGCCATAAGAGAAATTGTGTTGAGAAATTTTGAAGGAGTGGCACTCTTGAGTTGAGTGTGTCCACTCTCCTACCCCTTTGAACTCACCTTGGTTGAGTCCGTATGTTGTGTTTTCCTGTGGGTGTAATATTGTGTTTTTGGGATGTTTGTGTGCCTTGTTGTGAAGTCAATTTGAGTTCCCCAGGTGTGTGGATGACCTCCCTAGCTCAGGGGTGATCCTCTTGCAGGTCTATGGTAGGGAGGAGAGCAAGATGTGTGGTGTTTCTTTCCCTTGTTGTGATATGTAGGTTTCTTGGAGCTTAGTGTGAAGTTGAAGAAATTCCTTGTCTTGGAAAAATATTTTATTTTCCTTTACTCTTAAAGCTCTTGAGGAGAGCTTGGTCTAATTAGTAACTTCATCCTTGTTGAATTTAAAAAAAAAGAGGACTTCTCTCTCTCTTTTGTTGTAAAATTGTGTTTTCTAAAGTTGTGAGAAGGCCGCTTTCATTGTATGGATAGTTATAATTTGTTGATTTAAATTTTACCATTTAAGTAAAGATGAAGGAAGGAAATTTGTTTTTAAAAGGATATTGCTTGTATAGAATTTCTATTACTTCTATTAGCAAAGTTGTGATTTAGTTGTTGTGGTAAATAAAGAAAGTTGTAATTTTGATACTATGGAAGGGAAGAAAAATTGGTTGTAGTTATTTATTATAGGCATTTTAAATTACTTAAATATAATTGTTTCATCTTTAAAAATGTGTAAATTTTAGTCATGTAATGAATAAACTTGTTAGGAAAATGAGTTATTTGCCATGTAGAAATTTGATAAGAAAATAATGGATATAAATATATCTTAGTTTATTTGTCCAAAATAAGAATTTGGATGTGAGTAAAAGAAAAGAAAGAAGTTTTTAATTTGCCCAACCTATGTGTATATGAATGAGTGCATTAGAGGTATTTAATTATAACTTGTGTGACTATATTATGTATTCATAATATATATATATATATAATTTGTATATACTTAATAAGTAACAAACTGTGAAATTAGAAATTATATATATATATATATAATTGAAACTTAAATTAATAAAAATACAAATAAAATAATAATATAAATAAAAAACAATTCTGAGTGTGTACAGGGGATTATGCCTTTGCAGCCATGGGATGTAGTTCTGAGTTTTGTTTTTAAATAATAATAAAAAAAATTTGAAATAGAGTGGTGGGCGGGTTTGAACCCCCCACCATCGCTACCATTGTAATGGGTGTGCGGAGGGTGGGATGTGGGTGGGGGCTCCGCCCCCTCCCCACACTTCCCTCATGTTTAGACCCCGTGCCGCAACCTCTGTGCTCCCCGCAGACCTCTGCTCCCTCTCCTTCGCCCATGACCTCCATTCAACCCTGCGACCACCCTTTTACCACCACCGTTGCCTCTCCCCTCTGCGGTCTTCCTCCGCTGCGTGGCCACTCTAAACCTCTACCACCACTCAACAGTGGCTCCTCCATTGCATCCCCTCACAGTCTCCTTTGCGGCCACCTCCAAGAAATCTCCGCTGCCCTATCAGCGCCGCCGCCCTTGCCATAAAACAAACAAAAATATGTTAGGGTTTTCAATGTTATTCAAAGGAAAAAAAAAATGAAATAAAACAATATTCATATCTTATATAAAGAAAACCTAATATGGTAACACAATAATATATATATATATATATATATAATATTTATTAATAATTTTGTAATGGAAACAAAAAAAAAACCTGATTCGGTAAAAAACTATATATATATATATATATATATATATATATATTTAAAATATTCATAAAAGAAAACCTAGAGATATAAATGCAATAAGCATATGTGTGTGTGTGTGTATTTATATCTTCATAAATAAATTAAGCCATCATATGCATTTCATATGTGGCCATTTTAACTCAACCTGTACAACGAGAAAATGACAAATTGAGAAAATGAGAGAAAAAGAGAAAGAAAGATAAAAGTGAAAACAAAGAGGAGACAATGCATGACGTTTCCAAGATAGGGCTAAGAGTACTAATTAAGATTTAATATTCCTTTAATCATGATTGGGGGCAAGTTAATTAACAAAATTAATTCAAATGTTGAATTAAACCTAGAGCGGAAACCTAGTGGACTTCATCAAACAAAGTTAGTAGGTCCTATTTACGAGATTTGATCTACCAAGAAATTAGGAATAATGTAAAGGATGCAATGATAACTCTGATTGATAGAGAATTGATCTACCCAGAAATTAGGAATAATATAAATGATGCAGAGATAACTCTGATTGATAGAAAACGTGAAGGAGAGCAAAATAATATCAAATTTCAGAAAACGGGAAGGAGAACAAATGTTCAAACTTTGTTGAAAGATGTTTAAATTCAAAAAACGTGAAGGAGAACAAATGTTCAAACTTTGTTGAAAGATGTTTAAATTTAGAAAACGTGAAGGAGAACAAATTAATATTAAATTTCAAAAAATGTGAAGGAGAGTAGATGATCAAACTTTGTTGAAAAATGTTCCATTAACTTAAACAACTGTATTACCAATGTAATTAGTGAGATGTAAGAAATTTATTAACCTAAATCAGCAAACCTTTTGATCAGATAGTGTGTTAGTACAGTAAACCCTACTCACGCTTGTAAGGCATTATGATGCCATATTTTCCTAGAATCTAGGGTTTAGTTAGGTTAGTAAAGTTGAACCTTGTTAGCGACGTTAACCGCATCGCAATGACCCCCTTGATGGCCTTCTTGCGATTGGTATGCACACGTGTGCTTATTACCCTACTTTCAACTATTTTGTTTGCACTTTAAGTGTACGCCACCTAGCACGCTCATGCATGTGAGAGGGTTTCTAGGGAAGCGTGGGAATTTTTTTTATATTTCATGTCATGACCACATGACAAATGTGGACATGACACGTGTGATGCGTGTCATGACCGCATGGGAAATGTGGGCATGACATTTGGTATCAGAGCCCAAGTTTAAACACTGGGCATATTTGGGCACGTTATTTATTCCACAACTTTGATTAATTAGTGCCTACCTTATTTTTGTAGGATGCCTCTTCAACGTGTTTGACGAGCACAATTGTGCAACACTGCGTCTGTTGAGGTGCACAGTAATTCCTCTGTAGAGGGACAGGTACCCGCAGCCATAGCAGATCCGCCAGTACCACAGGCACCACCAGTACTTGACATAGGTCCTCAGATTTTATAGACATTGCAAGCCATGCTAGACAGGTTACCACTAGCTATTCCAGAGCCACATGATGAGCCTCGCGTTGATCCGTGAGAGGAGCCACGTAAGGAGCCACGTGTGGAGCCCCGCGTCGATCCGCGAGAGGTGCCACGTATGGAGCCTTTCGTAGAGATACCTGATACTAAAGTGGAGGAGGTAGGGTCAGCCTACCAAGTATGGAGTAGGAGTCCTTCGAGACTTTCGAGATGAGATGAGACCATGAGAATAGAGCAGGTACATCATGGACCATATGAGTATGGGTTGGATGAGCTGGTTATAGGACTTAGAGATAGAGGAGACCCCATTAGAGACCTGCTTAGGCTCAATCCACCTACCCTCGCAGGAGCTACAAGGGGAGCTATGGCTCAGGCTTGGCTTATCAGTCTAGACAGGTGCTTCACATTGTGACCTTATGGGAGCAACACGAAAGCACGAGTGGTAGTACACCTTCTGAGAGATGCAGCAGCTACCTAGTGGTGTACTAAGGAGTGCAAGCACCGATTATCCTTAGATACACTCACATGAGACATTTTCATAGAACGCTTTAATGCGTGATACTTGTTAGATCACTATAGATAGCGTTGGATAGATGAGTTCCACGATTTACAGCAGAGAGGACTCATGGTTGCTCAGTATGAGAGCCAATTCATTGAGTTTTCTCATTACACAGAGTATCTCCATGACAAGAAACTCCTAGTGCACAAATTCATCAGAGGTCTGAATCATGGGATAGTAAGACCAGTACGTATGGCAGACCCCCAAACTATGAGTGAGGCTATCGAAAAGGCTTACATTGCAAAGGAAATTATGGGACGAGGGTAGAATTCATGCCTATAGTTTCAGGATCGTAATCACCAGTGGCAACAGAACTTTCAAAGACCACAATCCACACCATAGAGAGGAGGATTCAATTCTTCATCATTACCTCCTAGGCCTCCACAACAGTAGTAGCAGCAGCATTAGTAAAGGTCTAGACCCCAGCAAAGGGTTCAGGGAGGACAGAACTGTGGTTGGCAGCAGCAAGGTCTGAATAGAGATTAGCGACAACAGGGATCATCTGTAGGACCCGCAAGGTCTCAGCAGTCTTACAGAGGTTCAAAGGGGTCCACTAGACAGACTGGACAATAGCAGTCAGGTAGGACTTAGTCAGGACAGTTACAAGCTAGGGGCCCGTGTTATGTATGTGGTGGGGTAGGGCATTTGGCCAGAGAATGTCCACGAGGATTTACAGTAGGGGGACAGTCCCGTTCAAGAGGATCTAAGCAGACTATAGGTGATGTGGGCAAGTCCCACTACATGTTTGCAGCAGTTGACAACTGCTAGACTGACTTCCAGGCCTCAGTTATTGAGACAACAAGTATGATTGCAGATTTTTCCATCTCTATTCTTTTCAACTCTGGAGCTACCGACTCTTTTCTGTCTACATCGTTAGTGGAACCTTGCAGGCTGGTGGCTTCTAGGCAGGACATTAGGTGGGAGGTTGAGTTGGCCTCTGGGGCCAGGATGTTAGTAGATACCTTGGTTAAAGATTGTGAGATCTCCTAGGGTTCCTTCACTACATCATGTGACCTTAGGGTTATGCCATTAGGATCCTACGGTGTAGTTCTGGGTATGGACTAGCTTGTGGCTCATAGAGCCAAGCTAGATTGTCACCAAAGCATGATTAGTTGTTTAGATGATCATGGCTCACCAGTTGAGATAGTGGGCATTCAGAAGCCCACAGCTATTCGTATGATATCTGCTTAGCAGCTTAAGCGCTGCATGCGGAAGGGTTGTTATATGTTCGCTATCACAATCAGTGACAGATCAGAGGATGAGCTTAAGGCTTCTTTATATGATCACCCTATCCTGAGAGATTTTGCTGATGTATTCCCACTGGAATTACTAGGTATGCCTCCACGCAGAGAGGTTGATTTCCACATTGATCTGGTGCCAGGTGTAGAGCCAGTGTCTCGTGCACCCTACAGGATGACTACACATGAACTTACAAAGCTCAAACTATAGTTAGAGGAGTTACCTGAAAAGGTGCACATCTGACCTAGCATTTCACCATGGGGTGCACCGGTTATCTTTGTGAAGAAGAAGGATGGGTCTCTTCGATTATGCATGGATTACAGGCAGTTGAACAAGGTGACGGTGAAGAACTGTTATCCTCTGCCTAGGATTGATGACCTCTTTGACCAGATGTAGGGAGCCAGAGTGTTTTCAAAAATTGATCTAAAATCTGGATATCACCAATTGCGCATCACAGAGGCAGATATTCAAAAACTACTTTTCAAACCAGATATGGCCATTACGAGTTCACAGTGGTACCTTTTGGTTTGACGAATGCCCCTGTAGTGTTCATGAGTCTCATGAATGGGGTGTTTTGCACTTACTTGGATCGGTTCGATCATATTTCTTGATGATATTTTGATCTATTCACGGACTGAGGAGGAACATGTGGATCATTTGCGTTAGGTTTTGCAGTGCTTATGAGAGCAGTAGCTTTATGGCAACCTAGCGAAGTGTGCCTTCTTTAGGACAGAGGTGTAGTATTTGGGACACATCTTATCAGGTGATGGCATCTCCATAGATCCATCGAAGATCAGAGTGATTCAAGACTAGCCAACACCCACTAGTGTGACTGAGGTTAGGAGCTTTATGGGATTGGCCGGTTATTATTGTAGATTCATTGAGGGCTTTTCCAGATTAGCGCATCCCATCACTTCCCTTCAGCAGAAAGGGAAAGGTTTCACTTGGACCGAGCAATGCGAGAGGGCCTTTGGGGTCCTCAAGGAGCGTCTAACTAGTGTTCCCATATTAGTGGTTCCATATCCTTTAGAGGATTTTGTTGTTTGCACAGATGCATCACTAGAGGGTTTGGGAGCCGTACTTATGCAGGGTGGTAGAATGATTGCATACGAATCACATAAGCTCAAGATACATGAGCTAAACTACCCTACTCACAATTTAGAGCTCGCAACAGTTATTCATGCTCTTGTTTGTTGGAGACAATTCCTTTGGGTCGACGCTTTGAGCTCCATTTGGATTACCATAGCTTACAGTACATTTTCACACAGCCCAATTTGAATGCCCACCAGTGGCGTTGAATGAAGTTCTTATGCGAGTATGACTTTGATGTCCACTACATAAAAGGGAAGGAGAACGTGGTCACTGACGCCTTGAGTCGAAGGTGCCACGAGATCCTGACCTTGACATTGAGGGTGGACTTGAGAGAGCGTATCTTACAGCATCTGCCTGAGGATGAGTGGTTTCTCGAGGTGGAGTAGGAAATTAAGAAATAGAGGGCCCTTAAGGGAAGATTCACAGGATATTCCCTTAAGCTTGATGGTTTTCTTAGACATCGGCAATGCATCTATGTACTCATGCAGGTGGTCTATGTGCAGTGATTCTTTCAGAGGCTCATAGAGCACCTTATGCAGCACACCCAAGGGTGAAGAAGATGCATGCTAATTTGTGACAGTTATACCATTGGGCTGGGATGAGACGAGACATTGCAGAATATGTTGCTCGTTGCCTTGAGTGTCAGAGGGTCAAGGCCAAGCATCAGTATCCAGCAGGACTTTTGTACCCTCACGAGATACCTGAGTGCAAATGGGACACTATTTCCATGGATTTTATCATTGGTCTACCTATGCCATCACGTTGCCATGATGCCATCATGGTGACAGTTGACAAGTTGACCAAGGTGGCACATTTCTCACCTGTACACACAATGTACAATGCACCATCTGTGGCTAGAGTGTTTTTAGATCAAATTGTCAGACTTCATGGAGTACCTCACCACATCATTTTCGACAGAGACTTAGTTTTCACTTCAGCTTTTTGGAGAGCCTTACAACAGGCATTGGGCACACAGCTCAACTTTAGTTCAGCTTACCATCCTGAGACCGAGGGACAGACAAAGAGAGTTAATCAGGTGTTGGAAGACATGCTTCATATGTATGTTATGGACCATCAGTCTAGATGGGAGGAGTATCTATATCTGGTTGAGTTTGCCTACAATAGTGGGCATCACAGCTTGTTGGGTATGCCTCCTTTTCAGGCTTTATACGGCAGACCATGCAGGACACCTTTGAGTTAAGATCAGATAGAGGACAGGGTTGCCATTGGTCCAGAGATAGTTCATGATATGGAGTAGCAGGTCACACTGATTAGACAGAGACTTCAGGAGGCACAGGATAGACAAAAGAAGTAAACTAATGCTAAGAGAACTGATCGGAGCTTCTTACTAGGTGACAGGGTATTTTTGAGAGTGCGACCGCACAAGAGTCCAATCCATTACGGAAAAGGGCTCTAAGCTCACACCTTGGTTTGTAGGACCTTTTGAGATCTTGGAGCGGATAGGACCTATAGCCTATCATCTAGCCTTGCCACCTAGCCTGTCGCATATCCACGATGTCTTTCATGTTTCAGTTTTATGTCATTACATCTCTGACTTATCTCACGTATTGGATTGGAGTGCTCTTCAGGTAGAGGCAGATGAACAACTAGCTTTGGAGCCAATTCACATATTGGCTCGTCAGATGCTGGGCCTTCAAGGTCGAGAGCTGGACCAGGTTAGAGTCCAGTGGGACATGTATGATGAGGTCACTGCGACATGGGAGGATGCAGCGAGATTAAGGACTCTTTATCCTCACCTCTTTGACAACTTCCAGGAGGAAGTACAGTCTTAGGGGGGAGGATGTGAGGCCTACCTTTTTCATTTCCATTCATGTGACTATTTACCTTACTGTTGCTGATACTTTTATACTTGTGGGACTGTTGATCTTGGATTCCTGAATTATTAGACTTGGTTATGTTAAAGGAAAAATAATTGGGTGATGTTAGATAGATGCTTGTATTAAGAGAAAATAAATTGGGTGATGTTAGATAGATGTTTATATTATAGGAAAACTAATTGGGTGATGTTAGATAGATGCTTGTATTAAGAGAAAACAAATTGGGTGATGTTAGATAGATGCTTGTATTAAGAGAAAACAAATTGGGTGATGTTAGATAGATGTTTATATTATAGGAAAACTAATTGGGTGATGTTAGATAGATGCTCTATATTAAAGGAAAACTAATTGGGTGATTTTAGTTAGAAAATTGTAATGTGATTTCCTTTATGTTTAAGAGAACTTGTGATATCTTATGTGAGTGCAAGTTTTAATTTGCTTCGGCTATGTTATTGATATGTGTAATTAACTTTGCAACTAAGTACGTAGGTATTTCTAACCAACCATAGATACTGGAGATCATCACACTCTTGATGTTGTAATCCCTTGTGAAGCCGATCTAGTTCTATGAGGAACCAAGATCAACTCTGTGTATGATGAAATGTTGTAATGTTAATTTGCATAAGGTTAATTGGGTTAAGTCTACCCTCTTTTAATTTGAATTATGATATGTGTTGTAAGAATTGTCTTTGAATTATATTTTTTAAATTTTGAATTTTTGGAGACCCTTTTCTTGTGTTTTAACTTGACCCTGGGTGCTCTAACTAGGCTAAACTTGACCTTGGGTTATACCCCATGGGTCTAGGGTCCCTTTTGACTTAGGTAACCCTTGGTAAACCTCCATATGGTCACCTTAACTTCACACTGAAGTTAAGTGACGAATTTGGAGGCATGGGAGGGATAAGATGAGTGGTACCAACACTCAAACCCATCCCTTTTCACTTCCCAAGGTTAGAGATGACTCAAAGACCCGCCAATTGTGGAGGACTTGACTTCAAGTCTCTCTCACAATTGGTGAGAGTACCCTTGGAGTTGTGTGGTCCTTCCTGAGAGGAAAGGAGGGGGACACATGTGTCACTCTTTCCCTCTTTACCTCCCCTTTTCTCTCCCATTTGTTGGAGAGAGGACATGTGGTAAGGGGTGAAGGAGACTTTGGGGATGGGTGAGTGACATGTGTCAACACCCATCCCTTGGGACACACTTGTAGTGGGGAGGAAGAGTGAGGAGGTGACAAGTGTCACCTCCCCATTCCTCTAAGCTCATGGATTGGGCTTATTTTAATCCCACTTGGGATAGGGTGAGGGGTTGTTGAATTTTGGGAGAATTTTTATTGTTTGAAATTGTTTTTGGGAGAAAAGATAGAGGGAGTTTTGGTGGCTTATGTTGGAGGAGATTTTGGAGGATCTCTACATCAACTTCTTCCATAATAGGGCTTTTAAAGGTTGGTTTTCAAGGCTAAGGCCTTCCCCTTGTATTTTAGTTGCTTGCTTGATGCTTAAGTGTGTGTTTTTTCTTCCTTGAGTGTTATTGTTATTGTGGGGAATTTTGGTTGGGTGTTGTAAGAGCCTCTCCCACTTGGGAGAGAATGCTCAACAAGTGTGGGGTAGGGGAGGAGTGATCCTCCTTGAAGTCATTACCTTGTTTTGGGATGTTGAAAGCCTTGAAGGCATTATATGTGATTTTAAGCAAATTGTTATATGGCTTGAGAGTTAAAATATGAATACTTTTGAAAATTTTGTTAAACATGTTAGCTTGAGGCCATAAGAGAAATTGTGTTGAGAAATTTTGAAGGAGTGGCACTCTTGAGTTGAGTGTGTCCACTCTCCTACCCCTTTGACTCGCCTTGGTTGAGTTCATGTGTTGTGTTTTCCTATGGGTGTAATATTGTGTTTTTGAGATGTTTGTGTACCTTGTTGTGAAGTGAATTTGAGTTCCCCAGGTGTGTGGGTGACCTCCCTAGCTTGGGGGTGACCCTCTTGCCGGTCTACGGTAGGGAGGAGAGCAAGATGTGTGGTGTTTCTTTCCCTTGTTGTGATATGTAGGTTTCTTGGAGCTTAGTGTGAAGTTGAAGAAATTCCTTGTCTTGGAAAAATATTTTATTTTCCTTTACTCTTAAAGCTCTTGAGGAGAGCTTGGTCTAATTAGTAACTTCATCCTTGTTGAATTTTAAAAAAAAGAGGACTTCTCTCTCTCTTTTGTTGTAAAATTGTGTTTTCTAAAGTTGTGAGAAGGCCTCTTTCATTGTATGGATAGTTATAATTTGTTGATTTAAATTTTACCATTTAAGTAAAAATGAAGGAAGGAAATTTGTTTTTAAAAGGATATTGCTTGTATAGAATTTCTATTACTTCTATTAGCAAAGTTGTGATTTAGTTGTTGTGGTAAATAAAGAAAGTTGTAATTTTGTTACTATGGAAGGGAAGAAAAATTGGTTGTAGTTATTTATTATAGGCATTTTAAATTACTTAAATATAATTGTTTCCTCTCTTTAAAAATGTGTAAATTTTAGTCATGCAATGAATAAACTTGTTAGGAAAATGAGTTATTTGCCATGTAGAAATTTGATAAGAAAATAATGGATATAAATATATCTTAGTTTATTTGTCCAAAATAAGAATTTGGATGTGAGTAAAAGAAAAGAAAGAAGTTTTTAATTTGCCCAACCTATGTGTATATGAATGAGTGCATTAGAGGTATTTAATTATAACTTGTGTGACTGTATTATGTATTCATAATATATATATATATATATATAAAATTCAAACTTAAATTAATAAAAATACAAATAAAATAATAATATAAAAAAAAAATCTGAGTGTGTATAGGGGACTGCGCCTTTGCAGCCATGGAATGTAGTTCTGAGTTTTGTTTTTAAATAAAAAAAATTTAAATAGAGTGGTTGGGGGGTTCGAACCCCCCACCGTCGCTGCCATTGTAATGGGTGTGGGGAGGGGGTGGAGCCCCCACCCACACCCCACGCTGTGGGATGTGGGTGGGGGCTCCATCCCCTCCCCACACTTCCCTCATGTTTAGACCTCACGTCATAGCCTCTGTGCTCCCCGCAGACCTCCGCTCCCTCTCCTTCGCCCGCGACCTCCATTCAACCTTGCAACCACCCTTTTACCACCGTTGTTGCCTCTCCCCTCTGCGGTCTTCCTCCACCGTGTGGCCACTTTGAACCTCCGCCACCACTCAATAGTGGCTCCTCCACTGCGTCCCCTCACAGTCTCCTCTGCAGCCGCCTCCAAGAAATCTCCGTTGCCACCCTCCATTGACCCTGCCATAAAACAAACAAAAATATGTTAGGGTTTTCAATGTTATTCAAAGGAACAAAAACATGAAATAAAACAATATTCATATGTTATATAAAGAAAACCTAATATGGTAACACAATAAAATATAAATATATATATAATATTTATTAATAATTTTGTAATGGAAACAAAAAAAAAGAAAACTGATTCGTTATAAAACTATATATATATATATATATATATATATATATATATATATATATATATATATATATATTTTAAAATATTCATAAAAGAAAACCTAGAGATATAAATGCAATAAGCATATCTGTGTGTGTGTGTGTGTATGTGTATTTATATCTTCACAAATAAATTAAGCCATCATATGCATTTCATATGTGGCCATTTTAACTCAACCTGTACAACAAGAAAATGACAAATTGAGAAAATGAGAGAAAAAGAGAAAGAAAGATAAAACTGAAAACAAAGAGAAGAAAATGCATGACGTTTCCAATATAAGGCTAAGAGTACTAATTAAGATTTAATATTCCTTTAATCATGATTGGGGGCAAGTTAATTAACAAAATTAATTCAAACGTTGAATTAAACCTAGAGCGGAAACCTAGTGGACTTCATCAAATGAAGTTAGTAGGTCCTGTTTACAAGATCTGATCTACCAAGAAATTAGGAATAATGTAAAGGATGCAGAGATAACTTTGATTGATAGAAAATGCGAAGGAGAGCAAAATAATATTAAATTTCAGAAAATAGGAAGGAGAACAAGTGTTTGAACTTTGTTGAAAGATGTTTAAATTTAGAAAACGTGAAGGAGAACAAATGTTTGAACTTTGTTGAAAGATGTTTAAATTTAGAAAATGTGAAGGAGAACAAATTAATATTAAATTTTAGATAACGTGAAGGAGAGCAGATGATCGGACTTTGTTGAAAAATGTTCCATTAACTTAAACAATTGTATTACCAATGTAATTAGTGAGATGTAAGAAATTTATTAACCCAAATCAGCAAACCTCTTGATCAGATAATGTGTTAGTACAGTAAACCCTACTCACACCTGTAAGGCGTTATACTGCCAGATTTTCCTGGAATCTAGAGTTTAGTTAGGTTAGTAAAGTTGAACCCTGTTAGTGACATTAACCACATCGTGATGACCCCCTTGATGGCCTTCTTGCGATTGGTATGCGCACGTGTGCATATTACCCTGCTTTCAATTGTTTTGTTTGCACTTTAAGTATATGCCACCAAGCACGCTCACGCATGTGAGGGGGTTTCTAGGGAAGCATGGGAAAAAAGTTTTGATGTTTCGTGTCATGACCACATGACAAATGTGGACATGACACATGTGATGGGTGTCATGACTGCATGGGAAATGTGGGCATGATAGGAGGCCTAAACAACACATAACACATCATGGGGGAAACATAACATGGAGGTAAAGGGTTAGAAATACTTACCTTTAGGGACAACCAAACTAAGGTTTGTCAATGAGAAAATCATCCTCTTCCCAATTTCAAATACTAGAGGAGAGAGGTGTGTAAGGTACCATAGCCCAACTTTTGTTCTTATCTTTAGGTTGTTTAGTGTTATGTTCGTCTAGGTTTGGCTCAATTTTAGGTTGAATGTTTTCTTGTTGACTTGCATTTCATTGGGCAAAATCTTGTCTTCTCTTCCTCCTTTCTCTTGCTTGTCTATTTCTTATTGTCTTTTTGCTTATCTCTTCAAAGGTATTGTTATGTTTTTCCATAGGAGTTTGCACATTAGAAGAGGAAGCACCATGTTCAAATTTCATTGGTCTCAATGAAATATTTTGTTGTCGATGAAAACCTCCCGATACCTGTAAGGATGATGGGGGAGGAACCTCAACATAGATACCATCTTTCCGTGGATGAGGTGAGTTATGAAACTTTCCTTTATCCACTTATATCATGCCAATTATTTCATCATAGTCATACAATAGTCTTGGTTTATTCTCTCTTCATTTTGTCATTTTCCTTTTTCTCTAAGGGGATCTTCAAATGCATGTTGTTCTTCTCTTATTGTTTGTAAAGGAGGCCTGGCCACTCTAGCTAGTTGTTTTGCTTTGTATCATCTATATTATAGGAAAGATTGGTCTCTTCGTGGCTTAGGGTCTCTATCAGGTTGTGGCCAAAAGTAACCAAGAGTGAAGTTCTTGTCCTTAGCCGGAGGTCGATATGAATTATGGCAGATAATATGTATCTCTCCATGCAAGGATAATTTTAGGCATTTGTGAATAGTTGAGGGGATGACATTCATAGACTTAAGCCATGGATGTCCTCGTTTTACATGGAAGAGGTCAGATAAGGGGATAAAATTAAATAATTGATCCACGACTTTATCATAAACTAAGACCAATAAGGTTATCTTCCCAAATGTATTCATCAAAGCTCCATTATGTGTTTTAATTCTCAAATCCGATGGTTCATAATAATTTTGTGCCAAATCATGTTTAAGAAGAAACTCTTCCGTAATCACATTAGTCATGCAATTAGGGTCTATAAGTGTTCCATGCATAGGTCTTTCCATTGTGTTCACTGTAATGTAAAGAGGCCCTTCAGTATCTACCATTTCTTTGTCATGAGGTGTAAATGTTATTTCAAGTTCAGGGGCTCTTCCTTTCAAATAAGGTCTAGGAGGAAGCCTAGAATTATTGTTGTATTAAGAATCCATGTGTATGTTTTCAAATGAATGCCAAATCAGATTTTAAATATTTTCAGCACTTATGCAGGAAACAAATGCAAAAGTATGTATGAATATGACCTAAAATGCTTGATTTTTCAACTTTTTTCAATGCAAATGAGTGAAAGAAAAGGTGTTATGAAGAATTTAAAGAAGGGAAACAAATAATATGCCTAATATCAACCCAATGATGCAGAAATATCCTTCACAACATTCCTTTGATGCAAGTCTAGAGTGATGACAAGTCAAAACCTAGTGAAAATACACCTAAAATATGCAAATTTTCACCAATTTTTGATTTAGAAGCCTAATAGAAAGGGTGTTGTAAGGAATTTGAGGAGTGGAAGAAGATAATAACCCTGATATCGGTCAAATAATGCAACAAAATCCCTCACAACACACTTGTAATGCAATTCTAGAGAGATGATAAGGCCAAATCTAGTGAAAATGCAAGGTTTTCAAACCCTAGACATGAAATTTTGCAAGAAAGACACTATGATACAACACTACAATTAGAAATCAGTCCTAAATGAGTGTTTGAAAAGGGTAGCAAAATCTAAAACAATATTTTGACTACAAACCCTAGCTAATGCAAAACTAGGTTTTTATGAAAGATGCATAATTTCAAGCAATTTTTAACAATTTAAGTATGAAAATGTAATGCAAGTGAATACTAAATGATGAATTTATACAATTTAAATTAGATCCAATGAAAATAATAGAAATTTAATTATGTTAAAATGCAAGCCTAAGATGCCAATTTTTTTAAATTTTTCAAATTTTTCAAAATTTTTGTTTTTTTAAAAATTTTTTTGAATGTGTTAAATTGAATGAATGCAAATCCATCACACAACACTCAAAAAGGTGAAAAAATTTAGAAACACGGGTTCACCAAAATGTTTGATAAGAAAAAGGGGGGATGTCGAATGTGGTTGATTTGGTTTAGATCCTCCCTTCCCTACAAACATTCAAGGGCATATCAACTGAGTTGAATCTCTACTAAGAGAGAGCATTCACCTAACAGATTGGGTTAACACTTGGAACGATGTGAAATCTTAGATGTATCAAACAATATTTCAATTTAATGCTCAAGTACTCTTAAAACCCTAAATATGCAAAACAATAAGCAAATTGATGAATTTTGACAAATCCTTTTGGACTAAGGTGAAGGACAGAGATTATTAATTCACTATTTTTCAAAGTTTAGAATATGGAACAGTCAAGGACACCTCCATTAGTGCCCCTATCCAAGGTACTATTTTCTGCATGGAATCTAGATATCCTCCCGACACTAATCTTTACAGTATCTTTCATTTCTGTCCCGAAAAAGGTGGAGGACACTGCCACTAGTGCCCAAGTCCAATGCTAAACAATCTTTGAGGTGTCAGAAGCTCTATAGATGCTAATTACCACTGTTTAGTTTGTTTATGCATCTACAATTCCCGAGGACACTGCCACTAGCACCCATGTCCTGAAATGTTGAACACTGCACTCTTTCTTTAAGATCTTGAATCCTTGTTGTCTAGAACCTCCTTCTACAACTCCACTTCACGAAACTCGGTACTTGTAACCTACAATCACAAAGGAGTGTGGGAGGGGGTTGTGGTGTTTAGAGGCTTGCCTCAGTCAAGCCTCGGAGAGACATTCAAGTCTTCTAAACACCATTGTTAGATGAGAGTGTATATCTCTGCAGGATAGAGGCCAAATCCAAATGATAAATGATAAAAAACACAATAGCTATCACCTTGTAGTGTAGATCTCACATAAATGAAGACTCTCCAATCACATGAGAAGATGAAGTCAAATCTGCAATCACAAACACAATAACAATGCTCTGCGCTTGCAACAAAGAATATCTTGAAATCACAAATATGCCTAAAGTTTGCAATCAACTTCTAGTTTACAAATGAAACACTAAACATGCTTAAATATGCAACTACAAAGATTCCTGCTAAGAATTTCATAATTCAAACTTGAGATGTCAACATAGGACCCAAATAACGGTCATAAAACTGACATTAAAATTTAGGGTAGACCCAAAATAGGTAGGACTAGGGCGCTAGCACCTAACTCCACCCCCCTCCCAATTTTTGTTCATGGATCATTAAAATAGCACCCCCTAGGTCCTATTTGCTATAAGACTTTAGGGTTTACTCATCAGGATTCAAAATTAACATGCAAGATGCTCTAAATGCATTCTAAGGACCTAGGAGCTAAGCCTTAAGAGGGAAAAGCCCCTGACGAGACATTTTCTGACATAACACTATTTTAACTTAACACAGATCTCAATGTTGGCACACACTCCTAAATGCACGGCGTAATCATCTAAACACACCAAGTTGGCTCAACAACCACTTATCCTTCCATGTATTTATTTCCAGACCTAAAGAGGTACCAGAGAGACAAAAACAACATCATGTAGATCATATACCAAGTATTATATGACTTGCAAAACATTCCCATACACTCCTTTTACTAGTTCATGCTACTTCCTGCTGGCACAAAACACCAAACACTGAAGCCAGTATCCCTTGCATACTCTAATTACACTGTCTTGAAATAGAACATTGAAAATCATACTTGAAATAATAAAAAGCACTTGAAACTTGAATTGAGAAAACATATAGACAATTTGAACTTATCTTCCAAACAACAAAGCCAAATATTATAGTGCGGTGAAATGCGGTGACTCTTACTTTCTCCCTCTTACAACCCTAATTGACAACATGATTTGTCCTTACTCTGCTGACTCCAGAGAACCTCTACAATACATTGTATCATTTGAAACTTGAGTATATCATATCTCTCATCTATATCTAACTATCCTCCAAGCCACAAGATCATATATTCTAATGAGAAGAAGTGTAGACCACTATACTATCTCTTTGAAACTGCAACAACACTGTATCATCACTATCTTCACTCTGCTAGCTCTAGAAAGCTATGTGGTAACTTTTATGCTCTAGAATTTGGATCATACATACTTCATGTCTATCTCTATCTAACATCCAAACCACAAGGCCATATCTTCAAATGCAGAGAAATGTGAAGCATTCTTCTGATCTTGTGCAGTACAAATCACTATGCCTCTGACAGTCTAAACCCTTGTAGACTTTCCTTCATGTCTCATGCAATGCTTTTCAATAAGAAACAATTAATACAACATTCACAACACCATAGACAACATACACAACTCTTTTCATCAAAATCAATAAACCACAAATTCTTCATGTCAACATATCCTTCAACTTGACAACTTTCACATGTTCATGAACTTCAAAAGATAAGGTACAACTCTGTATAGATGATACTGATCAAACGGCATACTCATGACTTTCATCATCATATCCGTCACCTCACAACTTCTCTGATCATCACTCCTTTGTCTACTCCTCTTATCATCACTCCTTGATAGCATTAACACCTCACTATGCTTTGTACCTCACAACACTTCTAACCACTAACTCTTTTGACATCAGTGATCACCAATCTGTTGACATCAATGAAAACATATGCAACAATATCCTCCTTTGTCATTGATGGCAACACTAACCTGATATGCAAACCTTCTCCCCCTTTGACATCAAGGGCAAAGGGCTAGTGGTCTTCCTCTGTTCCTGCAAAAACATACAAGCTTCCCCTATCTATGCAATCCTTGTCATCCTCCTTAGACTCTTATCTACCTACTTCCCCTAAGAGGTAGCCATCATCAATCCAAGGATAATTAATATATCTTGAATTGCTCCCCTTGGATAAATGCATCCTCTATGTATCTAGTTAGAAAGAGGGGAAAAAATACCTAACTTCTCTCTGAGATATTCAAATGTGTCCTTAGAAAGTGCCTTTGTAAAGATGTCTACAACCTAATCCTTTGTAGGTACATATTCCAATTTTACCTCTTGATTTGCAATCTTTTCTCTTAAAAAGTGATACACGTGATATATATGTGCTTGGTTCTAGAATGCATTTGATGAAGGGGGTAAATCATAAACACACAACAATAGAAATTGCACACAGAAAATAGAATGTTCTTTTATTGATTTGGACAACTCATTACATTACATTACATAAGCTCAAATACAACCAAAGGAATCAATCCTCTACAAGCTAGAACACATTGCAGCTACCTATCCTCGGGCTCTAGAATCTTCAGCCTTCTGTTGTTGGTGAAAATTTATATTTTTACTTTTACATAAGTTAATTAGGGAGATTCTTTTTCTATTTTGAGCCTTATGACATGTGTCATGGGCTTTCTTTTCTCTTGAGAGCATTGTGACATGTGTCACATGCTTTCTTTCCCCACTTTGTCTATTCTTGGACAGTGGTTGTGTATATCCTTTGTATTTATTTTTGAATAATGCAATGGGAATGTGAAGCACATATTCACGCATGCATTTGGCTTTTGTAATATTTTCTTGTAGCTCTCTCTTGTAGAAGATTTCTAACAGATGATCTTGGCTCATGTGAGTCCTTGTGTGACTCTAACATATGTAACCCCAAATTAGCTAGGGTTTCTATTTTCCCACCTATTCTTGACTCTACACTTTCCCCCTCAACTCTACTACTGCCCAGGGTTCCCAAAAATAGTCATAAATAGCCATTTTGGTGGCCTCCAAACAAAATTCAAAATTTGCAACTCCCTCCAAAAGTAGGTCAACTTTCGGGAAGCATAGCTTTTGATCCAAGTGTTCGATTGACAAACCGTTTGAAGAACCAGAAAGCTCGCGAAGTGAACAATCATGCCAGAAATTTGTAAACAGATTTTTGTCAACTTTTTAAGATGTTATGGGATGTTTTAGTGCCTCATAAATGATTTCAAAAAATTTTAGGGGTTTTTCAGAAAACTAAAACTTTAATATCTTTCAGATCACAAATGATCTTTGCCTGATTCCTTCACCAAAGATATTATATTTCATTTACGAAGATTCCTATAAATTTTCACTTCCATCTGTGCCCGAATGCAAACTTTCCCAAAATAGCAGTTTGGAAAATTTGAAAGTCCTACATCATTATTCAAGCGATTATGGAACTAGAAATACTAATTATGGAAAGAAATGAAAAAAAACTTTAATGATTTTGAATCAACATCTTTTTGGGTGATGTAAGATTGCCCTTACACCACTGGATGCTCCTACATCAGCATCACTTGATTCTTTGAAATATTGATGGCACTTGTATTATCACATAGAATAGGAATGGGCTCATCATATAATACCTTGATATCCTTCAATGTTTGCTTCATCCACAATACCTGAGTGCAGCAGGATGCTGCAGCTATATACTTTTCTTTTGTTGTTGATATGGAAAATGAATCCTATTTTTTACTAAACCATGAGACCGATCTATCTTCAAAAAATAAATCTCCACCATTGGTACTTCGCCTATCATCAACACTACCAACCCAATCTACATCAGTATATGCACTCAAAGAAAAATCATTACCTTTTTAATGTTATAGTCCACCTCCAAAATGTGGAGTGCTCTTCCAATATCTAAAAACCTTTTTGACTACCTTCACGTGTGTTTCTTTTGGATCAGCTTGAAATCTTGCAGACATGCAAATTGATTGCATAATATCAGGCCTTGATGCTGTTAAGTATAATAGGCCCCCAATTATGGACCTATACAAAGTTTGATCAGCTTGAGGTGACTCATCATCTTCACTCAAATGACATGTTACCATAGGAGTACTCATTGGTTTGCAGTCTTCCTTATCAAACTTTTCCAACATCTCCTTGACATACTTTTCTTAAGAGATAAATATACCATCATATGATTGAGCAATTTGGAGTCCAAGAAAGAATGATAGCTCACTTATCATAGACATTTTGAATGCCTTCTGCATCTTTTCTACAAAATTTGTACACATTTCATTATTGCCACCAAAGATTATATCATCAACATATACTACTACTATTAAAATTTTTTCATCCTCAATTTTGATATAAAGATTTCTATTTACGATACCTTTCTTGAAGCCTTGCTAGAGTAAGTACTTGTCTAACCTTAAATACCAAGCCCTAGGGGCTTGTTTGAGACCATATAAAGCCTTTTTAAATATGCATACCATGTTATGATCTTCTGATAGCTGAAATCCTTCAGGCTTCTCTATATAAACTTCTTCTTCTAAGTCACCATTCAAGAAAGTAGATTTGACATCCATTTGATATACTTGAAGTCCTTGTCAATTGTAAATGCAAGAAACATCTTGATTGCTTCCATTCTTGCCACCAGAGCAAATGTATCCTCAAAGTCAATTCCTTCCACTTGTGAATAACCTTTGCAAACCAATCTTTCTTTGTTTCTAACCACTTCTCCATCTTCATTTAGTTTATTTCTAAACACTTATTTTATCCCTATCACATTTTTGTCCACAGGCCTTGTCACCAATTCCTAAGTCTAATTTTTCTCTATCTGATTTAGTTCTTCTTCCATTGCTTGGATCCATCCTTCATCTCTGCTAGCATCAGCAAAAGTTTTAGGTTCTATCTTAGACAACAAAGAAAAGTTTACTTGGTTCATTTAACCTTGCAAATCTTCTTCTAGTCTGCACTCCTTCATTTCTGTCTCCAATTATCTGATATTTTAAGTGATTCTTTTGGACATACTTGGTAGGAGTCTTGGTGACCTCTTGTGTTTCTTTCTTTTCTTTAACCTCTTATTCTTCTTCTATGCATGTAGATTCATCTAAACAACATTCTTCTTGCTCATATGTAATTGGATGTGATTTGTCATCAACCTTAACATTTGCACTCTCAACTATCTTTCTCAGTCTTTTATTGTAGCATTTTTAAGCTTTGCTTCTAGTTGAGTATCCAAGAAAAATTCCTTCATCAGATCTCGAGTCAAACTTTCCCAAACCTTCTTCATCTCTTTTGATGTAGCATTTGCTTCCAAAAACTCTAAAATACTTGATAGAAGCTAGTCTTCCATTCCATAGCTCATATGGTGTCTTGGTGATGTTCACTCTTAGTTGTCCTTTGTTAAGAATATAGACAACAGTATGGACTTCTTCTTTCCAATAAACATCAGGCATCTTGGCTTCATTCAACATTGTTCTTGCCATCCCCTGGACAGTTCTATTCTTTCTTTCCACTACTCCATTTTGCTAAGGAGTTCTTACAGTAGATGAGTGCCTCTTTATTCCATGTTCTTCACAATATTCCTCAAACTCATTTGATGTGAACTCACCACCTCTATCAAACCTTAAGTACTTGATTCTATAATTCATTTCATTTTCAACCATGGACTTGAAAATCTTAAGCTTACTCAAAGCTTCTGATTTTTCTTTTAAGAATGTAACCCATGTCATCCTAGAGTAATCATCAATAAGAAACATAAAATACCTCTCACCATGGAGACTCTTTGTCCTGGTGGGTCTACATAGGTTAGTATGAATTAGTTCCAATGGCCTTGTAGAAGAATACTTCTTGGTCTTGAATCTTATCCTTGTCTACTTCCCAATCTAACATTCTTTGCACAAGGTGCTTATAGGCTTGATAATCTTTAGCATGTCTGTTACTATTTGTATGGAGCTGATTTTCACAAAATTATCAAAGTTGATGTGTCCCATACTTTTGTGCCACAACTAGCATTCATTTGTCTGTCCTAGAAGATAACTTCTTCCATTAACACCCTTTAGGTTGTACAAGTTGTTTTCTATCCTAGCACCTTCTACTATCAATTTACCTTAATTTTCTCTTCTGATTTCACATCCTTGTTCATGAAATATGAGATTGTATCCTTTGTTGCACATCTTACTTACACTGAGAAGATTATGCTTGAGACCTTCTACATATTGAACATCTTATGTTTTAGATTTTCCATTAATACTTATGGTGCCCTTTCCACAAATCTTTGCAAATGAATTGTCTCCAAACCTGACTGATCCACCATTCCACTTAACAAGATTAATGAATTTTCTCTTATCACCTATCATGTGGCTTGAACATCCACTGTCTATTACATAGAGATTTGTTTTCCCTTGAGCATGAAATGTTGTTTGGACAAACATTGGATTTTCATCCTCTTTGCTTGTTTCCTATCTTTTGGAAGTGTCACTCTCCTTGTCTTGCTCAGAAACATCTGCCATCTGAGTTTATGAATTTTGTAATCCACTTCTACAATATCTTGCTATATGTCCAACATTGTTGCAGATATGACATATCTCATTGACATCCACTAGTGAAACAAGAGGATTCCTACTTACACAATTCCTTCTATTCATACTAGACTTACACTCCACTGCCTTATGACCATATTTATTGTAGATGAAACAATAACCAAAGAATGCATGATTGAACCTTTTTATGAAGATTTGTCTTGCATGGAAAGGCCTTTCATACCTTTTTCTTTGAGACATGTCTGGAATGAGATCTTCTCCTTCAAGATCATCCGGATTTCCAAACTTTGCTTTCTCCAATTCCTTTTTGAGTGAAAGGATTTCTTTCTTCAATTTTGTGCATTCATCTTTCTTAGCTTCAATCAGAGCTTTTTGTTCTTTGATCTCTTTCCTTGCATATTCTAAGTCCTCAAGAGTAGAAATAAGTTCACCTTTAAAATCAACAAGTCACATTCTTCTTCATCTATAGTTTTGTTAGAAACATCAGAGATTACCATGGCCATGAATAGGGATTCTCCTCTATCATCATCCGATGAGTAGTGATCTACTTCTTCTGAGGAGCTGTAGTCTTCTTTGGAAAGGAGGTTCCTTTTGAAGTTACTCCTTTTGAAACCCTTGTTGCTATTATCATTTTCTCCAAAAGGAAATTTATAACCATAATGACCAACTCCTCCATATTTAAAACATTTGAAGGGCAACTTACCTTTATACTTGCCTGAACCCTTATTCGATTTTCTCACAAAGTTTGCTTCTTCTTCCTTAGACTCACTATGTGGGCCAGATGTTCCTTCTCTCTTCATAGCTTTGAAAGAAACTTCTAGCTTGGACTTCATTTCTCATCTCATAGGTAGTGAGGGACCCAAACAACTCTTCCATGGTAAGTCTCTTCAGATCTTTGGATTCTTCAATAGTAAAATTTTTTGAATCAAAATTGTGAGGGAGAGTTCTCAGGACTTTCTTCATAACTACTAAATCAGACACATCTTCACCTAGCCCTGTGATTCCATTGACTGCTTCATCTACTTAGAGAAAATAGCTAGCAATGTTTTTCTTTTCTTTCATCCTTAGATTCTCAAACATTGCTTTGTAAGTTTGTAGTCTTGCTTGCTTTACACTACCATTTCCTTCATAGATATTTTTAAGTTTATCCCATATCTTTTTTGTTGTCTTACATGGCACTACCTTGATAAATTCTGAATCAGTTAGACCACTCAAGATAACATTCTTGGCTTGAGCATTGTTTTCATGGGCCTTCTTCTCATTCAAATCTGCAATTGGATGAGCAGGTTCAGTATAATCATCCATTGCAACTCTCCAAACATCATACCCTGGAGTGAGGTAAGATAAGCTTCCATCCTTACATTCTAGAAGGTATAGTTAGTTCCATCAAATATTGGTGCTTTAGAAGAGGACTCTTTCTGATCCATGTGTTCTCAATTGAGATCTACCTTCAGTTGTTAGGCTGCACCAAGGAACTTGGCTCTTATACCAATTGTTAAAACACTCTGATATAATGAGAGGGGGGTGAATTAGTATATGCCACAAATTAACCCAATTCAACTTTATCAACAAAAACTTTCTACTTCCTTAAACAGATAATGAATCAAACTATACAATTTAAAGCACAATAACACAACCACACAACCATAGCAATAGATTTACATGGAAAACCCTAGAAGAGAAAAACTATGGTGAGCAAGATGCTTGGATCTATTGTCCAAATCTAGCCTCACAAATAAAACTAAGTTTACAACAAGTTTTATGGGCTACAACCCAAAGGAAGCTACAACTCCCTGAAACATAGTTTTATGGGCTACAACCCAAAGGAAGATACAACTCCCTCAAGTGCTACAACACTTACAAGAAGAGGTTACAACCTCTGTACAAAATAGTTGATAAATTTTGCTGGTTTAATTAGCTCTGAAGCATCATCTCCTTTGACACTGACAAATGACTTTAATCCCACTACTCAAATAACTCTACAACACACTTCCACAATACAACACAACACAATCTTAGTTATTAACCATGCATTACAGTCACCGGATTTCCTTCTTAGCTTCTGGATCACTTATCTCCTTCACACACACATATACTCACTCTTCACACTCACATATACTCACATATTTATCCTCACACACTCATGTACTTTGTAACAATCTTGATCTTTCATTTATATCCTCCACAAGTCTTCAAAACTCTACCTTTGTCGACCAAGATGAAAATGTGTAACATGAAACATGCAATGACCTTGTTTGTCGACTCCCAAGTCATCAGCGGTAAAGTAGGAAACAAATCCCATTATGCAGTTCATGCCAAGTGATAACCAGGACCTATTTTACCTTAACACACATCTCAATGCTAGTGCACACTCCTAAACACATGGTGCAATCACCTAAACACACCAAGTCAGCTCAGCAACCACTTATCCTTCCATGCATTTAGATCCAAACCTAAAGCGGTACCAGATAGACAAAAAAAACATTATGAAAATCATACATAAAGTGTTATATGACTTGAAAAACATTCCCATACACTCCTTTTACTAGTTAATGCTACTTCCTATTGGCGCAAACAACCAAACACTAAAGCCAGTATCCCTTGCATACTCTGATTACATTGTCTTGAAATAGAACATTGAAAATCATACTTGCACGGTAATCTAAAACACTTGAAACTTGAATTGAGAAAACATACAAACAATCTAAACTTATCTTCCAAACAACAAAGCCAAATATTATAGTGCAGTGAAATGTGGTGACTTATACTTTCTCCCTCTGACAACCCTAATCAACAACATGATTTATCCTTACTCTGCTGACTCTAGAGAACCTCTATGGTACATTGTATAATTTGAAACATGAGTATATCATACCTCTCATTTGTATCTAACTTGCCTCCAAGCCGCAAGATCATATCTTCTAATGCAAAGAAATGCGGACCATTATACTATCTCTTTGAAACTACAACAACACTGTATCATCACTGTCTTCACTCGAATAGCTCTAAAAAGTTTGCAGTAACTTTTATTCTCTAGATCATGCATAATTCACATTTGTCTCTGCCTAACCTCCAAACTGCAAGGCCATATCTTCAAATGTAGAGAAATGTGGAGGATTCTCCTGAGCTCGAATATAGTACAAATCACCGTGCCTTTGACAGTCTAAACCCTTGTACACTTTCCTTCATGTCTCATGTAATGCTTTTCAATAATATATGATGAATGCAACATTCACAACACCATAGACAACATACACAACTCTTTTCATCAAAAGCAATAAACCACAAATTCTTCATGTCAGCATATCCTTCAATTTGACAACTTTCACCTGTTCATGAACTTCAAAAGATAAGGTACAACTTTGTACAGATGATACTGATCAAACAACATTCTCATTACTTTCATCATCATATCCTTCACCTTACAACTTCTCTAATCATCACTCCTTTGTTTATTCCTCTGATCATCACTCCTTGACAACATATACACCTCACTATGCTTTCTGCCTCACAACACTTCTAACCACTTACTCTTCTGACATCACTTATCACCATTCTATTGACATCAATGACAACATATGCAAAAAAAATTCTATAACACCAAGGGTATGATTAGTGAGCTAAAATATAAACTTTTAGGTGCATTTGAGATGAAAAATCTGAGGGTACTGAGGTACATATTGGGAATGAAAATTAGAAGAGATTAGATAAACATAAAGCTTTAGTTATCACAGAGTAAGCATGTTGATACTATTTTGAACAAATTTAATATGAAGGATTGTAAACCAGTTAGATATGTGTTTTAAGAGTGAAGACCATTTAGAGGATATGTCTAATGTGCAATCTACTAGTGCAATAGGAAGTTTGATGTATGCAATGGTTTGCACTAGGATAGATATTGCCCAAGTAGTGGGAGTATTGTGTAGGTTTATGTCTAACCTTGGTAGAGAACATTGGAACTATGTAAAAAGGGTGTTAAGATATTTGCATGGTACTTCTAATTATTATTTTTTGTATTAGAATACTAATAGTGTGGATAAGACATTAGACATACAAGGTTTCGTTGATGTGGATTGGGTAGGTGACTTGGACAATTAAATGTGCACTAATGGGTATGTATTTACTTTATTTAGAGGAGCAACAAGTTGGATGAGTAAGAGGAAACATACGGTTTCTTTATCCACCACCAAAGCAGAGTATATGGCTGCTACCCATGTCTCTAAGGAGTTTGTTTGGTTATATAAAGTGTGTACATGTATTGGCTTTGATTGTAGGACTATTCAAATTGGCTATGATAGCTAGAGTATAATTTGTTTGGGCAAGAATCCTATGTATCATGCACAGACTAAGCATGTGGATGTTCAATACCATTTTGTTCATGAAATCATTGCTAATTGATAGATAAAGTTGAAGAAGATTGAAACTTAGGAGAAGTTGTAGATTCACTTACTAAACTTGTGAGCACTAAAATGTTCACATGGTGCAGGGAGGCCATGAACCTTGATCCTAGTATGTAGTTGACTTATGTTTTCCTATGGATGTATTTACAATGTATGATATCAAGTGGGAGAATGTTAGGATTAAGGTGCCACAAACCTTGTAAATCTTATGTATTTAATTAATTCTAATATTATTTGTAAATCACTCATAAGAGATGAGGAATTCATCATCTATTGTAAATGTTTTTTACCATCAAGATTTATTGGTATAGTAATTAATTTTTAGGGGGGGTCGGTAACTAATGACTTACTAGCATGAAGTTACTATTTATCAAAAGAGAATCTTGGAGGTTAAGGTAGTTTTGGGTGCCCAACTCCTCATGAGGTTCTTTTGGATACTTGTAATGATGTTTTGTTGGTTACAACACCTCCACATGAATACATTAACCACCTTTGCAAGATAGTACAAACTAGTTGTCCATGTGTAAGAGGTGAGTAATGGGGTTACAAACTACATTGTTTTATGTCATAAATGCTTGGGTTTTCCCAAGGAATGTGTTGGGATATGATAACCAACTTGGATGCCTCATTTAGAAGGTGAAAATACTATATTAATAGGGGTTATGGTGGTAGAAATGTAACATAATGAATTAGAGTGAAAATTCTATTTGTAGGTGCTAAAGAAGTAAAGATTGGAGAGGAGAAAGGAATGATTGTATGCAATCTCTGTTTCTAAAGATAATATAGACTTGGGCCTCTCTTCTTGTTGAATTTTTTTTCCCAAAAGGGTTTCTACACGTAAACACTATGTTATATGTTTATTCTTCCATTTTATATTTTGCATATGTTGTTGATTTATTTTCTTGCAATGTCCATTTGGTTATACACTAGTTAAGATCATATTTATAGTCAGATGAAAGTTTCTGGTTTAAACTGTGTTGCTTTTTTTGATGCAAAAAAAGCAACACAATTTAAACCAGAAACTTTCATCTGATTATCATGGACTGTGGAAATATCATGTTTACTATCATATTTATAGTTGAATTTAGATTTCCATATATAGTAGTTACCTTCATTTCTAACAAATATTTCCTGTGTAGATTCTAAATATATATATATTTTTAATTATAAAAAATACCTTGTGAAATTTTTTATGTAACTTTTAATAACTTGTTTTTTATAGTTAGTAGTACTTTTAAAAAGTGATGTTCATACCATATAGCATAACTTTTTTTTACAGAAAAGATAAAATTATAAATTTTTAAATATAGATTCATCACACCAATATCTAGTGTGTAGATATTTTATTAATAATTCTTTGTTGCATATTTTACTTTTACGTCAAGAGACGTTCTACACTTGTAGCAAGGGCTAAAAGATTTAGATTCCCGTAAACATTTAGATTATGTAAACAAAAATCATAAAATATTTAAATAAATAAATTCATGTAAATAAGATTCATTTGAAAAAAATTCTTGTCCAATTTCTTTTTTGGTTCCATAGTTTTTGTGATTTTCTTATTTTCAATTTCTTTTTTGATTTTTAGTTTTTTTATTTTTTCCAATTTCTTTTTTAGTTTTTAGTTTTTATTTTTTCCAATTTCCTTTTTGGTTTTTATTTTTTATTGTTTCCAATTTCTTTTTTGGTTAGATAGTTTTTGTGATTTTCTTATTTTCAATTTCTTTTTTGGTTTTTATTTTTTATTTTTTCTAATTTCTTTTTTAGTTTTTATTTTTTATTGTTTCCAATTTCTTTTTAGGTTTTTTCCAATTTCTTTTTCAAATAAACTATGGAAAAGAGACATCCCTCAGCGTACTTTAGATATATTTTTTTTAATATAAATATACTAGTTTATTAATTTTTGAAAAGATCAATTCTAATTTAGACATAGGTTTACACCATATAGCATAACCTTTTTTGTATATATTGAAATTAATTTTTTTTTGTTAAAACAAAAAACATCAATACCTAGTACATAGATATTTTTTAAAAAACTTTCTCTATTTTACTTTTTTTCACATGTGTGGAACCTTTGAGACTTTGACGTTCAGTGAAAAACCGATGTTCATTAGAAAATAAATATAATAATCAAATTAAATATATTTGAAATTATACTTCTTGGAAATCTTACTTTGAGGGATATGATCCTACAAATTATCTTATCATGTTGATTCCATTTGTTGGTCCAGCCCAAGGTTTGAAATTTAAAAATTTGAGGAAAATATGAGGAGTAAGATGGAAAGGTCATTTCTAGGACCTTCATTTGAAGGTATCCAAAGACCTTCAAATGAAGGTCTATGAGGGAAAAAAATTATATAAAATAAATAAAAGGGACCTACATTCGAAGGTCCCTTTTATTCTTTTTATAGAAATGGCCTTCATTTGAAGGTCCTTTGCATAAAAACCTTCGAATCAAGGTTCACATTCATTCAAGGTATTTTTTGACTCACCTTCAATTGAAGGCAACTTTTTTTGAAGAAATGGCTTCAAACGAAGGTGTTCGGTATTTTTTTTCTCCCAACTTATGCCAAATTCTTTGAGGCTCACTAGAATCCTTTGATAGGGCTCTAATTATACATAATGATTTAAGTGCCTATTTATTATGAAGGGCAAGTTTGTTGTTTATGCTGCATCTTTCTTATTCAAGTGATAGTTGTTAGAGGATACATCCATGGGCCATTAACATTTAGAAAATTAACAAATAAATGTTTTAAGTTATCTAAATTTTTGCATCTTTTGAATTTTTATTTATTTACCTATGTATTTATCTAAGGTTCATGTTAGGGAACCTTGGCTTAGGGCCATCTATATAATCCTCTATAAACTCTTTTCATTTATTATTTAATATTATAATATGGCTTGTCTATGTAAATTGTAATTGTAGTCATCCCTTTTAAATTTTTATTTTATTATAATATTATTTTTGGTTAATCACTTAATTCTATAACTTTTATTATTTATGATTATTAGTTATTTCTTGAAGTATTGATCATTAAGTATAATATTTTAAAAAAAGGTTAATCTAAATCATTCACTCATTGATACTTGTCTCAATTTTGTAAACTGTATGTTCAAATTTGGGTGTCTCAAAACTTGATGATGTAAATTTATTATAATATATAATATGGCTATTTATGTAACTTATAATTATAGTTATCCCTTTTAAATTTTTGTTTTATGATTGATTATTTTTGTTAATAATTTAATTTCAAATTTTTTATTATTTATGATTATTGGTTAATTCTGGAAGTATCATTATATAGAATATTTATAAAAAATAAGGTTAATCAAAATAATTCAGTCATTGACACTTGTCTCTATTCTAAAAACTTTATATTCAAATTTGTATGTGTCAAAACTTTAGCTCAGAATAGAACTTAAGCTATTGATTTACAATTATTTGATGATGTAAATTTATTATAATATTATAATATGATTTATCTATGCAAATTGTAATTGTAGTCATCCCTTTTAAATTTTTGTTTTATTATTTATTATTTTTTGTTAATAACTTAATTACAAAACTTTTATTATTTATGATTATTGGTTAATTATGGAAGTATCATCATGAAGAATATTTGTAAAAAATAAGGTTAATATTAATCATTCACTCATTGAAACTTGTCCCTATTCTAGAAACATTGTGTTCAAATTTGGGTGTGTTAGAACTTTAGTTTGGAATAGAACTTAAGCCATTAATCTACGATCATTTGATAATGTAAATTTATCAAATTATTCAATCTTTTCAAAAATATAAATTCACCAAGTAATTTAATATGATATTTTTCTAGCTACATTATGATTGATTTTAGAATCATCAACACATTTACCATGTAATTAATTTTATATTTTTTAATATACCTATAATTCACAACCTAACTTTTTTTTAATACAACTATAATTCACCAATGATTATTATTTTTATTTTCAAATCTATTTATAATTCACTAGCTAAAACCACCAATGTGGACAAATTTGAAAAAAATTAACAAGGAAATTATATTTTTCAAAAATAGGCATACATTCACCACAAAAATTATTTCCTTAGAGTAGGATTTGGTAGGAATTTATATATTTTTTAGGGGGGTTTCTTAAAGTTATCATTGGCAATAAAGGCCTACTTTTGTAGCAAATATCAATCTCATCATTAACTACTAAATTCTATAGCATGGTAAACTTCATCTTAATCTAAGATACTAAGGCATTTTTAGATCATGCTCATAGGTCTATTTTTAGTAATGTGTGTGTTGTTGATGATTCATATTAGTCCACACTAATTACTAATATAAGCTTGGGAATTTGTTTAGGGGTAACCACTTATAGATGGAGTTACAATACATTCCTTCAATCAAAAGGACATTTGACTTTAAGCCTTAGCCATTTTCTCTACAATTATTAAGACTAACACATAGCGCTAATTTTCTTTAGAGTGAAAAAAGTTTTGAAATGGAGTGTGAACATTTGCATTACAATAATTAATTAGGTTATTGATCTATACATATGGTGTAATTGCTAAAGACTTGACTGTGTTTTTTCATTTCTCTTTAATTGTCTTGTTAATGACCTCTAGGATAACCCTCCTTGGCTTCTCAAATCCAAAAGTATAAGGGAGATGCCCACTCCTATTATTTGGTCCATTACCATCCACTATCTAATAATTCGTCTTAGTGATTGACAATATATCCACAAGCTTAGGTTTTGATTGTATTCGCTAGGATTTGTGGAGTATAATCTATCCATAAGATAATGACATCATAAGTATCACAAAAATTAAGAATGGAAACATATGTACACAAACATGATAATAGTAAGAAAACTATCATGATAAAGGACAAGCATAAAGATTAATAACAATCATAGAAGTAGGAAACAACAAGGAAAATGAGAATCCAATTTAGTAGGCATGAGCAAACATACGAGTATAGTAAGACATGTAAGGACATGGTAATAAGAAAAAAATATGTAAACAAGCATTGAAAAATGTCAAAAAAGAAAATAAAATGCTCCTCAAAGTGGGGGAAGGAAAACATGAAACATACAATATAAGGTGAAATGAACATTGTCAAACACACAAAAAAAGTAGAAGTAAAAAGGCCAAAGTGGTAAGGACAAAGGAGAAATTAGAAATAGGGGATATATAGATATATTCTATGGAGATGCTCATGAATCATTAAGCAAATCTAAGAGGACCATAATCATCCTCATCCCAAAATGTATCATTGTAATGTTCTTGATTGATTCTAGTAGTTTATTTATCATGGTTTCATTGTTGTATCATGTGTCTATTTTGATAATTTATTACTAACACATTAGTAATTGGTTGCATATTGAGTGGTTTCTCTTTTATGTCATATATAACCACAACATGGGGTGTGTTAGTGTGAACAAGATGAATCTCTTGACATGTAATTTGTTTCCATATGATTAACCTCATCAAGTGAGGGAGTTGTTGAATCATGAGTATGGCCAATGTTTATCTCCCATTTATCTATAAGATCTTGAACTTTATATTTGAATGCAATTCATCTATCTATGGAATTTCCATAGCACCATGATAGGAATGAAAGTACTTAACCTTATGTGGTGTAAGATTAGAGTTATCCATTGATTTCATAGGAGGTAAGGTAATAATGATATTGTGTCATAAAAGTTGAGCACTATTATACCATATGTGGAGGATCTTTCAATGTAGTGAATTATTCTATAAAGTCCTTGGTTTAGAAATTGCACTATGGTCATCATGAATATCATCAAGTGCATCCTTATTATCCCTATTTTCTAAAATGGACAATGATGTTAACTCATGGAAAAAAGGGTAATTACTGTATATGCTAATACAAAAGGAGAATAATGATAATCATGAGTAAAACATGGTCTAGGGACAATCATAAAGTAATCTACAAAAGTACATGACAAATGATGGAAGCATGTATATTAATCATGAAATGAATCAAACTATTAGTTAGCACTATCAACCAAGGTATCAACAAATGCATGCATCAAAGTACTATCATAATTTATAGAAGCATAATATAAAGATCAGAATTATCTACTATGTACTTTTGTATAGTAATTACATCTAAATAATTTAATCATAAGTGTGTTTAAAGAATAGATATCATAAAATAAAATAATGAATGAAAGAGTCATTAGCCACATCAAGAGAAGATAAAGAGTTATTTCTACACTCATCAATAAATAACCATCAATATACCATGTGTAAAAGGATGTATAAGGAGGACTACCAATCTCATGTGAAGGTGGAATATGTGTAGCAATATTAGTAGAATTCTAAAGGTAAGATGAGAAAGAGAGACACAAGTAGGGGAACACATAGGTGAAAAAGGGATGGGGTTACTATTTATGTCAACATCACATGAAGGGAAATCCCTAGATGCATCATGAGAGATCAAGGTGGAAGTATGAGCAACATAGGAAGGAGAGATACTTAAAGGTAATATGTCATCATGCTTAGGCACAACCACATCACTAACCATAGAAATACTTGAAATGAAGCAATAGTACATCTAAGATGGAAGGATGAACAATAACAAGCTCTATGGAGGAGGAAAGATCACACACATGATGAAACAACACATCCATAGTGGAAACACCTTCGTCCATAAGATAAAATGACATAAGAGTATCAAGGATGGAAGCATCATGAATAACAAAGCATAGGAAAATGTCAAGACCTATAGCATATGCATTAATAGAGGCTAAAAGATCATACAATGTGAAACTAAACCCTAACAGTAAAAGATCATAGACACAGGTGAGTTGAATCATAGACACAGGTGAGTTGGTAGGTAAAAGGTCAAACAATGTGAATCTAAACCCTAACAGTAATAAATTAATGACAAACACAGGGATGGATTAAAACCCTATGAAATTTGAATGTGAATAATAAAATCAATATTATATTAGATATGAAAACCCTAAGAGGAATTCAAAGGTATAGACCTTAGGTCAAAACCTAGGGTTATAAGAGTAGACATGTTCACCAAAATGTAATGAAATAAGTCGATTCCCTTACTAAAAGCATTAGAATCTAGAAATAAGAAAAATGAAAGTATTTAGTTGTTTCCAGGGGTTAATATATAGTTATTTGTTGTTTTGATCATAACTTTTGAACTATAAATCAAAATGAAAAGTTTTTGTATGAGTTGGAAGAAGAACAATGAAATCTAAACTCAATTGCTCTTAGAATTTGTTGGATTGATCCTATACATCATGGGTTTGATCTTGAGTGCCATACATTTGAGCTTCCATGTGGATTTGACCAGTAACACTCAAATTTATACTCATTGGCTCTGAACT
This sequence comes from Cunninghamia lanceolata, assembly GCA_027924645.1. Taxonomy (NCBI): domain Eukaryota; kingdom Viridiplantae; phylum Streptophyta; class Pinopsida; order Cupressales; family Cupressaceae; genus Cunninghamia; species Cunninghamia lanceolata. The sequence goes on along the minus strand of BSBN01000481.1, from coordinate 721,226 downwards.
ACTAAAAACTATCTTGCCCCAAATTGTAATGCTTGGTAGTGCGTAAGGACTATCAGTGTTGAAAAATACCTTAGGGAAGCTATAGAATTGCAAGATCCAATTTCTCCTTAATTAACCCCTTGAATGACTAGCTTTATGGCCATGGGAAAGTGTTGGCAAACACTGAGCAACCATGCAATGGTCTAGATGCAAATTCTGATGCAAGTGTTCACTCTTTTTTATTCTCCAAATCCAAGTGTTTCTAAGAATGCTTCTTTTACTTAGGATATTTGAATGTTCTAAGATGTGTTAAAATGGTCAAATGAATCTCTTTATATACCAAGACATAACAAATTATCACATAAACATGTACCAAATTAGTTCTCAATGACTAATGAAAAAGAATAAAAGTCAAAAAATTAAATTTTTTGAAATTTAAACTTTTATGTTGTACAAAATCACTCCCCACCTTACAAAAAATGATTCCAAACAAACAAACAATGCCAAATCTAAAAAATTAAAATAAATATATAAAAATATGAATTGATATTTAATATGTTAAAATAAAAATGAATATATGAATATGTAAAAGTAAAAAATATATAAAATAAAGAAAAATGAGAAAATCTCTCTCTAAAAAAAAATGATCCAAACAAACAAAGCCAAATCTAAAAAATTAAAATAAATATATAAAAATATGAATTGATAATTAATATGTTAAAATAAAAATGATAAAAAATATATAAAATAAAAATGACTCTCTCTCTCTCTCTCTCATGGAACAAAAAACTAATGGCATGGGTATGCTGATTCTACCTTTTTAAGGCAAACAAACTTTACGCTCGTCGCTATTCCTACATTTAGTGCTCGAACGTTAAGCCAAACAAAATTCAATATCGAATGCCACATTGCTCAACAATCGAATAAATTGTCGTATGTAAGAGATCGGAGGAATAATATCGACTGGAAGATTGTTCAACGACAAAGGGCGGTTAATTCACGAGTAAGTTGTTAGAGTGCTCGATTGTTAGTTAATGTTACATAATTCTGTTCTGCCACCAGAAATGATGAAATGAAAGAGAGTAAAGAGATGTTGAGAATGCCCCTGTGAAATTTGAAGAATCTTTCTGCGCTTAAATCTTTCTTCCCTCGCTGTGAAATCAGTGGTTTGTTCTGTCTTTTCGCAATTCTTTGTTTGTTCTATTTCTCATCATATCAAGACCGCATTTGGCAATATTAAGGTACGATACTTCCACTCCTCTCTCATACTTTATTTTTTCCATTCTTGTGTGTTTCTTGGTAATTGCAGATTGCAAACCTTTTAGCATATGTGAAAGTCAAGGATATTTCGGACTATGAGGAAACTTTCAGTGCCATGTATTATAGCCGCCTGTAAACCTCTAACTAGATTGAATTATCAGTTTTTGGCGTCCTGAATCTTGATCTTAAGCTAAACGTTAATGTTTTAACAAATTTATCTCAGCAAACTTTGTTATCAATTAGTGAGGTTACGAATTTTGTTTTTTAACCTGATAAATTTTTATCAGTCAGCCGAACTCAAAATATCTGATGTTGATTCTTACTACTTCATAGTGCAGCAATAGGTATCTTGTTGAAAAATTCAACTGGATCACTGCTTTAATCTAATTTTCAACAGATATGCGAGTCCGTATTGTCCTCCAGCTATCTTTCTTTATTTTGATTCATTAAAGTAAAAATAATAACAGGGTTTCTAACCTAGGGTTTTACTTCTGTATCTTGTAAGGTACAATGCCGACAGTTCTCCGTATTATTTTGCTTTAAACAGTTTCTAAGAATTTCTTTCTGGTTTAAGATTGGAAATGTTTTTTCATAATATGACGTTATTCAAATGTTCATAGTTCTTTTACTAGAAAGATCTCTATCTGCGCAAAGGAATTAGCAGTACCTAAATTCAAGAATCATGAATTTGACGATTTTGCCAAGGTGTCAGTGTTATGTGTTATAGCCTCCTTTGTATCTGTAACGAAATTCAATTATGAGTTTCTAGCTTTTAAAATCTGTGACTATATTCAATTATGAGATTCTGCCTTCTAAAATCTTGATCTTAAGCTAAGCAGTAATTATTCAAAAATATTATGTCAAGATCTTTTGTTATTGAATGGACTAAGAAGTAATAATTTAGAAAGATTATGTCAACAATTTGTGTTATTGAATAAAGGCGGGGATTTAGTTTTTAAGTGGTAAATTTGTTGCCTGAACCTAAGAGAATCATTACTATTTCATACTCAACGATAGGCTTCTTGTTGAAAAGCTTAGCTTAAATGGCTTTAGGCTCACTAATTCAATCTTATTTCCAAGAGCTTCGCATATCGCAATGACCTTCCTGCTATCTTGCGTATGTTTTGTCGCATTATTGTCGTTGTAATTCAAGAATCTCTAATCTAAGGATTTAACTCAATCTTTCCTCCTCTAAACAATTTATTCTGATTCGTACACAAAGCCCATGTAACTTCTCATTATTTTTCCTGTTTTCAGAGCTTTATAGATTAGTATTCGACAATTGAAGACAAGTCCCCTTCACAAGAGATTTTCGAAGATTATATTGGGTGCAATTCAGCAGACCAAGCGGGCGCAAAAGCTGATTACTCTGCTCAACAATTTGTTCAACAGATTTACTGAAGAAAGAAAACGGCACACGAAGAAGGAAAACAAGTAGGCATGTCTCAAGAACCATCACAGGTCAGTGGCTCTGGTGTGGCAGATCTGTTTTCTGAAGAAGATTTACAGTATGTGGATAAACACTATGACCTCAACCCTAATGACATAAGCGGATATGTACTTAAAATTCAGTCGCTGTTATTTGCCGGAAGTTATAAGGAGGCATTTCGCTTCCTTGAGCATTCATCTTTTCTCTACCCCTGGATGAAAGAGGTCCTAACAAGCACCTATCTTACATGCGGCGCCCATTGTTTCGACATAAGTGAAGCTATCATAGGACCGGCGACAGGCAGCCTGGGTGTATGGATACCAGATAGCGATTTCATTGGGCCAGTGGAGATCAGGATGACAAGCAATGGTTGCGGCAGGGGTTTGTTTGCCACACGGGATATCCAGCGAGGTCAGGTACTTCTGCTCAGCAAGGCTTTGGCCATCTCGCATGAGCCTTCCAAAAATCGAAATGCGCTGCTTCGAATTGTCAAAGATGCTCTAAATTCATGTGAAGAAAAGACGCGCCAGATTTTTCTTTCTCACTGTATGAAAGATCTGTCACGATTCATTCCCAAAATGTCGGATTTCGTTATCGAGACTGCCGGAGTGGTCCAGAGCGATTGGGCTAGGGTTTGTCAAAATTTTGATGAGCTGGCTGAAATGGTGAAAGACCATCATATCCTTGGCATCTTAGAACGCATTGCATTTGACGATTCATCTCCAGTTGCAATGAAAGAAAATTCCAAAGAACCAACCATTTTCGATGATGGTCCAGCCAGGATGTATTATGGAGTGTGGCTGCTTCCATCCTTTGTAAACCATTCATGCGCGCCCAACGCAGGAAGAATTTATGTGGGCGAGATTCTGAGGATGCATGCAACCGACTCCATTGATGCGGGCCAGGAAATCACTATCCCGTATTTCAATGTTTCGGTGCCCTTTCCTTCTCGACAAAAGTCTTGCTCAAACTTTGGTTTCACCTGTGTCTGCAGACGGTGCAAGACAGAGAAAAGTTAAGATTCGAAGTTGGGGAAAAAGCAGTGGAGAGTTTGCGCAGGGAAGTATTAGCAGTGGCGAATTCCCTATCATCATGAAGTTTATGAGAAACATGTTACATCCGCAAACAAGTCTATGATAGAGGTGTGCCCTTGAGTTTACGGCATTCTTGATGACCATGTCCAAGAAATTACTCTTTACTCTCAAAATTTTAGACATGAGCAAATTTGAAATCTTTTGTTATAAATTTGCAGACAATTTGCAATTCAGAATATAATGTTTGGATTGCTCGTTGATTTTCAAGCTTTCTCATGTTTCAACAATCTTTAATAATTTGGTTTTGCTATAACCACGAATACAATTAAGTGTTTTCTTAGATTGAAATTTTTTCATTTAACATTTCATTATCGTATAATATGGTGATTGAATTGAAACAAATAAGTTTTAGCTGAAATACTAGAGTGCATATGATTTAGTTGAAATAATTGATATTGATTAAAACGTTAAAAAACCAACGGATATCATATTTTTATAGTTTATTGTAAATAATTTTAAATGTTTTTGGTAAAAATTGTGTAGGATTTTTTTAAACAATATTTTGCATAATTCATATAAATAAATGGATTGCATAGTTCTTCAAGGTTAGTTGCAAAGATGCCTCACAAAACTAGTTTTGGAGTTCGAATTTTGTTGCTACATATAACTGGTCCAGAGTTCTAGCTCTAGAGTTGCTTTGCAAAGCTAGTTTTTGAGTTCCAACTCCCAAGTGCCTATACAGAATTAGCTCTAAAGTATCTCTGCTCTAGAGTTACTTCAAAGTTGGCTCATGAGTCACTATTTCTGGCAGTTCTTGATTCTACTCTGGTGTTGCTATAGAGAATTAGTTTTTGAGTTGCTTTTACAACCTAGCTCTTGAATGTTCCAAAATTTAACTCCTAAATATGGCTTTAGGATATTTGACATTGGTGGACCCCATTTTCATAGAAACATGATCCACATAATATAAAAAATAGAAGAGGTTTTAAAAAATATTATTTTTAAAACTTTTTTTTTTAAAATACCAATGGGTTGTAGTTTAATTGGTTGGGCACAATTGGCAAGGGTGAAGGTATGTTCTTTGATTAGGCCATTCACCAAGGTTCAAACCCTGAAGATGCAATAAATAAGGGATAAGGTTAGGATCATGACCTAGGAGACTTTGGTAGAATGGATACCCCTCAATCCTTCACTCTCAACTAAAGAAGTTTTAGTTTAAGACTCATGCTCTTATATCCACTAGCTAAACAATTATATGAATTTGATATAAAACCTTAAAATAAATTACATAAATATAGAAGTATGTGAGTTTGATATAAAACCTTAAAATAAATTACATAAAAATAGAAGTATGTCAGTTTGATATAAAACCTTAAAATAAGTTAAATAAAAAATAGAAGTATGTAGTGTATAAGGTGGAGGCCCACCAAAGAAAAAAAAGTAGTACTAAAAAGTTTTAATTTTCAAAATAGTAAAGATATTAAGGGGGTAGGCCCACTCAAAAGAGGCGCCACATCATGTCATATGTTAAACCTCTTAAAAGAGGGAAGAAGGGCTCACGTGGAATTTAAAGGGGCCACTAAAATGTGGTGCGGTGGTGCCCCTTACTAAGCTTTATTATATTTCTTAAAATCACATGAGAAGTAAAGAATAGGCGCCAAAATGGTAAAGGAGGGGGCCACTTAAATGTGGCACCCCACATCGAGCGTTGTTTTATTTCTAAATTCTTATAAAGGATGTAAACCGGTCTTACTACATTTTCTTAAGATTTTTGGGAAAAACATAAAGACCCTCTGTTTGTGTTGTGCCGTAATTAAGTTTTTTATGAAAAATATAAAGAAAGCTATGGCGAGGTGTAAGAGAGGCGTGAGAAATTTGCATGGCATTGAGAACCATGGAAAGGCAGCAATGGTACCTTGTTCCATCTCTAAGCAATAGTTTATCTTTTAATTTTTATTATTATTTTTTGTTTTACTTGTAACTATCTTTAGGTTTATTTTTAAACTAGAATTTGTGGGAGGGAATAAGATCTTGTTGCATTGCTCCTAAGCAATAGTTTATCTTTTAATCTTTCTGCTTTATTTAGAGTTATTTTTAGATTTATTTTCAAACTCAAAAATATATATTAGGCGTTTGTGGGAGGGAATAATATCTTGTTACATCTATATGTATTTAATGTACTTTATTTTTTGTTGTTTATTCCTTATAGTGATGAGCAATAATAATTTAGGTACTTATATCTAGTTCTATCTTTTATACCTTGGCATCATGCATAAATATCTATACTATGCAAAAGAGAGTTATTGTTGACAAATAAATGGGCACCTTGTAGGCTTGGGAAATGTTTAAAGTTGTTGATTTAAAGGGGGTTTTTATTAGGTTTTGTCCTTGGAATGTAAGATTTGGGGGCTATTTCTACTTAGATTTGATCTTGTTTATATCTAGAGGTATTAAATATTTCTAATCTATTAGATTTTGAGAGATTTTCCCCTATTTTATATATTTTAAACAATGATCCTATGATGATATGATCCTTATGCATGTAGATGAGTGTTGGGTGATGGATTTGATGTTGAATGGAGTCTATGCGATTGATTTGACTGGAAAAAAGTTGAAAACCCACTCCCCTATATTGCAGAATAGGGGATAGGTTGTATATATACAAATTTTCACATAGAGATGAGGTTATTGGTTGATTTGGCAAAAGGAGGTTACAAGATTTTGCTATAGGTGCTTGATGGGGTGTGTGTGTGTGTAACATGGGAATGTTTGGATTTTAAGCTCTATGAGCTCTTTTACATTAAAAGACAATTGAAGAAAAGTTGAATGCAAGTGCATTAGTTGGTATTAATGTCTCTATGAATGAGTGATGTGTTTTAATTTTTTGCTTCTCCCCTTTGTTGACCTAGGTGTTAGAATAAATTAGTTGATTATTGAAGAGGTTGTAAAACCCTTATGAATCTTTCTTAAGGAATCTTTTCTATGCAACTCAGGAAATGCATCTATTCATTTATGGATTATTAAAGAATGTTTCTATTTCAACTGTTGTAATTTCTTGAGTCCTTAGTCATATATGCACTTGCTTCTTGGCTATTATTTTGACTCTATCACCCATTAGAATAGGCATTGGTTCTTGCCTTAGTCTTTCAATCACATCATTACTTAATACTTCAAAGAATTCCCCTCATAGAATTTTACGATACTTTTGTTTTAACTCTATAACAACTTTGTTTGTCTCAAAGATCATATTTTAAGAAAGCATGAAACTAATTTATCATTGTAAGGTTGTTCATTGTTGTCATACATGAAAATGTGCATAAAGATAGGTCATAGTTTGCACTTAGTTACAAGGTGAAAAACCTCCATATATTGAGCTATTAGCATGTTTTGCTCTTTGCTTAATAGGAGGTTATGTTATAATCTTGCAAGGAGATTTATTGACACTTTAAAGAGTCTTTTATTCACATTAGGGCTAAGTTTAATTGGTCATAAATAGCTTATGGAGCTATTTTTTTCTTGACAATATCAAGTGTTGAACCTTAGAGAATACCCCTTGGTTTAGTAGAGCTTAAAGGAGAAGAAGGGACTACCCTCCCTTATTGCATTGGCCTAAAGTTGCACTAGCCTAATAATAAGTTTGTACCTTCATTCCAAATTGGCATTCCCTAGATTTAGATTTAGGTGTGTCTTTAGGGTTTTGGGAGCCTACAACTCTAAGAGCCAACAAATTAGTACTATTGTCAAGGACCAAATTAATCTTGAGTATACCATTGGTGTGTTGATCATTGCAAATATTATTATCTCTTCTTGACTGAAGAATGGTAGATCTAGTTTTACCAAATTTAGTTGAAGACAAAAACTAAAAAGCACGATATGAGCCAAGAAGAATTCAAAGGCACGGGAGATGGAAGGCCATGATGCACTTGTAAAGAAACAAAATTTAGCTTAGAAAGTTAAAGAGGGAGGTAAGTCAACTGAATCTTCCTCTCATGAACTTGAAGTTGGCACTTCAAGAGAAAGAAATATTGTTATATGGATTTAAGGGATCACTATACTACTAATTATTCTACTTAAAATGTTGTTAGAAATAGAAGAAGGTCTTAGTTATTTGATTATAAAAATCATCAACAAACACCTTGAGGAGAAAAACTAAGAGACATGTGTTTAATGAGTAACTTGCAAATATAATTATGTAAAACAATGAAGAGAGACATCCAAATGAAGGATCACATCCCACACCTCCTGCTCTCTCACATAAAGAAAATGAGTGTGAAACATTTTTGCACAATGGACCAAAACTTAACTAGCCTAATGTGGAAGAATTTAAAGAACTATTGATGAGAGATTATCCTTTATTGATGAAATTAGAATTAGGAATGAAAATTTGTAAGCCCAAATAGCTTAGCAACAAGTCCAACAAGTCTAAGAACACAATCAAAATCAAAGGAAACATGTTCTTAATCATCCTTTACTTCATCAACATTAAATAAATCAATTTAACCCTCTTCATAATACAAGATCTAATTTTGGGAGACAAGTACAAAGGTTTTAGCCTATTAGATAGATTTTATGAATAGACAAATACATACAAATTTATTTTTATGGAATCCCTAACTATCTCAATCTGGTGCCCAATAAGATTAGGTGTAATATTTCTAAATTTCAAGACAATAATGCAATCACAGGTTGTGAGCATATCAAGCATTTTGTAAACATTACAAATGATTATGAAGTTGATGATGAATATGTCATCATGAAACTTTTTGTGTAGTCATTAGAGGATAATGTTAAAGAATGGTATACGAACTTACTTGATAACAATATAGGTTTTTGAGCAGAATTCATGGAAGTAATATAGTCTAGGGATAGAGTTGACCTAAAAAAAATTATTCATGAGCTAACTACAATTATAAAAGGCAATAATGAATCAATGGTAGAGTTTAAAAAATCATTACTAATACTCATCGGACAACCAAACCTTGTTATAATGTTGTCATAGATGAAATTGGTGGTTGTCTTTATAGTACAATCCTTTGCAATGTATGATTATGCCCATTTAGTTAGATATTTAATTCCTATTATGATAAATCTTGGATGGAACTTATGTGTTGGAGGTTTGATAGATCTAATGAAGTTAATTTCCCATTTTCAAAAGGGGCTTCTGTCATAGCTGATTACAAAGCCATCTCATCTCTTGTGGTATGTCTCCCTACCTCCCGACATATATCATGACCTCTTACATATGAATTTTTGTCCTTAGAAAAGGTAGGCCACCATAAACCAAATAGTATCACTTTCCTTGTTATCCCATCCCTTGAGTTGTGATGACTTATATCCCTTTATGGGCCTCTCTCAAAATATCCTTCTTTTAATGTTATAAGACCACTCTTCTTATAACTTTATCTCTTCTTATGAAAAGTAACTCTCGTTCAATGAATGTGTGATGTAATGACTTTAGTATTGTTCTATTTGTTTCTTCTTTTGAAAGTTCCTAAGAGAATTCCCCTATTGTTAGCAATTGTGCCACATCACTTAGTTCTTGTGATAGGATATTTACCGTAAATAAGTTTGTGGTAGGTAGTTTATCATTGATTAGCTCTAGATATTCTCCATATCCAATTCAAATAGGTAATCTAGTCACTGATTGACTTTTCCAAGTTTAATCATGATCATGAATTCAAATTATTAGAATAATAGAAACTAGTGGCATATTCTCCCTTGATTAGCTAGTTTGCTTAGTAAATACATTAGGGGTTCATGATCTATAAATAATATAAATGTAGTAGACAAAAGGTAATGTCTAAACTTGTGTATATAGCATACAATATTATAAGATCTTCTATCTCCATTGTTGTATAGTTCTATTCAATTTGTGATAATTTCCTACTAGAAAATGATGTAGGATGGTCCCTATTTTCTATAAACTACACAAGTACTACACTATTGTAGCATTAGAGACATCCACATTGACATGGAATGGTAAGTTCTAGTTAGGAAATATTAGGATTGGAGCTTTTGTAGTATTTTTTTTCAAAGTGCCAAATGCTCCTTGGCATCTATTTGTCCATTTGAAGTTTTTGTTGTTTACCTTCTTTAGGAGTTCTTCAATAGGGATAGAAATTATCGCATTGTTTCAAATGAACTTGTAGTGATAACTTGTGTACCCTAAGGATGTCTTGACTTCTAATATAGTTTTTGGTGGTGGTAGGTTTAACATTATTGTAACTTTTAGCAAGTCTACCATCATACCCTCCTTACATATGATATTCCCTAATAGCATACCAAAAGGTACTATAAAGATGTGTTTCTTTAAGTTTAGAGCTATCTAGAGGCTTCTACATCTTTCTAACATTAGTCTTATGTAATGTCCCCTTTCTAGAGGAAATACCTAAACCTGAATCTGGGTTCAAAGTGCTTCTCAAAGAGATATTAGAAACATTAGAGATCAATAAATTTCATTGATAAGATCAAACAAGATCAAGGATAATATAAATATATCATTTCCTTGTTAAATGATTATTCACTTTATGATTGCCATTCACTATTGATGACTATTCTATACTATGTTCTATATGTATATGAAAGGGAATATTAAACATAATTCAAGATTCATATTCTTCCATCTTATTCTTCATCAAGGAACTAGGCTTTACATGTTAAGGGCACATGGAGACCAACCTAGACCCAGCCTTGGGCAAATACATTCTAGCCTAGGGGTCCTTACACGGGCGGAATTACACTACCCCTCCCTTACAATACCTAACATTCCTTTAAGGATGAAGTAATAGGAGTAATCAGAAGTACAATCTTGTATTCTAATATTCCTTTGTACTGTTAGGATGGATATTAATCATAAGTTAAGATCCATATCTCCTCTCTTGTTCTTCATCAAGGAACAAGGCTTTAGGGCGCATGGAGACCACTCAACGTGATGGAATTACTTCACCTTTCCCTACAATTCCTATCATTCCTTTAAGGACGAAGCAATAGAGGCGATATGATCTCTTACGCTAATATCCTTTGTATTATAAATAACATTATCCATAAATGTTTATCATCATAAGCATGGATAGAAACATTTTTATCATAATTTGGAATATCATTGTAAAATATTCTTGTTTATACCCTTGTCCATCATTATTAGATCTTAGATCTATATATATAAGACAATTCCTTTTTGGACTATAATAATACACATGGATTCGAGATGACATTATTATAATAAAATGCATACCAAGATATATATATCACCTCACAAGTCTTTACCTAATATTTATAAATTAGACATATTAAATAGTGCTTACCTACTGTATCTTCACCTATGAGTATTGTTGTTTTGAATTAATTATGAAACTTTGATTTATGCTTGTTGTTGACTACTGAATCTCGATATCCTTCCTCAATGGGTTATCTTCCCCATTTATGCTTTTGGAAAGAGGGACCGATCAATATTTATGTGTTTTGAAGAGTTGCTTTTATCCAAAGGGTGCCACCTTAATGACATCAATTCCTTTTAAAGACATTCCCTGCCCCTTTTATTAGTTTAAACATGCTTTGATACGGAACCATCCTCTCTTTTGTGAGGCCTGATTCTCCTATCTATTGGGTTTTTTTATTCAAATATTACTTAGACATATACTTATTATTTATTATTTATTATATATATTCTTATTATATGTATTAAATATTATTATTATATTATATATATTTATATATTAAGATAATACATATATATATATATCTGTATATTATAATATATATATATATTATCACATATATATGTATATATATTTGTTTATTATGATTATATATATATAATCACTTCAATTATGTTATATATATTTATATATTATGAATTATATATATTATAATTAATAGTATTATTATATTATCATAATAATGCTTAAATTGATAATACAATAAACATATTATATTTTAATAATATTATTTAATATTATTACATATTAATAATACTATACATGTTTATTAAATATTATCATATACATGATTATCATTCAAATTGACGGCGACAAACATCATATTTGATGGAGGTGATTTTTATGTCTTTATCCTCATGTTTAAATCTTTAATTTAAACAATGCCTTAATAGGGGGACATGACATCTTAGTACTTGCACATGATCTTTCAACAAACCATAAACCATTTTTTCATTTAAGTAGACCTCCAAGAAGTTATGTATAAAGTCTTTAAAAGTATTCACCACTATTCTACTAAAAAATATAGGAGCATTCTTCAAACCAAAGTGCATTATAGCGTACATGAATGAACCCCATTCTATAAAAATGGTAGTCTTTGGTCAATCTTTTTCTTGTATTTTAACCTAATGATAACCTGAGAATCCATCTGTGAAAGAATAAATCTCTCAATTCTAGCTACTGATTCAAGCACTTCTTCTTTAAATGGTGTAGGAAAGGGATCATGTATAACAAGCCTTATTTAATTCCCTAAATTTGATGCATGTTCTTATCTCACCTATCATTTTATGTTGGATTACCATTAGAATTACTAAATCTAAATCTTCTATTGGTTTAATGATTCCACTAGCTAGCATTTTGTCCAACTCTTGTTTCACTTTCACCTTTACATTATAATTGTATCTTCATTACTATAGTATCCTCTTTTATGCATTTTACATCTATAAATGTTTTGGAGAAAAAATTATGATAGTCTCCCAATTCGAAGTTCCCAAAATGAGAATTGTGTAGTGTCACTTGTGAGAATCTACTCTAGAAAAATCATGCATCGAAATAAAAAATTGATTACACTAGTGCATAGAGCACAAAAAAAATCCCAAATAAAAAATTACAGTGAAAAAGGCTGTGAGCCCAAATTATTAGCTTTCAAAGTTTGTCTTCAAAAACCAACTTGCCAACAGATAGGGGTCTGAGTTGCAAAAATTCAACCTCTGCCAATATTGGTCGACCTCTAGATGAGTTTAGCTATTCGCTAGTTTAGAGAAACTACTAGAAATGGGACCTCAGCTAAAACTAGTAGAATTTGCTAAGTTTAGTGATGGCTAATTATAAAACCAAATCTGGTGGCACAAAGGCCAAAGAGACAAATGCTGAGGCTGAGGAACACACATAAATGAAAGTCTATGCATGGGTAAGGCCTAAAAGGCTAATTTACAAATGCATATGGGTTGGGGGGTCGAAGCCACACTCCAAACCCAAGTGATGGGTCCGTGGACCCTTAAATGGGCCACTCCTTATAGAAAATGAAAAGTGCTTTAAAGAACTTAGTACATGGCTTTAGCAATTCTTGACCAAAGTGCTTAAAGCACTATAGTTAGTGCTAAGTGCTAAAAGAATGCTTATATATTTTTATTTTTTTGAAATTTTACAATAAATTGCTCCTTGAAAATCATGTTGGGGAGCCAAAATGGCTTTCCAACAATTTTTTTTGCCTCAAAAGCTCCTAACACAAAAACTAGGCAAATTTTATGTTAAAATTCATCTGTTCATCCTTTTAGACTCAATGACAGGATGCTTTTTGGCCAGAAATGCTATGTATGAAAGTTGATGGCAAGATTTGAGCTTCAAACTCTCACTTGCAATTTTGTCAAATGATCTCCAAATCAGCTGGAACGAAAGCCAATCCGAACTTTCTTGAGCCTCTTGGACACATTAGAACAATTAAAAACATTTCTAGTATAACTAAAATAGCTACAATCACCTAGATCTAACCCAACACATGCAAAATAAAGAGGTTATCAAATCTTCATAAATCCTTTTTGATTCTCCAGATCATTAAAAATGTAAGAGGAGCATATAGGATTTATAAGATGTCACAAAAATAAACTCAAACTCTCAATTAGGAATCTATAAAATCAAAACTCTTAAAACAAAAGCTCTAATTCTAGATGTTAGAAATCTGAAATAGATTGATAACTCAAGAACTTTATAAGTGAAATTCTAAGATACATAATCTGGAAAAAGCATAAACAATGCAAACTAGTGACTAAGAGATATGCAAATGCCAGGATGATAGAATTGCATTAAGAGCTCAAACAAGAAGCTACATAAGATTAAGAAAATTGACATACAAGATGCAAAATACAAGCTACGTAGTGAGTTTATATATACCAAAGAGAGGGGTGGAGGTGGCAAAACTAACCAATAGGGAGAGACCACCAAACATTCTAAACATAGTAAATGCAACTCCCTCATAGGATGGTGACACCTCAAATGACCCACCCACCTAATTAAACTCATTTTATTTCACCTAAGCAAGCTTAATAAAAGTGTAGGAAAAACTTAGGAAATAGGGAAAATAACTATCCCACTAGGAAAATAAAAACCTACACTATCAAAGTATGCATGGTTGGCGAAGGGCATGTGAGGTGAGACAAAAATGTGAAATATTTGGCATGCACATGAGATGTGAGGAGATTATCAACTATGTTAGCCCCACCTTTGTAGTTAAAACATGTAATCCTATGTGAATTTAAGAAATAAGACCAACCATTCAGAATAGAAAGTTGGTGAGAGTCACCCATGCTAATCAAGTATCTACTATAGGAGGTGATGTATAGTTCATCCATAGAGGCTTGAGACATGCCAAAATATTTTAGATTAATAGTTGTGTATCCCATGACAAGTCATGCATAGTAACTAGTGTTTCTATACATGCATTGAAGTCTCCAATCATAACAACCTTTCCCAAAAGTGAGAGCCTAGATATCCTAGGATATAAATCCAAGTAAGGGTTGCCATCCATAATAATTGAGTAGTCAGATCTAAATACGAGGATATAACATACAACAAAGAGTGCATCCTACATGTTTGTACCTTTAGAGATTTTCATTCATAAGAAGCAAGCATGCTCATTTATAGATTATGAGACATCCTATGCAAGTATGTACACCATACTAAACAAGCTAAGATGTTCTAAACCTCTCATACTTCCGATAAGTTAAGAACCAAGCAAAACATATAAAAGAAGGTAAAAGACACTCAAGACTTTCATGTGACTCATGATGTCTTACACTAAATACAATTCTAAATACATAGGAGAAAGAACCATCTTACTGTCAATTAGACGCTGACCACCTACCTCCTACTAGAAGAAAGTCTAACATCCATGCAATCAGTTCAAACAACAACACATTTATTATTTTTTCTAACTTCTATAACCTTATTTTTAACCCTTTTAAGTTTTACATATCGAGATGTCCTCATCAATATAAATTAATTAAGAGCGAAGGATTTTATTTTTGTAAAAGCCATCAATATATGTAATCAATATTCATTAATCAATAAAGTGGCTATCGTGCAACCTCTATGTACTTCGTGTACCCGAGTTTCTTAATACGAACTATTTATATTAATCTTTAAGATTTGAACTTTCCCCACTAACGTCTCCCATGGTTGAAGACCAAGACGCCATGGACTTTTGCCTTGGGCTTTATTCATGTACCCTTGTTTCTTTATGTAGCCGTCGTTTCTCTATGGAAATTGAAGGTTGGATTCTTGGCACGCCGGTCTGAACCAAAATCATTGCCACGGTCGAGGGCTGCAGCCAATTTTAACTTCTGCTTAATCATGTAAGATGATGTGCAACCGACCTCCTATACTTGATAGCTGTTAAAAATCCGACTTCGTTTGCATTACAGTAAGGACAACTTTCCGTGTTTGGCTTTTCTTTAACTTCAGGCAAGGCAACCCGTGCATTTCTAAAGAGCTCCCTTCAGTGAAGCCAAATCACAATTTTCTTATCCGATATAAACTATGAAGGCAACTGTCTATCCAGCGTTCTCACACACATTAACAAATACGGTCAAATAGACAAATATAACTATGAATAAGAGATATGAATCAGGAGATTGGAAGCCAAACACGCGCGAGCTAATCATATCCAAATTATGTTGGACTAACACGCTCCTAAGCGTGGTCCTTTACTCTCATGTTATTGAACACTGAATCCCCACATAGCGCAATCATTCGTGTGCACTGTTAACCATAAGTGAATACATAAAAACACAACAAAAGAGAAGTAATTTGCACTGCAACATTGACAGCAAATCGACGATGGCAGCCGTGAAATTATAAAAATTATACTACTCTAAATATGAATGGGCGTACAAGTCACCTCTGTTTGAAGTTTCATCATATATTAAACTGGGCTTCCTTACCAAGGCTTAGCAAGGAGAGCTTATTTTTACTTCAATGTCAATCCTATGCCGGCGTTTAACACAGCACACATTCTAATGTGATATAATAATACGAATACTATCAGCACTTTGGAACACCTTTCCAGATGAGCTGCTGGTTGTTAGAGATTGGACAATAATATATAAGTTCTTTGAAATTTCAGATATTTCACAAAAGTCGGGGGCAATCTCATTTGAGAGATGCCTTCTCCTCACGTGTGAGAACGTGGCGGAAATGACAACGGTGGCCGTAGGGACATTTGTCCCCGGCAGCAACCATTCTACATAATTCCGTCTTATAACGTGGATGCCGGATTACTGGGCGGAGCTCTTCGATCCCGTGCGCAAACTGACATCTGTCGGCGTAAGGACAGGCGCCCGTATCTTGCCACTTATTGCACAGCTCTGTCTTCCACATTCCCTGGTTGTATGCTTCGTACTCCGCGTCATTACCCCCAGCAGGCAGCTGAAATGAATTATGTTAGAATTTTATGCACCTTACGAAAACGAAAAGCCAAGGAGCGGCAATTTTTCAAAAAAAGACAGATAAAGAATAATTCATCTTACAGAAACCGGAATGATATCTGGAGGTGTTGTTGCAGCGAGCCGAAGCCGATGAGGCTGGCTTGGAGAATTGGCAGGCACTGGCTTACACTTTTTGGCTCCCTCTTTTGCTGTTAGAAATCCGGGTGATCGAATAGAAATGCTCTTTGGCAATGTCGGACGCCGAGCAGGCGGCTTGTCGCTGGCCGCTTTATCCAAATTGCCTGAAACCAAGGCTGATTTGTCATGATGCCTAAATTTATTGTTGAATTCAATGCTGAGGACACTCGTGGGGCTGTTTTCAGCTACAATGTCTGTTCTGAGATCTCTCTTGGTAATATTGATATATCTGTCTTTTGCCTGCAGCGCGTCCCCACATTCTTCTATGCCATTTGAGTGATGAGCAGGGAAGTGATGACTGTGCATGAATGAGGAGGACTCAACTTTGGAGGGAGTGGAATTCAGCAAGGTGTCGTTATACATACTTGACAATGACTGTGGCTGGGGAACAACGGAATAAGTGGCTGGATCGACAGGAATAGGCAAGTTTTGTAGAGGGTAGCTAGGCATTGCCATACCGACAAGTTTAACGAACTCCATATTGGAAGCTTGCAGTTGAAGATTCTGTTTTATCAGAGAGTCGATGTCCGCCTCCGCTTGACGTAGACGGATAATGGAGTCGTTGTATGTCTCTGAGAGCTCGTGATATTGTAGGGTTAGACGGACGAGCTGGTACTCTAGAGCTTCAGGGGATTGTTGGCCAGGTTCGAAGAGCTGATCTTTGAAGTCCCCGTGAGTCGGCGAGAAGCTTTGCAGAAAATTGTCATGAAACGATCTTCTAAATTGAGTGTTGATGCTGGTATAGTCGTCTTCTGGCCAAGAAGATCTGGTTGAGATGCACTCTTTTGAAGCTGTGCTGTCATCCGATACGTTTCCAGAAGAAGGATTCTCGCCATGGATTGTGCAATTAACAACTTCAGAGCCAGCCCAGAGCTCGTCTGAAAGACGGCTTTTGCTTCCAAAAATGCGATGCTTCGCTCCGCATGGTGCCCCTGACAAATTTTCAGCTTCCATGCTCTCTATTTCGATTTTTACTTGAATTTTTGTTTTACACTGTTCAATGAACCTGAGGAAGCGACAGAATTTATTGTTTAGTATCAGAAATCGCATCAAATGAATTAAATGATACAAAACAAAGAAAATGCAGGAAACAGTTTAGCTTTGTAAACAAACTAACCGTATATAAAACAAATTTAACGCCACAAAACAATAAACGAATAGCATATATAAACTTTGTACGGAAACATGCTTTCCAAAACATTAATACGCTTTATTACAGGCATGTATGACTAGTACGAGCTTATTTCGAATTCCTCAGCTTTCTACTTAGGGAATGAAACCAGACACAGATTCCATATGCTTGTATCCTATCTCTCTTAATTATTTATGATCTTTTACCAAATGTTTCGGTATTTCATATTAAGGGTTTGGTTTCTTTAACATATCTTTTGCGAAAACTATGGCAGACACTGAAATTTGAGGAAGCGATGGAAAAAATCCGACACAGCCAATTACTACAAGGTTCAACGGACCTTAAAAAACCTGGGGAGAAAGATCTGGGAGTTAAAAACTGTCGGAAGGTGAAAACAAAAACAATAGTTACAGAATGCGGAGAATGACCAGAAGGCAAAAGTGGCTATAAATTCTTCGCGAATAGTATTTTTTGCTAAAAGTCACAGCAAAAGATAAAATCATGAAATAGCAGTGAATATATGCAATAAAGGAACCCCTAATCGTAGTAAAACTTACCAGTGAGATCCGAAAAAAACAAGTATAAAGAGAGCTTTCAAAGTACTGCTGAGGGTTGCAAATACTGAAATTAACCAAAATACTAAAGCAAAATCTAAAAAGATAGCGAGAAAAACCTTACACACCTACAAATTACTGAAAAGTTCGGCTAGATTCGTGCATAAAGTATGATTCTTACAACAACAGACCTATTGAGCTTTAAAATTTCTAAAACCCCAAACTCCATCCGCTCAAATGACTAATATTATAGGCAAGTAACACGATTTGAATTCATCACCAAGAGTAGATTCTAGCCTAAGCAAAAATAAAATTCTCTAACAAAATATTGCCTAACCAGTTGTTTCAGCTGAAGATCAAGAAACCAGAAGCAATCAGTTCCATCTCGTTAAAATACGAACACAACTACAGGACACAGCCCTAAAACATCGATCCAAATTAAATATTTCATAATTTTTTACAGCAAAACCATTAAAAGCAATATGATTAAGCGGAAGGAATGAAAATGCAACAGGACGTCTAAATTCTCAGACATTACGCAGATCTCAAAACCTGAACCAGTAGCAGACACATAAATGCTTCACCTAAATAAATTGAAGCAAAATATTCCAGAGAAACTCGAAAGCTGTACCTCAAAATGCACAATGCGTAGTGGTTAAACAAAAAGCCAGCAGGTCATCGCCATCGCCATTGTCGCGCCTCCGCAGACAAATTAAAGAAAGGCTGCTCTCCTCCTTGGCAGATCAAATGGAAAACAATTTCAACAATCTTTAAACGGTCCCCTCCATTTAGGTCTCTTCTTATTAGAGGAAAACAGAGCCAAATAAGCCGAATGCTGAGGCTAACCAATGGACTGGCATTCCAACAGGTAACCCCTTAAATTAACCCCAGGTTAACCCCTGATAAATATCTGGGGCAAGTTCCCGGTGGCTTTAACGGCAGACAATTAATTTCCCGGCAGTGAAATGTTCAGTTTGTTAACGAAACATCGCCTGCTTTTTATTGAGGCTGAACATGTTCCCTCAGACCCCAACTTTCTTAATCCAGGCCGTTATATTGTTAAAATAATATCCGTAACATAGCCCACGATGTAGAGTGAATGTGGTTGTAACTTATTGGTTGCTTGGTTTGTAAGGCGGTTCGTGGAGGTTGGTAGTAGGTTATGTACATGTAGCTCAAGCCTATCATGTGTGTTAGGGTAATTGATTATCCATTTCATTTTGCTATCATTCTTCCACACAGTGCCAATGCGTACGCTATCAAATACATGCGAATGCCACTCATCACTTTGGGGGCATTATGTTCTAATTATGATTCAATCTAAATCATTTTTTATCGCTAGAATGTCACATAAAAATAACCCGTTTACTTTATGTGTAACATATTAACTAAATCAAATATAACTGTTTGCCCGAGTTGAGTTGCTCTCACCTAAAGCAATTTTGTTTGAGTGGGGGGATTCAGTTCCGCTCGTCATGAGAAGTATATCGTTTAGAGTATTTATGAGAGGGGCTGAGCTTTTAAGTTCAAATAATTAAGGGGCGAATGAGTTTCATATCATTCCATAATGAAGTAATCTCTACCCATGTACTTGTAATGGGTGAGTCATAATGAAATAGTATTCTAAGATATTTATTTCCATCTTTCACGCGGGAAGAGTATTCAATGCACAATGCCTTCTCAATTAGACAAGATGAAAAAAAAAATTTTAACTCGTTGATAGGTTTTATCAATCTACAAGATTTATTATTAGCTTTGGGATTCTAAGACACTAAACATAAATATTTTTCGGTTTCCCTAAATCATTAAGCTAAGTTGATTTGTTTGACTATAAATAAAATATGGCATTAATTTTATCCTTTTAAGTAACATTTTTTTTGATGAAAATGCAATTTATCTATTTAAATAAAAAAACACTTCACAAAAAAATAACGGGTGGTTAAAAGGCACACCCCAAGAGTCATATGGGCTAAGCCTAGAAATATCTAGAGCAAAGTAACAAAGTATCAAAGGGTACATGACCCATATAAAAACAAAGAGAAAATAGAATTAAGTAGCCAATGCCATTCCTACAAATGGCGGATCTCTGTCATCTGGGTTCCCCCAAATGTCCGCGGGGCCCAGGTTGACATCAGGGATATCCCAGCGATCTTCATTTTCTTGTTCTTCTTCTTAAACATTTGGCTCCTTGTGCTGAAATGAGATAGCCAAATTTAACCGAGGGAAAACCTTAGTATTATCCCACCTTGTAGATGGTGGATGTGAAGAACCAAGGGCATTCCAGCGTACATTGTCCACTACGGGCCAACCAGCATTACCTGCATTATCCATAACGGGCTACCCCGCGTTATCCCCAGCTACACTAGCAACACGGCCAGAGGTCCATCCATGCAGACGTGGAGAGGCTGAGCGCCGACGCCGGTGAGCACCGTGACGCGGAGCAGGCTGGGAGCGAGGCCGAGAATCTCTAGCTGATCCACTTTTGCATCTGTTGGGAGAGCGAGTTCTGACAGAGGAGGGTAAGGGAGGAACACGAGCCACAGTGCAGGGAGCATTCCCCCAATGATCCAACAACTCTTGTAAGTGAGCCACTTCCAAGGCAACTTTGTTAGCTTGCACTTGAATCTGTACAGAGAAACATTAGTTCTAATTTTGCTGTCTGAAAATATACAAGAATTACGATCTTTCCATAATGCAAATAAAATCTCCACCTTGAAAATATGCCAGATTTGAGTAAATTTTTCTGGAAACCTGGGTGAATCACCCAACAAGATGATTTGCCAGGTTAATGGCTCAGGTCCGAAAGGCTGAAAAAAATCATGGATCCATATCCAGAATTACTAAGCTCTAGTGCAATACCAGAAGAGATGCTGAATCATTTCAGCCTGTCCACAAAAAGGGCAACGAAGATCCTGGACTCCAAGGTGAAACAACCTAGTACCAATAGGCAAGCCTTGAAAGAGAATGCACCAAAAAAAATGAGCAAGTTTTGGCTCAAGAATGGTAGATCAAACAGTTTTAAACCTGGAATGCCAAAGACTTAAAGAGCTATTAATAATCCAGCGCTTATTAAGAGTGGAAGCCATGGGTAAATGAGGTGAAATCCACCTGTAAGCCATCCGTGGCTTGAAATGATGCAAGGGTGTGTTTGGATACCATTACCAGTCCTCGAGATTTGAATGTAGCATTTTTTTGGTAGGGGTTGGTGTTCAAAATCATGTTTTAATTTTAGAAGGCAAATTTTGAATATTGAATATGGGAAAACAAAGTCAAGCTAGGTACTTGGATAGGACTCGTGATTAAATTGTTCTTGGTTTTGGTCAACTAATAAGAGTGGGACAACTCTTCTACACTTCTAACACTACTTAGGCTAAGGAGAGTGGTCCTACAAATCTTGTATGATGAATAAACTAGATTGACCACATGGATTAACCATTCCCCGTGTACAAGGATACTCCAAAGAATTGTCATTAAATATCCTTTATACATGGCTTACTGTCTTTTAGACTATAGATCTCTAAATCAACAAATTAATCATCATGTTACAATACAAATATAGATGCAAAACCACATTTACATCTCGAAATGTAAAACCCTTCATAATTTCTTACCTCGTGTAACTTGAAAACTAGAAAGTGCATAAAACTTCAAAGAATGTGCAAATAAGTGAAAGCTCTAATAGTATTTAGAAAATGTAAGTATTACTAAGCTTATGCAAAGTGGAAAGATAATAAGTTACAAATAATTTACAAAGGACAAATGATATATCATTTGAAATATTTGATCAAATAGCTAAAAGGAGGAAGGACCAATGTCTTATCCATTGGTGACAAAGTCAAAGATTAAAAAAATAAAGAGACACATATGTAGATCTGAACCTAAAAGTTAAATATAAACCAACCAAGTGAAGATGACCAAAACTACAACTAGGATCCCATTAGTCTAACCATAGTTTTATTTAAATGAAATTCAAAAACATAAGAAACTTCACATGACCAAACATTCTTCAACAATCCATAAATGAATAAACAACTCCATATGATATTAATGGAAGATTTTACAACTGATGTTACAAAAAACTAACTAAAGATACCAACAAGCTAGAAAATGTAGCTCTAAAGATTTGTCAAATCCCTTGAAATTCCTTGACAAATATGGAGGCATTTATATCATGGAGAGGATTTAAGTTTGCAAGTACCTTCTCCAAATTCACAAAACAATGACCCAAAACAAGACTCTAGACTCAAATTTAAAGTTTGACTCCAAAGAACAATTTCAAACCAAAGAACACACTATATAAATTTGGTC
This sequence comes from Cunninghamia lanceolata, assembly GCA_027924645.1. Lineage (NCBI taxonomy): Eukaryota > Viridiplantae > Streptophyta > Pinopsida > Cupressales > Cupressaceae > Cunninghamia > Cunninghamia lanceolata. The sequence continues at coordinate 698,695 of BSBN01000481.1, read as the reverse complement.
AAGAGATATGTGTTTGGCCAAAACCAACCCTTATTCCACTAAAAAATGCATATATAACCAATACTTATACTCTAGAATTTCCATACTACTAACATTTGTCTTAGAAGAAGGATCAAATATGCATTTCTTACTTCTCATTTTTGTTCATCTCTTAATAGAAAATATTACCTCATTTGGGCTCCAAAATATTTGATTTGGCTCTTAATAAAATATCTCATACCTAAACTTATCTCTAACAATATTCTTTTAACTTTTCAAAAGATGAAAAATAATGGATCTTTCTTAAAATGAGTGTATAATAAGATCAAATCAATGACATTTAAATGCACAATGAAAGAGCCTCAATTTGACATATTTCAAACATAATTGGATCTAGGAGAGACAACTGGACAAGACTAGATAGGAAATAATAGCAAAGAATTTAAAACACATGGCTAAAAGGTAGAAAATAGATTAAAAGGGATCAAGGTCAACATCTGTGGAGGAGTTTCTATATACAAAAAAGTGCTTAGAATGGTATCAAGATACTTCTTGGAAGTTTCTAGACATTTTTTAGCTAAAAGAAATTATTGGTCATACCTCTAACTTGGCTACCTAGTCTTGACCTTACCCCCATCATGATTGCACTATACTTGAACATCATTTGGTTAAATGGTCAAACAATCAATAGTAATTTTACACCTCATCCATGTCAAAAAGTGGTAAATATTTGTCCTATTTTATTGGTCAAAATTAACATTTGACTGTTGAAGTGGGTGTAACATGTAGAAAAATATGATCTATCATAAGGAGTTAAACTAGGTCAAAACCTTCTTCTACAAACATTAGGACACAAATCAAGCCAAACTACAAGGGTTTTGCCCTTTTGTTGTATATAGATGGATCAACCAAGGTCAAGCAAGAAAGCTAAGACAAATGATCAAAACCTAGAAGATGGAGATTAAACTATAGTTAATTATCAGAAGCGAATATCAAGAAAACATAAAGTACGACAGAGATCAGAGGAGGATTCAAAACCTAGATTTGGTAGTAGAAATGCCTAGGATCAAGATGCTTGGGTGCCCTAGGCATTTTATAGGGTTTAGTAGAATCTTGGATATCACTAGACCTGTACCTACCTGCTTTGCTTTCTTCCCAAAAATCAACTCCAAAAACCTATTTCTCTAACCTACACATAAGGAAAGAGGAAAAGATTGTGCTATGTATAAGGGCTTGCCTTAGTCAAATCTCATGTTGGTCTTCCCACCTCCACTATAGAAATGATTAGATCCAAGAGTGCGTGCCCTAGGATCGTAGAGGTCAGATATGTGATAATATGATAGGTAATTATTGACAATGATCATGATTACTACAAGAGATATAACCTTAGTTGATGAAGATGACTCAAGATCCTACACCAACAAAGGAGAGTGATGAATAAGGCTTGAAACTTCCTTCAAGGCCTACAAACAAACTTCAATAGCATCCACAAGCAGATAACACTCCAAGCATGAAGAACACTTTAGCATAGAATATAAATATGGGAGGAAACTTGACATTAATCTTCTAGGTGTCATCTAGGTGTAAAATAAACTACAAAACTCATTTAAAAATGCATTCCCACTCACTTACAACAAATAAAACACAATTAGGCCAACAAATACAAACTAAGGAAGTGTCATAAGTTGACACTACACAAGTGGGGCTAAAGGTCCCTACTGGGACTAGGGTGCTTGGGTGTCCTAGACATTTAGCCCATAAACTCCAAGGAGTGCCAAATATAGTGGGCTTAGTCCAGTCCTAAGTTGATTTCATTGGGTTTATTTATTGGGATCAAGATTTCATCGTTTTAAGCTCAGAAAGGTGTTAAAATAGGTCCTAATTAATAAAGACAACAAAATAGGTCCAACCAGGTGCTAAACTAAGTGTAAAATGATATTTTACACATTTTATGATGTTACAGTGGGTGATGTTTAAGAATAGCCATCATGATTGCTTGGTCCTATGTGATTTTTTTGTCATGAATGGTGATAAAATTCTAAAATATTGTAGGGACGCTGATAACAATGTGCAAAGGGCTCTCAAAAGTGCGCACTTGCTAGATTTCAAATATATATATATATATATATATATATATATATATATATATATATATGAAACCTGGTGAAAATGATATGTAGGTGTACTAAAATAGAATAATGAAGAAAGAGGACTAGGAACGATTTCACCTAATAATGGAAGGATATGACCTTGAAACTTTGTGAGGGAGTTGGTAATAGTAAATAAAAGTATCCTTCAAGAGAACACTTCGTGAACTACATGAATGATGACACAATAAATAGAAAACCTTATATTCGTAGACTATAAGAGAGAGAGAGAAAGATGAACACTTTTCACCTAATTTTTTGTTGTTTTTTGTGGATATGGAACCTTGACACTGAGAGGAACCTATCATAGCAATTTAGAATTAAAAAATTAAAGGAATGAGGCCTTAATCAAGAATTGGTTATGTACAAGGAAACTTGGTCTTGTTTGGATGACCTATAGGGTGGCTTAATCCACAATCTCAAAATTTACTACAAATTTATAGAAAGGTTCTTATCATGATGTTGATCACTTCTTCTAACTAGAACTTTGTATAGCTCTTCACTATTTTTTTTGTACTTGATTTGAAATACAAAAATTTATGGAAACCCTACAAAAGCTAAAAATTGAAGGGGAAACTACCTTGGGTAGTCCCCTCATAGGATTTCAATAAAAAATTGCATTGACATATAAACCTTTTATTATGGTTCTTTTCCTATCTTTTTTCTCTACTTCCTCTTCTATAAAAACCCCTTTGACTTATCATTCAAAGGATGGATTTTCTTTCATAGTGAAGCTCTGTCAAATTTATGAATTGACCTTCTCTCACAACAAACCTCTAATGAAATCAACACTCTCCATTGCTCTATTATCTTTCTCATGCTTAGACTAATCATTGTATGCCACTTTCTTGCATAGATTAATTGTATTTTATTTATATTATCTTATCAAATCTCATTTTGTCACTGTTCGCCATAATTCTAGATGCACTTAGAATTTAAGAGAACACACTATTTATCAACATGTCAATATCTAGTTGTCATTGAGGTAGAAATATCAAAAATGGGGTTTGACTAAGGCAAACCTCTATATAGCCCAACCCTCTTTTCTCTATTGAACTGCAGGTTACAAGTTGTGCGAAGAAGATTGCAAATGCACGAGTGTTTGCACATCCTTTTCCATTTCATGTCACTTCCCTCATTTTGATTTCATGTTTCTATCTATTTATGTTATTTTTCAAATTTTGTGTATTGATTATTACATCTATTGTAAATAGGAACTCATTGAAACTTGTGTGAAGCCGTACAAGTATGAAAACTTTAGATTTCAGTGATGTACAAACCACAATGCTAAGTGTAGATGTTTGCGCCTTGTGCTGTCAGCCTGGGAAGTGACGTTGTTTGCTTGGTGCCAGGTTCCTTATATTTTTGTCTTTTCATTTCTATACTTCATTTCTTAAGATTTTATTTATTGCTATTCATTTTGCTAAAACATAAAGTGGTTCTATAGACATAGATTTCATTTGAAACATTAGTTAACAAAACCCTACTGCAATGTTAGTGGAAAGCTCCCTTAATTGCTATGTTCAGTTGAGGAGTAGTTTTTCTTACATCACACTTACAATGAGCTAAAAAGGATAATTTAAGTTACTAAAATAAGAACAAAATGAATATCTAGATAATCATGAAATATAAAGGATACTTTTACCATAGGAGAGATACTAGTATTCAACTTGATTTTTGATCTTCATTCTTACACTTGTACATGTTCTTGCAAAGTGTCCAAGGAGAGTAATCACTATATACCAACAAAATCAAACTATGCTAGCATACATGGAAACACACTTCTAAGGTTTAACAAATCTACACAATGAAGAAGAATAAAGTATAAGCATAGACTAGAAACACATAATTGATGATGATAATCAATAAGAGGAAAAAGAAAAAGAAAAGGTGGATAAATGGATTTGAGGTTGTCACCCTTAGATATTCAGTAGTTACCACCATGGCAATTAGGTTGTCACCCAACTAGAAACTAGGAACTAGATTGAATGGCATTAAGGTTGCCACCCTAGATATTAATGATTTTGTATAGGAACAAGGAAATTGGAAAATTATGATGTCATCAAAGGTTATAAGGTAACTACCTAGTTAGAGAAAGAGTCTTGGCTAGACCCAAATTGATACTTGAAATTTTCATCAAGTTCAAGGATCAAGGATAAGGAGTGAAAGTGAGTTTTGTAGGATATATGACCCCTTAAGTTTATTGAAGAAAGAAAGAATGAATAGAGATTGTTGGCAAGAGACACTATAAGGATTCATGGTTGTTGTCATTGATGGCAACAAAGGTCATCCCACATATCCGCAAGTCATGATGTGTCTCTACCGGAAGTCAGAATAAAGAATGTTGTGGTCCGGTAAAGAAAAACAGAGCATGTGGCAAGGTCCGACAGATTGGTCCGGACCTCTTAGAGGAAGTGTCTTGGTGCAGTGCGGATTTGGGGAAGTTAAGAGGACTACCTTGAGTGGTATATTCCAAGGATTTAGCCTCCGGTGATGGACAAGGAAAAAGATATGAATGGTTGAGTACCAGATTTCTGAGAGACAGTGAAAACAGAGGAAGAACTGACTGGCAGAGTATCAGACTGCTTTCCGGATGTGTTACTGTTGATGACAGAGGTTGTGAAGGCATGAATCATGTTTGGCCGACATGATTAATGATATCTACAAGTATATGCTTGATCCGCATTGCTTGGTGAGGAAGGATTCAGCCGACAGAATGAGAGTTTGTAAGAAACTAGACTGTTCCGGATGCCGACTAGAAAGGTGATGAAATTACTTGTGCGGATATATATAGAGGATGGATTTAGTTGTGAAATGTGTGTTAGTGTGGAGATAAATGCGAATAAGTCCAGAGAAAGAGCAGAGATAGCAAAAAGGATCCGGTATGTGAAAGATAGCAGAATAAAGAACAGAGGAAAGATGAAGTGCAGCAGATCAGTGTACTGAGCCTAACCGGAACTGAACTCCAGCATATGCAGATGCTTCCAATCAGTTCAAGACTGTGATTCTCATCACTTTGTAGACAGTGTGTCTTCTTGTAGGTAGTGGGCCTCTTGTGAGCAGTGTGCTCGGGCAATGAGCCCTAATTGGCAAGTGCCATTTTTGTAATTTCCTATTCTTCTAACAGAGAATAATTCTTGGGTTAATCACCCCGTGGTTTTCTCCCTTAACAGGGTTTCCACGTCAAAAATACTGTGTCATGTGTTTCTTATTTCATGGTTAATGTTTTGTGTTTGATTTTATGCTGCTTCAATTAAAAGGAAAGTTCAATAAGGGAAATAATTAGGATAACTGATTCACCCCCCCCTCTCAGTTATCAACAATTGGTATCAGAGCCAAGTTCCTCCTAATAGAGCCTAACAGCTTGAGGAAGATCTGGGATTTCAAATGGATACATATGGTTTAAGGGAGCAACTCAAGACTGCCCTTGAGGATCTTGAACAGTCAAATTCTGAAGTCAGTGAGTTAAAGGAAAGACTCAAACAGGCTGATGAATTCATGAGAGAATTAAAAGACAAATTAAGTCTCTCTATGAAAAAGAGAAAGGAGCTGCTTCAACAGTTGGCAAGACAAAGTGAAGAAAGCAATACAAATGAAGAATTGACTGAGCAAACCAAGTTAAGTGAAAAGTTATCAAAAGAAGTCATTATGTTAAGACATGAAATGGAATCAGGAACTATAAAGTTTACTCAAGAGATTGAAGAAAAAAGAAAGGCTGAAGACAATCTAAGACAATCTCTTAAAGAAAAATCAGAAGAATGCCACCAGATGGACAGGATTATCAGACATCTTGAATCTAATCTTGAAGATGCCAAAGATAATGAAGGAAAACTTGAGGATCAAATTACCTCTCTCAAAAGAGACCTTCAAACAGCAAATGAATATAAAGAGAAATTCAAGATAAGTTCTGCTCAACTTGAAGTTCTTCTTGGAAGTCAAAAGAGGACAGATGACAAGTATGGCTTGGGATATGAGAAAGGAGAAAGCTCCGGATCTGGTCAGAAGAATCTTGGATCAGAAAATCCAAGGAGCAGGCCTAGAAGACCTCCGGTAAGACAGCCAAATGCTCAAAGATATCCATCCTTCAATGGATACTGCCACAACTGCAACCACTTTGGTCACAAAGCTAATTAGTGCAGAATGAGAATGAATCAGAATAATTCATTCTTCTCCGGACAGTGCTTCAACTGCAAAAGGTATGGACACAAATCCCATGAATGCAGAATTATGCAAGTAAACAAATCATTCAAAGGTAGATGCTTCACATGCAATAGAATAGGTCATATGGCAAATCAATGCAGATCAAGAGGATATCAGTCAAATATGCAAAGAAATGTTATTTGCCAAATCTGCAATAGGTCCGGTCATAATGCTAAAGTCTGCAGAAACAAGAATCAGGACAAAAGAGGTCCGGTGTATAATCAGAATCAAGACAAGGGTAAACAAAAGATGAATGCGGATGAGGTTAGGAATCAGATGAGCAAGATTTGGGTGAAGAAAAGTTCAGAGAATGTAGAGGTTGGATCCGCACCAGACTCTGGTGCTGATATTTCTTCCGGAAATTAAAAGTGAGCTCAGGCTCAGGGGGAGACTCAAAGAAAATCTTGTTCCCCTAGCCAAACAAGTGGTGCCGGATGTGGCACAAGATGCGGATCAAAGGGTTTGTAGATATGAATCTTGAGATACTTCAGTCAAGTTTTCAGAGGTCCGCATGAAGTTATGAAGAAGCTGTGATCGATCAAATAAGACATGTTCAGGGAGATGCTCCGGTATGATAAAGGATTACAAAAAGGTCCGGAAAGATCCGGAAATGCACTATCTTGTTCTGCGGATTGGACAGAGTGTTTGAGATGATCTTGTAATATGCTACCTCGATTTATTCATGATTGAAAGATCCGGATGATATCCACAGATCAGGACTAATCTGGGATACTCCAAGCTATCCAGACAAGGCAAACCGGAATGATGTAGGTGAAGCATTTATTGCAGACAGGTATTAGGGTTCGCGGAGCAATTTAAGGGATTTCTCAAAGGTCATTTGCTCATTCTGCACTCGAGAAGAAGCGAAAAGTGGAGCTCTGCAACAAGGTTCTTCAAGCACACCAAGGATCTCCTGCCGAAGCTATTGGATAAAGAAATCAATCCAACCACTCCGTGCAAACCGAAGGCGCATAAGGTATTCTCCGTTTTTCATTACCTCACTGCAAATCTTTGAAGAATGGCTACTCCAAACATAGTTAAGATCTCCGATAGACCTCGCCCCTCATTCAAGAAACATCCCTACAAATCATTGGAGGTTGACCCACTAGGAGCCTTCTCTAGTGTTCCTCACGGAGTTTTACACACCGAAGACATTAGGGTTTACATACATGCAAACATTGAGGAATTTGGGGAATTCAAATTAAGAGACCTCTATCACAAGCAGCTGATTGACAATGCTTTTGAGCTTAAACCAGAGTATAAGGATATTCAGAAGAAACAATTTGAGCAATTTATTCATTTCCCCTGTTTTGAAGAGGATGAATGGGTCCGGTATGTACTGAGCAGGATGCATGACAACTTTCTATGGCTAGATAGACCCTGCAAGATCACAAAAGAGGCAATTAGAGCAGTAACTGGCCTATACTCCTCCGGAGGAGTACCTATCCTCAAATCTGTCAAGAACAACATTGTAACTGAGGCCACCGGATCAAAATTTGACAAAAGGGCAATGACCATTGAAGACATCTCCGATCCGGATATCAAATATGCATCAATGATAATAGGATACAAGATCTACCACTCCAGCAGGGAGAATTCTGTATCCGGAACTGCAATATACACTGCTTATGAAATGTTAAGAAAGAATGCAGAATATGATCTCTGCGAACTTCTACTAAGCCAATTAATGGAAAACATACAGAAAATCAAGAAGGATAAGAAGAATTCCTTTAAATATGGTACTCTTATTGTATGTATATTCTTCTATTTCATGAATGAGCTACCCGGAACAAGTGGATGGGTATGGCAGAATGACAAACCTGTTGCAGTCCAGATAAGAGACTACTTGCATGGACTTGGGGATGCAAAAGCGAGAAATTCAGCTCTATGGGGATACTTCAAAAACTTTCAGAGCATGATGCAAGCAAGAGAGAGAATTCCCCAGTCTCTCATTGAGAAATACAAGGACTCAGTGTGCTTTATGGTTGACACTGATCAGTGCCTAATGGAGGCAGTAGAGCCAAGGACTGTCTGGATCATGCCCATGGGGTATGAAGTTGATGAACAGATAGTGGAGCTGCATGTTCAACACATGCTAAGTCAGCCCAAAGATCCTAAGGCAGAAAGGTTTGGAACCTTTGAGGAGCTGAGTGTAAAAATACATGTAGAACTCAGGGAACCTGAGATTAAAAGAAAGGTAAGAAAAGAAGTAGAGCACATTGCTCAAGGCCTAGGTATCTCAAAGGAGGCACTTGATGCCAGCCGGGAAAAGAGGAGGAAGGCCGAGGAAGAAGAGAAAAGCAAAGAAAGTGCTCCGGTTGGAGCTCCCACCCGGACCAGATCAACAAAGAGATCTGCACCTCCCTCAACCAAAAGTTCAAAACCGGAAGTCCAGGCATCCGGTAAGAGATCCAAGACAAAAGCCACAAGGGCTTATGGAAGCCAAAAGGATGAAGAGGAAACAGAATCAGATGAGGGAGTAAGAGAAGTAAAGAAACAGAAGAAGAAAGGATCCGGTAAGCCCTCCACAGGCCAAGACAAGGATGAAATGGCAGAGGTAACTGTTGAAAAGCCCACTCTGTCACTAGAGAGCATAATCAAGTCGGTCACGGTGGATGGAAACCTTCAACCAATGACTGAATCCTATGATGACTTCAGTGAGGCAGACCAAAAGACTCTGCAGGAAGCCACAGTTAAATATCTGAACATATACAATAAGGCTTTCATTGAGATCATATCTCTCATTCCTAAAAGCCTAGAGAAGGAAATGGAAGTAAGAAAGAATAATGCTCATGCCAAAGATCTTGAGATCCGGGAGCAGATAGCTATTCAGCTATATCCTCTAATTGATCCCAAGACAATGAACATTATCTTCAAGGACTGCAAAGATGAGTTCAGAAGCAAAGCCAGGATGAATCAACTCATGCTTGGTGAGACTGACAAAGTGGCCCAAGAAACAGAAGAGATCCTCCGGAAGGCCTTCAAAAGGTTCAATCTTCCTGTTGTAGAGGACTTAGGTGCAGAAACAGCTGCTGATTTGGAATCTTCTGTTCCGGAAGAAGTGAGCCCTGAACAGACAAGTGAGGACTTGGGACCCTCTGCTCCAGAAGAAGTGGCCCATGAACAAGTTAGCATCTCTCCTCCGGTTTCCCCTACAGTCTCCGGATCCAAAGAAGAAGAGCAATTACAGGAGAAGGAAGCAGTGGTGAAAGACAAAGAAGTTGACAGTTCTAAGACTGCAGAAGAGAAGAAACATCTGTCTCCGGCAAGAGACACTGCACAAACTGTTCAACAATTTTTGAGCAAAGAAACTCTAGAGATTGATGAACCGGAGCTTCTAAAAGGCCCATTTGATTTTGACTCTCTCTCTCCGGTACAAACAATGAAGATAGCTTCATTTGCAAATGCCAAGGCAAATGAAAAACTCCTGAAGTCTCATATGGAAGACTGTGAGTTGATAGAGGCTGCTTCCGGAGTACTTGTGAAGATCATGCCATCAATCCAAATAGATCCGACAGCCTCCACTTCCGGTAATCTAAAAACCTTAGTCAGCAGTGTTGATACACATTTTGATTCTCTAGAAAAATCAGCTGAAGAAAAGGTCCGGAAGGAATTTTTGGATAAGAGATTTTCAGAGATATTAGAATTAATTTCTAAAGATAGGAAGATTGTAAGCATTGGAATAAAGAGCTTAGAGAATGCTCTTAAGGATGGCGGTGATATCTATAAATTTTGTATATCCTGGTCAAAGGCAACAGCAGCATTTGACAAGAAAATAAAAGAGGAACAGGATAAGCTACAAAGCTTATCTCAAAGTTTTGATCCTCTCTCTTCCTCTATAATAAATCAAGAATGTCAGACTATTGCAGTCTTGAATGAAATAAAGAATCTTGAGAAGGAAAGGAAGAACATCACCAACCGGATGGGAGAACTTAGAAGGATTATAATCCCTAAGTTGGAAACCATGCATGAGGCCATCAGTGATGCTCAGACCACCGCCCAAACAAAAGATCCGACAGATCTCAAGCGGGCAGAAGCGTTTGCATTTTTGCTAAGTGGTCACATTTCAATTTTGGATAGAATGAAGCAAAGTTGGGCTACAGAAATGATCCAATTGCAGACATCCTTTGCAGACATTCTTCAGTACATGTGAGTATGTAAATATGCGGCTATATATAGAAAATTTTTGAAAATTTTGGTGTGCGGACCCTACCCTTTGCCATTGATGTCAAAGGGGGAGTGAGGAGCAGTGAAAAATGAGAAATCCAACTAAGGGGGAGTTCCAGAAATTGTATATAAAGACAGAGCATCAGCTAAGGGGGAGCATAGTGAAAACACTTAGTCATTTTTCACTAAGTGTTGCCATCAATGCCAAAGGGGGAGATTGTTGGCAAGAGACACTATAAGGATTCATGGTTGTTGTCATTGATGGCAACAAAGGTCATCCCACATATCCGCAAGTCATGATGTGTCTCTACCGGAAGTCAGAATAAAGAATGTTGTGGTCCGGTAAAGAAAAACAGAGCATGTGGCAAGGTCCGACAGATTGGTCCGGACCTCTCAGAGGAAGTGTCTTGGTGCAGTGCGGATTTGGGGAAGTTAAGAGGACTACCTTGAGTGGTATATTCCAAGGATTTAGCCTCCGGTGATGGACAAGGAAAAAGATATGAATGGTTGAGTACCGGATTTCTGAGAGACAGTGAAAACAGAGGAAGAACTGACTGGCAGAGTATCAGACTGCTTTCCGGATGTGTTACTGTTGATGACAGAGGTTGTGAAGGCATGAATCATGTTTGGCCGACATGATTAATGATATCTACAAGTATATGCTTGATCCGCATTGCTTGGTGAGGAAGGATTCAGCCGACAGAATGAGAGTTTGTAAGAAACTAGACTGTTCCGGATGCCGACTAGAAAGGTGATGAAATTACTTGTGCGGATATATATAGAGGATGGATTTAGTTGTGAAATGTGTGTTAGTGTGGAGATAAATGCGAATAAGTCCAGAGAAAGAGAAGAGATAGCAAAAAGGATCCGGTATGTGAAAGATAGCAGAATAAAGAACAGAGGAAAGATGAAGTGCAGCAGATCAGTGTACTGAGCCTAACCGGAACTGAACTCCAGCATATGCAGATGCTTCCAATCAGTTCAAGACTGTGATTCTCATCACTTTGTAGACAGTGTGTCTTCTTGTAGGCAGTGGGCCTCTTGTGAGCAGTGTGCTCGGGCAGTGAGCCCTAATTGGCAAGTGCCATTTTTGTAATTTCCTATTCTTCTAACAGAGAATAATTCTTGGGTTAATCACCCCGTGGTTTTCTCCCTTAACAGGGTTTCCACGTCAAAAATACTGTGTCATGTGTTTCTTATTTCATGGTTAATGTTTTGTGTTTGATTTTATGCTGCTTCAATTAAAAGGAAAGTTCAATAAGGGAAATAATTAGGATAACTGATTCACCCCCCCCTCTCAGTTATCAACAATAGTCAATTTCAAAATAATGACTAAGGGGAAAATGAAAAAAAGGAAGAAATAATTGCCAAGGATATTGACAAGAGGAGGATAGAAGAAGATGATGAAGGAAGAGGGAAACATCACGGTTGACCATGCCCCTAAGATATGAGAAGAGAGGAGAATCACAAGGGTACAAGCATCCTATTCCCTTAAGTGACCACATGGCACAATTATGAGGATAAGGATAGAGGGGGAACAAGGTTATGGGCCCACAAGTGGTCAAAAGATATGATAACAAAAGTAAAATACCACTAGAAGTAGAACAGATCAAGGAGAAGAGATAAAAAGAAGAATAGAAAGAAAATATTGATGAGAAGAGAAGAGCACAAAGGTCATTCCCGTAAGTGTGAAAAGGGAAGAAATGCTCCATGACATGCAATGAGATAAAAGGGGCAATTTTAAGGAGACAAGGAAGACACCAAAGCATAACAAGATGAATAAGATGTAGTACCCCTAGGAGAGAAGAGGAAGATTGTCCAAGAGAGATGATGAAAGAAATGGAGATAATGTCAAGGTAAATGTCCCCCAAAATGAGAAGATGAGTAGATGCTCCTAAGGGATGGTAAGGAAACATAGTGATAAGGGGAAATGACTTGGATAATGTCTCCCCAAATTTAGATAAATGTAATGATAAGTATGTTGGGAAAGTAGTAGGATAGAAGAAGGTGACTCATTAAAGGTAGATCAGTGGTCAAATAACAAAAGATAACATGGATATAATCTAAGTGAAATAAGATATAAGAAATAGGATAAGGAACTATGCCATAGGAGGAAAGGCATAAGGAGCATAATACATCTCATTAAACCACACAATATCATCCTAAACTTATGCATCAAAGTGGTAAAGAACATTTTTTAACTATCAAGGAACTTATATGCCATGTATATGGGAAGGTGGAAATATGTTTAGGAGTGTATGGAATATAGGTGATAGGGAACAATATAGCAATTAAGTGGTGATAGCTAAGTGATTAATAAGATACTTGTCATGAATCATTCAAAGATCTAGTTAATACATAATATTTGTATTCAAAGAGAGTTGAGGGAAACCAAATGTATAGGAGAACATGGGATGGAGGGATGAAGTAAAATTATAGTGTGAGAAGACTATTTCTAAGTATATGCCATAAGAAAAGGAAAAGAAGGCATCCTAGCTCACAAGCTTAATTTAAAATGACTTATAAGGTGAATCAAATAGAAAGGGAGAGAAGAGAAGTGGGATGTCTTGAGTCTCGTAAACTGGCTTCAATATTCTAGCTTTGCTCTTTTTAACTTTTTTTTTTCTCTTCGCATTAGAACTCAACTTTGATTGAATTTTTGTTCTGGCCTTTGAGTTGCTTTGATTTATCTTTGGAGTGCATCTCTTAGGATTTCATTCTTTTCATTTGATACCATCCCATAGTCTAACCCCATGTAAATAGTATGATGCAATGAATCATCACCAAGGATTATATCAAGTAGCTATGGATATTTCTTTTAATTAGATGTCACCCTCATAGCTTAGGTTGGAGGCTCCACATGAGAGTATAGACATCAACATGCATAATATCACTTAAACTATACAAGGAAAGAAGGGTAAAGGTTATCCATGTATAAGCTTCTGGGGGTCACTATTGAGTTCAAATATTAGAAATATAGAAGGGAAAAGAACTAGCTACACAGAATTATCATAGAAATCAACATAACATAGGGTAAGAAATATGTATAGGCAAAGAGTGATAATGTAATACTGGGATACATGGAGGGATAAAAATCCAAGACTAGTATGAGAAAGGATAAATGGTCTCAACATAGTGGTAGTGGTATGGAGGAGGTATGTAGGAATGTGCTAAATGGGAATGTGAAAGTGGGGTGAGGTAGGCATACATAAGAATATAGTGTTTGACAAAGTGTCTTTCTATTCATTGTGCATAAGCAAGGGGTGATAGTATGTGAATCTATAATGATGTGTTTTATGAACATAGTGCCAAAGGATTGAAGAGTGGGAAAAATCATGGAGTCAACAACTAATTGAAGTATACTAGACAACATCAATTGGTGACTTATGTTTTCATTCATTATTAGTATACAATGTGAGTCATGTAAAGAATATTTGGAAATATCACCTATAACTTTAGTGAAGAATATTGAGAGAGGATAAATATAAATAATGTCCTTAAAGTGAGGTTTGGTAAAGGGAAATATAGTTTTAATATATATAATGTCATGGGAATCGAATGGAGAAAGTTCATTAGGAGGATTGAGATCAATATTATTATATGTACCATGGTAGAATGATAGATCATTTGTTGTGTCAAGGTCATCAAACCAAGTAGAAGGGGGTGTTTTATTAGGAAAAACAAGTATGGAACTATCATCATTAAGATCTTGAATTTTTTCTTTAAGGCTCAATATTGGTTAATGGAATAGCTAGGTCAGCAAACCAAGTAGAAGGGGGTGTATTATTAGGAAAAATAAGTATGGAACTATCATCATTAAGATCTTGGATTTTTTCTCCAAGGCTCAATATTGGTTATTGGAATAGCCTAAAATGTGATGGTAGGAATGTGAGAGAGTGATGCAATCAAGATTAGGGGGTCTTATCAGATAGCTCAATCTTGCAGCCAAACAACAATATCGACAATCACAACAAATTCCACAAAACAATAACTTTAGTCTGAAATTTTACTCATAACACAATGTTACATGTACATTCATTGTAGCATTAAATGAGGAATACAAATTTTATAATCTTCAATTCAATCTCTTCTTCTTCTTTAGTAATGATGCTTTCCCCTCAAAATATCTGTAGACTAGCCAGAAGAGCCCTCCCTTCTTCTTCATTAAATAAATCCTTCAACAGCTTCCCCCTCTTTACAAAACACCTCCGTTGTCTTATATACCTCGCAACTTGAGAAGTTAAACCGCTCTAAATTTTAACAATTACCAAAACTAAATCTTGGTCTAGGTCAAAATAATGCTTCATTATAATGGTTCAATGGATCTTAAACAAGTTAGCACAAGAGTGCAACTTTGAATCCATGTTCCTCGAGTGAAGTTGTGCCAATGCACAAGGAGACTTCCTCAACAACAAGTTAGTGCAAGAGCACAACTTCAAACTCTTACACCTTGAATGAAGTTGTGCATGTGCACAAGGAGACTTCCTCAATGACAAGTTAGTGTAAGAGTGCAAATTCAAACTCTTACACCTTGAATGAAGCTATGCAAGTGTGTAAAAAGGCTTCCTCATGTACCTGGGAACTTATTTATTAGCCAAACCTATCTTTGAAATGTATTTAATCTCTCACACTAACCTTTGAACCTTCCTTTACAAATCCTTTTCAACAAATCAATGATTTGATGAACTTTAGAACTTTCAAACTCTTCCTATGTAAAGCCTTTTCAGTGAATTGACACTTCAACAAACCTTTGACTCTTCTTCGGTGAAATGTGGAGTTTGTAAACCTTAAAGTTTGTTGAAAAGAAATGAGAGCTGAGTTCATTTGTCTAGAAATATGAAGTTCACGAACTTGGACAAGTGTCGAAAATGAAGATGAGACAATTTCTTTGGTAAAATCATGAGTTCACAAACCTGAAAAGTTGTCAAAGATAGAAAATGAACTAAGTCATTTGGTGAACAAGTCTTTTGATGAACTAGTCTTTCAGAAAACAACTCTTTTGGTGAACTAAGGATTTCATGAACCTAAAGTTTTTTTCTGAAAATGGAGAGAAACTAAGTGTTTCGATGAAATGAAGGTTTGCAAGCCTTGGATTATGCCAAAATGTTCCAACTTCACCAAAATTTATTCAATTTGCATCAAATTAAAACTGTAAATACCCTTTAATCTCCTCTTCAAGATAATGTATTTCATTTGATCAAATTGAATTTGAAAAATCCTCTTGAAGAAAAACTACCAAAAACCAACAGCAACACAACAAAATTGAAATGAAACTAAAATAAAGAACCTAAAATGTTTTTGGTTGATGCAAGATTGCCTATGGACCTAGATGCTCCTACATCAGACATCCCAAGTAAGAAATTTGTGAGCATGAGCTCACAAAATGGAGTTGAATGGTAGAACCATCCTTTCAGATTGTGAATAATCTGCAATGAACTCCATCGCTATAGCAAGTTCATCAGAAAACTTTTTTCTTCACCTCTTCCAACGTCTAGCTAGGACAAGTACGGTCCTCCTCCTCCAAGTTTGTTCTTCACTCCTCTTTCCTCTTGTGGAATTTTCTCCACCATGAACTGACCTCCTTCTCCAATTGCGGATTCCTCTCTTTCTTCTCATGGGATCCAACCCACCATATTCTAGCCTCCTCCACCAAAATTCTTCCTCCCTTGCTAATTCATCTATACACAAGTTTATACAATCAAATTTAGGGAAATAAAAGATTTCTGTATCTTCCTCCGCATTCACCTTTTCATACTCTTGAACTTCCTCATATTTTTCAACTCCAACCATGTCATCTACATGTGAATCAACATCATCTTTATCATCATAGAATTCAAAAAAATTAAATGTCTCCTCTTTCCCCTCTGTTTTTCCAACAATTTCTTCACCACCATCAACTACAACATCATCTTTTCTCTTAGCTCTACTTTCATAGACTTCCTTGTGACCAAGTTGCTTCATTCTTTGTTGTACATTCTTCTCCAACAACTTCATATCCTTCAAAGGACACACAACAACTACTACACCATCATTCTCCTCCTTAATCTTAGTTGCAACTTCTTTCTCCACATCTTCCATGCCTTCCAAAAGACATGTTTCTGCTACTACAATCTCCTCTTTTTCTCCTTCTTCTTCCTCTTGCATGAGGATTTCTTCTTTAGTGCTATCTACAACACACTCTGCTTCATTTTTTCTTCCACCTGCAAAGAAAATAGCATTACAAAAACCATAGGAGCTATCTTCTTCCATCTTCTCTTCTTTTCTCTTTTCTTTTCTTCTACTCTCCTCCAAGGCATCTAATCTCCTAGACAATCCTGGCCTAACTTTCTTCCTCTAAAATTCTTTCTCTTCTCTCAATAAAAGAAATTCTTAAATCCTTACCTAAGACAAAACTCATACTCTTCCTCTTTTCCATATTCACACACATATAACCTCATAATATGTAATTTCTACAACCTGCACACACACACCTTCAGGAATACATCAAATCACAATAACTTTAGAGCCTACATATGTAATATCCTTGACTGGATATTAGCTAAAACCTAATCAATACTTGTTATCTGATTTGCAAATTGAGTTTTCTATATATGTTGATTACAAACTAAATATCAAAATTGCAAATGATAACAAAACCCATTGCCTGTGACAACTCACAAATTAGATTTATGGATAGAAATAGATGTTTCAAATTAAAGATTTGAAAACATATATAGTTGATACACAGTTGTATATTTTCCGAGAATGCAATTTATGAATGAAGACTTCTCATACCAATAATGTTCTCAATTTTTAGTAGTTGAATGGAACAATATGGAGGATTTTCTATCTTATTGATCTTCGATGTAGCTTATTGTTCTGTCTCTGTCCTGGATATGTAGATCACTGTCTAATGGATGCCAGACTCTTATGAATAGCTATGATTCCTTTATCTGTGTTTTGTCTAGCTGCATCACACTTCATGCCCACGTCTCTCCTTCCTGATGGATTCCATGACTTGGCTACTACTCATGCAACTCGAATACTTGCTTCATTGAAAGTGATAAACTATAATATAATTCCTTTAAACACCAATTTGCCAGATTATATATATTGAACCTCTGTTGCAAATAATCTTGAAAACCATATGATATGGCATTCTCATTCAAAGCTCACGATTCCTCTATTGGTGGCGCCACTTTTAGCTATCAACTATGGTGTTAATTGCTTCCTTCAACCTCAATATGATGTTTGGCACTTTTACGAACAAATTGGAATATGAAACTAATGATATCGATATGGCTCTTAGAGAGAGTTCTATATCAGTTTTGATTCATCCCAATACCCAGTGCTCTCAATGTTAGTGATCTCCTAAGGATCCACTATCAAATGATGCATAGCACTTTATGCTATTGCTACTATTGTGTGTGAAATTCTGAAGTATAGACGATGCCAGTGACTCCCTATAATATTGGTGAAGAGGTCTCCAACTGGTGTGCTTGTGAAGACTACAAATTTGATGCTCAATGAGAAAAGCTTCTCCACGATCAGCCTTGTAATCCCTCCTATTTGTCAATGATGTTCTACGATAATGAATGCTAATCAATTCCTTTAAAATCCACGATCTACAGTTTCAGATTGTAATGATGACTCCATATGAAGCGTACTAGTTTTCTAAAAACATAAATAAACATTTAAATATGAGGCAACTATTGAAACAAACACCAGAGATATAAGTATATAAATATCGATCCAAAATAGACAAATTTATATTGATTAATCAATCAATAAATTTATCATAAAAATCCTTTGCATAAACAGATATATCATTCAGCCAACATAATCATTATTCTATTATTTTCATACAAAAGATCTTCAAATAATTGATAATGGTCTCCGACCAAATATTAATTTATTCAGTAAATAGTTCAAACTCAAGACACAATGAAGCTCAGTTGTGAAATCTGAAATGATTTCACCTCAACAATTCACCAAGGGGTCATCTCCTCAGCTCAACAAATGCAAGGGGCCATCACCTTGACAACAATTGAATACAACTTGACAAAAGTCATAAACATAAAACCAAAACATATAGACATACATGCCCAACAATGACTCTCAACAACCCTTTTAAAACTTTCATCAATTAGGACAGGGCCTAATTTTATTAAATGAAAGTTTTTATGTACACAATCACACCTTACAATATTAAATGCTTTTACACACTAACATTTTAAATGCTTGTTTTTGTGTACACATAACACTTTTTAATAAAGTGTTTTAATACCAACTTAAGTAACTTAAATAAAATCTTAATTTTATAAAGAAACTAAAAATACTTTATAAAATTAATTTACAATTATAATATTTTAAGCTACTGTAAAGTTAAATACTCTACATTTTGTTTCAGTTGCAGCGCATCAGCGGGTTATAGCAGGTTTTAATTTTTGCCTCTACAGGTGTTCCTGTGAAAGTTTTTGCATTTCCATGAGGGTTTCCGCAAGGGTTTCTTTTGCCAAAGTCTTAGAGTAGCGCGGAACTTGACAAGTGTTGAGCCTCAGTGGTAGCCACACTTTTGTTTCTATGTTATAACTTTAACATGGATCATGACACGTGGTGGAAGCTATTTCAATATTGTCTAAAGTAACTAGCCCCGGAACTTGCCAAGTGGTAGTATCTACTTGAGTTTCAAAGTTTCTTTAAAAGTTTCTGTATATGATGCGGAATGAGCAATGTGTCTTTCACACTGTTGCGGAGCTTGACATGTGTCAGCCTCCGCGTTATGTTGGTTCTTATGTTTCGCCATTCAGTAAGGTTTCTCAAATGATGCGGGCGACGACAAGTGGCAGTCTCCGCGCAAGTTTCAGTATAGAGCTTAAGTGAGGCGGAAGGTGCCACGTGGTGGATATGGTCCCGAGATGTAAAGTTTTTGTCTCTTTCTTCAGTTTATTGAATGTTTCTTAAAATAGGCAGAAAGCACCAAGTGGCAGTATCCGCATAAGTCTCAAAAGTGATTTATAAGTGTTTCTCAAGTTAGGCAAAAAGTGCCATGTGTCTGCATTTGCGTGATTTTTAGGAGAGTTTCTAATGTTTCAAAAAGAGCGTCGAAGGCGCCACGTACCAAGTTCATAGTTGTGGCTGAAGGTGCCACCTGTCCCTATTTTCCTTTTTGAGAGCTATATGATGCGGAAGGTTGTGGGTATCATTTTCAATAAGTTTTAAAGCCTCAATGCTGTGGATCGTGCCAGATGTCATAGGCGGAGTCCTCCCGAATGTAAAGACATAGTAAAGCCTCAATGCTGCAGATTAAGACACGTATCAATGTTTAAGTGCTACGGAGATCGCCATGTGTCAGTTTCCTATGTCTCCTGAAGAATGAAAGAGTTTCAAGTGAAATATGTAGACGCTGCCACTTGTTATAGGGTTTGTTGTCTTGAAATGTGTGAAAGCTGCCAAATGTCTTTTTCTGAATAGATGGAGTTATGCCACGATTGTTTGGTAACGACTAATGAGCTCGCAGGAGTGATTGTTGCAGATCTTAAAGATCTTTAAACTTTCAGAAACTCACAGTTCACTCCAGTTTAGTTAGGCCATTGAGATTCGATTGTGCAGACAATCTGGAGCCGATCATGTGCTATAAATATGTAGGTAATCGTCAAAGAAGAGAATTAATAGATAATTTTTGGTTGGAGATAATTTCTATCAGAGATTCAAAAGAGTTCGAGACTTTTTGCTGTGACTAGTAATATCATTTTGCCTTTAGCTTGTTATTCTTGATTCAAAAAGTAAATGTAACTGTGCATGTATCTGTGCCTCTTATATTGCTGGGAAATTAATAAGAAAGACAGAGTGCTATGCCTTGGTTGATATTTTCTATGTCGTTGTGAATTGTCTGTTTGTGAGCCTTTGAACTTATTCATTATATCTGTTTATGTTAATCATGCAACATTTGCTCTTTAACATAACTGAATCTTGAGGGTAGCTTCACCGTGCTAAGTTGAGAGAGATACTTATTATTCAGGCGCATCGCCATAGATAGATTTGTTTTATTGTTTCTGTAATCCTATTAAGTTTCTATCCTTTTCCCCAAAACTCATTTAAAATAGAGAAGAGCCAGCTTCTTTAAAACTGGAGGTTGTTTCAGGTCACAAGTCCCACATTCCTAAAACTTCCCATGTTGGTTTTGGAACCTACGCAATTTTACACATCAACAGTTTTTGGCACGCCTGGTGGGACAATTCTTGAAGTTCTTGTCAAGATTTTATGAGCCAAGGAGTCATATCTGTAGACCTGTAACAAGAGCTCAATCTGTTGTTAATCTAGGCATTCTTTTGCCACCACTGGTAGCTAATCCAAGAAGAAGGGTGAATCAGTTTGTAGCACCACCAAGAGCAAATATGGGAGCACCTATAGCCCCAAGGAATTATGCAAATTGGAACACTGGCAGTCCTCTGATTCTCCCAGTACCACCAGCTACTTGGGATTCCATTCCAGCCAATGCCCTGAAGGCTCTGCTTAAATTTAGTGGGGAAGATTTCATGACACCTAAAGAGCATCTGCAAGATGTATCTGATGTTTGTGAACTGCATGTGATCACTCAACAGAATGTGGCTATAAGGTTGTTAGCAACTTCCTTCAAAGGGAAGGCTCTGGACTGGTATAGATCTTTGACCCCAAATACGATATCCACATGGGATCAGCTTGGTGATGCCTTCTTTGAAAGATTTAAAGAGAAAGGTGATAAATCTTCTTTGCTGCAACAATTGATCACCATCAAAAGGGCACCACAAGAAGCTATGATTGATTTCAATTCAAGGTTTCAAAAGACTTGGGAGAGGATCCCTACCATAGCAAGACCATTACCAAGTATGGCTATTAGCTTTTATCTTAAGGCTCTAAACTCAGATATCTCGGTAATGATTCAGTCCCTTAGAGGTCAGACACTATCAGAAGCTTATGAGTTGGCAGTCAAGGCTAAAAATAACTTAATAGATGCTGGAAAGTTGCCCCCAAGGCCTCCTATGCCCATGTTTCTAGAAATTACCTTACCTCTGCCTCAAGAAGCTCCTAATCCCATAACCTCACCTGTGTCTATGTATTCTTTTCCTTAGCAACCTGCTAAAGTAACTACCCCTGTTCAATTATCTGAGATGGATGATGTCAAGAACATCTTAAGAACCTTCTCAAATGAGATAATTAATCTAAAGAGGCAACATAAACCCTATCCAAAGCCTCCTTATCAAGGTTACCAAGGAAATAGACCTCCCTATCAGCCAAATCAATCTCAAAGCTCTCAAAGGCAAGCTAATCCTCAGCCATCCAACTAGTTGGTCACAATTCCTACACCCTTACAGACTGTTCCTCCTAATCCAAATAGGGAAATTGTTCCAGGGCAAAATAATTATGCAGATGGCACCAATGCTTGGTGTTTTCCTTACAACAATGCCCATATGCCCAGGGACTTCCCCAGAGGAAATTTACAGCAAAAGATAGCAGAACAGAGAGTATCAGAAGGTCAATTTGCAGCCTCTAACACTCTGTCATATCAGTCTCCCGGTGTACAAAATGCAGCCCTGATGGCTTAGATGCAAGGAATGTCTTTACAGCAGGAAGAGGAAATAGCCCCTGAGCATGCTTTATTTTCATGGATTGAAGATGAAGAGTCAGTGTTCTTGAATGAAGCATCTACTTCCAAGAAACCAATGGTCCAATCAGATTACTATACCAGAGGAAAGAGAAGAATGATGGAGCAGCCTGAAATCACTAATAATGAGAGTATGGGAGTACCCCCCCTCCAAGGTCATCAGAATACAGTTTCTAGACAAGAAATACCCCAGTCTATGCATAATCAACTAGCCCCAGGTCAAGTTCAAAAAAAAGGCAAGGTACCCTTATTACTCAAAGGCCCAAGCATTAGGACCTGTCAATATAGTGGATCAGCTAAAAAGCACTCCAGCACACATATCAATTTGGGACATGCTAGCTATTCCTGAGCAGAAGACATTGTTACAAGAAGCTCTGCAGGGCCAAGAGGTGCCTAAACATACTAGTGCCAAAGGAGGACACACTGATAAAGAAAAGCTACAGCTCAAAAATATTGTACCTCTGCAAACAACAGCCTTGTTGAACAAAGCACCTGAGGTAGGTAGATCTAAACCAGATCCCTTTTATTTAACTTTGATAATTGGGAAGAAACTGTTGCATAATGCAATGATAGACTCTGGGACTAGTACTATAGTAATGCCAAAGCAAATAGCAGATGCTTTAAAGATAAAATATGAGCCACTTACTAGAGGAGTTATGCAGTTGGATGGGAAATTAGTGCAAACCATAGGGAAAATTAAACAACTCCCATTGCAACTTTACACTTGCCCTAATATAATTGTGAATCAGGATGTAGTGGTCATAGATATTCCCCCTGTATTTGGCCTATGCCTATCTAGAGATTTTACAGCCAAGATAGGAGGTTACATGTCATTGGATTGGTCACACCTTATTCTAAGAACCAAGTATGGGACAAAGATGAAGATACTATCTGAGCCATTATCAAAAGACTACATCACAAATGAACTAACCCCAAAATTAGAGGCAGCCCATGCTATGATGAATAAAGATGAAAGAATCTTTGTTGAAGAGATAGGCGACTGGACTGAACATGACCAACAGGGGGAAGAGAATAATCAGTTGTTGAATATGATGCAAAGTGACCCCTATGGAAATTATGACTCCACTGGTTTAGGCACTTATGTCATATTTGAAGAAGACCAAGAGATCCCAAATGTTGAAAGGGAAGAACTTAATCAGACACAAGAATCTAAAAAAGACTCAGAAATCTGGACTCTAAATTTTGATGGGGCTAGAAGTAAAAATGGAGCTGGAGCAGGAATTTGCCTTACTGCCCCAAATGGTGAGAAAATTTTAAGAGCCATCCGTTTTCAGTTTGCTTGCACTAATAATGATGCTGAGTATGAATCCTTGGTGCATGGGCTCATGTTAGCCAAGAAAAAGGGAGTTAAGAATCTGATAGTAAAAGGAGATTCAGAATTGGTAGTGAAACAAATCAGAGAAAAAGCAGTAGCCAAAAATGTAAGAATGAGATCCTATAGGCATAGAATTTGGGACCTAATAGATGATTTTGAAGCTTTCAACATTGAAGTAGTCCCGAGAGCCCAAAATTTGGAGGTAGATAGAATGGCATAGATAGGTTCACAGTTTGATCCAGCAACTGATCTATTGGTCAACAATGAGTCAGTCAAAATTATAGTAAGGCCAACTATCCCAGACAATGATGAAAATTGGCAAGTCTTTGAAAATAATTTTCAGGTACTCTCATTTTTGCAATAGTCAGGGGAGTTTGTTGATCAATTGCAACCCAAAATTGAAGAAGCATATGGGGACCAAATTATTCAATTAAAGTCAAATAAGCTTCCTAAAAGATTAATTAACTTAGAAAACTTGTTTGACCCAGAAGATGTAAGCCTGGAAAAGAAAAGGTTTTAAGCAAATAAAGCAGATTATTTTGAAATACAAGTGAGTGAAGGGAGAAAACTAAAGATTGGTAATTCCACAACCCAACAGGAAAGGGAAAGACTAATTGACTTGTGTGAAAGATATGACAGAGTGATAGCCTGAACCTATGAAGACCTTCATGGCTATGATAGGGATATTATCCAGCACACTATAGAACTGACTGAAGGATCTAAACCAGTTAGACAGAAACAAAGGCTAGTGAATCCAAGGATTGAACCTTTAATGGTGGATGAGTTACAGAAGCTCCTAGAATCAAAAATAATTTTTCCAATCAAACACTCAACCTGGGTATCCAATCTAGTGCCAGTCAGGAAAAAGAATGGTGACATAAGGCTCTGTGTAGACCTCAGGGATCTGAATAGAGCATCCCTGAAGGATCACTATCCCCTGCCCTCTATGGAACAAATTTTACAAACTGTGGCTGGATCAGAGAGATTTTTCTTGTTAGATGGTTTCTCTGGATATAATCAGATTTGGTTGGTTGATGAAGACCAACATAAGACTGCGTTCACTACTAAATGGGGAGCATTTGCATATGCCAAGATGCCCTTTGGCCTTTCAAATGCTGGAGCTACTTTCCAAAGGGCCATGGATGTAGCATTTGGAGAGCTCATAAATAAAATCATCTTGATTTATCTTGATGATGTCACTATTTTCTCTAAATATGCTATTGATCATTTTGATCATTTAGAGGCTATTTTTCAGAAGTGTCAAGAATTTGGAATATCTTTGAATCCCAAGAAGTGTATCTTTGCAGTACCTCAGGGAAAGCTTTTAGGACATATAGTTTCAAAGGATGGAGTCTCTATTGATCTAGAGAGAGTTATTGCCATAATGAACCTATCTCTGCCAGTCAATAAGAAAGCAGTTTAGTCTTTCCTAGGAAAGATCAATTTTGTTAGTTGGTTCATATCTGATTTTGCAGGTCTAATTAGACTAATGACACTACTGCTGAAGAAGGACCTAGTTTTCAAATGGACTATAAAAGGGAGACAGGCTTTTGAAGAGGTTAAAAAAGTAATTTCAACAACTCCAGTACTCAGAAAGCCAGACTTTTCTAAGTCTTTTATAATGTATGTGTATGGAGGTGAGTTCAGTGTTGTTGCTGTCTTAACTCAAAAAGATGACTAGCAAGAGGGAGAACACCCAATAGCCTTCTTCTCTAGGACACTCAGGGAATATAAAGCCAGATACAATTTTGTGGAGAAACAGGCATATGCCATGGTCAAATCCCTTAAGAAATTCAAACACATGGTAACAAGGAATAAAATTTTGATATTAGTGGCTCATCCTAGTGTAAGAGAATACATTATGGAGGGAGAGATCACTGAGAAAAGAGAAAACTGGATAACAAAGATCCTTGAATATGATGTGGAGGTCAGACCCACTAAGTTGGTAAGAGGCAAAGGATTGTGCCAATATATGGCCCAAGACATGGAAAAAATAGTGACTGCAGAAACAGAAAGTGACAATGTGTTGAGAATCCAAGAGATTGATCAGAATTCCTAGGTCACAAATAGAATCCAATTTATGAAACATGGGATTTTCCCAAATGAGCTCTCCCAGGATAAGAGGAGGTATTATAGACAACAAGGGTCCTACTTTGTATTAATTGATCATGTTCTTTTTAGAAGAAATACTAATGGCATACTCTTAAGATGCATAGAGAAAGATGAGGCTCAAAGAATATTACATGAGTTGCATCATGGAGTCTCAGGGCGACACTTTTCAACAAGGACCACTGCAATAAAAATAACTCAAGCAGGATACTTCTGGCCTACTTTATTTGTAGACTGTTATCATTTGGTCAAAGAGTGCCATGCCTGTCAGTTCTATATAGGAAAAAGAAGAAATGCAGTAATGCCACTAAGCCCCATAATTGTGGATGAACCCTTTGCCCAATGGGGTCTTGATTTCATTGGGATGATCAATCCAGTGTCAAGTATGGGACACAAATAGATCCTTACAACCACTGATTACTTTACCAGATGGAGTGAAGTAGTGCCACTCAAAGAAGCAATAGAAAAGGTAATACTGGACTTTCTGGAAAGCATTACTACTTGTTTTGGCCCTCCTCGTACCATGATATTAGATAATGCTAAGGCATTTTTGGGAATGAAGATATCAGAGTTTGCAGTAAGGTATGGAATTTATTTGAAAACTTCTTCAAATTATTACCCACAGGGTAATGGTCTGGCAGAGTCTACTAACAAAAACCTAATCAGACTCATTAAGAGGATTGGAACCAATTGTCAAAGAGAGTGGCACAAATTGCTCAATACTACACTATGGGCTGATAGAATTACACCTAAGCAAGTGATAAAGATGTCCCCATATGAGTTGGTCTATGGTAAGCCAGCTGTAATGGCACTGAGCCTGGAGATCCCTGCTTTATAGTTATTGAAACAGATTGAGATCGAAGAGAATGGTCCCATGCAAGTCAACCTTGCTGAATTGCTGGAGGTGCAAGAAAAAAGAGAAAAGGCACATGAGTCACTGATGAAACACCAGAAAATAATCAAAGGTTACTTCGACAAAAAAACTTCAAATCCCCATTTTGAAGTTGGTTCAATAGTGCTCAAATGGGATGAGAGAGCCGCCAAGCCAGGAAGACACAGCAAATTTGAATCACTATGGACCGGTCCTTATAAGGTTTGTTCTTGTAAACAACAAAATTCATTTGAGCTTGAGACCACGGAAGGTGAACCTGAAGAGATTCCTGTGAACGGGATCTATTTGAAGCATTTTACTTAAGCTGTGTCTCCTATGTACTATAGTTAGTTAGTTTCTTTATTGTTTTCCTATTTTCCTGCTTCTTTTTCCCACTTTCCTTTTAAATAAGTGTTCTTTGAACACTTGGCAATGGCACAAGCCCCATGTCTTTTTGGAAATCTCGCATTCACTAGGGTTGTTTCTAATCCCCAAAATTCCTGAAGTACGCACTTTTCGTGGCCACTCTCATAATGTTCTGAGACTCCTTTCCATAGAGATTTTAAAAGATACACTAACAGTTTCCTTGGCATAAATGCCATTTATGAGACTTAATGTTTCATTAAAGCCCCATTAATAGGAGTTAAACCGTAACTGTAGCCCTCATTTTACCCCGTCTCTCTACTTCATTTTCCTGCCAATCCTCTACAAATTTTCATCCCTAGCAAGTGCTTCATAGCTGAGTGTCACCTCTATTTCACAGTTTCTGTTTGTGTAAAAGCTTCTCACATTCTCCCTACGGAATACACTCATGGCTGAGGCACAGTCCTCTCAGCAGGGACTCAGAATATATGAATCAATTGACAGGCTTTTAGCAAGCAAATCATATGCCTCAGCTCCTGCACAGCCTAAGAGACCCTATCCTAGGATGAGAGTTCCTGAAGTAGGTTACTCCGTCGACTCAGCAAAAGTAAAAGATTTCGCAGATGGTATTTTTGACCTAGCCCTTCAAAAATCCACTAAGGCTCTCCGGGAAGGGGCGCACCAGAGATGCATTCAAAAGGTGAAGAGTGGATAGTCTGAGACCTTTGGGATGAGGATTTGGACCTCATAGTTAGCACAGTTCCTGTCCCTAATGTGCACCTTTGCCCCGACCTAATTGATATATGCGTAGAGCATTTCCATGCACCATCAAGCACCATTCAATAGGGTCACTGTATGGTGCAAATTACACCCAAAGCTATAAGAGACATGCTGGTCCTTTATCATGATAAAATGGCCACATTCCCTACTATTGCTAAAATGCAAAAGACATGGTCAAATGTTAACAACCAGCTCAGGTTCCTTAACTCAGAATTGTAGCTAGATGAGGAGAATACTTAGATGCCCACATTGCCCATAGGAAGGGCACAATTCAGCTAGGCCAGTCAAGAAGCACTGTCCATGATATCTTTCATTTTCGGGATGAAGGAAGATAGCACAATCTATGATTGGCAAATTGCAATCATTTTCAGGTTGAAGACGGTGGATAAGTCGTAGGAATACCAACTAGATTTTGTAGAACAAATTGCTTATTCCATGGTTGATCAACTCATCAATTTCAAAGCCACCGGTGTATTTAGGTATTCTGCTTATCTGTTTCATTTGATCTTATACCAGAACCACAATATTTTTGCACCAAATATGCATTTGAACATGTATGACCCAAATTTTTGGCAAAATAGAACAATCCCTATGTCTGCATGGACACATGTGCTATCTGAGGCATCGGACCCTTATGAGTTCTGGGAACTCTTTGTTGCTCCTGCCTTTTGCCATCTAAGCCTTAAACTTGTAGAAAACATGTTGACACCGAGCATTAAGGGTTTCATGACAAACTACCCAATCCCATGTGACTATTTCTTTGGGTCTCAACATACTATCATTAGGGTTCATGGCTTCAACGAAGAACCAATATTGTTACCCAAGATTTTGACTCCTAGGTTAGCATTTCTAGAAGTCACCTGGCAGGTGTCCATGGTCGATAATGAGTATGACACCAAGAGGAAGAAGAAGAAAATATATGATATTCCCTGGGTTAGAAAGAATATGGCCCTAGAGGTTAGGGACGCAGAACACCTGTTGCTAAGGAAGCTTGATGTCTTGGGTTTCCTTATTATTGAAGACAAATGGAAGTACAACCCAACTAGCTTTATAGCCTCCTGGGTTAAAACCAACAAAGTTGGAGCCAAAGTAGCGCACGAAGGTCATCCCTTTTGGGAAGACAGAAGAAACCCTAAGGAAGATACCCCAGACCTATACGTGGAACTGGCAGATTTGCCTTATGAGGGTCCCAGGCCATGGGAGACCTTTTATGTTAAATAAAGGGCCTATGACCCTAAGATTAGAATGGGCATTGGATTGAAGAAAGCTTTGTTGAAAGACAGGGAATGGAAACCAGACAAAATAGAGGCATATTGGAAGTACAGACAAGAAATTTTTGAGTTGACTCACTCTTTTGGCAAGGTTGACATAGATGAAAAATGAGAGTCTATCTGGGACGAGTGGCATCCCTCTCCAGTTTCTAGCCCTGATACAAGCAGAATCCACAAGAAGGGTGAGGAGTCTGAAGAGGAGGCTGAGTCAACTCATGCAAAGCGAGCTACAGGACTTGCCTCATCAACAGCTCCTGTATCTCCCTGGCCCCAATCTCTTAGTACTCTAGAGAAGCAAAAGGGTGTAGTGTCATCACCACCTATAGGGACTCCATCAGTTTCAGCTATTGGAGCTTCTACTTTTGTATCATTACCAACATCAGTAGGGGTAAACGTGGTAGAGGGAAAATTAGCAGAAGAAGAGACAGGAGAAAGGCTGAAGAAGCATAGAAAGTTGAACCTACCACCAGAGTCAAATGAAGAAGCAGAGCCTCTACAACAGCAACTACCAGTAACATCTGCCGTTGCTCAGATAAGTGTTTCTCCTCCTTCTTTCTCTCATTCTCTTTCTTCTACCATAGGGGTGGCAATCCCAACTGGCCAATCATTATCTCCTGCCACCTCTGTTGTGCCTATATCTACTCTTGCCCCACCCCCTAATCCTCAGGCCATGTCTCCACAGGCCACCTCATTGCCATTGTTTTCCCCCTTAGTACTAAAGAGAGCCACTCCCCAAGTTGATCCTAGCCAACATTTGGCTATTCCTTATGGTTTACCTCAGGGCTACCCCTTTGCTGGAGGGTATATTGCCTCTCCTCCCACTTTCCAAGCTCATGTTGATACTGCTAAGAAGGCTAGAGAAGCCCGGATGGACAAGAAAAGAAAGAAAGAAAATAAGAGCCTAGCAGTTCCACATATGAGGGCACTCTTTGACCCAATCCAACAACAGTTGACTATCATGCATTTGTCCCCAAATGTGACAAAGCCAAATGAGCAGATGCAACCTCAGGACTATGCAATGAATGCAATGGCCATGGATATGTCACTATTCAGACCACAAGATAGGGTCAAGCTGCTCAATGAAACCACTTCTGCTATAGCAACTGATTATTTGAAAGTGTCAAAGAAGCTACAGAAGGTTGAAAAAGACTTGGTACAAGAGAAGACAAATAGTAGCAACCTTGCTACAGAGTTGAAGTTAAAGAAAGATAAAATAGAGGATCTAAATAAATAGTTGTAAAATACTGTTTCCTATCAAATTCATCAAGTGATAGTGGCACAAAATGCTTCTCTAAAGCTGGAGCTGGCATAGGAAAAGGCTACAGTAATTGTTATGAGGCAAGAAAAAGCCACCTTGGAAAAGAAGTATCAAGAAAAGATGCAATAGGCTACACAAATACAACAAAAGCTGTTGAGTGAACAAAATACTACTGCTGCAATATAGGCCCAACTCCAAGTTGAACAATAAACGAAAAAATAGTTGACACTTGAGTTGGCTAATAGACCACAAAATGCTAGAGTTATGAATCTAGTTAAGGAGCCATATGTGTCAGTGTGGAAAAGGATATCTAAAGAGATTATTCAGCTCAGACCCTCCTTGACATTCCTGTTAAATACCCAGCAATTATGTGAGAAAGTGGAAACTTCAATTCAAGCCATTTTATCTACTGTTTCCCTGAGAGTCTCTGATTCTCAATTGTTGCTCAAGAAACTATATGATACGATTGATGAAACACATCAGCAGCAGGAATCAGTGACAGGATGGTAGCCGCAAAAAGGGTCAATGAAGTTCTCAGTTGTAATGCAGCTGCTACAAATTGCTAGGAGCTCCTGGATGTTGTCAAAGAGGGCGTCAAAGAGATGAAGAGACACATTGAAGGCTTGGTGCAGCTGGGTCTTCCCTCACCTTTTCCAGATAATAGCACTGTTTTGATGATAGATGATATTAAGACTCTGCTGTTGACAAAGCAAAATGATCAATCAATTTTTCAAGGTTTAACAGATTCTTCATCAGTATAGGAGGTAGAAGCCGTATTGATCCCAATGGCCCAACTTGAATTCCAATTGAAGGCCGCAGTTCAGGTTTTGCAGAAGTTTTCACATAAGGACATTATTAACCTTAATTTTGCTTTCCAAGATTTGCAGAATAAGTAGGGACTTTCTGACTCTTAATGGTCTGGTTATCAGACAGCTTTGCAGAATCTATAATCCTTGTATTTTTTTTTTATACACATTCTTTTGCCACATTTTTGGATTCTTTTTGAGTAGGCTCAAAAGTCCTCGGGGTCGCCAAGAACTCTAGAGTTAAATACTCTACATTTTGTTTCAGTTACAGCACATCAGCGGGTTATAGTGGGTTTCAGTTTTTGCCTCTGCAAGTGTTCTTGTGAAAGTTTTTGCATTTTCGCAAGGGTTTCTTTTGCCAAAGTCTCAGAGTAGCGTGGAACTTGACAAGTGTCGAGCCTCAGTGGTAGCTGCACTTTTGTTTCTATGTTATAACTTTAACACGGATCGTGACACGTGGTGGAAGCTATTTCAATATTGTCTAAAGTAACTAGCCGCGAAACTTTCCAAGTGGCAGTATTTGCTTGAGTTTCAAAGTTTCTTTAAAAGTTTTTGTATATGATGCGGAATGATCCATGTGTCTTTCACACTGCTGCAGAGCTTGACATGTGTCAGCCTCCGCGTTATGTTGGTTCTTATGTTTTGCTGTTCAGTAAGGTTTCTCAAATGATGCGGATGGCGACAAGTGGCAGTCTCCGCACAAGTTTCAGTATAGAGCTTAAGTGAGGTGGAAGGTGCCACGTGGTGGATATGGTCCCAAGACGTAAAGTTTCTGTCTCTTTCTTCAGTTTATTGAATGTTTCTTAAAACAGGTGGAAAGCGCCAAGTGGCAGTATCCGCATAAGTCTCAAAAGTGATTTATAAATGTTTCTCAAGTTAGGAAGAAAGTGCCATGTGTCTGCATTCGCATGATTTTCAGGAGAGTTTCTAATGTTTCAAAAAGAGCACGGAAGGTGCCACGTACCAAGTTCATAGTTGTGGCGGAAGGTGCCACCTATCCCTATTTTCCTTTTTGAAAGCTATATGATGTGGAAGTTTGTGGGTCCCATTTTCACTAAGTTTTAAAGCCTCAATGCTGCGGATCGTGTCAGATGTCACAAGCGGAGCCCTCCCAAATGTAAAGACACAGTAAAGCCTCAATGCTACGGATTAAGACATGTATCAATTTTTAAGTGCTGCAGAGATCGCCATGTGTCAATTTCATGTGTCTCCTGAAGAATGAAAGAGTTTCAAGTGAAATATGCAGACGCTGCCACCTGTTATAGGGTTTGTTGTCTTGAAATGTGCGGAAGCCGCCAAACGTCTTTTTCTAAATAGATGGAGTTATGCCATGACTGTTTGGTAACGACTAATGAGCTCGCAGAAGGAGTGACTATTATAGATCTTAAAGATCTTTAAACTTTCAGAAACTCACAGTTCACTCCAGTTCGGTTAGGCCATTGAGATTTCATTATGCAGACAATTTGGAGCCGATCCTGTGCTATAAATATGTAACATTGGTAATCATCAAAGAAGAGAATTAATAGACAATTTTTGGCTGGAGATATTTTCTAACAGAGATTCAAAAGAGTTTGAGACTTTTTACTGTGACTAGTAATATCATTTTGTCTTTAGTTTGTTATTCTTGATTCAGAAAGTAAATGTAACTGTGCATGTATCTGTGCCTCTTATATTGTTGGGAAATTAATAAGAAAGATAGAGTGCTATGCCTTGGTTGATATTTTCTATGTCGTTGTGAATTGTCTGTTTGTGAGCCTTTGAACTTATTCATTATATCTGTTTATGTTAATCATGCAACATTTTCTCTTTAACATAATTGAATCTTGAGGGTAGCTTCACCATGCTAAGTTGAGAGAGATACTTATTATTCAGGCGCATCGCCATAGATAGATTTGTTTTATTGTTTCTGTAATCCTGTTAAGTTTCTATCCTTTTCCCCAAAACTCATTTAAAATAGAGAAGAGCCAGCTTCTTTAAAATCTGGAGGTTGTTTCAGGTCGCAAGTCCCACATTCCTGAAACTTCCCATGTTGGTGTTGGAACCTGCGCAATTTTACACATCAACAGTTACTTAAAAAAAATGGGGACATGACAGCCCTCCCTTCCTGACATTGCTTGTCCCCAAGCAATGGGAAGAAAAAGTGAAGCCAATCAATCCCTGGATCCCAAACCCAGTGAGGCTCCTCAAGCATGCTTAATGCATCCCTTCAAGGTTACTGACGAAGAATATCCTAGGACCGCTTTTGCTATCGCACCATATTGAATCCATCTTGCTGTCATGAATTAGAACAACAATACAGGTGATGTCAAAAATGTCATTGAACCAATGCAAATCAAAGTAATGCATCTTATACTCCATGTCCAACCAATAGACATGCCTCCACACACTCCCAAGAAACTGAATAGCTGATGTAGGCCATGAACAATCAAGAGGTGCAATGTCATTCCAACTAGGGCAGTCACTAAACCATGATGAATCTATGAATATGAAGTCACCGATCAAAAGATAATCAGCTGCCATATCATGAGGAATAGCTGATACACCCAATTGTGTAGTGTAGCTATCATCAATACTCACCAAAGTTAACTCTTGAGTGGCTGGTCCACTAAGAGTGTTATCAACAACATCATTAACCCATGGAAAATAAACTATCAAATCAAACAAACAAACATCATCAACACATGAGTGGGCTGATTTAGTTTACCAAATGGAACTAATGCATCAAACAAAACTAAATCATCTTCATCACCATTGTGATATTCATGCACATCATCATTGGCTTCCCCAAAGATATCAAATAGAGTTGATTGCAAAGGAATAGGACTGCTGCCCTCAAACAAATCAGGGATTATATCATGCCATTCAATTTCATGATCAAAATTTGCCATCTCATTAGAATGACCAACAATGACATCATGCCATTTTTCTTCATTAAAGGCTATCCCAAAACAAGAAACTCCATATGTATAACCTATGCTTGTATGAAACCATTCATGACTCATAGTGATCATATACTTAACTGTTATTTGATGAGGTAAAGTATACTTGAGGGATTTCATAACAACTTGTTTGCCATCATGTTTGAAAGTCAACTCCATAACTTGTAGATCATGCATAACTCTTTGCAAAGAATGTAACCATTGCAAACCAAGCACAATTTCATTATCCTTCAAATCAAGAACATAGAAGTCATCACAAAGAGTGTACTCACCAAATTTGATACTAAGCTTGCTCACTTTCTTCTTGCAAAGAATAGTAAGTCCACCTATTGTAGTTACATCAAATCCCTCAAAATCATCACAAAACAAACCCCTTTTGTTCACCAAACGCTCATCAATGTAATTGTGTGAAGCTCCACTATCAAGAAGTGCCAAAATTTTTCAACCAAACAATGTGCCCTCATAGATGAATGGATTGTAGCTTAGAGCTCTTGAAAGATAAGAGATCCTAGAACTTTTGTTATCATCAATTGTAAGTTCTAGTGTTGGCTGTTTATCATCATCATCCTCATCAAGTACCTCTATGTAATGCACCTTGCCTTTCCCAAGGCACCTATGACCAATCTCCCAAGGTTGTTTGTAATTTAAGCACAACTTTTTCCTTCTCAATTCATCTCTTTCCTCATAACTCATCTTGGATGTAGTACCTTTGTCATTCTTTTTGGGAATGGGCTGCTCTTGGGATTGTTGACTTGCATGCTCATATTTGAAATTCTTCCTTTGTTGTTGAAATGGTGTGGGATAGGTGTCAAGATCTAATGCAAGCTCTATAGCCTCATCCAATGTTTTAGGCTTATGTACCTTCACAAATTCTCTCATTCTATCATTCAAACCTTCAACAAATAACATAGTCACTCTTCTTTCTGGCATTTCAGGAACCATAACAACAATCTTATGAAATTCATTGATGTAGGAGTTTACTTTACCAACCTATTTCAACTGTGCCAATTCCCTGTAGTAGACTTCTATGTCCTTCCTGTCAAACCTATTGATGAGCCTACAAGTGAACTCATCATATGAGGTAACCATATCATGTCTTTGTGACACAAGTCCATGATGCCACTAATTGTAAGCCAAGCCCTCCAAATGCATAGTAGCAAAGTGTATGGCCTTTTCTTCACTCAAATGTTTGAGTGTAAGAAAGGTATCAAGCTTATGAATGCATGCTCTAGCACTTATCTTACCACCGACATTAAAATTTGGTAAAGGAACCTTATTCAATGCCTCTTTGTACTCCTTAGATTCCTTCTTTTTTGGTTTTTGCTCCTTTTTCTTCGTGTTCTTTTCACTCCTTTGGAACATGAATTGATTGAAGTTTAGGTCTCGCCTAACATTAGGTGGAAGTATACAATATTCATCATGTGCAACCATAATATTGTCCATGAGATTAACATTTACCTCCTCATCCTCTGAAGATGTTTCCTTAATCATTGGCTCAAATCTTGGACGAAGTGGTCTATCATCAACTGTTGTGGTTGCTCTACCTGTAGGAGTAGGAGTTGGCTCTCTGTGTATGTCTCCTTGTATCTCTACTTGTATCTAAATCTACTCTACCTGCAATGCTAGTTCTCCCACTACTTACACTCCTTGATCTCCTAGAATGTGTATCTCTTTCCCTATCATAAAAAGTGTCCAAACTATTTTGAAATTGCTGAAGCATCTATTGCATAAACTATTGTTGTTGTTGAGCAAAAGTAGTCAAGAAGTCCTCAACATTTGGCTGACCTTGTTCCCTTCTAGGGCTTTCATTACTACTATTACCACTATTACCAACTCCTTTGGCCATGATTGATTAAGTAGCTATGTTAACCTCTCCTTGTTGGGCTTGTCTAGCTATCCTCCTTGTATTATACATGTGTGGGTCAACTTCTATTGGATTCATAACCCAAAGGCTAGCAGAATCTTGGCTTTGATACCACTGTAATATCCCTAACTGGATATTAGCTAAAATCTGATCGATACTTGTTATCTGATTTGCAAATTGAGTTTTCTATATATGTTGATTATAAACTAAATATCAAAATTGCAAATGATAACAAAACCAGTTGGCTGTGACAACTCACAAATTAGATTTATAGATAGAAATAGACGTTTCAAATTAAAGATTTGAAAATAGATATAGTTGATACACAGTTGCATATTTTCTGAGAATGCAATTTATGAATTAAGACTTCTCATACCAATAATGTTCTCAGTTTTTAGCAGTTGAATGGAACAGTATGAAGGATTTGCTATCTTGTTGATCTCTGATGTAGCTTAATTGTTTTGTCTCTGTCTTGGATATGTAGATCACTATCTAATAGATGCCAGACTCTTGTGAATAGCTGTGATTCCTTTATTTGTGTTTTGTCTAGCTGCATCACACTTCATGCCCACTTCTCTCCTTCCCAATGGATTCCATGACTTGGCTACTACTCATGCAACTCGAATACTTCCTTCATTGAAAGTGACCAACTATAATATAATTCCTTTAAACACGAATTTGCTAGATTATATATATTGAACCTTTGTTGTAAATAATCTTCAAACCATATGATATGACTCTCTCATTCAAAGCTCATGATTCCTCTATCGGTGGCACCACTTTCAACTATCAACTATGGTGTTAATTGCTTCCTTCAACCTTAATATGATGTTTGGCACTTTTATGAACAAATTGTAATATGAAACTAATGATATTGATCTGGCTCTTAGAGAGAGTCCTGTATCTGTCCCGAGTCCTCCCAATACCCAGTGCTCTCAATGTCAGCGATCTCCTAAGGATCCACCATCAAATGATGCATAGCACTTTATGTTATCGTTGTTGTTGTGTGTGAAATTCTAAAGTATAGACAATACCAGTGACTCCATGTAATATTGGTGAAGAGGTCTCCAACTGGTGCGCTTGTGAAGACTGCAAATTTGATGCTCAATGAGAAAAGCTCTTCCATGATCAGCCTTGTAATGCCTCCCATC
Source organism: Cunninghamia lanceolata (assembly GCA_027924645.1). Lineage (NCBI taxonomy): Eukaryota > Viridiplantae > Streptophyta > Pinopsida > Cupressales > Cupressaceae > Cunninghamia > Cunninghamia lanceolata. Next base: position 661,831 of record BSBN01000481.1, on the reverse strand, counting down.
TGTCAATGATGTTCTATGGTAATGAATGCTAATCAATTCCTTTAAAATCCAAGATCTACAGTTTTAGATTGTAATGACGACTCCTCCATATGAAGCGTACCAATTTTCTAAAATCATAAATAAACTTTTAAATATGAGGCAAATATTGAAACAAACACCAGAGATATAAGTATATAAATATCGATACAAAATAGACAAATTTATATTGATTAATCAATCAATAAATTTGTCATAAAAATCCTTTGCATAAACAGATATATCATTCAACCAACATAATCATTATTCCACTATTTGCATACAAAAGATCTTCAAATAATTGATAATGGTCTCCAACCAATTATCAATTTATTCAGCAAATAGTTCAAACTCAAGACACAATGAAGCTCAGTTGTGAAATCTGAAATGATTTCACCTCAACAATTCACCATGGGGTCATCTCCTTGGCTTAGCAAATGCAAGGGGCCATCATCTTGACAACAGCTGAATAAAACTTGACAAAAGTCATAAAGACAAAACAAAAACATACAGACATACATGCCCAACAATAACTCTAAACAACCCTTTTAAAACTTTCATCAATTAGGATAGGCCCTAATTTTATTAAATGAAAGTTTTTATGTACATAATCACACCTTACAATATTAAATGCTTTTACACACTAACTTTTTAAATGCTTGTTTTTGTGTACACCTAAAACTTTTTAATAAAGTGTTTTAATACTGACTTAAGTAACTTAAATAAAATATTAATTTTATAAAGCAAATAAAAATACTTTATAAAAATGCTGATAAGGGCATGGTTGGGTGGTTAAGTCACTTAGTTGTAGTGACGGCCACCAAAGTTCAAACCTCTGTTGGGCCAACGAGTTCGCAGGCTTTATGCCTTCGCTAGGCCAACAAGCTCGCAGGTTCGAAGTGTTCTTTCTAGGGGATAAGGTCCCCCGTGTTGTGGCCTCACCATTTCATTGCTTCGGGCAAAAACATTCGTGTGTAGCTGGAGGGCATGTTGCACCAACATCGGCAGTCATGTTAAAAAGTTTACCAGGCGCATTATCTTTTAAAAAAATACTTTATAAAATGAATTTACAATTATAATATTTTAAGTTACTTCAAAAAAATGGGGACATGACAACATATTTGTACTTACGGGTCCAAAAAAACTCACACACACAACTATCCTCTACCCAACAGAAATCCTGGAAGATGCACCTCTCAAAACCCCCTCTACCCACTTTCACACTATGGAGGAAGTTTGTAGACCTTCTACCCATCTTTCATCTCTATTGCAGGACAACCAACATGTCTCACACAAATTCAATTCTCTTGACTCTCTATAGTTACATAAAAAGTTTTTGCACCTCAACAAATTCCCAACAAGCAAACCCAGCTTTGATACCATTTGATGTAGTCAAGATTATTGGTCTTATCAAAGAACCCAATCTTGTAGCCAGACAATAATATCCACAATCACAAAACAAATTTTGCAAAATAATAACTTCAATCTAAAATTTTATTCATAACATAATGTTACATACATTCGTTGCAACATTAAATGAGAAATACAAAATTTACAATATTCAATTCAGTCTCTTCTTCTTCTTCAGTAATGATGCTTTCTCCTCAAAGCATCCACAAACTAGCCTGAAGAGCCCTCCCTTATTCTTTATTAAATAAATCCTTCGAAAACTTCCACCCTTCTTGACAAAACACCTCCATTGTCTTATATACCTCGCAGCTTGAGAAGTTGAACCGCTCCAAATGTTAACAGTTACCAAAACTAAATATTGTCTTGGGTCAAATTATGACTTCATTATAACGGTTCAACAAATTTTAAACATGTTAGCACAAGAACACAACTTTGAATCCATGTGTCTCAAGCAAAGCTACACCACTACACAAGGAGACTTCCTCAATGACGAGTTAGCACAAGAGCGCAACTTTAAATTGTTACACCTTGAACAAAGCTACACCCATGCACAAGGAGACTTCCTCAATGATGAGTTAGTGTGGGAGTGCAACTTCAAACTCTTATGCCTTGAACAAAGTTGTGCAATCTAATCAGTCAATGGCTTCCTCATGTACCCGAGAACTTCTTTATCAATCAAAATTTGATTTGAAATGTATATCAACGCTCATGCTAATCTTTGAACCTTCCTTTATAAAGCATTTTTTGTGAATCATTGATTTGGTGAACTTTAGAACTTTCAAACTCTTCCTCTGCAAAGCCTTTTCTGCGAATTAACACAAGTCGATGAACCTTTGACTCTTCTTCTTCGGTAAAATGTGGAGTTCACAAACCTTGAATTTTGCCAAAAAGAAAAGAGAGCTAAGTTTGTTCAAATAAATATGTTCATGAACTTGGACAAGTGCTGAAAATGAAGATAAGACAATTTCTTTGGTAAAATCATGAGTTCACAAACCTGAAAAGTTGTCAAAGATAGAAAATGAACTAAGTCTTTTGGCGAACTAGTCTTTTGATAAACAAGTCTTTCATTGAACTAAGGAGTTTGTGAACCTGAAGTTTTGCTGAAAATGGAGAGAAACTAGGTGTTTCAGTGAAATAAAAGGTTTGCGAACGTTGGATTGTGCCAAAATGTTCCAGCTTCACCAAAATTTCTTCAAATTACATGAAATTAAAACTGTAAATACCTTGTAATCTCTTCTTTAAGATGATGTCTTTCATTTGACCAAATTGAATATGAAAAATCCTCTTGAAGCAAAACTACCAAAAACCAACAGAAACACAACAAAACTGAACTGAAATTGAAATAAAAAACCTAAAATATTTTTGGTTCATGCAAGATTGTCCGTGGCCCTAGATGCTCCTGCATTAGAGAGAGAGAAATCAACTTTAAATAGGGGTTTTCAAAATGTGAGATATGAAATCTAATGATTAAGTTATTAACCAAGAGAAGTGGTAGGAGTTGTTCAAGAGAAGTGACAAGTGGTATATACTTTCTTTTCTCTAGTTCATTTGACAAGATAAGAAAACAATTCTCTAGATAAGTTTCACAGGTGGAATCAATTAAAGAGGAGGAGGAGAAGAAGTACCACTAAATCATGTGCGTAATTGGTCAACTTCAACAAACCCCATAATTAGGTAAAAAAATAAGTGTGGTGAGTAAAAAGTAGCTTATCTTGGATATGAGGTAAAAAATACAAAGATAGTGATGAGGGTTTGAAAAAAATGGAGGAATGAAAGTTGTGGTAAAACTAGGGTTTAGAAGATAGAAGATTAGGGTGTGAGATGAAAATAAAAGATCATTTAATGACATTAAAAATGGGGTAGAATGGTTGTGATGGAGAGAGAGATGGTATAGGGTAGAGAATCTATGGGGCAAGTGCAAAAAGATGGGGGGCCAAAAAGGGGTCTTAAGTGGCCACTTTTTTTTTGAAATCAGGAAATGCTGGCCTTGGATGAGAAATTGAGCATAGTTACACTCTAAATTTGGAGATGCAACCAAAACAATGTTCATAGTGCTCTGAGTCTACTTTCTAAACTACTATTTTTTTTTGAAAATGGTATAGATTAAGGGGTTCAAAAGAGGAAGCCACAGAAATTGGTGTTGTTTCTGTAAAAAAAAAAAAACATAACATAGCATTTTTTGTGGCTCCCTCAAAAGGTCAACTTTTTCTTGGTATTTTTAAAATCGCTTCAGTGAGAAATTATTTAACATGTAGTTTATGCCTGATTTTTCTGATAATTTTTTGATGAATATTTGATTTTTTACTAATTTTCAAAGTGGACACGTCCTAAAAAATAGAATTTTGGCCGTGCTACCCCTATAAATTTTGAAAACTAATTGAAAATCATTTTTATTAATATGTGTAGAATGGAGTCTAGTTTCTAAATATGTAACTTTTTTAAAATTTCAATGAATGGTTAATTTACAATGAAAAAAAGACCAAATAGTGGTTTTTGCCCAAAAACAGACACAAACAAAAGAAATTAAAGATGAAAGGCTTAACATTGTCAAAATGTGAAAAAATTACATCGTTAAATAGTTAAGAGAAAGCCTAACATTACCTAGGTGTTTGATTTGTTTGACCTTGAAACACATGCAAATATGAGGGTTAGCACGAACGAAATTATGTGAAATCCTGTAGAATATGCAAAAACACATCTCTGGACAATAGGAAGGCACTCCAAGCCTTTGGGTTGGAAATCCAAAGCAAATCCCAAGCCTAAGGCTTGGGATTCCCAAAGCAAAACATAACAGGAGCACGTTATAATGCACTCACATTATGTTGTATTTTGTATTTTTTCCTTTTTTGCAAAAGTTTGCTCAATGTTTGTCATGTTTGACATAACACACTCGCGTTATGACCCCCTTGGATATTTTTATGTTCAAGGTTATTAATCATGTATGTATGTATGCCTATATGTATGTATGTATACTTATATGTATGTATGTATGTATCTATGTATGCCTATATGTATGTATCTATGTATGTATAGTGTCAAGGGTAGAGGATGGTAGAGATGGGGGTGAGGTAGATAGGGGAGGAGAGGGGTGGATAAGGGTTGAGGGTTTAAGGTCAAGAGGGATTAGGGTTTAGGGTTGAGGGATTAAGGTTTAAGGCTGAGGGTTGAGGGTTTAGGGATAGGATTTAGAGTTTAGGGATAAGGGATTAGAGTTTAGGACCTTGAGGGATTAGGGTTTAGGGTTGAGGCTTTAGGGATAGAGTTTAGGGTTGAGGGTCGAGGGATTAGGGATAGGGTTTAGGGTTGAGGGATTAGGGTTTAAGGTATAGTGTTGAGGGTTGAGGGTTTAGGGATAGGGTTTAGAATTTAAGGTTTAAGTGTTGAGGGTTGAGGATTTAAGGATAGGGTTTATGGTTTAGGGATTAGGGATTAGGGTTTAGGGTTAAGTGATTAGGGTTTAGGGTTTAGGGATGTACACTTAAGGGGTACCATAAATAAACTAGAATTTAGGTAGGGTTAGGAAAATTTTGTGAATCATCATGGGCTGGAGATTGGAGATTTTGTTGTGTTCAAGTACATATCCAAGTCATAATTTAAGGTTAAGATATTTCAAAGAATAGGGTGTGTGAAAAACATCAATGCTCTTTGGCTTATGAATACCAACATTGATACAGATAAAAAATGCCCTTCTTCTAACAGAGAATACAGTTCAAGTTAATCAATGGACAACAAGTTATTGAATGAGTTGGTTTAATGGGTGTGCCTCCTTCTTCAAAGTTATGGTTGGAGACTTTACACAAAAACTGGTAACTCTATACATTATTTTTCATTCTTTTATTTTCTGTACACTGTTAAGAACTTGTAAAATCTTATTGTGTAATGTGTTTATGGCAGCGCATTCCTTCTACATTTGTTTCACAGTTTATAGAAAATATAGATGAACATATGGTGTTGCAAGGCCCAGGTGGGTAGAAGTGGGATGTACAATTAGGGGGTACCATAAATAATCTAGAATTTAGGTAGGGTTGGGAAAATTTTGTGAATTATCATGGGATAGAGATTGGAGATTTTGTTGTGTTCAAGTACATATCCAAGTCATATTTTAAGGTTAAGATATTTCAAAGAATAGGGTGTGTGAAAACATCAATGCTCTTTAGCTTATGAATACCAACATTGATACAGATAAAAGATGCCCTTCTTCTAACAGAGGATGCAGTTCAAGTCAACTCATCATGGGTTAGAGATTGGAGATTTTTGTACATGTTCAAGTACATATCTAAGTAATATTTTAAGGTTAAGATATTTCAAAGAATATGGTGTGTGAAAAACATCAATGCTCTTCAGCTTATGAATACCAACATTGATACAGATAAAAGATGCCCTTCTTCTAATAGAAGATTGAGTTCAAGTCAAAAAATGGGTAGCAAGTTGCTGATTGAATTGGTTTAATGGGCGTGCCTCCTTCTTCAAAGTTATGCTTGGATACATTATTTTTCATTCTTTTATTTCCTTTACACTGTTAAGAACTTGTAAAATCTAACTGTGTAATGTGTTTATGGCAGCACATTCCTCCTGCATTTGTTTCACAGTTTATAGACAACACAGACAAAGATATGGTGTTGCAAGGCCCAGGTGGGTAGAAATGGGATGTGCAATTAGGGGGTACCATAAATAAACTAGAATTTAGGCAAGGTTGGGAAAATTTTGTGAATCATCATGGGCTGGAGATTAGAGATTTTGTTGTGTTAAAGTACATATCCAAGTCATATTTTAAGGTTAAGATATTTTAAAGAACAGGGTGTGTGAAAAACATCAATGCTCTTTAGCTTATGAATACCAACATTGATACAGATAAAAGATGCCCTTCTTCTAACAGAGGATGCGGTTCAAGTCAACTCATCATGGGCTGGAGATTAGAGATTTGCTTACATGTTCAAGTACATATCCAAGTCTTATTTTAAGGTTAAGATATTTCAAAGAATAGGGTGTGTGAAAAACATCAATGCTCTTCAGCTTATGAATACCAACATTGATACAGATAAAAGATGCCCTTCTTCTAACAGAGGATGCAGTTCAAGTCAACTCATCATGGGCTAGAGATTGGAGATTTTGTTACATGTTCAAGTACATATCCATGTCATATTTTAAGGTTAAGATATTTCAAAGAATAGGGTGTGTGAAAAACATCAATGCTCTTCAGCTTATGAATACCAACATTGCTACAAATAAAAGATGCCCTTCTTCTAATAGAGGATGTAGTTCAAGTCAACTCATCATGGGCTGGAAATTGAAGATTTTGTTACATGTTCAAGTACATATCCAAGTCATATTTTAAGGTTAAGATATTTCAAAGAACAGTGTGTGTGAAAAACATCAATGCTCTTCAGCTTATGAATACCAACATTGATACAAATAAAAGATGCCCTTCTTCTAATAGAGGATGTAGTTCAAGTCAACCAATGGGCAACAAGTTGTTGATTGAATTGGTTTAATGGGCGTGCCTCCTTCTTCAAAGTTATGCTTGGAGACTTTACACAAAAATTGGTAACTCTATACATTATTTTTCATTCTTTTATTTCCTTTACACTATTAAGAACTTGTAAAATCTAATTGTGTAATGTGTTTATGGCAGCGCATTCCTCCTGCATTTGTTTCACAATTTATAAACAACACAGACGAACATACGGTGTTGCAAGGCCCAGGTGGGCAAGAGTGGGATGTACAATTAGGGGGTACCATAAATAAACTGGAATTTAGGAAGGATTGAAAAAATTTTGTCAATCATCATGGTCTGGAGATTGGAGGTTTCACTATGTTCAAGTACATATCCAAGTCTTATTTTAAGGTTAAGATATTTCAAAGAACAGGGTGTGTGAAAAAGATCAATGCTCTTCAGCTTATGAATACTAACATTCATACAAATAAAAAATGCCCTTCTTCTAACAGAGGATGCAGTTCAAGTCAACCAATAGGTAGCAAGTTGCTAATTGAATTGGTTTCTGATGAAGAAAATAATGTTGTTGAAGTAATGGAAGAAAATCAAAATTGTAAGTCTAATTTAATTTATTTCAACTTTCAAAGAAGGCATTTGAATTGTAGCTTTACCTGGAGGATTGGTATAACAAAAACTTAATTATGTTACATGCCTTTCTTTGAAGAACCCTAGACATTATGGACCTTATCATCTAGAAAAGCACATGACAGTGAACTCTGCCCCACCTTTCAAATCAGATATTTACCTTTTTATTCAATGAAAATGAAGTCATGGAATGTAAACAACCATGCATACTAGTAAGATCAAATTCTCTGCCTTCTATTCTTATTACTCTTACTTTATTAAGAGAAGAGTGTAAAAAAGAATGGGTAAATAATTGTAAGCTAGCATAAGGCAAAGCAGTTTTGTTATTACATTTTTCTGAGGGATCTCTAATAGTCTAATATAATGCAGTCTTCTATAATATGAACATCTACATTTGTGTGAATGCTAAGCTTTAATAGTAGAGTATTAAATCAATGCAATCAACTATTTATTGGGTTAAAATAACTTAGTTTTTTAATGGTTTGGGAATGCAAGAGTTGCCAAAAATAGGTGAATTTCCTTTACAATTACCAAGAGAAAAAAGTTTAGTAGTTCTTGTGGATAGAGCCAGTAAACAATGGGAGATTATTTCCTTGTTTCATAACAATATACCTGCCCTAAGTGCGGGGTGGGCATATTTTGTATGCCATAATATCAAGGAGATGTTTGCATCTTTGAGTAGGTGGACATCAAGAAACATAGATTTATGTTTAGAGTTCATATAGATCGAAAGATAAAATAAGGATCCTTTTGAAAGAACTTCTAGGAGGCAAAAGATAGGCCAAAGATAAAAGGAGAAAATTATATACAAGAAAAAATCTTGATAAGGATTGTAATATTTTTTCTAAAACAAACAAAAATTAGTTAATTAAAAATAGAAAATCAAGAAAGAACCAGTACTAAAATGTATAGTTATTGATATCTAAAATGTATAGTTACTAATATATCTATTTTTAAAAGACTAATTGATTTTTATGGCCAAAGTTGTTTATTTTATCTAGTTAATGGTTTTAATTACACCTAGGTTATACATTGGGAGCAGATGTGTGCACATTTTTATGGCCCCGATTGAAATTCAAGTAAATTGGTGGAGAGAGTATGCTGATCTTTTAAAAAAATCTTAATAAAAAAATGTTTACTTAATGTTGACTAGGGGTTTTGATTTCAACCATTCATTGCCCACTGTGGATGTACCCCAATGCAAAGCTTTTCTCATAATGATCATCCTTCTGATTTTAACTGTTAATTACTCACTGTGGATGTACCATACACAAAGCTTTTCTCATAGTGTGTAAACCTATTGGCATAATGAACCCCAGATGGGCTAGAAAAACATGCCATATAACATTACTAAGACATTACAGAAAACATAGTGTGTTCAAGTACATATCCAAGTCATATTTTAAGGTTAAGATATTTCAAAGAATAGGGTGTGTGAAAAATATCAATGCGAGCTCCAGCTTATGAATACCAACATTGATACAAATAAACGATGCCCTTCTTCTAATAGAGTATGCAGTTCAAGTCAACCAATGGGCAACAAGTTGCTGAATAAATTAGTTTCTGATGGAGAAAATAATAATGATGTTGAAGCAATGGAAGAAAATCAAAATTAGGGTTGAGGGTTGAGGGTTGAGGGATTAGGGTTTAGGGTTTAGGGTTGAGGGATTAGGGTTTAAGGTTTAAGGGTTTAAGTGTATCTAGGGGTTGAGAGTTTAGGGTTTAATGGTTTAAGGTTTGAGGGATTAAGGGTTTAAGGGTTGAGGGATTAGGGTTTAAGGCATAGTGTCGAGGGTAGAGGGTTTAGGGATAGGGTTTAGGGTTGAAGGTTTAAGGGTTGAGGATTTAGGGCTGAGGGTTAAGGGATTATGGTTTAAGGTATAGTGTTGAGGGTAGAGGATTTAGGGATAGGGTGTAGGGTTTAAGGTTTAAGGGTTGAGGGTTGAGGCTTTAGGGATAGGGTTTAGCGTTTAGGGTTAAGGGATTAGGGTTTAAGGTATAGTGTCAATGGTAGAGGGTTTAGGGATAGGGTTTAGGGTTTAAGGTTTAAGGGTTGAGGGTTTAGGGATAGGGTTTAGGATTTAAGGTTTAAGGGTTGAGGGTTGAGGCTTTAGGGATAGGGTTTAGGGTTTAGGGTTAATTGATAGGGTTTAAGGTTTAGGGGTTAGGGTTTAGGGTTTAAGGTATAGTGTCAAGGGTTGAGGGATTAGGGTTCAACCCTCGACACTATACCTTAAACCCTAATCCATCAACCCTAAACCCTAATCCCTCAACCGTTAAACCTTAAACCCTAAACCCTATCCCTAAACCCTCTACCCTCAACACTATACCTTAAACCCTAATCCCTTAACCCTCATCCCTAAAGCCTCAACCCTCATCCCTTAAATCTTCAACCCTAAACCCTATCCCTAAACCCTCTATCCTCAACACTATGCCTTAAACCCTAATCCTTCAACCCTTAAACCCTTAATCCCTCAAACCTTAAACCCTTAAACCATAAACTCTCAACCCCTAGATACCCTTAAACCCTATATCCTATATAATTAACCTTGGACACTCAACCTTGAACATTATCCCTCAACCTTGAAACCTCTACCCTATACCATATACCCTCAACCCTATAGTTATGCCCTAAACCCTCAGCCATCATCCATATGCCTTATACCCTTAACCTTAAACCCTATACCCTATATCTTAGACACTCAACCTTGAACATTATCCCTCAACTGTAAACTCTCAACCCTCAACCCTATACCCTCAACCATATACTTAAGCCCTAATCCATCAATCCACAACCTTGAAACCTACACCCATAAACCCTCATCCCTATACCCTATAACCTCACTCTTATACCCTCGATCCATATCATAAACCCTAAGTTCCCAGTATCCTAAACCCTAATCCCCATACCTTACACACTTAATCTTATACACTCAACAAGATGAATATTTTCCCTCAACTATAACCCTCAACCCTCAACCCTCTACCTCTACCTATTACTTAAGCCCTAATCCCTCAACCCTCAACCCTATACCTTAAACCCTAAACCCAAAAACCTCAACCCTCAACCCTAAAAACTATATGGGCTTAGGTCCTTATATACTCTAAACCCAAAACCCTTACATACATATATACAAGCATACATACATACATACAAGCATTCATACATACATACATACAAGAATACATACATACAACCATACATACAAACATGCATACATATATACATACATACAAGCATGCATACATGCATACATACAAGCATGCATACATACATACATACGTACAACCATTAATACATACATACAAGCATGCATACATACATACATACATACATACATACATACAAGCATGCATACATACATACAAGCATGCATACATACATTCATACATATAGGCATACATACATACATACATACAAGCATACATACAATTTGGCATACATACATACATACATACATACATAAATATAAATATATATACAAACATACATACATCAAACATACTTAACAAACTTGAACATAAAACATTCAATAAACAACCTCAAACTTGACAAACATTGGGCAAACTTTTGCAAAAAAGAAAAAATGCAAAGATAACAATAACGCGCTCGTGTTATAGCACGAGTGCATTATGGTTTTGTGTTCCCGAGCCAAAAGCTTAACAACACCAAGCTATAATGCGAGTGTGCTATAACGTGAAAAAGTTTTAAGAATTTTGGCGACTTTTTGGCCCCCCATCTTTTTGCACTCGCCCTATAGAATAATAATAAAAATATATGAAAATTTAATGAAAATAACAAAGGAACAAAATCGACTAATGGATAACCATGGAAATTAGCCACCTAGTGATGAAAATATGTTTATAGAGATGTTCAAGGACCTTATAAAAAATGTTTTATAGATTAAAGAGGAAGCTATCATGTCGCTCAATTTTCAAAGTAGTGTAGGAGTCCCATCTAGTAGAAAAAATAACTCAAATAAAACAAACACGTGAGATTTTCTCTTTTCATGTGTTAAACTGAGGTGATGATGGGTATGTTTTATCAATTTTCAAATAGATTTTGAAGAGAAAATATAGTAGGTTGAAACCACCTATAATTAATGCACTTGTCATTTAATTTTTGTGGTGAGAGGATCAAAATACCTAGTCACCACCTTAAGAGTATTCAAGGTGGCAAGGTCCCCAAGGTCCTAGAAGGCTCAATTTTTTAAAAAAGATAAAGTTTGAAGGGGGCAATCTTGTGGTTGGTGGTTTGAGTCTAGATTAGCTTCAGGGCACAAGATTTAAGAATGAGAGAAGATTTTGACATAGTTTAGAGATAAAGAGAACATTTAAAGGTTTAATTAAAATGAAAAAAAAAGTAAAAGTAAAATAAGAGGGAAAGGAACATGGGAAAGGAGAAGGAAAAAAATGAGAGGGAAAGAAAACAAATGAAAAGGAAAAAATAAATAAATAAAATAGGTCAAGGGAAGGATAAAATGGTTGAGGAGAAGGAAAAAGAGTCAACACAATATTAAAAGATACAAGATAGAAAATAAGCAATAATTATTACATTGAGAGACGTTTTACAATGTTGTGAGCATGTACATAAAAACTAAAACACAATTGACATATATTTAAAAAACTAAAACTATAAATTACACACACACAATATATATATATATATATATATATATATATATATATATATATATATATATATATATATATATATATATATATATATATATATATCCTATTTTGGCTAGCTGCTCAATTTTTAAGGAAATATTTGTGGAGCTAGTGATCCCATAAATATTTTAAATTTTTACTTGTTTTAAGTAATTATCTTAAATTGTAGTTTTTTATTATATAAATTTTTTTAAAAAAATTATCAACAAAGGATTATTTATTAATATAGAAAATTTAAGGAATAAGATTTAGAAGAAAATGAAAGAAAATAGGGAAGGAAATATATGTGCCATTTTTTTTTCAAATCTTATTTTCAACTCCTAAAATGTTGTTGTTCAGCGTAATTTAAAATTTGCATGGAACAACCTATGCTGCAATAAATGCAATAAATCCATTTATGGGCATGAGGACATGGGATAAGTATATAGTATTTACTACACTTTTCAAAGTAAAAACAAAACAAAAGAATTACAAAACTAATGTTCAAAAGTTAAAAAAAAAAACAACTAAAAATTAAAATTTATGTGTCTATATAAAAATAAAATAACTCTTAATAAATAAAATAACTCAAAAACTCATATTGACATTTTTGGATAAATATATTAAAATATCTATACTAATAATACTCCAATATAAATATTTTTAATTTCAAAATTAACTCTTACATACCTCCTATTTATATGACTTGCATTGAACTCTACACAAATTAATGCCTCCACAAAGTACCTATTACGAAAGGTTCTGAAGTCATTTTGGCATACACTTTACTGGGGAATACAAATATTTAATATTTCCACCTAGGCCAAGCACTTATGCTCTCACATCGACTTACGCCATTTGCGGGCCCACCACTGTACTATGTTTAAAGCACAATGGTTTAAGCTTCAAAATACCTGGGCCTATCGGGGAATGAAAAATGCTATAAAAGAATTAACTTCCCATGCACCGTTTTGAACCATTTTATGTTTTTAATATTTTGATCAATCTTCTCCCTTTGATCCCATCAAACTTTTAGGAAATATGGGGAGGTATTCTGATATCCTTCCAAATGCATGTCTAGATCAATGGTAGATGCTCATTTTCATATCTGCCCTTCTGCTGCTTGACATGTTTGAAACTTCCACTCACATTTTCATATAATCTCATGTCTTTCCTTCGCATTTGACTGGTCACTTTCTATTCATGTTAATGGTGGTCTAAATGATGCTCCAATGCTTTCAGAGTGATCAAAATTTGAAAGTTCATGTCGAGTTATCAATTGTATAGCAGAAAAATCTGTATCGACGATAAGACAATCTAGAAAAGTATTGAATGACCCTTTCTGAGATGATGGTGGAGGATTTTGCTTCTGCATTCTGCCAACCTCTTTACATACTCGATGCAACATGCCAGTGAAGTCTCTCACAATCAGATGAATGCTTCCTCCTCATCAGATATTGAAGAGCAACCCTCTCCAAACATTATTACATTAAGTGGTCAATTACTTCATAAGCTACGTCAGTCTCCATAGAAAGGTTGCAACATAATGCATACATAGCATTCATTGGCTGATAGTTTGCAGGGCTGAGCTAAAGACAATACAATTTGAATTTACCCAGACTCGAACAACTCAACAAAATAACTCGTTGCTCGCCAAAAATGGCACAAATAGCTCTTGAGCGGGACTGCTCACATCCACTCTAAGCTGCTCGTTGGAATGAATCTATTCTTCACATTATTCTGTCACTTGAATTTCTTAGTGACAGCGATAACATATGCTCATTTTCCATCAAGCACTTTCAATGAATTCATAAAAGCCACCTTCAAAGATAAAATAGCGATTGGAGAAATAGGTGTTTGGAGAATGTACTGTAGTGTGTTGCACTTGCTCCACGCTGCCGTTAAAAACATGAGCTGTTTATTAAAGTTATGACTTGATTTGCATAGTACATGCATGGTGTGATGAAGGACACTTTATTTAATATCATAATGATTAACTATTTAGTAATTTTATACTTCATTCTTAATAAAATGGTAAATTGTTTTTTTTAAATTTTATTGACCAAAATACACTTATAATTATTAAATTGGGTGATGTTTAAGAATAGCTCACAATTACAATTAAATTTTAAAAAAATGTTTGACCCTTCTTTATTTGTCCACATTAAAATAAAATGCCCAAAAGTTTTTCTTTAAATGTTTATATCTAAAATATTAAAGCTCTTGAAAATTTAGACATAAGAGACTCATGAGCAAGAATAGAGGACCTCTACTAGGGTTTCTGTCTTGCCTTTTCTTGTGTTTTGGTTGCATCCTCTTGATGTCATATTGCTTCTTTTTGAAGTAGGACTTGGTTTTGCTTCTCTACATTTATTGCAATGTCTTATAGGCCACCATGCTTGTGGGCATTTTTTGTCCCTTTAAATGATCTTAACCTTCCATAAATCCATTGTTGCTACTAGAGTTGAAGGTTTTACAGTGCACGACAATGACTCCCTTGTTGAACACACCGAGACATTGAGAGGGGGGTGAATCAATATCTAAACAATCTTCAATTTTAACAACTTCAACTTATTCGAAGCAAATTAAAACGTAAGCATCACGGTATAATCATAAGCATGAAAGATTAACACAATGCATATCAACACATAACACTAGATATACGTGGAAAATCCTAGAAGGGAAAAAACACGGTGATAATTAACTCACAATATATGAAGCTTAAATAACAACTTTGTTTTAGGGCTACAACCCAAGGAAGCTACTACTCCTTAAAAAAATTGATTTAGGGTTACTCCCAAGGAAGCTACTAGTCCCTAAAGACTTTTTTTAGGGTCACTCCCAAGGAAGCTACTACTCCTTGAATTGAGAACACACTTACAAAAGATTACAATATGATAGTCCTTCCACTATTTGAAAACTAACATTGAAACTCACACCTTTGATGATTGGACTTCTGTCTCTTCACACTTTATTCTGATGATCTGATCAATTAAGCACACTCTACACTTGATCACTGTCACATAAGTCTTCAAGATGAATCAAGACAGCATCAATAACTTTTGCTCTTTCTCCTTCAATCGCACATCAACAATGCATTCATTCTTCTTTTCATTTTCTTGAGATCTTTTCAATCAACTTGCAATCACATGTCACCTCACTCAATTTGATTCACTATTTATACATTATATTACATTGATTACATTGCTTGTCGGCCAGATACACCATGAAAAATACATTTACAATTTGGCCAGATAACACACAATATGAAACGTGTAGAAGATAGGTCCTAAGTGAAACCACACGTTACACCAGTAGTAGATCAATGTCTTGCGAACACCAACACTTGCTTAACCAGGTCCAAAACATCCTTCACTTCAAACACCAAGGAATTACATCCGCACACTCCGCTCATTTGGAAATAGGATAGCTTTAAGTAAAACACATGAAGACTTGAAGTATAATAGTCATATCAACTTGAAAACCTTGTGTGGTACTGGAAACAAGAAAGATCTTTGTGAAACTTTTCTAGATGAGTCCACATGACTCATACAACATCCCCAAACACTACTTTCCCACTGCACATCAAAGAATTGTGCCGTACAACTTCAATCATGAACTTTGAGAACAATCTGCCATCTGAAACACACTGCAACCTGTTGTTGTTTGAAAAATTGAGCTGCGGACCACCATGGACCTTGAAACTACATGACAAACATGTAATACACATCCATAAACATGTCCTCAAAACCGCAAGGGAAATCATTCATTTGTGGAGGAATGTGGAGCATTCTAACAGGCCTTAAACACTAGCTTACTTTGCTAGAACACATGTCGATACTCTATCATGCATAACTTTCACAGTGGAAGGACAAATGATCTGAAAACTTGGAATTATCACCTTCACATTGATGAGCAGACTTTTCGTGCATTAATGTCAATCCAGGGACAACCAAGGTTTGATTTAAAGGAGGCAGTCTTATATAGACCAATGGTTGGATTATATCTATATATCACATGATAGCTTCAGAAATAATTCTTACTACGCCTATGGAAAATGATAAGGATTTTTCATAGGACAGCTTCAAAAATACCTCTTACTACATCTGTGAAAAAGGGGTAAAACAAGCTAAAACTCAAGAATGAAATATTTAGGCCTAGAAAGTAATTTAAATGAAAGTAGGGAAAATCATCTCCATTTCAGTCCTGTCACAACTTACTTTAGAAATTTGATTACTAAACCTAAAAATAATTGTAAAGGAAAGTAGGGAAAATCATCTCCATTTTAGTCCTGTCACAACTTACTTTGGAGGTGAAATATCTAACTCTATAAAGCATCAAAACCTATTTAGCCTATCCTGGGATTGTTTGTTCAACATAAACATAAATAGATCAAGATTACTATGATAATGCAGGTAATGGAATATGAACATGACTGCCATAATAAAGTTACTGTAATAATGGAATACAAATATGGTGAACACAACAAAGGTTACTACAATAATGGAATATAACATGACTACTACAACATAGATTACTACAATAATGATTCATTCTTCTATAATCAAATCAAATCAAATCAAAGACAAGAAGAAAGATGAGAAAATAGATTGTCATTTTATTCCCACTGGAAGTACAATTCTGGTGATCAATTCC
Organism: Cunninghamia lanceolata; assembly: GCA_027924645.1. Classification (NCBI taxonomy): domain Eukaryota; kingdom Viridiplantae; phylum Streptophyta; class Pinopsida; order Cupressales; family Cupressaceae; genus Cunninghamia; species Cunninghamia lanceolata. The sequence goes on along the minus strand of BSBN01000481.1, from coordinate 645,018 downwards.
TTGAGCTAATCTTCTTCCTCCCCTATTGTATTTAAATACACAGAGAGCTAAGGGACAAATCATAACCGATTCTCCCCAAATTGGACTTCCTAATCTATGACCAAATTACAAAATGGTTTTTATTACAATTTTAGTCTGTCTACAATAGATCAATCAAACAATATAAGATGTCAATGATCTATCCAACATTGATCAGCTGAAAATAGGTCGAATTTGGTTTTGCAATTGAGGAAAAATTGACAATCGGCCGCAATAGTGAATTTAGAAACATCACCTTTATAAAAACACTCGTATCTCTTAGATCCTTGAGTTCTAAAGGATTCTGCCACATGGAAACTTAATTGAGCCCGTTCTGGAAAAAACCCATGTCTTGGAGTTTCAAGATTTTCCTTCATTTGCTTAGAAATTCCAACATAAAATTGCCTCTCCTTATTTAGCACATGTTTGACTGGGAAATTTAATCCTAAGCTGGAGGTTCATATGTGCAACCTGGGTATGAACTTAGGAACACAAATCCATGTCATCAATACTAGAAACAAAACCCATGTTGTGGATTTCCTCATAGAGGTGTGCTAGTATGCCAACCTTGGAGGTTGGAACCATGAGTGTTGCTATTGCTACTATAGGAAATCACTTCATAAACCATCATTAGTAAAATCATGCATAATGGTCTTTAATTTATTAAAAATGAAGGAAAATGAGCACTACTAAACCACTAAATTATAAATAAGCATAAAATGGCATTTTACAAGAAATTGTGGCAAATGGAGTGATAAAAGAGTGGTAGGAGGAAGCAAAAGGGATGAAATGGATGTCTGGAAGTGGTAATAATGATGACAAATCAGCAACCCAACATCTCCCCCAAACTGAATATGTTGCATGTCCTCATGCAACTCAATACCTTTGTAGCATCCAAGTTGTAAGGACCCATTTGAATGTTTCTTTCATTTTTCAATGCACAGTAACCAAAACCACTTTTCTTGCCCGACTGATGATGCTGGTAGAAAACAACACTTCTTTCCCAATAGCACCTTGAAACCATTTCAAACAATGGTTGTCCCATTTGTACAAAATTGAATTCTATAAAAGGGCCATCTTAACACATGTCATCATTAGCTAATCATGAACAAAACAAGTGATTCAACTTATGATTTCACAATCCATGGTCACCTAGATCATCTTAGCAATCATATGTTCAATTTTCATAGCTAATATACCTTTAAAAGTAGCTCTCAAGTGATTTTTCAGCAATTCAGTGGAGTTGCAGCAAATGTAATGTAGTTGCTACAGTGGAGTAACAACAGATTAAAAAATTTCAATTTTTATGCAAACCATAACTCAGATGAAGAAAAGTTTTGGTGGTGTTATGGATCACCCTCTAATGCATATTCCTACCAAAAATCACAGCAACCCAATGCACAAATCCTGAGATATAACAAATAAGCTGCTACAAGTGAGTAACAACAAGTGTTGCAGGTGTAACAACAAACTTTGTAAAGAATTTTCTTAGAAAATACAAACTGAGTTTTTGGTGAAATTTTGCAAGTAGGTTTTTACTATTCCAATGCTTCTCCACACCAAAAATCAAAGCCATTTGATATACAGATCTTGAAATATAGGCAAAATGGTTGTAGGTGACATTGCCTGACTTCTCAAAAATCATGAACTGGGTTGAGGAGAAATTTACTAGGTCTATTCATTTTACCTTGATGCATCTCTCCTCAAAATTTCATGAAGACCCAGTTCGCCATTTACAAGATATCCTTGAATCATTTTCTACATTTTAATAAAAAAAATGTGCATAAGCAAAGAGAATGTGAACTGTGAATTAATTATGGCCATGATCCTCTATTGCTCTTAAATCTAGAGAACTACTTCTTTGTCAATGCTTTATAAGAGGAGAACCAATTTAGATATGCATTTTTCTATATGCATGGTTACTAGATAGTGGTGGAGGTAGTTTTTCCACTATGACTAAATGCTAGAATCCATTCATTTGAGCTTGAAATAGATCATTGCAAATTTTTGATACACACAGATCTGCTTCAGCTTCACTGTCACTACTAGTTTCACTTCTTTGTGTCTCAATACAAGTTCCCTTCACATACAACAGCCCATTCTCCCCCAAACTGATTGTATAGCATATCCTCATGCTGCACCATGAAATTGAACTTCAACACAATCTTAGAAGTGCTTCTCTATTGAAAACTAGTGCACAAGAAGCTAATCATCTCTGAGTTCTTTAAAAATTTGCATATCATTACCTTGTGTAAACTCTTCTTTGTTTATGCCAAGAGGAAAATAGTGTAGAATTTTTCATAACTGAATCCCGTCCATTGTGATATGTGAGCCTGAATAACCATAAAATCAACACAAATATGTCTGTGTACTAGATTGAGGGTAATTTTGGTTAACCATTGTTACTTTTTAGGGCTGTAGAGCAGACAAATGATAGTGCTGAAACTAATCTCAGTAATGTGGACTATTAACAATCAAGCAATGGAATGGAAGACACAAAAATGGATCACTTTGCAAGGATTTCTTTGTCTTTATCACTCATCGAAACAAATATGTACGAGTGCTCAACCAAATCTAAGAAGTATGCCATGACCATCAACAACAAGGCTTCCATAGTCCTATCAGTGAATGATGTGTTTATGTATTATTAAAGTTGTCTCTTGTGCTTGTTCAAACTCAGTAGAAAATAGACCCAAATAATACCAGACATTGTTCAAATGCTGCCATAGATATATGCTAAAAGAGACTCAAAGTATGGGAAATATGTGGATTGTAACAAGCAGTTACAACATTGGGGTCTCTAGTTCTAGCATATGGATTAGCAATCATTCTAAAGAGCTAGAGGGCAATGGTTTTATGACAAACTATGTCAATTTCAGTACCGAAAACTAGCAAAGAGAGGCATTTATTTAGCAATATTTCATGGCAAATTTGAGATAATTTAATCCAAGAAAATGGATTAGTTCCAGGCAAATCAAAAGACTTGGATGGCAGCAAAATTATGGCAAAATAATCCATGAGGTAGTATCATACTATTGAGAATCATAGGGAAAAGATAGAACAAATAGTGGCACTAATTTCCAGACTACAACCATTCACTTGTTGAATGAAGACAACAAGAAATAGAGTAACTAATGAAAGATCCCAGTTCATTTCTAAACCAACTGATTTCCCAAGTCACATGAACTCTGCTACAGTGTTGCCATCAAACTGTCATGCTAGTAGCAAAGATAAATATTTTTAGACATCCCCGACAGATCTTATTTTCAGACATCCCATTCTCAACAGCACCCAAAGATAACATGACCCAACAATTATGAAGAAGAATGCCATGGTAGCAAGCAAAATGGATTTGACCTTCAAATACCCCATTCCTTTAATATGCAAGAAATCATTTGCACTCCTCACATCATGAGTAATAAGTATTCGTTGTAACTTTGGAATGCACAACTATGGAGAAGTAAACCAATACATGTAGTAGTGACCCATGAACCAATAAACTCATACCTCTAAATTTGTTTTCTTGATAGTAGACTTTATGTAGGCAACATAGGCTTCTACAATAATTTATTCTATGGTAGGTTTGTTGATGGTTGTTTTAGCACGCAACAACGCAGGTGTGATTGCTGGTTTCACACCTCTCTTGAAAAGTATCTTACCCAAGGCAAGATTACTCCAAGGATAATACAGCTAGGTCTTAGCTTGCTTGGAATGTCTCAATGGTTATGTTCTAATTGTGCCTACAAGGGGTCTTACACGCAATCTGCAAATCTTCAGGTTTGGGGTAGCATATACACATAAACCCTATAATGAACTTCAGTTGATAAACAAGGTAAGATGCTGCTAAAACTCTTAATCTAATAACTAATAGTGATTTTAAAAGAAAGTGCAAAAGGTGTAGGGTTTAGGAGGGTTCTAAGTGACATTCACAATGTTAAGGTTATCTTTAGTAGACAAACATTCCAAACTTTGACCCAGCTTTCTGGGTTACCAAACTTAAGTGGGTGTTACAATGCTATAGAAAATGGTGCTATCTTCAATGGAGGTCAACAGGTTTTCAGATTGCATACATTTGTTAAATACCCAATGATCGGCGCAACTTAACTTGTGAGATGCAATTGAACTTTAGCACAAATATTCAGCCCAGACTAACTTTACACAGCTATTTACCATCAGGAAACAACTAAAAGTGGACTTAGAATGTTCATCAAATACTTCAACAAACCATGAATATTATGAAAGCACAACTAATCTAACTATGGGAGAGCAAGATGCAAACCATGAAAACCAAAAGATGAATCAACACAAGATACAAATTCTCAGATTTACTGTAGAAACTTGCTTTGTATTAGCTCAAATGGCATAGAGTCAACAATTCCGTATCAAAATCTCTCTTACAAAAGTGGAAATGGCAGCCCTTTATATATAAAGCAGCATACCCTAGCTTTCAAATGAACGGTGGAGATTAACTCAACACTGATGGTCCAGATTATATCAATAATAGCCCACATCAATCCCCAGATTACATTTTGTCTTTTATGAAAAAGACGAAAAAATAGCCTCAGATACATTGAATCTAGTCATTTTGACTAGCCAACTCAGTATATTAGAGGAAAAGCTCCTTTTAGAAGCAAGAAGAAGACAAAATTGAGTCACATGTTGCCCAAATATAGCAGATTTACAATTGTGATGAGACTGTACCATTAGAATATTCAAAATATCATCAAGACTCTTTATCCAAGTCAATTTTGTCCTCACTAGCCAGCTTTTTGCTGTAAGTCAACCAGGCATCAAGTGCAGGATTAATGTCAGATGGGTCTGGATCCTTCAAATGATGTATCTTGTAATCAAACACTTCCAGCTCCCAGTTGAATTTTCCATTTATTCTTTCTATCTCTGCCCCTGCCTTTTGAAATGCCTTGAATTCGGCCTTGAGGTCACTTGCCTTATCCAACCGTTCCTCTATGCTGAGTGTGTCATTAAACATTACCTTGTGCAACTTATCCTTGCATTTTTTGACATCAAATGGGGCATAATCATCATAAGATGATTCCCTGCAATCCCTCAAGGAGTCCCTGATGTCATATATAACCGACCTTAGCTTCTCATCAGCTAATTTATATGCTTCCTTTATGTTCTCGAAGGTCTCTTTTCTCAAAAGTAGTTGTTGATACCATTCAACAGCCTTGGGCAGCCTATCCCTAGTTAAAATTTTCTCTGTGATTAAGGTCTAAGTAGGTAATTCCTAGATACCTTTAATTCGGGCATACATATGTGAATAATATTCATCAAAAGCATCACACTCTTCATGGAGGTCTTTCCATTTCTTATGCAAATCAACCAATTTTTGGTGAGCTTAAGCAGAGGCGCTTATGGCCTCATATCCCATTTCAAAAACTTTCATCAACCAATTCTCTATGCCTTGGGACTTTGATCTTACTTTGCCCAATTTAGCCATCTCATCGGTGGACAAGAAAGTAGGAATTGTCCTTATTTCTGCTCTGGCATCTACTAGCTTTATAAAAAATTGGAGACACACTCACAGTTCTTCATTCTGCTGCTTTAAGTCTTTCTTAGACATTTCATCTTTATCTAGATGCTCCAAAATTGATGTGACTGACCCCTTGAAATCATCCATTCTTTGAGCACGAGTGGTTGGTCCCAAATCAACTGTAGATATGGTATAATCATCCGCCCGGACTTGGTCTCTTGCTACATCAGCTGGTGGGACTGCTATTTCTGCTATCCTTGACCCTGATTCATTTTTATAGATTCTTGACTGAATCTTAGCCTTTTTCTACTTCTGAGGCATCTGGGCTTGTGACAAGATAGCACTTAAGTCAAGTTGCATTACTTCTACCTGACGCTCTAGATATGCCATTCTACTTTGAAGCCACTCAGGAGCAGAAGATTTGTTTAATTCTGAAGCCCCATCTTTATCAAACAGAGTCAACTCCTTAGATGGTTCTTGTTCAGGCTCTCCATCCCTCTTTGGACATCTCTCTTTTTCTTTCTCTTCTTCTTGGGCTAAGTCCTTCAAACTTTCAGCCACATTCTCCTGTGTAATTCTCAAAACTTCCTCCGTTGGACTTTGCCTAGGGGACTATCAGATATGTCAATAATTTCCACATCAGCTGAAGCTTCAGGGAGGTTTTCATTATTTTCTTCAGTCAATACCTCCTCCTCCGTAACTACTGCTTCAGATTCTTGCAACCCTAACTCCACACATATCTTCTCAATCCCGGGCAATAGAGGCACTGTCAACGAATCAGCTGGCATTTGTGAAATGGGGACAACATAAGAGATGGTGAAGGAAGGTGTACTGACTTAGGTCAGGTTGGTCAAGAGAGGTAATAAGGAGGAAGAAATGGTAAGAGATGAAGAAAAGGTTAGTGAAGGTAAGGAAGGAGGGGGTGAAAGGATGGTGGAGATAGGAGGCAATGGTAGAGGAGTAGAAGGTGTAGATGTAGTGGAGGGGCATGAAATGGCAAGAGTGGAGGAGATAGGACTACTAGAGTCACTAGAAGAAACTGCCAGAGAACATGAGGTGGTGGTGATGGTAGAGGTAGGAGAGGTAGCAGAAGATGCTTCTTGGGTGATGGAAGCAGAGGTTATGGGGGAAGTGGTTGCAGCGGAGGAAGGAGGAATGGAAGGAAGAGTGGTAGCAGAGGTTGTGTTAGTACTTTTTGCAGGAGTTTGGGTAGTTGGAGGGGGATTAAAATCATCTTTAGCTGCGGAGGCCCCTTTGTGAACCTCTTTCACTTTTACCCTCTTAACCTTGGAGCTTTCTCCTGCTCCACTTGGCATATCCTTTCTCTTGGAGGTTCTAGTCCTAGTTGAAGGAGGTTGATCTTTCTTTTGAGGAGACCTTGTAGATGGCTTCTTCATCTTCTTTTCTTTCTCTACCAGAGGTGCATGCTCCTCGCTATCTAATTTCTGCTTCTCAGTCCGCTCCACCTCGTCAGTGACCAGAATGGGCTCATCTTCTTCCCCACTAGAGTCTTTGTCTGATTCCATCGCGGTGTAAGTCAGCTGGATTCCCTGTCCATTCAGTACTGCCACTTGTGCTCTAACCCATGCTTTACTCAGTCTAATTGGTTCCCTCATAACCACATCTAGGGAACTTTCCTCTACATTTACCCAATTGGGCAAAGGGATAGGCTGGTGGTATTGCGCCTCCCACGGTCCTCTGAGCATAACATTTTCATCCTCTTGCAATTGATCAGGGACTGCCATTATATAGAACCTTTTAATGAAGTCCAGAGGCAGCCTTGCATGTGCCTTTTTCATGATTTCATAGTCATCGGGACAATTGGCCCAAAAGTCCTCAATGTGAACCTTGTGAAAGAGCTTCTTGCTTACAAATCTTTCCATTACTTTGTTTGCATCAAAATGATCCCTTGCATTGTAGTAGTGCAAATTCAAGAGTTGGAGCTCTTTATCTGAGTGTTCCGCTGATGCCAGAGAAGGACATGGATAGAGTCCCTTGCCAAATTTAATAGGGAATTAAACACTTGGTCTATGCAGGTGCTTGAGTTTCCCTGCACATGGTATCAGTTGCCTTGACAACTCTAAAAGCACTGTCTTATCATCTGGATAGCGGGGAAGTTTGTAGGCCATTCTAGTGAAGCCTTGTGTTCTTATGTATGTGAATTTCTCTAACTAAATATACCACCTGCCATATCTAGCTATTTCATTCATGGCCTCGGTGGAAATTCTCAATGCCGTGTTACCTTGTAACTCCCTGGCTATGTACATTGTGAATGCATCATTAACCCTTTTGAAATGTATCAGTGATTGGGATGAGGTCAGCTGTGGATAGCATTCATACACTTTGATCTGCATCTTCTCATTGTTTCCAATCTCACCACTCTTAGACAGTTCATCGTAGTGGTTCATCCTTGCCAATGCATAGACGACATAAGATGTCCATCTGAAGTATTTGTTCTCATTGAAGTTACTGAAGGCTTCATGGATGTTGTCACTGATGATTTGGGCCCAGTGGAACTTGGTTCCTTTCAATATCTCAGAAATTGTGACAAACATCCAGTTCTCAAAGGTGGAGGCAGTTGGTAACCCGTAGATTATGCTCAGGAAGGTTACCATGTCCCCAATTTCATCATGGAAATCACTTCTATACAACACCCTGGGGAGCTTGATGAGAGCAGACTTCTTTCTCTTGACCCAATGATCATTCATGTACTTTCTACGTCCCTCCACATCCTTATTATAAGTGGCCTTTGATCCCTGTTTGTCTGGCATTATTACAACCTTGTGCCAGGGGATGTCCAAAATTTTTACCAGAGCAGGTGGGGTTAAGTCAGCTAGGACTTCTCCATTTGCTGTCTAGATTTGCCTGGATATTATGTCATATCTATTTGAACAGGTGGCAATCAGTTCCGCACACTGAACTGAGGTTGGAAAGGTAGCTGCTTGTCCAAGTCCACTATCTCTTAGTGTTCTGGCCCTAGAGTTGGAGCTAGACCAAAGACTCTGAGTCTAAAGTCATCCAGGTCTATGTGACCTAGGTCCGTGTCCCCGACAATACTCCACCTGGAGTGGACCTTGGTTTTTGGAGGTACTCCCTTGAACTCATACTTCAGAGCTTGAGCCCGAGCAGTTATCTAGTCTGGATGACCGGACCTTATAAGTTTGATACCGAGAAAACTCCTAACATACTCCTAAGTTTAGATAAATCAATACAAATCTGCCTTTTACCACTAACATGCATTTGAAAGAAATCTAAGTCTAATTGAAAGCACAGTGCAATAAAACATCTAATGTTTCAAGAAAATTCATGAAAACATCATTGTCAATGCATCACCACATTAATTTCATCATTATGAACAACCTTCCCTTTGGAAATTTCAAGAAATTCGGTCATTTGAAGGGTTTTGTGCTAATTTGATGGTTGTCTGACCCTCAGCAGGAAAAGTGCTAAAATTGAGGTCATCCGACCTCAGCGGGGAAATCGAGCAGGTCCGACCTCGACTTTTTGGCTTCCTCTTTGTGCTCTTGAGTTTTGTAGGATTTTCGGGGGCATCTGACTTGCGCGGAATTTGGAGGTCTCTGACCTCTGATGGTTTGCAAGTCGGTCAGTTGGCAATTTAGCGCAAAATCATGTGGATGCGAATTCAGCTATTTCTTGCGTGGAAATTAGGTCGGTTGGATTTGCGCAGTTTTTGACATCGTCCAACTAAGTCGGTTGAAGGGTAATATGGCGCAAGTTAGACAAGGCATTTTTTAGTGCTAAATTTAGAGAAAACTTTCGACAGGGATTTCAGGTGGCGCTGACCTTGTGGAGGTATTGCATCATCTGACCAAATCAGAGATTAGGTCTTTTAGCGCAAGGTCGGACCAAGGTCTTTTCAACGTAAAAGGAGCTTTAAGAGTTTGCGGGGCTTTCGAAGCCATCCGACCAAGTTGAAGAAAGGCATTTTGGGTGCTTTGGTTAGATGAGGCTAATTTTAGTGCAAAAGGGTGCTAGGCACTTGGCACGGGTTTCAGAGATCTCCAACCGACTAAATGGGAATTTGACTTGCAGGTCAGTCGGGGCTTGATTTAGTGCCGATTTGGTGTGTGCAGGTTCAACAGGGAAAAATCCCTAATTTTTTTAAGTTGTTCAAGGCACAACGGACCCGTTCTTCCTCCTAGGGTTTAGACTAGGGTTTTAAATGAAAAAACTCAAAATTAACTAAACCCTAGCCCTAAAATCTAAATTTGATTAACCAATTTCCTAAAAAATCCTAACAGCTGACTTCAAAATTTTAATCATTCGTAAGCAATACTTAATATAGCAAGGTTAAAGACCCTACTTGGTTGAGATGGTGGCGCGAATTGGCTTGCAGGAGAGGTCGCAGGTTCGAACTCAGGCGAAGTCGACAGGGTCAAACGGAGCTCCAAGATTTTCCATCAAAAATGCGATAATAATGAGTTAAAATATGTTAATTCCTTATTTAAACCTTGGCTAATCTGCCATTAATGCACAGGAGTACGGACTGTCAGTGGAGAGTTTGCGCAGATTTTCAATGTGTCTGACCTGCAGAGAGTTTTGATGTGTCAGACTAGGTCGGACGGGGTAACATTTAGTGCAAGGTCAAACGTTTAGTTTGCACCAGTCAGCGGAGGAATCGGGCTTGTCCATCTTGCGGGTCTTTCACGGTTGTCCAACTAGGTCGGAGGTCGTTGTTTTTAGCGCAAGGTCAGACGGAGTCGATTTCAGCGTAGAAGGCGGTTTCAAAGGTTTAATGCTCGGTCGGTCAAACAGAGTTTTAACACTAACATCGGAGCGATGGATTTTTAGCGCTAAGGTCGGATAAGGCAGTTTTTAGTGCCAAGTCAGACAGACGGGAAATTAGCGCAAAGGTCGGTTGAAGGTCATTTTAGTGCAAAATGTTACTTCAAGGTCCTCAAAGGGAAAGTAACAACTCATCCTAGTAGATTTTGAAGTGATTTTTGAATATCATCTTTTCATCAAGTTCAAAAATGCTCTTTTGACCATACAATCACTTAGGAGATCAGAAGATCAAATGACTCTCTAGCCAAAACAAAAGAGGGGGTCTCCATTCCCGAATGGGGCGTGTGTGCAAGGCACAACAAATGGCAACTTTGCTGGGAAATTCTCCTGAGCATTTTGACGATAAACATTCAGTTTGAACCCAGAATCTCTGTGTTCCCCACATATTAAAACGAAAATGCAAGGTATCATATCAAAGAACCTAAGATCACCAACCAGTGCAACCATCCACATCCTGAAAACCTGAGTGTGTGCATTTGTATTCATTCCCATCCTTCCAGAAATAAGTTCACTTGGGATCCCCTAAGACAAGCTAAAAGGCTGAGATCATTCTACCACCAGAAAATGCTCAAATTTTGAAGCATTGCTGAGCCTTGGACTAGACTAATGGTCAGTAAATTTTGCCAGTTCAATGATAATGATGCCAATCTTTTTGGTAGTGTTTTTGTTTAAGGATTTTGTAATTTTAGTAGTTTCTTTATTTGCACTGTGATGGGTCTGGTGTTGAGAAATACCTTTTATTTTTACCCGATATAGGCTAGTAACACTTAGTGTCACCTACCTTTGTCTCGATTGATAGTGCATGTGGTAGGAGAGGAAATCAGCCCATTTCACTTGACACAAGATCACCTAGACTTGCCTAGTTACTTTAGGATTATTTAAAGTGTAGAAGATATATGGTTAGAAAATACTTCAGGTGCACCAACTAATAACTCATTTTCTATGAATAGACACCATACCCCTTGGCCCAACAGCGGAACCACAGCAAAGACTAGGTGGAAACCTTAGCTTCTCAAAGAAAGACTCACGATTATTCACCCATCAAGGAAACACTTGTAGGTTTGCATGACTGCCACCACATCAGAAACAAAGATCCTGCGACAAAGCAAGCGCAGTGAACAAAAGCAAAAGGACCACCAAACTAAGAAAGGCACCTAACACCTAAGGAAAGCAAAAGCAGGAAAGCAAACTAAACTAACGGCAACCTAAACTAACCAAAGGAAACAAACCCCTAACTATGTATACTAAAATGAGGCATGACTGCCTCTTAGACTTGAAAGTAGTGCTTCAGAAACTTACCATTGATAGGTAGTGGCATCTCCTCACCAGTAAGGCTCTTGAGTCGATATGTACTATCTCCAAGGATCTCATAGATCTGATAAGGACCCAACCAAAGTTTGTCAAACTTACCATGTTCTCCCTTCTTCTCATGTGCTTTGTTCCAATATAGGACTAGATCAGAAATATGGAAGGCTTTGACCTTGGCCCTCTTATCGAACCATTGTTTTATGACTCCCTGATGTTTGGCAAAGTTTTCTATGGAAGTGTCACGTTTCTCTTCGAGATGCAACAATATGGCCAGTCATGAGGACAATTGATCATCAACTTCGAGGTAATCTTGCATAAATTGAAGTACCGGGATTCTCAAATGGATGGGGAAGATGGGCTTGATCCCATAAACTAGTTGATAAGGAGATGTGTTCAGAGCTGCTCTGTGTCAGATTTTATCAGCCCATAAAGCGAACCTAAGCTGAGTGTGCCAGTATGTGGGGTTTTTGTCCAAAAGTTTCTTAATGACCTCAAGCAGGTTCTTGTTTGTTGATTCAGCTACCCTGTTCCCTTGTGGATAGTAATTGGATGAGAACTTGAGAGTAAGCCCATAATCAAACGCCCAGTTAGAAAAACGTAATGATGAAAAGGTAGGGCCATTATCACAAACCAAAGCAAATGGACAACCAAATCTAGTGATAATATGCTTTTCAACAAATTCAATAACTACCTCTATGGTGCATTGCTTACAATCTATTGCCTCAGTCCATCGAGTGTAGTAATCAGTAGCGGTTAGAATATACCTGTAGCCTGTAGAGGAAGGTGGATTGATCATACTGATAAAGTCGAGGCCCCATTGAGCAAATGGTCGTACCTCCACCACCGGTTGCAACTTGGCATGGCTGTGTGGTGTTCTCTGTGTTCAGCGGTCTGGCATATATGACAGGTTCTTACATGTGAATGCACGTCTTTGAACAACGTTTGCCAGCAATACCTGGCACGAAGAACCTGATTAGCTGTTGAGTGCCCTGATCCATGACCTGTGCCGAACCTCTCGTGAAAACTAGTTAGCACCTGATCAACCTCTGATTTGTCCAAACATCATAAATACATACCCTTGTGATTCTTCTTATAGAGGACTGATCCTTTTATCATGTAACTGCTACTTTTGAGCTTGAGAGCTCCCCTTTGTACCAAATTCAGCTGCGGTGGGCAGCGTTGATTGAGTAAATAGAATATGATATCTCCATACCACTCATCTTTTGAAACATCTTCCAATAGGTACTGTTGAGAAACCAGGTCCGGTCCCACTTCAGCCATTGTTTTAGTCAAAGCCTGGCCTCTTACCAATTTCATGGGTTGAATATCTATATCAAACTCTTACAGTATGGTGACCCATTTCCCTCTTCTTTCTCCTAATTCACTCTGCATCAGCAATGCCTTTACTACTGCATCGGGGACTATAACAATCACTTGACTTCTTAGGATGTAGTGACAGAATTTTTTAACTGCTTTGACCAGAGCATATGCCTATTTTTCAACATTTGGATATCTTAGCTCTGCATCTTTTAATGGAGTGCTCATGAAAGCAATGGGCCTTTCATCATCAACTGACCTCTTTTGTGTCAACATGGCAATGCAAGTATGCTCCGAAGCAAATGAATATATATGGATTGGCAAAGTGTAATTAGGACTCACCAAAATAGGTGCATTAGATATAGCTTGTTTAATTTCTGCGAAGGCAGCCTTGGCTTCTGGAGTCCAATCCATTTTAGCGTCTTTCTTCAGCATGGCATTGAGAGGTTGAATAATCTCAGCTAACCTTGTAATGAATTTGCGTACAAAATTAATCTTACCGAAATATGACTTAAGTTCTTTCTTGCTGGCTGGGGGAGGTATTTTGAGTATCGCCTAGATTCGGTCTAGGTCAATAGATATTCCTTGTTCAGATATTACATGTCCCAGCAACTTTCCTTCAGTTACTCCAAAAATGCACTTCTTGGGGTTAAGTGATATGCCATAATCCTTGCATCGCTGCAACACCTTTCTCAGATTTGCTACATGATCCTCTTGCCTTTTTGAGAACACCGTCAGGTCATCCATGTAGATGATTATACATTTTCTAACTAACCCTTTGAAAGCAACATCCATCACATGCTAAAAGGTTGCGCCATTATTTATTAAACCAAATGGCATCTGTCGGTAGGCATATATCCCCCATTTATAGGTGAAGGACATTTTCAATCTATCTTCATATTCCACCATCACCTAGTTATAACCAGAATATCCATCCAAGAATGACATCATTTGGGACCCATTAACTATCTGTAATACTTTGTCTAATGAGGGCAGCGGGTAATTGTCCTTTTCAGATGCTCTGTTTAGATTACGGAAATCAACACAAAGTCTGATTTCTCCATTTTTCTTTTATATAGGAACTAAGTTTGCTACCCATGCAGAATGTCTGACCAAAAATATTATCCTAGCTGACAGTAACTTCTGAACTTCTTTAAAAATCAGTGGCTCCAGCAAAGCATTCACTGGTCTCTGTCTTTGTCTGAAAGACTTCGCCCTTGGTTTCAGTGGGATTGTGTGCGTGATGATCGAGGTGTCGTAATTCTTTAGATCTTCATAACTCCAGGCTATAACTTCATGATAATCTATTAATGCCCACATGATTCCTGCCATTTCTTCTTCAGAACTAGCTTTCCCATTGAACACGTTCTTCACATTTTCGCCTGTCCCCAAGTTAAATGGGTCACACTTTCCTCCTGGGGATTCTCCTTCTTTTCTTTGAGTCCCCAAATTATCTATATCAAACAGTCTTTCCAATTGTACCATTCCTTGTGGGATCGTATTTGTTTTTAAGTTCAATACTCCTTCCAAATCCATTTCAGCAGGCTCCATCTCTTCTTCATCTATTATTTGGGCAGTGAACACATCTGATGAAGTAAGGAAATTAATTATGTGTTGATCATCCTCGAAAACGTGGAAATTGGTAACATTATCAGGTACCGACGGGGTAGCCACAAACTCAACAGAAAACTTTGTTAATCCTGCCATGGATGTTGGTTCTAATGTGCTTGCTATCTGAGCTAAAGCATTTCCAACATGATTCTGTCTTCTGGGAATGACTTGGATGTTTATACCGTCAAAGCATTCAATCAAATCCTAGACTCTGTTCCTATACCTATTCTATCTCTTATCAATACATGAGTACTGTTTTCTTACCTGTTTCACCACTAATTCAGAATCACCAAATACCTAGACAATTCTGACCTTTTTCTATAGTGCTAACAACAATCCTTGCACCAACGCTTCATATTTAGTGACGTTGCTTGTGCATGGAAACTGCAGTCTTTGTGATGCTAAAAATGAGCTTCCGGTGGGGCTAATCAATTCGACCCCAGCACTAGACCCTTGTCTACATCTTGAACCATCAAATCTTAAGGTCCATAAGCAAAAGTCTTTGCTGTCATCTTTATGTTTCTCAGACTTTCCTTGATCAAGCAGAGGTTCAAATTCTTCTTTCTTTTCAATAGATGGCTCCGTCTTCTTTTCAACAGTTGATTCTTCCTTTGGGATTATGGGGATCTTCAATTGTCTTTGCACTTGTTTAATCACCTCTTGACATAGTTGGCAGGTAAATTCAGAATGAGATGTATCATGTATACGACACCAGTTTGGTAACAATAGTTCTTCCATTTGAACCTGCTTCCCAATAGCGGTCTGGTCTTGCACAAATCTGACCACAAAATCGTGAAATCCCTCAAATACCCTAGGTTCATCCTCTTTTGAAGAGTCCTTCGCATCTGATTGAACATATGCTGCTGTGCTTTCCAGTCTTTCTACCAGTGGCTTGGGGGGTCTCATGCAGCTCAACATGAGAACTTCTTCTGAATGAGTATTGTGAGGAAGATAGACTCCCAAATCAACTTCTGAAAATAGAATCTCATTAGGTTGATTGAATTCTGTGATCATATGCGTCATCTTGGGTTCTCTTTCAATATGTATCTGATTGGCCAACCCTTTCCATGGTAACCACATATGAGAGAAGTTAGTTGCCATATAACCATTTAAAGTCCTGGACCAATCTCTACTCAGAAGCATGCCATATTGATCTGGAATATCCACTACTTGAATATCAATATATTGCTGCACCCTAGGATTAGAAGCCAATTGCATATGTATTCAGTTCAATTCCCCTACTACATTGACTTCAGTTTTATCTAGTTGTGTTACTTTCTAGGATGATTTGGCTGGAGTGAGCCCAAGTGCTTTACAAACTGACAGTGGCATCACATTCATGGAAGCACCAGAATCTACTAAACAGTTATGAAGGTTCTTATTGAAAATTCTGAGCGTTAAGATGAAAGGGGGACTTTCCCTCTTATCCTTATACAGTGTCATTTTCTGTTCTACATCAGTCACATGTATTATTTCCTTCCCTTTATCAGTGCTATCTTTGGCACTGATCTCCTTTGGTATATAATCAGTCTTGGTCCCAGTACCTAGGTCTTGGAAGAAAGATGTCCAAACCTCAGGTATCTTAAGTAACTCATACACAGAAAGACTGACCTTCATTTTCCTCAGTTTCTTAGCTACATACTGCCCCATTTTTTCTATGTCAGGTCATTGGGAATTTTCTGCAGCAGTACCTTGGTATACTGATTAATGGGGAACTCTTGGGGGTTTAGGATTATTGGTGGCTTTTGGGTCAGGCAGAATCTGATAGCTACTGGGAGGGATAGAGGTGGTAAAAGGACCTTTGGGCTTACTACTTCTCAGGTTGTAAGGAGTTTTATTGTACTACTGATATGCATTAACTTCTTCAGACTCTTCTTCCTTAGGTTGATTATCATCTTGGAATGGAAATGTATAACTATCAAGAACTAAGGTAGTATCATACCTTTGTGAAGGAACAATTTCATACGCAGTTGGCAGAGTCTCTTGATTTTCAGCATTTTGGATCTCCATTTGAAAAATGCTGGAAGCAATCTAGAATTCTGGGCAGTCCAACTCAGAGTGAGCATTAGTGTTGTGCAGTCTGCACCAGGTAGATAAGGTAGCTTCAGCCAACATTACGCGACCTAGGGGTCTGGTATCGCTGTTTTGGTTCTCCAAGGGTGAAGGTACTCCTCCATTGTTTGGCCTGGTGTTCAAGGATCGATTTGACCGCTACTGAAAGTTCTAATTTTGGTATTGATTCTAATTTGAAAATTGGTTCTGACTTGGATTTTGGGAATATTGTTGGTTCTGAAAATGTTGTTGATTCTGCCCCCTCTGCTGCATATAAGCATTCTAATTCTTGAGGTGAGTAACTTCAGCAATGAGCTTCTTCATCTGTTCAACCAGTTCTTTGATGTCATCTTTGTCTTCTTTGGTCTTGGCCACTTTTGAAGACTACAAGAAAGGCATTTGTGCTAGAGGCATTTTAGCTACTGGGTTACCAGGGTGGATTACTAAGGCTTGTGTTGCAGCTGGGTTCGGGACTGGGTTCATTATAGGGGTACGATTGGCTAATGCATGATTTATCATAGGGATTTGATTTGGCATGGCAGCAGGCCCTATATGATTTAGTGGGCCAGAGGTTGTTTTCCCTAGCTAGGTACTCACATCGATAGCAGCAGAATATGCTTGAGCTAGACTAGCAGGTATCGGGTCAGCCCTTCTTGCAAACATGGAGGTTAGTTTATCTAGAGTAGCATAGTAAATGGGTAGGGCAGCAACCTGATCTATAGCGTAAGGGGCTTGCAAACGACTGTAAGCTTTTTGGAACCTATTGTTAAAGGAACTGATCATCTCACTTTCCTCCTGACGAATCTCCACAAAAGATTGATAAAGATCACTTGGAGTGGTAGGCATACGAAACCTATTCAGAAAAGCAGTCTTCAGGTTTGGCCATGAATTTATGGATGCTGCTGGGAGGTTGGCAAACCAGTAGTAAGCTTCTTCCTGCAAAGAATAGGGGAACAACTGGCATATCACATCCTCGTACTGCACCTGCAACATAAACATATTAGCTTCAAAGATCTTAATGTGCTCGTCTGTAGTCCTATCTGGATCATGTACTCTGAACTTTGAGAAGAACTTGTCCGAGTTCTTTGGCATGTCATGGTAATTATTAAACTAAAGAGGAGACTAGTTATTCCCTGCAAAGTAAGCCATGGTGGGAGGATTAATGGGAGCTGCAGTAGTATTCCTAGGGGCTGATTAAGCTTACGGGGCCCTGGGTACTCCTTGATCCCTTCTTGTTCTTCTGAATTCTGCTAGGGACAACAACTCTTCTCCAGCTGAGCTGGATCTAGTGTGTCTCTGTCTAGTCCCCAGACTTGCTAATTTTTAGCAGAGGGAAAATAGTTGCCCTCCTTCTAGCGCCAATTCTGTTGATGGTGGTTTTAGCATGCAACAACGCAGGTGTGATTGCTAGTTTCATATCTCTCTTGAAAAGTATCTTACCCAAGGCAAGACTACTCCAAGGATAATACAGCTAGGTCTTAGCTTGCTTGGAATCTCTCAATGGTTATGTTCTAGCTGTGCCTACAAGGGGTCTTACATGCAATCTACAAATCTTTAGGTTTGGGGCAGCATATACACATAAACCCTATAATGATCTTCAGCTGATAAACAAGGTAAGATGCTACTGAAACTCTTAATCTAAAAACTAACAGTGATTTTAAAAGAAAGTGCAAAAGGTGTAGGGTTTAGGAGGGTCCTAAGTGACATTCACAATGTTAAGGTTATCTTTAGTAGACAAACATTCCAAACTTTGACCCAGCTTTCTGGGTTACCAAACTTAAGTGGGTGTTACAGTGCTGTAGAAAATGGTGCTATCTTCAATGGAGGTCAACAGGTTTTCAGATTGCATACATTTGTTAAATACCCAATGATCGGCGCAACTTAACTTGTGAAATGCAATTGAACTTTAGCACAAATATTCAGCCCAGACTAACTTTACACAGCTATTTACCATCAGGAAACAACTAAAAGTGGACTTAGAATGTTCAACAAATACTTCAACAAACCATGAATATTATGAAAGCACAACTAATCTAACTATGGGAGAGCAAGATGCAAACCATGAAAACCAAAAGATGAATCAACACAAGATACAAATTCTCAGATTTACTGCAGAAACTTGCTTTGTATTAGCTCAAATGGCATAGAGTCAACAATTCGGTATCAAAATCTCTCTTACAAAAGTGGAAATGGCAGCCCTTTATATATAAAGCAGCATACCCTAGCTTTCAAATGAACGGTGGAGATTAACTCAACACTGATGGTCCAGATTATATCAATAATAGCCCACATCAATCCCCAGATTACATTTTGTCTTTTATGAAAAAGACGAAAAAATAGCCTCAGATACATTGAATCTAGTCATTTTGACTAGCCAACTCAGTATATTAGTGGAAAAGCTCCTTTTAGAAGCAAGAAGAAGACAAAATTGAGTCACATGTTGCCCAAATATATCAGATTTACAATTGTGACAAGACTGTACCATTAGAATATTCAAAATATCATCAAGACTCTTTATCCAAGTCAATTTTGTCCTCACTAGCCAACTTGTTGCGGTAAGTCAACCAGGCATCAAGTGTAGGATTAATGTCGGATGGGTCTAGATCCTTCAAATGATGTATCCTGTAAGCAAACACTTCTAGCTCCTAGTTGAATTTGCCATATATTCTTTCTATCTCTACCCCTGCCTTTTGAAATGCCTTGAATTCGGCCCTGAGGTCACTTGCCTTATCCAACCGTTCCTCTATGTTGAGTGTGTCATTAAACATTACCTTGTGCAACTTATCCTTGCATTTTTTGACATCAAATGGGGCATAATCATCATAAGATGATTCCCTGCAATCCCTCAAGGAGTCACTGATGTCATATATAACCAACCTCAGCTCCTCATCAGTTGGTTTATATGCTTCCTTTATGTTCTTGAAGGTCTCTTTTCTCAAAAGTAGCTATTGATACCATTCAACAGCCTTGGGTAGCCTATCCCCAGTCAAAATGTTCTCTGTGATTAAGGTTTGAGCAGGTAATTCCCTAATACCTTTGATTCAGGGATACATATGTGAATAATATTCATCAAAAGCATTGCACTCTTCATGCAGGTCTTTCCATTTCTTATGCAAATCAACCAATTTTTGGTGAGCTTGAGCAGAGGCGCTTATGGCCTCACATCCCATTTCAAACACTTTCATCAACCAATTCTCTGTGCCTTGGGACTTTGATCTTACCTTGCCCAATTTAGCCATCTCATCGGTGGACAAGAAAGTAGGAATTCTCCTTATATCTCCTCCAACATCTACTGGCTTTATCAAACATTGGAGACATGCTCACAGTTCTTCATTCTTCTACTTTAAGTCTTTCTTAGACATTTCATCTTTATCTAGGTGCTCCAAAATTGATGTGACTGACCCCTTGAAATCATCCATTCTTTGAGCATGAGTGGTTGGGCCCAAATCAACTGTAAATATGGTATAAATATCTGTCCGGACTTGGTCTCTTGTTACATCAGCTGGTGGGACTGCTATTTCTGCTATCCTTGACCCTGATTCATTTTTATAGATTCTTGACTGAATCTTAGCCTTTTTCTACTTCTGAGGCTTCTGGGCTTGTGACAAGATAGCACTTAAGTCAAGCTACATTACTTCTACCTGAGGCTCTGGATATACCATTCTGCTTTGCAGCCACTCAGGAGCAGAAGATTTGTTTAATTCTGAAGCCCCATCTTTATCAGACATAGTCAACTCCTTAGATGGTTCTTGTTCAGGCTCTCCATCCCTTTATGGACTTCTCTCTTTTTCTTTCTCTTGTTCTTGGCTAAGTCCTTCATACTTTCAGCCACATTCTCCTATGCAATTCTCAAAACTTCCTCCATTGGATCTTTGCCTAGGGGACTATCAAATATGTCAATAATTTCCACATCAGCTGTAGCTTTGGGGAGGTTTTCATTCTTTTCTTCAATCAATACCTCCTTCTCCTCCGTAACTGCTGCTTCAGATTCCTGCAACCATAACTTTGCACATACCTTCTCAATCCCGGGCAATAGAGGCACTATCAACGAATCAGTTGGCATTTGTGAAATGGGGACAACAAAAGAGATGGTGAAGGAAGGTGTACTGACTTGGGTCAGGTTGGTCAAGACAGACAATAAGGAAGAAGAAATGGTAAGAGATGAAGAAAAGGTTAGTGAAGGTAAGGAAGGAGGGGGTGAAAGGATGGTGGAGATAAGAGGCAATGGTAGAGGATTAGAAGGTGTAGATGTAGTGGAGGGGCATGAAATGGCAAGAGTGGAGGAGATAGGACTACTAGAGTCACTAGAAGAAATTGCCAAAGAACATGAGGTGGTGGTGATGGTAGAGGCAGGAGAGGTAGCAGAAAATGCTTCTTGGGTGATGGAAGCAAAGGTTATGGGGGAAGTGGTTGCAGCGAAGGAAGGACGAATGGAAGGAAGAGTGGTACCAGAGGTTGAGTCAGTACTTTGTTTAGTAGTTTGGGTAGTTGGAGGGGGATTAAAATCATCTTTAGTTGTGGCGGCCCCTTTGTGAACCTCTTTCACTTTTACCCTCTTAACCTTGGAGCTTTCTCCTACTCCACTTGGCATATCCTTTCTCTTGGAGGTTCTAGTCCTAGTTGAAGGAGGTTGATCTTTCTTTTGAGGAGACCTTGTAGATGGCTTCTTCATCTTCTTTTCTTTCTCTGCCAGAGGTGCATGCTCCTCGCTATCTAATTTCTGCTTCTCAGTCAGCTCCGCCTCGTCAGTGACCAGAATGGACTCATCTTCTTCCCCACCAGAGTCTTTGTCTGATTCCATCGCGGTGTAAGTCAGCTGGATTCCCTGTACATTCATTACTACCACTTGTGCTCTGACCCATGCTTTGCTCAGTCTGATTGGTTCCCTCATAACCACATCTAGGGAACTTTCCTCTACATTTGCCCAATTGGGCAAAGGGATAGGCTGGTGGTATTGCACCTCCCACGGTCCTCTGAGCATAACATTTTCATCCTCTTGAAATTGATCAAGGACTGCCATTATATGGAACCTTGTAATGAAGTCCAGAGGCAGCCTTGCATGTGCCTTTTTCATGATTTCGTAGTCATCCGGGCAATTGGCCCAAAAGTCCTCAATGTGAACCTTGTGAAAGAGCTTCTTGCTTGCAAATCTTTCCAGTACTTTGTTTGGATCAAAATGATCCCTTGCATTGTAGTAGTGCAAATTCAAGAGTTGGAGCTCTTTATCCGAGTGTTCCGCTGATACCAGAGAAGGACATGCATAGAGTCCCTTGCCAAATTTAATAGGGAATTGAGCACTTGGTCTATGCAAGTGCTTGAGTTTCCCTGCACACGGTATCAGTTGCCTTGACAACTCTAGAAGCACTATCTTATCATCTAGATAACGGGGAAGTCTGTAGGCCATTCCAGTGATGCCTTGTATTCTTATGTATGTGAATTTCTCTAACTGAATATACCACCTGCCATATCTAGCTATTTCATTCATGGCCTCAGTGGAAATTCTCAATGTCGTGTTACCTTGTAACTTCCTGGCTATGTACATTGTGAATGCATCATTAACCCTTTTGAAATGTATCAGTGATTGGGATGAGGTCAGCTATGGATAGCATTCATACATTTTGATCTACGTCTTCTCATCGTTTCCAATCTCACCAATCTTAGACAGTCCGTCGTAATGGTTCATCCTTGCCAATGCATAGACGACATAGGATGCCCATCTGAAGTATTTGTTCTCATTGAAGTTACTGAAGGCTTCATGGATGTAGTCACTGATGATTTGGGCCTAGTGGAACTTGGTTCCTTTCAATATCTCAAAAATTATGACAAACATCTAGTCCTCAAAGGTGGAGGCAGTTGGTAACCTATAGATTCTGCTCAGGAAGGTTA
Source organism: Cunninghamia lanceolata (assembly GCA_027924645.1). NCBI lineage: Eukaryota > Viridiplantae > Streptophyta > Pinopsida > Cupressales > Cupressaceae > Cunninghamia > Cunninghamia lanceolata. The sequence goes on along the minus strand of BSBN01000481.1, from coordinate 622,529 downwards.
CCATGTCCCCAATTTCATCGTGGAAATCACTTCTGTACAACACCCTAGGGAGCTTGATGAGAACAGACTTCTTGCTCTTGACCCAATGATCATTGATGTACTTTCTGCATCCCTCCACATCCTTATTATAAGTGGCCTTTGATCCCTATTTGTCTGGCATTGTTACAACCTTGTGCCAGGGGATGTCCAACATTTCTGCCAGGGTAGGTGGGGTTAAGTCAGTTAGGACTTCTCCATTTGCTGTCTAGATTTGCTTGGATATTATGTCGTATCTATTTGAACAGGTGGCAATCAGTTCTACACACTGAACTAAGGTTGGAAAGGTAGTTGCTTGTCCAAGTCCACTATCTCTTAGTGTTCCGGCCCTGGGAGTTGGAGCTGGACCTAAGATTCTGAGTCTAAAGTCATCCAGGTCTATGTGACCTAGGTCCGTGTCCCTGACATTATTCCACCTGGAGTGGACCTTGGTTTTTGGAGGTACTCCCTTGAACTCGTACTTCATAGCTTGAGCCCGAGCAGTCATCTAGTCTGCATGACTGGACCTTATAAGTTTGATACTGAGAAAACTCCTAACATACTCCTAAGTTTAGATAAATCAATACAAATCTACCTTTTACCACTAACATGCATCTGAAAGAAATCTAAGTCTAATTGAAAGCATAGTGCATGCAATAAAACATCTAATGTTGCAAGAAAATTCATGAAAAACATCATTGTCAATGCATCAAAACATTAATTTCATCATTATGAACAACCTTCCCTTGGGAATTTCAAGAAATTCGATCATTTGAAGGGTTTTGCGCTAATTTGGGGGTTGTTTGACCCTTAGCAGGAAAGACACTAAAATTGAGGTCATCCGACCTCAGCAGGGAAATCGGGTAGGTCCGACCTCGATTTTTTGGCTTCCTCTTTATGCTCTTGAGTTTTGTGCAATTTTTGGGGGCATCTGTCTTGTGCTAAATTTGGAGGTTTTCGACCTCTGATGGTTTGCAAGTCGGTCGGTTGGCAATTTAGCACAAAATCATGTGGATGCGAATTCGGCTATTTCTTGCATAGAAATTAGGTCGGTCGGACTTGCGTGGTTTTTGACATCGTTCGACTAAGTCGGTTGAAGGGTAATATGGCGCAAGTTAGACAAGTCATTTTTTAGCACTAAATTCAGAGCAAACTTCCAGCGGGGATTTCGGGCGGCACCAACCTTGCAGAGGTATGTGCATCATTTGACTAAGTCGGAGACTAGGTCTTTTAGCGCAAGGTCAAACCAAGGTCTTTTCAGTGCAAGAGGAGCTTTAAGAGTTTGCGGGGCTTTCAAAACCATCTGACCAAGTTGAAGAAAGGTGTTTTGGGTGCTTTGGTCAGATTAGGCTGATTTTAGCACAAAAGGGCGCTAGGCACTTGGCGTGGGTTTCAAAGATCTCTGACTGACTAAATGGGAATTTGACTTGCAGGTCAGTCGGGCTCGATTTAGCGCCAATTTGGTGTGCAGGGTCAACAAGGCAAAATCCCTAAATTTTTTTAAGTTGTTCAAGGCACAACAGACCCGTTCCTCCTCCTAGGATTTAGACTAGGGTTTTAAACGATAAAACTCAAAATTAACTAAACCCTAGCCCCAAAATCTAAATTTGATTAACCAATTTCCTAAAAATCCTAACAGCTGACTTCAAAATTTGAATCATTCGTAAGTAATACTTAAAATAGCAAGGTTGAAAACCCTACCTGGTTGAGATGGCGGCGCAAATTGGCTTGCAGGAGAGGTTGTGGGTTCGAACTCGGGTGAAGTCGATAGGGCCAAACGGAGCTCCAAGAATTTCTGTCAAAAATGCGATAATAATGAGTTAAAATGCATTAATTCCTTATTTAAACCCTGGCTAATCCGCCATTAATGCGCAGGAGTATGGACTGTTAGTGGAGAGTTTGCATAGATTTTCAATGTGTCCGACCTGTGGAGAGTTTTGATGCGACGGACTAGGTCAGACGGGGTAACATTTAGCGCAAGGTCAAATGTTCAGTTTGCACCAGTCAGTGGAGGAATCGGGCTTGTCCATCTTGTGGGTCTTTCGCAGTTGTCTGACTAGGTCAGAGGTCGTTGTTTTTAGCGCAAGGTCAGATGGAGCCGATTTCAGTGCAGATGGCAGTTTCAAAGGTTGAACGCTTGGTCGGTCGAACAGAGTTTTAACACTAAGGATAGAGCGATGGATTTTTAGTGCTAAGGTCGAACAAGGCAGTTTTTAGCACCAAGTCAAACAGACAAAAAATTAGCGCAAAGGTTGGTTGAAGGTCATTTTAGTGCAAAATGTTACTTCAAGGTCCTCAAAGGGAAAGTAACAACTCATCCTAGCAGATTTTGAAGTGATTTTTGAATATCATCTTTCCATCAAGGTCAAAAATGCTCTTTTAACCATACAATCACTTAGGAGATCAGAAGATCAAATGACTCTCTAGCCAAAACAAAAGAGGGGGTCTCCATTCCCGAATGGGGCATGTGTGCAAGGCACAACAAGGTTCTTGTGGGGTAGCCTATCCTTCTCTTCCAATAATTTCTTAGGCTTGGACATGTGTAGTAGTTGCTTCTTGGGTTGTTGTTGGTGTTGGGATATGGTGCCATTAACCTTGTAAATGCCAATATTGTATTTATTTCATTTATTATTTGTTATTTGTAATTACACATAAGGAGATGTAATAGTTTTGCTGGCAGTGGTAATTTTAGAGCTACCGACGGTAGTTACAGAGTGACATTTACTATTGTCAAATGTTAAAACTCAAAGTAAATGAGTGTAGGTGCCACCTTGGGAGAATCTACTATTTTTAGCATGTATGACACACATCATAATGTTTGGTGGGTGCACATAAAGAATCTATGACAACTGCAAGTTGTAATAAGATTCTATGACACTATGATATATATTAATGAGTTGTATGTTGCTATGTTTAGCCCAAGGTTCCTATCTTGGAAAGATACTCTTTTGTGGAATCTATGATGGTTATGATGTGTTATAAGATGCTGTAAGAGGCCAGATTTAGTCTTGGGCACCCAACCTTTGCATGGTTGTTTTTGGACAAGTGTAAGATGCTTGTAAGATGGTAATTAATGTTTATAGGTTGGAGAATCTTAGGAGAGAGAAGGTGAACGCCTAGAATGGAGTGGAAAACATTTCTATAAGTATTTTCCATGTATTTGTTTCTGCAATACAGATTTTAAGTGCTCAGGTTCTTCCAAAATGTTGTCTGATTGAAGACTGAAGGATAGATTGGTGTTGTTGTTGTATTGTAAATCATTTTCAGATTAATACAAACATTGGGCCTCTTTCCTGTGTGGAGTTTTTTACCCAAAAGGATTTTCTCCACGTTAAACATTGTGTCATTGTGTTATGTGTTAAGTTTTCTAATTTTACATCTTTGTGAAGCATAGTTTTAGTTTATGTTACAATCTCCATTGATAATACACACTTAAAAGATTGCAGAAATTTATTTGAATCAGATTTCCATTGAAGTAGTGTTACATTCATTTCTAACATTTGGTATCAGAGCCTGACCAAGTTTGACTCTTGGGTGGTAGTATGGAAGTTGTAGCTGCAGTGGGAGATTTGGTTGTGTTTGTTTTGTAGATCTTGTGTTGTTATTATGGCTGCATCGACTATTGCATCAACCTCTTGATTAGACATTGAGAAGTTCAACGGAATGGGGTATGAGTTGTCGAAGCTAAAAATGGAAGATTTGTTAGAAGAAAGAAACCAATGGTTGGATGTTCAAAAAGAGAAGAAACCTGATGATGTCTCTCTAGATGAGTGGGCAAAATTGGATAAGAAGGCACAGGGAACCATCCGTTTGTGTCTATTAGATTCTACCCTATTGAATGTTGCAAAGGAAGAGACTACACACAAGTTGTGGAAATGGTTGGGTGAGATCTATCAAGCCAAGAGTATGGTAAATAAACTTTACTTAAAAAGAAAATTATTTTCCTTGAAAATGAAAGAGGGTGAGTCAGTTGTAGAGCATTTAAATTCATTTAATTTGTTGATGAGTCAGCTTGCTTCAGTAGATGTTGAGGTTGATGAGGAAGATAAATGTATCTTGCTTCTTTGTTCTTTACCTGAGTTTTAGGAGAATGTTATCCTTGCTATCACTGGTAACCTCACAGATCTAAAGTTAGATGCCCTTGTTGCATTTTTACTGTCACAAGAATTGAGGAAGAAGAGTTCAAATAGTTTAGGGGATGCTCTCAGTGTCAGGGGAAGGTCTAAGGAAAGGGGACCTAAAGTAGATTAGAAAGGGGCTAAGGAAAAGTCCAAGGGCCAGTCTAAGACTCCTAGTAAAAAGAACAGAGTTAAGTGTTGGAACTGGGGTAAAAGGGGACATGTAAAGGAGTGCAGAAACCCCAAGAAACAGTGAGAGAGTGCTTTGGATAAGTTCTTGAATGCAGGTGAAGATGTTTTACTTTCATCATGTAATGTTGTTTCTAATGATCACTAGTTGGTTGACTCAGGATGCTCATTTCATATGACCTTCCTGTGATAGGTGAAAGTCAGGTGTAGCAGATCAGACATAGTCATGAAACCCTAACCCTACCATCATCAAGGAATCTAATCTAAATGAAATCAAAGAACAATGCAATTTAAGCACAACATCACCTAGACCGTGCGATTCCTTGTTTGAGGGATGTGGACTACTTCTTCAACAATGAACAATTGCAATGCTGAAAGCTGCCATGATTGATGATAAAAGCTCAAGTGAATGCTCAGATGCTCAAGATGATAATGTAGGTGCTATATGATTGCTGGATTGCTGGATGTTTCATATGGAGTGAGAGGGTGTTTATATAGGACTTAGCCAAGATCAATCAACGGTGGAGATTCAGAGGCTATGTGAATGGCTAGGATTAAAAGTTACTAAATTTAGATTCCATTAATTGTGCATGTGAAGGATTGTAAATGAAAGTTGTCTTACAACACATGATTGACTGGACAAGTGTTGGAATGTGATAAATGATGAGGGCTTAATTCAAATAAAATATTTGAATTAGTTGGGATATGAGTTGGAAATTAATTAAATAAATAAAATTTATTTAATTAATAGGATAAATGAATAAAATGGGATAAGACATGATGTGGAATTAATTAAATAAATACAATTTATTTAATTAATTGGCTAAGTGGATGAGAATGGGATTTTAATTAAATAAATAAAATTTATTTAATTAATTGGCTAATGGATTAGTTATTTAACAAGGTGTTGCTAGACATGGACAAATTTGGGTGTCTACATTTTGCCCCTCTTTGATACAATGTTCGATAGAACGTTGTGTCAAAGAAGATACGATATGCGTTCGATAAACAAGTTATGCCCCAGTGTAACTGGCAAGTGATGCCCCCTCAAGAGGTAAGCCAGGCTAACCAGGAAGGGCTGGGTTGGCTCTCGATAGAAGAAAAAGGCTAAAAAGAAGGCAGACACGAAGAAAATGGGAGTTGGAGGGAAGAAAATAGGTTGTGGTATGGAAGAATTAGGGTTTGGAGAAGGGCTATAAGTAGGTGCTTCAATGGCAAAGAGGCTCATTTGTGCTCATTTGTGCTTAGAAACTTAGAGAAATCCAGAGCTCCTGAGAGTGAGAGTGGCAGAGCTAGCAGGATGGTTATTCCACACAGAGATCATCGTGCGGAGCGAGTGAGGACACATGGACGACCAGAGGGAGCAGGCGCACCGGTATGTTTCAAAACTTTTCCCAAAAGCATGTAATTAATAGCCTAAAAGCATAATTAATTCACACACGTCACCAAAAGCGACTAGGTTAGGACATAGCACATGTAGGTCACTTACGTAGGAATATCATTCGCTTGTAGGAGTTTGGGTCACGTATGAGTGTGGGTAGGTCGCATAGGGGAAAATGGGTCGCATCCCGTCAGCGGGAAAAACTCAGGTGAAAAGCGCGAAAATTGCAATAGGCGTCGCTTATGGCTAGAAGGACTCACTTAGAAGCAAATAGTGATCGCATCAGGTAGTTCGACTCGCCTATGGATAGAAAGGGCTCGCATAGGGAAAGTAGCGCGCATATAAGGCTAGAAGGGTCGCACATGGTAATATAGGTCGCATATGGTAAAAAATGAGGCACATATAGGATTAAGCTCGCGTATGCAGGAAGAGTGAGCGCTTATAGTGTTAGAGCTCGCTTATGGTCAAACAGTAAGCGCATAGGAGAAAATAACTCGCAGATAGTGAAAACAGGGGCGCATATGCAAAAGAGCTCGCTTTTGGGCCAAAACAATAGCGCATAAGGTAAAGGCAGTCGCTATTGAGCAGGAAATTAGCGCATGTGGTAAAGTAGGACGCTTATGGTAGGTGTAATGTAAAATAGCAAATAGAGAAGCAGATTTTGATATGAATGGCTAATGGAAGGAACTGACAAGCATAAATGGATGATGTAGGATGTACTACCGCCCTTGTTATCGCGAGAGCCCCATCCGAGAGATTTACGGTTGGTGAGACGGTTGGATGCAGAGGAGCTACTGGTGTTGGAGATCCTGGGCTTGGAGCATGTATCCCAGTTAGAGCCAGTTCATGCACATCGAGGGCTGATGACAGCAATGGTGGAGTGATGGATGAGCGAGCACAGTTCGTTCTTGTTACCGACAGGAGAGGTGACCATTACCTTAGAGGATGTATTCCAGATTTTGAGGATTCCGATAGATGGGGATCGTGTAGATTATGATCCGAAGATGGGCCCAGCGGCATTCAGGAGATTGTTTGGCACACCAGACATCGGAGTAGAGGGTTCAGAGATTCCGATGGGGAGGATGGAGGAGCTCTGTGATAGATTACAGCGGGTGGTAGTGGCTATCATTAGATGGCTAGTGGGCGATAGGAGAGCTAGAGGGTTTCCCGTAGGATGGGGGACAGTGATGGAGGGCATGTTCTCCTATGGCACGAGATATGCGTGGGCAGAGTGCGTGTTGGGACAGCTCTATCATTACCTGCATGATTGTGCGTACATGTTTGGAGCCAGTATGTCAGCAGGAGTGACAGTTTTGCATGTATGGGCGTATGAGCACATTCCGGTGACGAGACCAGAGGGATGGGTTGCTAGAGCAGCAGGAGAGCCATTTGCATAGATGTATAGAGGAGCGTTGACTTATCGACAGTGCCAAGGGTTGGTATATTGGCGGCGGAGATTGGATGAGGTAGACAGATTTGTATGGAGGCCCTAGCTAGGATGTGAGCAGTGGGAGGAGGAGGATGCGGAGCTTGTCTATGCTAGACAGGCGAGATACATTTTTGGACGCGGCGTGTATATTATAGAGCGCTATTTGCCAGAGAGAGCCCTGAGACAGTTTGGGGAGGCACAGGCAGTACCTGTAGGTGATGCCATTTTTGGGAGGACGAGGCAGGAGGTATTTGATTGGGGTCCAGAGGTTGTGGTTGACACAGCTTTGGCAGAGAGAGATGGACTACAGCCAGTAGCATGGCAATGGGGATAGGGTCCTGCAGATCCAGGCACATTGCCAGAGTATGATGTATACTGGGCGACAGCTAGGCCGACTCGGTTGACATGAGATGGAGAGATAGGAGAGATTGGGATGGAGAGGCCAGTTCAGAGGAGACGACGATGGGCTCCACCAGCACAGGCAGTAGTGCCAGCTGTACCAGGGATACAGATGCCAGGGCAGGTGCCAGGTTAGCATGCTATATTAGCACAGCCTCAGGTACAGATTGGAGTAGGAGATGATGTAGGGATTCAGCAGCTGTGGAGACGGATCAGAGAGGAGAGGAGATGGAGGCAGCGGGCATAGATGAGGTTGAGGAGGGTGGAGATGGACAGGCATCAGGCCGTGATTAGTTTGCGGCATGCTAGAGCACAGGCACAGACTTATCAGGCTCAGCTACAGTTGAGAGCACAGGGAGGAGATGGACAGAATGATGGTGCTCTGGCTAGAGTGATAGGAGAGAGGGATACAACGAGACAGCATGAGCAGATGATGAGGCTTGAGCGAGACACTGCGATACAGCAGGAGCAGGCTATGAGAGCAGAGAGGGATGGTCTGCGAGCTGAGAGAGATAGAGCAGTACAGCAGCTGCAGGGGATGACTAGTGAGCGAGATAGAGCAGTTGCTGCCTTGGGGACTGATGGAGCTACCATGTACTTGGCCACACAGTTGACAGCGGTACAGGCAGAGTTGCGGAGAGTGCAGGGTGAGGCTGAGTATTACAGAGGCTTATACTATGGAGCTGTGCCGGCAGAGCAGAGACAGCCTAGCTTCAGGAGCAGGTCAGGGGCTTCGAGCTCACGGAGGTCAGGTGGATCGCGATCAGTAGCCTCAGTGATGGGGCCAATGAGAGATGGAGGACCAGGTACAGGACCTAGTGGTGGTGGTGGTCAGGGCGAGGGAGCTGGCAGTAGTCACTAGGGCATACCTTGTTTACATTGTATTATGATGAGGCCTAGAGCCGTTGTTGTACATTTATTCTTTTCAGGGCTCAGCTTGTATTGTAGACACTTGTAGTTTGACACACATGTATATATATATATATATATGGCAGTTTTGGTGATTTATATGATGTTGTAATGGTTGTGATGTAGTTATGATGGTTATGCATGTTATGTGTTTGAATTATATATGGATTATGGATGGATGTTTATGCAAATGGTAAGGAATAGAAAATGTATGAATATGTAAATGGTAAAGATATGGATAGATGTATGCATATAGGTAGATGGTAATGAAAGATATATATGATGGACTTATGTATGGCTAACACACTTGTTTTTGCAGGAGCGGGAACATGGACAAAGGATGATGGAAATGATTGATCTTGGCTGAGTATGATGGAATGGATAGATAGAATGAATAGGTAGGATGATGATGGGCAGCTTTCAAGTAATTGCTCAAAATGAAAAGAAATGCAGTCTTTATTTTTGATATAGCATATGGATGTTATGCACCAGGGTATAAGAAACCAAGGTGTCGAGGTATCTAATGCGCAACTAGCGTGTTACAATCTTGTCTGAACGCATGAGATCAAGATGTTGAGCCAACATACACAAGATATGAATAACGGCTAGTGTTGGACTTTGATGCTACAAGCAATGGTTTGAGCTTATCTCCACTACACATAATGAGAGCTTGCTGGTTATATGTATGGAGTTAGTCTTAACATAGAATAGTCTCAAATGCATAAGAGACTGTTTAGCTTCTCAGATGCTAGAGATATTGATATGTAAGATGCTAATCCCAACACGTACAAGATACCAATACGCATAGGAAGAGAATAAGATCATCCCGCAAACACGGCATACGAAAGCTATATGACCATGCCCCAGTCCTTACTTCATCGCAACATACCAAGATATAAATAGATCAAGGCAGTCTTGATTAGGCATAGAAAAGGGACAAAAGATAAATCAAAAGATAGAACAAAAGATACTGCCATCACGTTCTCTTGCCAAATTTTAGGTGCTCTTGGATAGATCAAGCTGGCGCCTTGTTAAGAGGAAAGCTACATCCTGTTGAAGGCTAAAGTTGTTGATAAACTGTTATAGCAAATGTTGGCTTAAGGCATGCGGACAAATAGCTTCTGGGATACTTTTGATTGGTTAAAGTGCTTGGGCTTCGCATATACACATGGTTTGCTGCTTGTTTGAGCTAATCAAAGAGAAGAAGATGGATGAGGAAGGAAGATGAAGAGGATGGGGTGGATCATCTGTGCTTGAGTACTAGAAACTTCCTTCGTATTCTAGACTTAGAAGATCAGACATAGTCATGAAACCCTAACCCTACCATCATCAAGGAATCTAATCTAAATGAAATCAAAGCATAATGCAAATCAAGCATAACATCACCTAGACCGTGCGATTCCTTGTTTGAGAGATGTGGACTGCTTCTTTAACAATGAACAATTGCAATGCTGAAAGCTGCCATGATGGATGATAAAAGCTCAATGAATGCTCAGATGCTCAAGATGATAATGTAGGTGCTATATGATTGCTGGATCCCCCCCTCTTATATGGAATGAGAGGGTGTTTATATAGGGCTCAGCCAAGATCAATCAACGGTGGAGATTCAGAGGCTCTGTGAATGGCTAGGATTGAAAGATACTAAATTTAGGTTCCATTAGTTGTGCATGTGAAGGATATGAATGAAAGTTGTATAACAACACATGATTGACTGGACAAGTGTTGGAATATGGTGAAAGATGAGTATTTAATTCAAATAAAATATTTGAATTAGTTGGGATATGAGTTGGATATTAATTAAATAAATTAAATTTATTTAATTAATAGGATAAATGAATAAAATGGGATAAGATATGATGTGGAAATTAATTAAATAAATTAAATTTATTTAATTAATTGGGATGAGGATAGGATATGATTGGGATATGATGTGGAATTAATTAAATAAATAAAATTTATTTAATTAATTGGCTAAGTAGGATGAGGATGGGATTAAATGGGATTTAATAAAATAAATAAAATTTATTTAATTAATTGGCTTAATGGATTAGGGAAATTAGGACAAAATGCTACAAGATGTCTAGGATAATATTTTAAGAAGGTGTTGCTAGACATGGACAAATTTGGGTGTCTACATTTTGCCCCTCTTTGATACAATGTTCGATAGAGCGTTGTCTCAAAGAAGATGTGATATGCATTCGATAAACAAGTTATGCCCCAGTGTAACTAGCAGGGGATGCCCCCTCGAGAGGTAAGCCAGGCTAACCAGGAAGGGCTGGGTTGGCTCTCGATAGAAAAAAAAAGGCTAAAAAGAAGGCAGATACGAAGAAAATGGAAATGAGTAATCTTGGCTGAGTATGATAGAATGAATAGATAGGATGTTGATGGGCAGCTTTCAAATAATTGCTCAGAATGAAAAGAAATGCAGTCCTTATGTTTGATATAGCATATGGATGTTATGCACCAGGGTATAAGAGAACAAGGTGTCGAGATATCCAATGTGCAACTAGCGTGTTACAATCTTGTCTGAACACATGAGGTCAAGATGTTGAGCCAACATGCACAAGATATGAATAACAGCTAGTGTTGGACTTTGACACTACAAGCAATGGTGTGAGCTTATCTCCACTACACATAATGATAGCTTGCTAGTTATATGTATGGAGTTAGTCTTAACATAGAATAGTCTCAAATGCATAAGACACTGTTTAGCTTCTCAGATGCTAGAGATATTGGTATGTAAGATGCTAATCCCAACACGTACAAGATACCAATACGCATAGGAAGAGAATAAGATCATCCCACAAATGCAAGATAAAATGATAACACACACAAGCAAGCAAGCAAGCATGCACAAATGATTCAAAAACAAACAAGGTATTGCCCCTGTCAAGCTGTAAACCAATGATTAATTGCTGATTGTTTTGTTGATGATAGTTGAGAGTGTTGTCATTGTGGGGAAAGCTATATCCCTAGATCAACACAAGGTTGTTTGCTGAGTTGGTTTGCTGATTGGCTGATTGATTTGGCTTACAACAAGGCTAGGATCAAGACCATTGATTGCGATTGGATAACTTGGCTTGATTGATTAACTTGCTTGGTATGGATTAAGGATGGGATTGTAATTGGATCTTTGTTTGGAATGGTTGGAAGAGGATGAAATGCTGATTCGATGGATTTGATGAAGGATGGATGATTTGTGGTGGATTGAGCTGCTTTTGATTTAATTTTGATTGGATTTGTTTTGATTGGAGTTGATGTGATTGAGTTGATTTTCTTTGGTGTGGATGTTGATGATTGATATGATTTGTTTGGATGGTTGGCTTGATGTGCTTTGGTTGTGATGTTTGCTATTGCTGGGTTGATTGTTTTGAATGATAATAGTGATGGTGTGATGATTAAAGTGTCCACTCAATCTAAGCATAAGCAAGTGTGCGCAATGTGCTCAAAGGATGTAAAATAAACAAGGTATTGCCCTTGTCAAGTCATAAACCAATGATTGATTGTTTGATTGATGATGATAGCTAGTGTTGTCATTACGGGGAAAGCTATATCCCTAGATCAACACAAGGATGTGGGAACGCTATATCCCATTGATGATGATTGATTTGTCTCATGACAAGATTAGGATCAAAAACTTGTTGATTCGATTGGATAATGTTCCTTGGTTGATTAGCTTGTTTGATATGGATTAATGTGACTTGGATTTAAGAGCATTGCTTAGATTGATTAGATTGATATGATTGGAATAAGTGATTGATTGAAACGGATGAATGAATGTTATGGATAGGAAGAATTGACGATGATGATGATTTGATTTTGAATGTTGAAGTGGATTGTTTTGAATTGATGATGATTGGTTTTATTGCTTGGCTTTTTCGTTGGATATTGATTTTGTTGGATTTGTTTGACATATTTGATTTTTTTTTGTATTTTTTGAGGATATTTTGGGATGTCAATGGATTTACAATTTGGGTAGCCTTTGTGCTAGATATCAATGACAAGGGAGAAAACCATGTCTAGGTGCAAGGATGGATGTAGGATGGATGGATAAAAGGATGGGCTCATAGTAAATGGGATGAAAGGCTCATGATAGATGGATAGATACAAGGATAGGCTATGGAATGGAAAGCTCATGATAAACAGATGGGGATAAGCTATAAGATGGAAAGCTCATGATAAGGATATGCCATAGTGGATGGATCATAAGGGAGCTAGGATGTGATCATCAAAGGCTATGTTGCATAGGAAGAATAACTTGCCCCATTCTAGGATTTTTACATGACAAGGCTCATGACAATGGGATGACATGATAGGTTTTACATGACAAGGTGTATGATAGGTGGATAATGATAAGATGGATTGATTAGGAAGGTATGAGGTATACCAAGAGATATCCAAAACATGTTTCAAGATTTTGCCCCTATGTCTTCATCAAAATCAAAAGGTAGAAGGATGGATGAATGGATAAATGGGTTCAATAGGATAGGCTTGTTTATGTAATGGCTAAGGATGGTAGGATGGTAAATGATATAATGGGATAGATAGTTTGGAAATGGATAGGTTGGATGAGACAATGTGCCCCCAAGTGTAAGTGACATAGAAGATCAACCTACACATGATGCCTGTTTGCCAGGTTTTCATCATGGTACTTATCCAAGGCACCTATTTACTAGGTTTTCACCATTGGACGAAGGGATTTCTCTTTACTTTTTTTGATTTTTTGATTTTTGATTTTTGCTTTTTTTTTTTTAAATTTTATTTTTTGCTTTTTTGCTTTTTTTTTTAATTTTTTGCTTTTAGATGGGTTGACAATTACACATGGCGCCTGTTTGCCAGGTTTTCACCATGGTAATGGATAGGAGGGACTCGTGTCTAGTTTGATGGATGTTGTTAGTCCCGTTGGATATGGATGTCATCGCATGGACCATGTCATTATGCTCATAGATGTTGATAAGGGATTGCATGGATGGGAGATGGATTAGGTAGATAATGGATTATAATGTGGAATTATGGTAGGGTAGGCTAGTGGCTTATGGTGTGGATTTATACAGGCCTATGGAAAGAAGATGGATGAAAAACTTATGCAAAAGCATGGACCATAGGGATAGCATGGGGGAGATATGTAGGAAAATGGATAGAAGATGGGGAGATGTAGTTATGTGGGAATGTTTTGGAATGAATGGGAACCATGACCAATGGCTACACACACCGTGATAAACATTGAAGCTTTTGATTGGATGGTGGTGTAGGAAGCAATGGAGATGTTTGCTTAGGGGATGGTTGATGAAGTGATTTAGGAACCCACATAGATTTAGTATTTTTAGTGCTTTTGCTTTTCTTGCGGGAGTTTTGAAAGTTTTGGATAGAAATAGGCTCTTGGATGGATATAGGTGGTTGGGATTCTTGAGATGTGGATGAGGATTCCTCATTTGCTTTGCTAGCTATTTGCTTAGGAACCCAAACCATTTTGCTTTTAGGCTTTGCATTTGGAGGTAAGGGCTTAGATGGCTGCTTAGATGTGGATGAGGATGCCTCATTCACTTTGCTAGCTATTTGCTTAGGAACCCAAACCATTTTACTTTTAGGCTTTGCTTTTAGAGGTATGGGCTTGGATAGCTTTGTGAATGTACTTTGCTTAGAAGATGGATGATTTAGAGACTTGTCACATTGATACCCTAAGGCATGAGGGTCCTTAGGAGTTTTAGTTGGATTTTTGGCTTTATAGGTAGAGGCATAAAAAATTTTGCTTTTGAATCCCATGGGGTGTGTGGAGTGGATGGAATTATTGGAAGCTTTATGCTTAAACGATGCTTGCTTTTGTTGGTCATGATTAGGGATGTAAGGATACATATGAATGATAGGTATGTTAGGTGTTGGAAGCAATGGTGGCAAGGTGGATGGAGGGATATTTGGAGTTGGTAAAAGTGGAGGCAAAGTGGATGGCGGAAGGTGTATGGTCACATGCTTTTGACATTTATAGGATGATGGAGTTGGAATGGCTACATATGTTTTGCGTAGATGATGGGGGGTGCAATGGAAAGTGGTAGATTTAGGATGCATGAAGGAATTACCAACATCTTTTCCTTGTTTACCTCGGGGTGTGTATCCAAGGCCATATGAGCATGGAGGGATTTTGACATGGTTTGGCTCCAAAATACCTTGTTCATAAAGGCCTAGACCTTTACCTTGGTAGTTCATTTTTTGGAGGATGCGATTGACTATGGGACTAGATGTGTTTTGGGAACTAGACTTGAGTTCTTTATTGGATGGAGAAGATGAAATGGAGGACAATGGTTGTTGTTGTCCTAAGGAAGAACATTCATGGAGGAAGGTCGTAAGACCACTAGGACATGATGGTGGACTTGAAATGGGATCGATGGTAGATATGGAGGGAGGATCATTAGCATTGTGTTCACTAAGATCCAAGTTATTTGTTTGATCTTCTATCCTTATGTGTTCTTGAGAGGCACATGTCTCATTATGACAAGTGGATGTTTGCTCATTATGGATAGGGCTAGATGGAGGATGACTAGGAGCAATTTGGATATCTCGCTCATGGATGGTTATGGGATTATGGATAGGATCAAAGTACTTTTTAATAGGTTCTTCATCATAGATATCATCTTGATCATGAGATAGATAAAGTTTTGCCAAATGGATCATCATGGTTTTCATGATTTTAGCTAGAACCTTGATCATAACTATGAGCAAAAGTAGGATTAAGTGGGCTATAAAAGGGACAAATTTGCTCATGAATGAGGTCATGGTGATGGCTAATAGCTTGAGGGCAACCCATAAGTAGGTCATGGATAGGTGGAACTTAGAGGTGCTTTGATCTTGATTAAGATTAAGGTTCAATATTTCCACATGTTTAAGATTATGCTCTTGACATACCTCTTGACTTTGGATGGAAGTGGAAGGTTCTTGAGTGGACTTGATAGGCTCTTGATAGTTATCAACATGAAGGCATGATGGCTCTTGACTTAGGCTTGTGGTTGGAGACTCTTGAATAGACTTGTTGGCTTGTAGGTCACATGATGGGCTTAAAGGGCTAGGCATGTTAATGGAAGGCTCTTGAAGAGGCTCAAGGATAGGTGGACCACATGATGGGATTATAGGATTGGACATGACCTTTGGAAGTTCGTTGGTAGGCTCATGAATGGGTGTTTGACATGGAGGTAGTTTATTCCTAGCTAGTAGCCAATGGATCACATCCTTTGCAAGTGTATGGGTGGATGGGAAATATAATGGATGGATGATAATGGTAGATGGCATTGGAATAGGATTAGGACGAGGATTAGGTTGAGAGCTAATTAGATTGGATGCATTAGGATTTGGACTAGATGGGGGTGACACATAGGCTGGGGATGATGTGGCATGATTTCCCATTATAGGTGGGTACACCTTGTAAACAATTGAGACAAATATTGGGCATTGATTTGTATTATGGCCTTTGGTCCTATGGTATGCACAATAATCATGTTCATCATATGGACTTTCTTCACATGGTTTGACTTTAGGAAGTTCAATGAGTTTTGCTTCAAGCATCCTTTGTAAAATTCTCTCAGCCGCATCCTTTGGTGAACGATTAGAATGACATGGTGATGAAGGTAATGAAGGGCTTGGTGGTTTGGAAGGTAAAGGGATCAATGGACTATGATTGGGATCACATGGTGGTGTTGAGATAGGATTAGTTGGCTCATGTGTTGGTGTGTGATTAGATGATGAAGGCCACTCTAGATTGGTATCTCCCTCATCAAAGGTTATTAGATCTTGCATAGGATAACTTGGGCTTGTTTGATTTATGTACAAGGGTCCATTGGGATTTGGATATGATTCTTGTTGGAAAGGTGGATTTAGATCTATCAATGGTGCTTGGTGGTCTTGTTGAAAAGGTGTATTTGGACTTACTTGATTTATGTACAAAGAGCCATTGGGACTTGGATGTTGTTCTTGTAATATCACTTGATGGCTTTGTGGATGGGCTTGGTAGTGCATTGGAATGGTGGCATGAGGGATTGGATAAGGTTGAGGTGGATGTTCATAGGTTGATGTGGTATTGACTTGGTGGATGGGTGGATTAAGTTGATATGCAGTGGATGGATATGACATGTGGCTATGAGGTGGATTAGGTTGGTATGGAGTGGCTAAGGATTGTTGTACTTGTCGATCTTGACTAGTGGCTAAAAGGTGTTGGACTTGGGCTATGGAGTGTTGTAGTTGAGGTGATTGGCTTGCGTGGGGTTGAGCTCTTTGGAGGAAGAATTGTAATATTTCAATGGCATCTTGGTTGAGGGGTTGTGATCCTTGATAAAGATTTTGGAGGAATCTTTGGAATTTGATTTCTAGGTCCTCTAGTGTAGACATGTTGTCACCAAGTGTTTGTCTTAAGTCCTTTTAGCAAGTGCTTGCTTAGGGATTTGGATGATGATGTGGAATGTTTAGATGATTTGTTTATGTGTTTGGTGTTTATAGCTTGATTTGGCAATGTTCAAACAAATGATTATACATCTACACACATGAATCACTCACGCAAGACACATAAGCAAGTTGTTAGTTTGAAAGAATGTGATGATGGTTAAGCAAGCACGTGAAGACAATTCAACAAGTCCTAGTTAAGGCAAGGCCACTATCACAAGGAGGTTCTAGTGAAAATCTGGGGGACCGGCACCCCACGAGCATCCAACAAGCCACTTAAGACTTTAACTAACCCTACTAGGAGTTTTAATAGACACAAAGGTACACCTCCTTTCGAGTTAGCACTATATGGTGAGCACTAATACCAGTTAGACTTGGCTTTCACCTTATCCTCTGATTTTTATAGCGGACCGGATGAAAGTACCGCTGGAGGTCGTTCCCTTGGGGTGGATACCAAGGTAGGCCTCTCTAAGGCTAAACAAAAGCAACACAAGTAAATGTTTTTGATCTCCAAGTTCATGTTGGGACGTGAGGAGAGAGCATACACATTTACTTGGTCACACTCGCATGGGGTTCATTAACCTTAGAAATTCAATGTGTAGAAGACAATGCAAGCACTTGTTTGTTTTAAAGCCCAAATCCAAATGTGATGAAAGACAATGGTTCGTTTTAGCCCAATTTTTTGATGTGAATTTGCAAACAATTGTTCGTTTTAGTCCCAAAGTCTAAATGTGTGATCAAACAAGATTAAGGGATGAAAGATTAGAATAAGTGCACCTGATATAATCACTTTCCAGTTTGCTATATATGTTGATGCCAATGCTGCTCCAGCTCCTTAGATGCCTCTATAAGTCACCAAATTCCAAAAAGAAACAAGTAAACTTGCAAAGAAGATGATTACATGAAAAATATGAAATCTGAAAATTCTGATGAAAATGATCTAATACAGAAAAATAGATTGTATAAACAGAAAGTTCAGGAGATTCTAAGCAATTTGAAAAAAAGTTTCGCTGAAAAATTATCAAAATTGCTCAAGTTATGCTCAAATGAAGTTTGCAATGAACCTGAACTTTGACTGATAAAAAAGCCTAAAAAATAGTATAGTCACCTGATAAAAGTGGTATAGTTGTGAAGCTTGTCCTCCCAGCTTTCCAGCGAGTCCTTGTTTGTATGATTTTGCCTCCGTATGTGAAAGTTATGATAGAAATACCAAGATGCACAATGACAGCAACCAGAAGCAAGTAACAGTTGCCAGATGCAATTTACTGTTGATCAGAAGCGACCGTTATTTTACCACAGGTGAGCCCTTGTAGATCAAATGTGACTTGAAAACACCCAGATGCGACTCTTGTAGGCTTATAAGTGATGAAGAAAAGCCAAAAGCGACCGATTTCGTCTTACAAGCGACCTGTATCTGCAAAATAACAGTCAAAACATAAAACCCTATTCTGCACAGGCGAGCACTGTCAGTTCGGAAGCGAGAAATATTAGTTTAAAAGTGGCTGTTGTAAGTTCATAAGTGATGTGCATTAGATAAAAAGCGACCACTATCCATTCAGAAGCGATGCATATAAGTTTAAAAGCGACGACTGTGATTTCAAAAGTGATCCGAATGAAAACAGAAGCGATCACTGTTAGGTCATAAGCGATCAATACAGTTTAAAATTGACAATTAGCAGCGAAAACACATAGGCGAGTTCTATTGGGATAAAAGCGATGCGTATCATTCCTGAGGTGATCACTGTTGATGTAAAGGCGATCCAGAAAACACCATATGCGGCTAATTTCAGTGCAGAAGCGACGCAGATATGCAAAAAGCGGCAAATTTTTGCTCAAAAGTGATGCAAAAAAGGATGGAGGCGATAGATAATAGCTCATATGTGACTAAGAAAAGACAAAAAGCGACAAACAATAGCCCAAAAGTGATCTGGAAAGTTTCGGGTGAGAGATTGCAGATAATAACCATATGCGACCAAGTTTACCAGATGCTATCAGTTTTTGTTCAAAAGTGAGCACTGTGTGTTTAAAAGCGGACCAAATTTGACCATAAGCGACTGCTGTTTGCCCAAAGGTGAGCTGATTTAGCCCAGGCGAATGCTGTTTGATCAGAAGCGACCTGAATTACCAGAAGCACATTGTTGCAGTCCGGTTGTTGTTTTCTTCACCAAACACTCCATTTTTCATCAAATTTAGGCAAATTTGTACTCAAAGTTTATGGAAACAACATCCCGGACTCAATGGTGAGGTTAGATTTGGGATAAGAGATCATCTACATATATTTTTAGCCAAATCTTTGCAAACTAGGGTTAGAAAAATGCAAATTTTTGCTACAAAAGCTTGCAAAAATGAAAGATTAGCGCTCCAAGAGATCTAAACTTCATAAAAACAACTCAAACAAGAGAGGTTAATCAAGGACGTGAGTCCCACCAGGTGTGCCAAAATGTGATAGGTGAAAGTCAGGTGCAGCAGATTAGACATAGTCATGAAACCCTAACCCTACCATCATCAAGGAATCTAATCTAAATGAAATCAAAGAACAATGCAATTTAAGCACAACATCACCTAGACCGTACGATTCCTTGTTTGAGGGATGTGGACTACTTCTTCAACAATGAACAATTGCAATGCTGAAAGCTGCCATGATTGATGATAAAAGCTCAAGTGAATGCTCAGATGCTCAAGATGATGATGTAGGTGCTATATGATTACTGTATATGATTGCTGGATTGCTGGATGTTTCATATGGAGTGAGAGGGTGTTTATATAGGACTTGGCCAAGATCAATCAACGGTGGAGATTCAGAGGCTATGTGAATGGCTAGGATTGAAAGTTACTAAATTTAGATTCCATTAATTGTGCATGTGAAGGATTGTAAATGAAAGTTGTCTTACAACACATGATTGACTGGACAAGTGTTGGAATGTGATAAATGATGAGGGCTTAATTCAAATAAAATATTTGAATTAGTTGGGATATGAGTTGGAAATTAATTAAATAAATAAAATTTATTTAATTAATAGGATAAATGAATAAAATGGGATAAGACATGATGTGGAATTAATTAAATAAATATAATTTATTTAATTAATTGGCTAAGTGGATGAGAATGGGATTTTAATTAAATAAATAAAATTTATTTAATTAATTGGCTAATGGATTAGTTATTTAACAAGGTGTTGCTAGACATGGACAAATTTGGGTGTCTACACTTCCATAAGGAATGGTTCTCAACATATGAAGAATATGATGGAGGTAATACCTACCTTGGTGACAACTCTTCATATCCGATTGTTGGGAAAGGAAAGGTATTGTTGTGTTTTAGTGGGAGGATTAAAACCCTCCCTGGTGTTTTGCATGTTCCTGGATTAGCTAGAAATCTAATTTCAGTTTCGAAGTTGAATGATTTGGGAATGCATGTGACATTTGACAAGCATGGCTGCAGATTTGTGAGAGGGAACTTGGTGGTAGAGAAAGCGAAGAGAGTCAAGAACTTTTTTAAGCTTGAAGCCACTACATTTGTAATGCCTCTTATGTTTCTGAGGCTTCTAAAAACACTTGTATGTTGTGGCACCGCAGATTGGGCCACACAAGCAATAATGTATTAAAAACTATTAAGAATAAATAATTGTTGGATGGTTTCTCTTATTCTAATGAGCAGTTTGATTTCTATGAGCATTGTGTGTTTTATAAACAAAATAGAAAATCATTTCCTTCAGGAAGCAATAGAGCAAAAGAGAAATTAGAAATTATTCATACAGATGTGTTTGGACCTATGGATAATGAATCTATTGGAAAATCTCATTATTTTTTCACCTTCATTGATGATGTATCTAGATATACATGGATTTATTTTATGAAACATAAATTTGAAGTTTTCACTAAGTTTAAGGAATTCAAAGTCTTAGTAGAGAACCAATCAAGTTTAAAGATAAAAATATTAAGATCTGAAAATGGAGGGGAATATTGCTCTAAGGAATTTGATGAGTTTTGCAAGCATGCAGGTATAATTAGATAAAAGACAACTTTGTATAAACCACAACAGAATGGTGTTGTAGAAAGGATGAACCGAACAATTATGGAAAGGGCCAGAAGTATGCTTAGTGATGCACATTTGGATAAATGCTTTTGGGTAGAGGTTGTGTGTACTACTTGCTACTTGATAACAGATCTCCTTGTAAGGCTCTTGATTCGACACCTTATGAAGTGTGGACAGGTAAGAAACCTTCTATTTCACATTTAAGGGTTTTTAGCTGTAAGGCTTTTGTTCATGTGCCTAAGGAAAAGTGATCTAAGTTGGATCTAAAGGCTGAAAAGTGTACATTCATTGGATATGGTGATAATGTCAAAGGTTATAAGATTTGGAATCCACTAACCCGCAAGATTATCTTTTCTAGAGATGTCATTTTTAGGGAACTTAGAGCTATTTCTGAACCTGAGCAACCAAAAGAAAAAGAAGAAAAGGTAAAGAAGGTACACTTTGATTTAGAGTAGAAAGATGCACCTTAGGAAGAACAAAATGATAGATTGGGGGGTGAAGAAGAAGAAGAAGATTCAAGTAGTTCTAATGAAGATGAGTTTGTTGTTACAAAAGAAGTTGGTGCAGATGATCATGCAGAAGAACAAGTAGAGTCTCTTACTCCACCCTTAAGAGATCCACAAGACAACAGAATCCAGTTGACAGGTACAGCCCACCAAATTTTCATTGTGTATATGTTTTATTGAGTACTAATGATGAAACTAGATCCTACAGAGAAGCTATTTTTGCAGATGATAGTGAGTATTGGCAATTAGCCATGTAGGAGCAGATGATGGCCTTAGACTCTTGTAACACCTAGGATCTTGTTTATTTTCATGAAGGAAGAAAGGCCATAGGTAGTAAGTGGGTCTTCAAGAAGAAATTTAGAGCAGACAGGTCATTGGAGAAGTACAAGGCTAGATTGGTAGCCAAGGGATACTCCCAGAGACAGGGAGTTGATTTTGGTGAGATATTTTCTCCTATTGCTAAATTGTCTTCTATTAGATTTCTCTTATCCATTACTGCAACTTCTGATTGGGAGATTGAGCAAATGGATGTCAAGACTGCATTGTTACATGGAGATCTTGAGGAAGAAATTTATATGCAACAACCTACAGGTTTTGAGGTAAAAGGAAAAGAACATTAGGTTTGCAGGTTAAAGAGGTCTCTCTATGGTTTAAAACAGTCCCCCAGAATGTGGTATCAAAAGTTTGATTCATTTGTTTTGAAATTGGGTTTTGTTAAAAGTGAGGAGGATCATTGTGTTTACATTTATTGTGTTGGTGATTCTATACTAGTTATTGCTTTGTATGTTGATGACATGTTATTTTTTAGCAATACTAAGGGTATGATTAGTGAGCTTAAAGCCCAACTTTCAGGTGCATTTGATATGAAGGATCTTGGAGTTGCCAGGTATATTCTAGGAATGTAGATAAGAAGGGATAGAGTTAATAGAAAGCTTTGGTTGTCACAAAGTAAGTATGTGAATACTATTTTGCAGAGGTTTAGTTTATAGGATTGTAACCCAGTTAGAGTTCCTTTACCCATTGGTACTAAGCTTTCATTAGATATGTTTTCAAAGACTAAGGATGATTTTGAGGATATGTCTAATGTGCCATATGCTAGTGTTGTAGAGAGTTTGATGTATGCAATGGTTTGCACTAGACTAGATATTGCCCAAGTAGTGGGAGTTTTGAGTAGATTTATGTCTAACCCTGGTAGGTCCAACATTGGAACTATGTGAAGATGGTGTTTAAATATCTTGCAAGTACTCTTGACCATTGTTTGGTTTATCCTGGTACTAATAGTGTTGATAAATCTTTGGACATACAGGGTTTTGTTGATGCAGATTGGGCAGGTGACTTGGATAGTCGAAGGTTTAATAGTGGCTATGTGTTTACTCTGTTTAGAGGTGTAGTGAGTTGGATGAGTAAGAGGCAGCCCAAATTTGCTTTGTCCACCATAGAAGCAGAGTATATGGTTGCTACTCATGTCTCTAAGGAGGCAGTTTGGTTGAGGAGACTATGTACATGTATTGGTTTTGATTGTAGGATCATTTAGATTAGTTGTGATAGCCAGACTGCTATCTGTTTGGCTAAGAATCCCATGTATCATACTCGAACTAAGCATGTTGATGTTCAGTATCACTTTGTTTGAGAGTTGGTTGCAAATGGAGAGATTGAGCTAAAGAAGATAGACACTCAGGAGAATGTTGCAGATTCATTGACCAAACCTGTGAGCTCAGAGAAGTTCATGTGGTGCAGAGAGGCCATGGGCCTTGTTTCTAGTGCTTGATTATTTTTCATTTGATTTCCTATGGGTTGATTGACAATGTATAATGTCAAGTGGGAGAATGTTGGGATAAGGTGAGATTAACCTTGTAAATCCCAATATTGTATTTATTTCATTTATTATTTGTTATTTGTAATTACCCATAAGGAGATGTAATAGTTGTTGCAAGTATGTGCCTAAACGGTGTTGTCATTGATGTCAACATATTCTTGTTGTCATTGGTGTCAACTATATCCTATTCCATTACTTGTTTAGAATATTTGTATGTTGAGTATATTGAGAAAATTAGCCTCTTCAGAAGAAACAAGTAAGCCACAGAGAAGTGCAATACAGATAGTGAGTTGTATGCTAAAGAACAGTCCGGTAAACTACTCTACATTTGTTCCTGCTTGAAGATAGTGGTTTACAGATTGGAAGTAAGTTATAGGTATATCTGAGGATGCTACATTTCGGGTCTAAGCCATCTGCATGAAGATTTGAGTGAGTTGTGTTCACTAGAGTGAAGCCTGCTTTTTCTGTAAGTTCAGTTGAGATAGGAAGACAGTATTTGGATCCACATTCCTCTGCAATAAAGTATTTTGATCTGTGGTTATAGAGGGAAGTCTGGGATGATGATAAGTGCCTATAGTTGCAATGGTTTGTGGTTTGCTGGTCCACAAGCTATATTTTTTTTATGATAGTTGAAGACAGTGAAGCTCATGTGTTCCGGTGAGAAAATTCCTATGAATAAAGTGGTTAAGGTTCGTGCGGTTGCTCTTGATGATTATAGTATGCTTGTGGATGTCTCCTAATCATGTTCCTATCTAGACTTTGGTCCACATTAAGAAATTGAGATGGTGTGAGAATATTATTCCCAGATAACGTAGCGTGTAACCAGTCTTGGCCAACCTGGTTGATCCCAGTGATTGCAAAGATCCTTGAAAGATTGAGGAAGTGTGTTGTGGTGTGGAAGATTGTGTTTGAGTCCTAGCTAAGGCATGGCATGATTCGCATTTCATTCCCTTTGCATGATGTTGCAATAGGTCAGGACCTATTTTGTAAATGTTTGTAATACCGACCTTGGAGATTGTTCCAATGGTTGATACCAACCTTAATGATCATTCCAAGGTTGATGTAGTGTATAAATACTTGTAGTTGAGTCGTGGAAAATTTGTCCTTGAGAAAAAATGAGAATATATTAAGAAAGGGCCAAAGGTAGAGTAGAGAAGAGATAGAGGAAAGAAGAGGAAGAGCAAACCAGAGGAAGAGCAGGGCAGAGGAAGAGCAGAGCTAAGGAATTGTTTATTCACAATAAAGAAAGGTGTTGATTGTGACAATGAATTTGGCAGTAAGCCACCAGTAGGGTTTAACAGCCCTTAGGGTTTAACAACCCTTATTGTAATCTTGCTAGGTTTAGGGTTAAAGCAATGAGTCTACTAGACCTAGTTGTTCTTCATGGTAGTAAGCCAGTATGTTAAGGCCCGTGGGGTGACCAAGCCTGAACATCACTATTTCAAGATTGCAATATATATTGAGAGTTAATCGTCTCTATGGTTTTTCCCCACCTTGGGGTTTTACACGTAAATCTGGTGTCTCTTGTGTTTGATGTTTTATCTATGGTTAATTTTCTAATTTCATGCTCTCATTGTTAAATCATAATAATTGTGGATAAATGATTAATGTTTAAATTGCAAAAAGTGTTTAAGTTTTTGTGACAACTGATTCACCCCCCTCTCAGTTGTCCTGCGCATATCAACAATTGGTATCAGAGCCAAGTCCCTTTGGAAAGATTCTAACAACTCAAGCGAGATCAAAATGGAGACAAAAGGTAAACAAATACTCTCTGATACAGCTAAATGCTCATCAAGAGATATCAAGAGCAAATTGTCCAAGGAAGCAGTTCACGAAGAACAAAATGACAACCATCGAAGATGGTTTGAAGCTTGTACAAGTGATGAAAATTGCTGGGTTATTGATAGTAGTTGCTCAAACCATATGAATAGAGACAGAAGTAGGTTCGTTAGTCTAGAAGAATACAATGAAGGGCTAGTCAGGTTCAGAGATGACTGCACTATTGAAGTCTGTGGAATAGGATCGACAAATTTTGGCAACAGACAAATTTTTGAAGATGTCCTTTATGTAAAAGGTTTGAAACAAAATCTCTTAAGCGTCAGATAGTTATGCAGGAAGTGATTCAAGTTTGTATTTGAGAATGACTCTCTTGAAGTGAAAGAAAAATCTTGAGCTACAATAGCAATTACAAAAAGAACTGAAAAGAACCTCTATCATCTCAGAAAATGTGACTTTCTTGGATACGCATCTTAGATAAATGAAAGTTGGGTTTGGCATAGAAGACTTTGCCATACAAATCTTGATGACTTAACAAACTCAATTTAGATTGTGAAGGATCTACCAGAGATTGATTACTCAAGCAACATCAATTGCAGGAAATGTCAAAGATTGTCAAGAAAAGCATGGCAAGATAAAGAATGATCCTCTACCAAATGATTGGAATTAATTCATACAAACTTTTGTGATCCTACAAGAATACCAAGCCTCCATGTTCAAAGGTACTTTATGTTTTTCATTGATGACTTTTCTAGAATGACTTGGGTCAGTTTTTTAAAAGATAAATTAGAGATTCTGGAGGCACTCAAAAAATTTAAAGAAACCCTTGAAAATGAGCTAGGCATGAACATCAAAGGCCTAAGAATTGGACAAGAAGAAGAACATATCTCCAATGATTTCAGTATATTTTGTGAAACTTATGGGATAGAAAAACAACTCTCTGTCAAAATTAAGATAATAGAAGAAGCAAGTAGAACAATTCAGGAGAATGCAAAATTAATGATGGAAGAAGCAAATTTACCAAATGTATTTTAGAAGGAGGCAATACAAACCACTATTTACACATTAAACAGAGTTCAGGTAACAACCAAAGAAGGAAAGACCGCTACTGAGTTATGGTGTGGATCAATACCCACTGTGAAATATTTCAAAATCTTTGGAAGCAAATGCCTCATCAGAATGGAAAAGGACAATGCTAAGTTTGAGGAATGCATTTTTCTTGGATACTCATCCTAGACTAGAGCTTATCAGTGTTACAACAATAGATTGGGAAGGATCGTGGAAAGTACAAATGTCAAGGTTATTGAAAAGATCCAGGAGAATTCAGTCTCAACCAACAAGAGTTTGCACATTGAAAAACAATAAGGTTCCTAGACCACTGAATGTGATATGGAAGACCACAAAGCTGTTGTAAATCAAATGAATATGTGCTTAATTGCCAGTATTGACAAAGACAACTTAAGAACTGTAGATGAATACATGGATTTGAAAGAAGATTTAAGAAGGCAAATCAAACAGTTGCAACAAACTCTAGAAGAGAACATTGAAGAAAAGACAAAGATTGAGAATTGTCTGAAAGACAAAGTCAAAGACTGCATGAAGCTTGAAGAAGAGGTTGAAGACTTGAAATCTGATTTGAAATATGTGTAGGCTCAAAGAGATCAACTCAGTGTGAGTGCTGCCAGATATGATAGGTTAATAGCAAAAAAAAAAAATGATAGAGAAGGCATAACATTTGGAAAAGACAAAGGATTCAGAACAATTCAGGAAGAGGACAAGATCAAGTGGATTCATAATCAAAGAAGTAGAAGACTATCAATTAGACAAACAAACGCTCAAAGGTACTCTTCTTTCAATGGTTACTACAATTTATGTAACAAAATTGGTCACAAGGCTAATTGGTGTAGAAATAGGGTGAATCGAAATATCCCATCCTTCTCTAGTTAGAATTCCATTAGATGCTATGCTTGCCACAAAATGGGACATAGAGCTAATGAGAGTAGAAGCCAAGTGAGAAAAGGATTTTGGGACAAATGGGAAAATGGAATCCTTTAGTGGCTACTGTTATATATGCAATAAATTTGGGCATAAAGCTAACCTATGCAGGTCAAGGATGAATGAAAGGATCAATGGTCAGAAAATTACTATGTGCTTTAATTGCAACAAGCCTGGACATGTTGCAAGATTTTGCAGAAGTAAGAACATGAAGAAGGATAATCAAGAAGAATTGAAGAAGTCAATGGAAAAGGTTGATTCGGTAGAAGTCAAGGAAGAAATGAACAAGGTTTGGGTTAGGAAGGAAACAAGTGAAGGAAGAGATGAGTCTGCTCCAGGCTCCAGAGTAGCCACTTCCTTCGAAAAGTAGATTGTGAGTCATGGCTTAGGGGGAGCTATATTGAAAATTTTAAATCCCCCAGCAGATAGTCAGTGCTGAGATTCGACACAAAGATATGAGGACCTACATGGCAGACTGCTTGAAAGGAACTCTGTAGATTAAGGTACAAAAGGATTATGGTTTGGAAGCCCAAAATGACTAAAGTGTGAGCAATATATAAAGTAAGTAATAGAGATTGAATTAATATGCTTCTGCAGTTGATGATCATTATATGTGGTTTAGAGTTAAGCCTAAAATAGTATAAAGCATCTGAGTATTTTTTCCCACATTCTTCCGCTATTGAGTATTTTGATATGTAGTTCTGAAAGTATGTTAAGAGGTTAATGATAATTGTTGGATATGAATTTTGGAGTTTCATGTGGGGTTATGACATGACAGATGAATTATCAAGTGTGTACTTAAGGGACAAGCGGACAGGTCATGAATTTTGGCTAAGTATCTAACCAATAAAATCAAGTGATAGGGCTCTAGTATTCTGGTCCACTTGGGTTCACCATTGAAGAAAATGTTTTGTAGTTCTGGCATATGGTTATTAATCAGTGACTACACCTATATCCATAAATTTGTCTAATCTTGAGAATAATGAGTAACTTTGGAAATGGTTTGAAAATCTGCAGATGAGCTCAGAGTTGAATGATTATGAACTAGATGAGATTTCAAGGCAATGACTAGGAATGAGATACAATTAAGGATCAAATGCTTAAGATCTGATAGTAGAGGTGAGTCCACATCAAATAAATTCAATATTTTCTATAAAGAACAAGGGATAAGGAGACAATTGTCTTCCAGGACTCCCTAGCAGAACGAAGTTGTTAAAAGGAAATATAGGTCAGTCCAAGAGGTGGCTAGATCAATAATGGAGGAAGCTGACCTATCAGATGCATATTGAAGAAAAGATATACATGCTGCTAAAATAGAGTTCAAGTCAAAAGTGCTACAATAAGAGTCTAGGAAAGATCATTGAGAGTACTATTGTGAAAGTTGATGAAATCAGAGAAAGAATATCATATCTGAGTAGCTACAAATCAAATGAACCTGTTGAACAAGAAGACAGTCTAGTTGAAGACGAAGAAGTTCCATAAAGAATTCCTAAGATCCCTAGAGATTGTGCAAAAGTACCACACTGAAGACTAGTTCTTGGGTAAGAAGAGCCAAGGTGCATTGGAAAAGAAAAAGAATTGCATATGAATAGACAAATCTTTGGATGAGGCATGCAAGGATAAGTTTTCAATCAAAGCAATAAAAGGAAAAAGGTGTAGCAGTACAGGTAATAATCAGAGATGGTTGTTGAAGTCAAGAAGGTTATGAAATTATCTCCCAAAGGGAAGCAGGTAAATGATGCTAATATGAATTTCTAACAAAGAGCAATAAGTATTACAGTATTGCTGGCAGAGAAAACAGGGCAGTAGCAGCAAGTGTTGGATCTAGGGCATACAACTGAGAGGGGGGGGGTGAATCAGTTGTATAAAACTTCTTGTTATTTCAAACACTTGATTCTTTGTTGTTAGTTAGCAGCATATCAAATAATCATCCATGAAAGCAAAATACATAAACACAAGAGCAGATAAGTATCAACACATTGAACACCAAGATTTTGACGTGGAAAACCCGGTTAAGGGAAAAAACCACGGGGTGATTAACCCAAGAATTATTCTCTGTTAGAAGAATAAAGAAAAATGAATGGCACATGCCAATAAGGGCTCACTGCCCGAGCACACTGCTCACAAAGAGGCCCACTGCCTACAAGGAGACACACTGTCTACAAAGTGATAAAAATCACAGTCTTAAACTGGAGAATGACATCTCTACCATGTCTGGATCAGTTCCAATTAAGCCCAAAAACCTCTGCTCTGCCTTTCGCACTTCTCTTCGCTATGCCACACTCATACACACACCACACCATTTGAAATGAACTCTCAAACCGTTATTTATACAAGACATCAACTTAGGAACAAACATCTAAGTCGGCAAACAACCATAAGAACATCCGCAAGATGAATAACACATCCGGTCGGCCACCACAAGGATGAACATCTCATCCGGTCGGCTAAACAGAGCAAGAACTTCATCCGGAAGAATATCTTCAATTCTGGGTTCTACTATCAATGCGGACCAACAACATAACTTCAACATGATCCAAGAACCTTCACAGGCCTGCCTGAAAGACCGGATACATCCGCACTTCCTTTACCTACTTGAATCTCTTGTCTTCCTCATCCGGAACTTCAAGAACACAGTCTGTCACCATTGCCATAATGCAAGAGATACTTCCGGACCTCCAAATCATACACAAATCAATGCGGACCAACAACACAACCTGAACATGATCTAAGAACCTTCACAAGCTTGCCTGAATGACCAGGTATGTCCGCATTTCATTTTCTTACTGAAATCTCTTATCCTCCTTATCCGGAACTCCAAGAACACTGTCTGTTGCTACTGTTATAATGCAAGAGGTATTTCTAGACCTCCAAATCATACACAACTCGAGATGGAACATCACAAGGACATCTCAAACACTCTTGCCAATCCGTAGATTAGGATTGTACAATTCCGGACCTCACCGGACCTTTCTGTGATCCTCTGTCACCTCTAAGCACTTGCCGGGACTGGTTCTACACCGGCAGCCACAGCTTCTTCAGATCTTCATGCGGACCTCTGAAATCATAATTGAAGCATCTCAAGACTCATATCTACAAACCCTTTAATCCGCATCCTCCGGTTCTCAACCTATACAACACATTTGCCTTCTTCTCATCACTGTTCTTCACTGTTCCTGACTGAGGCTAATTTTCTCAATATCCTCAGCATACAGCTCATCAAATCCTTCTTGCCAATGCAATATGAGTATGTTGACATCAATGACAACACTGGATCACCTCATACTTGCAACAATCTCCCCCTTTGTCATTGATGGCAACATATGATGTGAAAAACCATCAAGACAAGAACTTCTCCTTTCTGTCACAGCTCCCCCTATCAACAACAACTTTTCACATGTCTTCTCTTCCTTTACTGCTCCCCCTTTGATCATCAACCACTTGTTTTTCACATGTCTTCTCTCCCCCTTTGACATCAATGGCAAAGGGCTCATACTTGCAATTCTAATACATCAGAATCATACCAGCTGCTCCCCCTTAGTAGCAGCTCCCCATCATCAATCCGGATCACAAGATATGACTGTGATATCCACCGGACTGATGCACATTAGTGCATCTTAGTTCATCACCGGAGGGGCCATGACCCCTAACTTCTCCCGGAGATATTCAAAAGAGTCCTTGGGAAGAGGTTTTGTAAAGATATCTGCAATCTGATCTTTGGAGGGAACATACTCCAATCTGACTTCTTCCTTGTTTACTTGTTCTCTCAAGAAGTGAAATTTGATAGATATGTGCTTAGTCTTAGAATGCAATACCGGATTCTTGGAGATATTAATTGCACTTGAATTATCACAGAAAATTGTGATAGGCTCCTCATATTCAACTTTGATGTCTCTTAGCATCTGCTTCATCCATAAGATTTGAGTGCAACTACCTGCTGCTGTAATGTATTCTGCTTCAGTTGTAGACAAAGATATTGCATCTTGTTTCTTGCTTAGCCAAGAAACTAATCTCTTCCCCAAAAAGAATGCTCCACCACTAGTGCTCTTCCTGTCATCCACATCTCCTGCCCAATCTGCATCTATGTAAGCATGAAGAGAGAAGTCCGGATCTCTAGGGTACCATAGACCATATTCCACTGTTCCTTTCAAGTACCTAAAAATTCTTTTGATTGCCATAACATGAGATTCTCTAGGATCAGCCTGGAATCTTGCCACAAGACCAACAGCCTGCATTATATCTGGTCTAGTTTGAGTGAGGTACAACAATCCACCAATCATTGATCTATACTTTGTCTGATCTGCCTTTGGAGAGTCATCATCTTTGCTTAACTTACATCCGGTTGCCATAGGAGTGTTCATAGATTTTGAGTCTTCCATACCAAATTTCTTTAACAATTCTTTCACATATTTGGTCTGAGAAATGAAGATCCCTTCTTTTGTTTGAGTAATTTGCAGACCCAAGAAGAAATTCATTTCACCAAGCATAGACATTTCAAACTCACTTTTCATCTGATTTGCAAAAGTTTTGCACATACTATCTCTTCCTCCAAAAATGATATCATCCACAAATACTTCAACAATTAAAATATTTTCATGATCAATTTTGAAATATAAGTTACTGTCAGCAGTACCTTTGTTGAATCCAATCTGCACAAGATGCTTATCCAACCTTTCATACCATGCTCTTGGGGCTTGCTTCAATCCATACAAAGCTTTCTTTAATTTGCAGACCATATCATCATTGTCAGACAATTGAAAACCATCCGGTTGTTCAATGTAGACTTCTTCTTCCAGATCACCATTTAGGAAGGCAGACTTGACATCCATCTGATATACCTTGAAGTCTTTGAAGGCAGCAAATGCAAGAAGTAATCTGACTGCTTCAATTCTTGCCACCGGAGCAAAAGTCTCTTCAAAGTCAATTCCTTCTATTTGAGAGTAGCCTTTGCAGACCAATCTAGCTTTGTTTCTGATTACTTCACCAGCTTCATTTAGTTTGTTCCGGAAGACCCACTTGGTTCCAATTACATTCCTGTCACTAGGTCTGGGAACAAGATCCCAAGTATGATTTTTCTCAATTTGCATCAATTCATCTTCCATAGCTTTTGTCCAGTTTTCATCATTGCAGGCTTCATTTATTGTTTTAGGTTCAATCTTTGAAATCAGACAACATTCATTCTGATTTTGAGCAACATTCCTTCTACTTTGTACACCTTTGCTTTTGTCACCTATGATTTGATCTTCAGAGTGGTTCAGTTTTACATACCTTGGAATTTTGGGAGTATCCTGTACTGCTGCTTCTTGATCAGGCTCATTTAGACCTATCTCTTCTTCCTGATTTACCGGATCAGGCTGACTCTGTCTCACCGGAGAGGATTGAGGTCCTTGAACACTCTCTTGGTCATCTTCATCAATCTCATAAAATCTTGAAGGCTTCTCAATTCCTTCATCAACTTTCACATTGGTGCTTTCTATCATCTTCCTCAATCTCTTATTGTAACACCGGTATGCTTTGCTTTGAGTGGAGTAACCCAAGAAAATTCCTTCATCACTTCTAGCATCAAACTTTCCTAGATCTTCATCTCTCTTAATATAACACTTGCTACCAAATACTCTGAAATATTTCACAGTAGGAGTGATGCCAAACCAGAGTTCATAGGGGGTCTTACCGGTGTTGTTTCTGATTTGAACTCGATTGAGAGTGTAGACTGCAGTGCTGATAGCTTCCTTCCAAAACATTTGAGGTACATTTGCTTCCAACATCATTGTCCTGGCAGCTTCCTGGATGGTCCGGTTCTTTCTCTCAACTACTCCATTCTGCTGTGGAGTCTTAGGAGCAGACAACTGTCTCCTTATACCCTGTTTCTCACAAAAGTCAATGAATTCACCAGATGTAAATTCACCACCTCTATCAGACCTTAGACACTTTAGTCTCAATCCGGTTTGATTCTCCACCATAGCTTTGAAGGTTTTGAACTTCTCAAAAGCTTCTGACTTTTCTTTTAGAAAGGTAACCCACATCATCCGGGAATGATCATCAATCAACAACATGAAATATCTATCACCCTGCAGACTCTTGATTCTTGTTGGACCACATAGATCAGTATGTACTAATTCCAGCAATCCGGTAGAAGACTGATCTTTGCTTTTGAAAGAGACTCTGCTTTGTTTACCTAGCTGGCATTCTTTGCACAAACTATTTGTAGGTTTCATCAATTTTGGAAGATCTCTTACAGCCTGAGTATTGCTTATCTTGATGATGTTATCAAAATTTACATGACACATTCTTCTATGCCATAACCAACTCTGATCAATTTGAGCAAACAAACAGCTTTTATTTGAACCAACCAGATGAAAGATATTACCTTTTGTCTGAGTACCAGATGCAATTTCAGTTCCAGAGCTTGTAAAGATTCTACATTTTCCTTTCTTGAACCGGAGATCATAACCTTTGTCCACTAACTGACCAACGCTGAGAAGATTGTGCTTCAATCCTTCAACATACAGTACATTTCCTGTTTTGCTCTTACCATCAAAGGAAATAGTTCCCCTACCTCTGATTCTGCCAGCAGAATTGTCACCAAACTTTACCATTCCTCCTTCATATCTTTCCAGATCTAAGAACTTGTTCTTGTCACCAGTCATATGGTGAGAACATCCACTGTCAATAACCCAATCATCCTTTTCTTCCACTTGAGTAGCCAAGGCTTTTTCAACAGCTTTGTGATTGACAGATTCAGAGAGTATTGAATCTTCTTCCTTGATGGCTATAAACACCCACTCATTTCTGGATTTGCTTCCTAGTTCTGATTCATCATCTGTTACTCCTTCATTGTCATCTTCTTCATGAACATAATAGCAATTCTTTTGAAACCTTTGTCTGTGAGTATTAGATCTTGCAGATCTTTCCGGACATCTTGAGGCAAAATGACCAATCTTATTGCAGTTGAAACACTTAAAGGGTAGTTTTCCTTCATACTTACCGGATCCTCTTGGCAGTCTCTTTGCAATGAGGGCTTCAAGTTGAGCTGTTTCTGCTTCTTCTTCTTCCATGTCTCTTCTTGCTTGATCATACCATGACATTTTTCTTGATGAGTTTTCACCCAGATCAAATCTCTGTTTGCCTTTCACATAGGTACTGGCTTTGAAAGCAGATTCAGTCTTGGGAGGATCATCTCCAAACTCGGTCATTTCAAATGCAGCTAGTTTGCCAGCCAGTTGTTCTCTTGTGACAGTTGTGTGGGCTCTGAATTCATCAATGGCAGCAACTTTGATTTTGTAAGCAGCAGGAAGGGATCTTAGGATTTTGCAGACAATCTCATTTTCATCTAAAGTTCCACCAGCATTTCTGATTCCACATACCAGCTCATTTACTCTTGGCATGAAGGTAGTGATGTTTTCATCATCTCTCATTTTCAGTCTTTCAAATTTCCCTTTCAGGCTTTGTAACCTTGCACTTTTGACAAACTCATCTCCTTCATACAGAAGTTCCAGCTTAGTCAGGATCTCATATGCAGTTGGTAGGTCAATAACATTCGAGAGATCTGAGTCATTCAATGCGCTTAGAAGAGCTTCCTTGGTCCGCAGATTGTTTTCAGCTTCTGTGATTTCATTCAGAGTTGTCGGACCACCTTGTGGAGGTACATATGGTTTTGAAACCATATCCAAGTATGCTTTTCCCATACATTCCAAGTGACACTTCATGCGACCTTTCCAGAGAGTGAAATTGGTTCCATCGAACTTCGGACTATCCTTCTTGTATGACGACATCCTGGATCTCCTCAAGCGGTTAAGCTCGTGTCAGAGGAACTTGGCTCTGATACCAATTGTTGGATCTAGGGCATACAACTGAGAGGGGGGGGGGTGAATCAGTTGTATAAAACTTCTTGTTATTTCAAACACTTGATTCTTTGTTGTTAGTTAGCAGCATATCAAATAATCATCCATGAAAGCAAAATACATAAACACAAGAGCAGATAAGTATCAACACATTGAACACCAAGATTTTGACGTGGAAAACCCGGTTAAGGGAAAAAACCACGGGGTGATTAACCCAAGAATTATTCTCTGTTAGAAGAATAAAGAAAAATGAATGGCACATGCCAATAAGGGCTCACTGCCCGAGCACACTGCTCACAAAGAGGCCCACTGCCTACAAGGAGACACACTGTCTACAAAGTGATAAAAATCACAGTCTTGAACTGGAGAATGACATCTCTACCATGTCCGGATCAGTTCCAATTAAGCCCAAAAACCTCTGCTCTGCCTTTCGCACTTCTCTTCGCTATGCCACACTCATACACACACCACACCATTTGAAATGAACTCTCAAACCGTTATTTATACAAGACATCAACTTAGGAACAAACATCTAAGTCGGCAAACAACCATAAGAACATCCGCAAGATGAATAACACATCCGGTCGGCCACCACAAGGATGAACATCTCATCCGGTCGGCTAAACAGAGCAAGAACTTCATCCGGAAGAATATCTTCAATTCCGGGTTCTACTATCAATGCGGACCAACAACATAACTTCAACATGATCCAAGAACCTTCACAGGCCTGCCTGAAAGACCGGATACATCCGCACTTCCTTTACCTACTTGAATCTCTTGTCTTCCTCATCCGGAACTTCAAGAACACAGTCTGTCACCATTGCCATAATGCAAGAGATACTTCCGGACCTCCAAATCATACACAAATCAATGCGGACCAACAACACAACCTGAACATGATCTAAGAACCTTCACAAGCTTGCCTGAATGACCAGGTACGTCCGCATTTCATTTTCTTACTGAAATCTCTTATCCTCCTTATCCGGAACTCCAAGAACACTGTCTGTTGCTACTGTTATAATGCAAGAGGTATTTCCGGACCTCCAAATCATACACAACTCGAGATGGAACATCACAAGGACATCTCAAACACTCTTGCCAATCCGTAGATTAGGATTGTACAATTCCGGACCTCACCGGACCTTTCTGTGATCCTCTGTCACCTCTAAGCACTTGCCGGGACTGGTTCTACACCGGCAGCCACAACTTCTTCAGATCTTCATGCGGACCTCTGAAATCGTAATTGAAGCATCTCAAGACTCATATCTACAAACCCTTTAATCCGCATCCTCCGGTTCTCAACCTATACAACACATTTGCCTTCTTCTCATCACTGTTCTTCACTGTTCCTGACTGAGGCTAATTTTCTCAATATCCTCAGCATACAGCTCATCAAATCCTTCTTGCCAATGCAATATGAGTATGTTGACATCAATGACAACACTGGATCACCTCATACTTGCAACAGCAAGATCCTAAGGTGAGAATTGTCAAACCAAGAAGGAGAAAACTTCACATAAAGAACCAAAGTTGTAGTCAGGAAAGCATCAAATAAGGGGGAGCAGTTAGTTGAAGAAAGTTTAGAAGAGAGATTAGATCAAAGTAGAAGAGTACAAGTATATGCCCTTTGCTATTGATGTAAAAGGGGGAGAGAAGTCATGTGAAAAACTTAGAGTGCAGATGTGTAAGAGAAAGGGGGAGTATTTTGGAGAAAGAAAGAGTGCAAGTGTGTAAAGAGAAAGGGGGATAATCTTGTCTTGATGGTCATTGCAGTTTTTCACATCATATGTTGCCATCAATGACAAAAGGGGAGATTGTTGCAAGTATGTGCCTAAACAGTGTTGTCATTGATATCAACATATTCTTTTTGTCATTGGTCTCAACTGTATCTAATTCCATTACTTGTTTACAAGATTTGTATGTTGAGGATATTGAGAAAATTAGCCTCTCTAGAAGAAACAAGTAAGCCATAGAGAAGTGCAGTACAGACAGTGAGTTGTGTGCTAAATAATAGTCTGGTAAACTGCTCCGCATTTGTTCATGCCTGAAGATAGTGGCTTTTGGATTGGAAGTAAGTTATAGGCATGTCTGAGGATGCTACATTTTGGTTCTGAGCCATTTGCATCTGAGTGAGTTGTGTTCATCAGAGTGGAGCCTACTTTTTTTGTAAGTTTAGTTGAGACAGGAAGACAGTATTTGGCTCCAAATTCCTCCACAATAAAGTATTTTGATCTATGGTTCTAGAGGGAAGTTTGGGATGATGATAAGTGCCTACAGTTGTAATGGTTCATGGTTTGGTGGTCCGCAAGCTATCTTTCTTTTATGACAGTTGAAGATAGTGAAGCTCATGTGTTTCAGTGAGAAGATTCCTATGGATAAAGTGGTTAAGGTTCGCACAGTTGCTCCTAATGATTAGAGTGTGTTTGTGGATGTCTC
This sequence comes from Cunninghamia lanceolata, assembly GCA_027924645.1. NCBI lineage: Eukaryota > Viridiplantae > Streptophyta > Pinopsida > Cupressales > Cupressaceae > Cunninghamia > Cunninghamia lanceolata. The sequence goes on along the minus strand of BSBN01000481.1, from coordinate 585,262 downwards.
CTAATCATGTTCCTATTTGGACTTTGGTCCATGTTAAGAAATTGAGATGGTGTGAGAAGATTATTCCCAGATAACGTAGCGTGTAACCAGTCTTGGCTGACCTGGTTGATCCCAGTGATTGCGGAGATCTTTGAAAGATTGAGGAAGCGTGTTGTGGTGTGGAAGATGGTGTTTGAGTCCCAGCTAAGGCATGGCATGATCTGCATTTCATTCCCTTTACATGATGTTGCAATAGGTCAGGACCTATTTTGTAAATGTTTGTAATACCGACCTTGAAGATTGTTCCAATGGTTGATGCCGACCTTGATGATCATTCCAAGGTTGATGTGTATAAATAATTGTAGTTGAGTTGTGGAAAAGTTGTCCTTGAGCGAAAATGAGAATATATTAAGAAAGGTCCAAATGTAGAGTAGAGAAGAGGTAGAAGAAAGAAGAGGAAGAGCAGAGTAGAGAAAGAGCAATGAAGAGAAAGAGAAGAGCTGAGGAATTGTTTATTCACAATAAATAAAGGTGTTGATCGTGACAGTGAATCTGGCAGTAAGCCACCAGTAGGGTTTAACAGCCCTTATTGTAATCTTGCTAGGTTTAGGGTTGAGGCAGTGAGTCTGCTAGACCTAGTTGTTCTTCATGGTAGTATGCCAGTATGTTTAGGCCTGTGGGGTGACCAAGCTTGAACATCACTATTTCAAGATTGCAATATATATATTGAGAGTTAATCCTCTCCATGGTTTTTCCTCACCTTGGGGTTTTCCTCGTAAATCTAGTGTCTATTGTGTTTGATGTTGTATATGTGGTTAAGTTTCTGATTTCATGCTCTCATTGTTAAATCATAATAATTGTGGATAAGTGATGAATGTTTAAATTTTAGAAAGTGTTTAAGCTTTTGTGACAACTGATTCACCCCCCCTCTCAGTTGTTTGGTGCATATCAATAATAGTTTCATTGGAAGTGGTAATTTTGGAGTTACCAGCGATAGTTACGGAGTGACATTTACTATTGGAAAATGTTAAAACTCAAATTAAATGAGTGTAGGTGCCACCTTGGGAGAATCTACTATTTTTAGCATGTATGATGCATGTCGTAATTTTTGGTGGGTGCATGTAAAGAATCTATGACAACTGCAAGTTGTCATAAGATTCTATGACACTATGACACTATGACGCATATGATGGATATTAATGAGTTGTATGTTTCTATGTTTAGCCCAAGGTTCCTATCTTGGAAAGATACTCTTTTGTGGAATCTATGATGGTTATGACACGTCATAAGATGCTGTAAGAGGCCAGATTTAGTCTTGGGTGCCCAAGCTTTGCATGGCTATTTTGGACAAGTGTAAGATGCTTGTAAGATGGTAATTAATGTTTACATGTTGGAGAATCTTAGGAGAGAGAAGGTGAACAGCTAAAATGGAGTGGAAAATATTTCTATAAGTATTTTCCATGTATTTGCTGCTACTATACAGATTTTAAGTACTCAGGTGCTGCTAGAATGTTGTCGAATTGAAGAATGAAGGAGAGATTGGTGGTGTTGTTGTATTGTAAATTATTTTTAGATTAATACAAAAATTGGGCCTCTTTCGTGTGTGGAGTTTTTACCCTAAAGGGTTTTCTCCATGTTAAACACTGTGTCATTGTGTTATGTGTTATCTTTTCTAATTTTGTATCTCTGTGAAGCATAGTTTCAGTTTATGTTACAATCTCCATTGATAATACACACTTAAAAGATTGTAGAAGTTTATTTGAATCAAATTTCCATTGAAGTAGTGTTGCTTTCATTTCTAATAGTTGGTTCTTGTGGAGCAACAACAACACATCTTTTCTTTCTACTGTTGGTTCTTCTGTGGCAGCAGCAAAGCATCTTCTCATGCTTGGATGTAGGATCGGAGATGTTGGAAAGGACTTGACTATGGTAGATGTTTGGTGTGTATGAAGTGGAATGGTGAGGGTTTAGAAATGGATAAAGATAGTAATGGATGGATAAGAGAGGTAATGGCGTGGTGTTCCCCCCCCACAAATTGAAATCTTTTGGTGTCCTTAAAAAAATGATAGATGGTAAGGAAGTGGAAATGATAGTCTGAAAATAGAAGTGAATAATCCTTAGTGGGTTTTCATGACATTCTCCTAAACTTTTAATAAGTAAAAAACTCATGTGATTTTACCTCAAGTTTTACCTTTGTGAAAGCTCAGATTGGCATTTATGGATTGATGTTTGCTAAAGCTGATGTAGGTCAAACTGATGCTGAGAGTGATGCTGAAGGTGGGAGTTAGACAAGATAAGATGAGATCAAAATATGAAAATGATCTTCATTCTACTATTTGCCTACTCTAGCATATAATACATAATAATAACCTAAATAATTAAAATATTAAGCCTCCAACACATAAAATAGTATAAATATTATAAAATAATAGGGAGTATTTAGGTAATTTTCTTGTCTCATCACTCCCCCGGATTCAAAGTGTTCCATGTTCTCATGCAACCAATAAGCTCTACTAGCTCTACAAAATAATTATTCAGCTAGCTCTACAAAACATGAGGCATTTAAAAAAAAGTGATCTCATGATCCCAATGATCCTTCTATTTGTATTTTGCCAAAAAGAACCACTCATCATCCCTCAAATATGAAAGAATGGCACGAATAGCTAGCCTCACTACCCCTCAACATTCTTCCATATGCACGAACTTTGAATGGGTTATGAATAGAATGCAATTTTACCTTCATAAAGCCAATACTTTGAAACTTGTAGCTCTGTTACCACATGAATGGACTAAATTTTATACCATAAAAAAGAATTTAGAGTCAGAAATCTAACAAGGAAAATGTCACCCAATTTTGAGTCTGTATGAGGAAGATATGAAGATTTCCTGAAATAACCTCCTTACATACAAAATGAATTGTTGCCACCAATTTGGTAAGAGTCACAACTTCTTGTTTTAAGATGAGATGCACCATAGTTACTGGAACATACAACTGAAATTTGAACATCATATGATCATCACAGCTCTTGAAACTAAATTAATTTTGTTGCATGTAATTATGTAATTATGCATTGTTAAATTATAATTTAATACCAAATGAATTACTGTCATCAATCTGAGAAAAATCTGAACCTTTCATTTTGAGATATGATGCACCATATTGTCAAGAACATACAACTAACATTTCAACCTTATATGATCACCACAACTCCCGAAACTGAATTAATTCAGTTGCATAAAATTATTTAATTCTGCACTATAGAGAAATATGCAAAACTAAAATTTGAAAATTATTTTTCACATTTCTGAATGTATTTGGCTGCAAATATATTCATGTAAGCACTTTTTTTGAAGGATTTTAAATGAAGATTCTAGTGGTCTATACAGTATATCCAATTATCCTCCCAACAATCTATAGAAAATTCTGCATTATTCCAAATGTGTTTTAATTGAACTGATTACGTGTTTCATGCTTACACGTATGGAAATAAATTCTGCTCGAGAGGGAAGTGCCATATGTTACTTTTATTACAAATGATGAAGGAGAAAATAATCAGTTCATTAAATTACCAACCATACTGTTGAGTAAAAGGTGATTTATATGGGGAGAATAATAAAAAATAATAGCTCTTTCCATTAATCCAATAGAGATATGATGTTAGCACCCAGAAAGGCCAACCATCACCAAACTTCTTCTAGGCACTTCTGCACAATATCATTGTTTTAGGCATTATAATTTTTCTAGGTGCTGGACAAACTAAAAACATGAAGGCTGGGTTGAACAATGGGTAAGTATAGCAGCAACCTATGTGCAAAATCTTCTTATGGCTCCACAAATTCATTAAGGCTGATTTCTTTTGCTGTATAACATATTTTTTTCTTTTTTTTCATCATTTCTGAATAAAATTCCAATGACTCATGCTGTAACTCTGTGAGAGTGGTTTTTTTATTTTTTATTTTTTAAATATAAAGTATATATACTATTCTAGTATGGAGGATAATATTTAATGTCTATTCTTCTAACTATTAAATGTACATAATGCTAAATAAATCAAAATAGAATGATACTTGTGTGATGTTCATTGTAGGAACATTTGTAAGATTTAGTGTGCTACATTTGTGATGAATTCTCCTCTGTTCTTCTTATCTGAATGAAGTGATAACATGACAGTCTTTAGTAGATATGGCATTTGGCATTGTTGTTTGCATTCTAAATTTGTATGCCTTATTCCAATGAAACAAGTCTCTTTACTACACATGAAACAAGTCCCATTACAAATGAAATAGGTCCCACTGCTGGAAATGGAACAGGTCCATTGCTGTATATGTAATCCAATCCACTGCTACAAATGAAATTAGGTCCAATATATAAAATGAAACTAGATTCGCTACTTCAACCATTGTTGCCTCCTCCCCGACAACGACGCCAAAATGATGAGCAAATTTTTCATGCATCAATGTCAATCCAAGGACAACCAAGGTTTGATTTAAAGGAGGCTATCCTATATAGACCAATGGTTGGATTATATCTATATATCACAGGACAACTTCAGAAATAATTCTTACTATGCCTATGGAAAATGATAAGGATTTTTCATAGGAAAGCTTTAGAAATACCTCTTACTACACCTGTGAAAAAGGGGGTAAAACAAGCTAAAACTCAAGAATGAAATATTGAGTCCTAGAAAGCAATGTAAAGGAAAGAAGGGAAATCATCTCCATTTCAGTCCTATCACAAATTACTTTAGAAATGATTACTAAACCTAAAAAGCATTGTAAAGGAAAGTAGGGAAAATCATCTCCATTTCAGTCCTGTCACAACTTACTTTGGAGGTGAAATGTCTAACTCTAGAAAGCATCAAAACCTATTTATCCTATCTCGGGATTCTTTGTTCAACATAAACATAAACAAATCAAGATTACTATGATAATGAAGGTAATGGAATATGAACATGACCGCCATAATAAAGTTATTGTAACAATGGAATACAAATATGGTGAACAAAACAAAGGTTACTATAATAATGGAATATAACATGACTACTACAACACATATTACTACAATAATGATTCATTCTTCTATAATGAAATGAAATGAAATCAAATACAAGAAGAAAGATGAGAGAATAGACTGTCATTTTATTCCCACTAGAAGTACAATTCTGATGATCAATTGCAAACTAATCTTCTTCCTCCCCTATTGTATTTAAATACACAGATAGCTAAGGGACAAATCATAACCGATTCTCCCCAAATTGGACTTCCTAATCTATGACCAAATTACAAAATATTTTTTATTAAAATTTTAGATTGTCTACAATAGATCAATCAAACAAGATTAGATGTCAATGATTTGTCCAACATCTATTAGCTGAAAATAGGTCAAATTTGGTTTTACAATTGAGGAAAAATTGACAATCGACTGCAACTGTGAATCTAGAAACATCACATTTATAAAACCACCTGTATCTCTTAGATCCTTGACTTTCTAAGGATTCTACCATGTAGAAACTTAATTGAGCCCATTCTGGACAAAACCCATGTCTTGGATTTTTGAGATTTTCCTTCATTTGCTTAGAAATTCCAATGCAAAACTGCCTCTCCTTATTTAGCACATGTTTGATTGGAAACTTTAATCCTAAGCTGGAGGTTCATATGTGTGACCTGGGTATGAACTTAGGAACACAAATCCATGCCATCAATACTAGAAACAAAACCCATGTTGTGGATTTCCTCATGGAGGTGTGCTAGTATGCCAACCTTGGAGGTTGGAACCATGAGTGCTGTTATTCCTGCTACAGGAAATCACTTCATAAATCATCAGTAAAATCATGCATAATGGTCTTTAATTTATTAAAAATGAAGGAAAATGAGCACTACTAAACCACTAAATCATAAATAAGCATAAAATGGCATTTTACGAGAAATTGTGGCAAATGGAGTGATAAAGGAGTGGAAGGAGGAAGCAAAAGGGATGAAATGGATGTCTAGAAGTGGTAATAATGATGACAAATCAGCAACCCAACACACATCATCCTGAACACAATTCTAGAACCACATGGACATATCTACAAATGTAGACGAATGCGGAGCATTCCATTGTTTTACATATAACATCTTCATAGAGACAACACTGTCTTTAATCAGTCAACAACAAAACGCTCTTCTAATAATGCAATCATCATGGAACTTGGATCATACATAATTTAGGACATCAGTAGCATCAACAATACATCTGATCATCTTCGTGCTTCTAATTCCCATATTAATATCAACTATATCTTTTCCCTTCTCTTGTTAGATGGGACATGACATCCAACCATGAACCATATCTTCCTCTCTTGTTGGATGGGACATGACATCCAACCATGAACTGTATCTTCTTCTCTTGTTGGATGGGACATGACATCAAACCATGAACACCATCACACCACCATGATAGTGTTGAAATCAATGACAACCTAGTGATAGTGTTGACATCAATGACAACCCTAGGAACCGTATGTGTAACAATCTCCCCCTTTGGCATTGATGGTAGCACATCTCTGCTTTTCTCCCCCTTTGACATCAAGGACAAATGGCAATCACTATCTGCTCATCAGAGATCACACGCCTGCATATTGTTTCTTAGGGCATGACTTTTTCTTGCAGCAAACAAACTCCCCCTAACAGCAGCGACCACTACCTACTCCCCCTCAGAGGTAGCCACAATCAGTCTAGGAATAAGATATAGCATGAACTCCTCCTAGACAGATGCACCATTATGCATCTAGCAAGAAGAAGGAGGGGCAACTACCCCTAACCTCTGCTAGAGATCCTCAAAAATATCTGTTGCAAGTGCCTTTGTGAAAATATATGCTATTTGATCCTTTGTTGGAATATATTCCAAATTTACTTCCTTATCTACAACCTTTTCTCTCAAAAAGTGATACCTGATTGCTATATGCTTGATTCTAGAATGCATCACTAGATTCTTGGAAATATTGATAACACTTGTATTGTCACACAAGATAGGAATGGGCTCATCATACAATACCTTGATATCGTTAAGTATTTTCTTCATTCACAACACTTGTGTACAACAGGATGCTACTACAACGTACTCTGTGTAACATAACATTCCATAATGTCCAAAAATTAACATAAACATTCATGCTAATTATGAGATTAGATAACAACATGATTATCCATTTCAAATTAAACAATAATGATTCACTATCATTTCATCAACTAAGCATGTTATTTTAAACCGAATATAACAAAGCTTACATTTTTGATAATCATTTACATATCCAAGTGAATAACTTTCACTATGCATGTACAAAGCTATGCTCAAGGCATCAAATATCAAATTATACATAATAATTGACTATCAAGTCATATGATGAAAAAACACTACATCTGGAACTCTTGACATATGTCTTCATAAGCCTTGGCTTGTCTCATGCTTGGGAAGGAGAGCATCATCCCTATGCTTTTCCTCCAACCATAGATTGGCAGTCCCCTGCACAACTTCCTACCTAGAAGAGGCCTACCCTTCACAGAAGGTATAGATGTAAAGAAACCATTAGGTTTTCCATCTGAGTATCTGGTGTTATGTTCTTCATAATGCCTCTCGGTCATGCAACTATAGATCCACTCTAACTATGCATGACACTACTATAGACATTATGCCATCTGGAGCACTGTGGACCAACAATGCATACAGAGAAGGATGCATTACTTTGGCCAAAGATTTACATACATATACGTTTCGCATTGAACGTAGTCATATGTCCACCACCCTTACTCGACTTAGAAGTTGTCTCATCCTACAGTATGCTTAGTTTGACCTTTCACTCTAGGTCTAGTAAAATGTGAATTTAGTTTGATTCATAGTCTAGTACCAGGACAATCAACTCCTATCTTAGGAGTTCATCAAATATAATAGGTTGCTTTCACAACAAGGAACTTGTGACTCCTCGTCACCCTGTTCCATTTTCCAAAATGTAAAAACAAGTTTTCCAATTTCTGACCTTCCTAGGTTCATAGTTTCATGTTGACCTATCACAAGGTTTACATCTAGTTCATGTCATTTAAGACTCATATCAAAATAGTCTAATAAGACGGTCTCACTATAAGACTCTATCTCAAGTATTCTCATGGGTTTTAATATCTTATAGCCCCCTCATGAAGTATGGCCATTCGAAAAGAGATGGATTCCATTCATGTTGAAATACAAGAGTTTCATACTAACCATAGTATTTATTCTCATAAGTATATAATTATCTAGGAGAATTAGTTCCTCCAATAAACCCAACATGCACTTAATGTCGCCTACAAGGAAATACAACTTACCTCTTATCCAGTTTCTCCTTCTTCAACAAGGAGTTGAAAGATATCTTTTAAATACATAAGATGCATCATAATTTTATCATAATAACTATCATTAATAGTCAAGCACTATTATAGGGAATCTATCACTCCACGTCACCTTGTCCCACACTTTCATAAAGAAATGAGTACTTTCATGGTTTCAACACTTAACCCTACTCTGTTGGTCTTTGCTTTGTTTACATATATTCAAATTATATCAAAGGTCAAACCATATTTCACTAACCTAGGTCTCCCATGGTTCACAATTTCAAAATAATCTATCATATATAGGTAAAAATCACAATGTTGGTACCCTAGGCATACCTTGCCTTATCTAATAAAAATGGTTTCATAAATAATTGAAAACTCAAATAACTCCTATGAGCTTTTAATGATAACCGCTCTCTCCAAAGAGTTCATTCATAAGTTTGGTAATGATTTAAAACTTGTAATAATAACCATATAGGTCTTAGTTATCAATAGTAGAACGAATTCTATACTAATGATTTGGCTAACATGCAAGCTATCTTATGATAAAACTATGATCTTTGATGATCACACCACCTCCTTAGTCGAAGGTAAAACAAGTACAATCATAACTATTTTAATAACCCCTTCTTAATCCACTGTCAAGTTTTCATGCAAGTTGAATCAACATTTTGTTTAAGTGTTGTAATCATAGTTATGTTTTAGGGCCATTTTGGCCATCTCCACAGTCATGATGGCTGTATGGGTTGAATGTAGGCCAAATCATTAACTGGTATTATTACCATCATTCAACACTTTTCATGTCGAGAGCACCTTAGGCTTGACTCCTTACACGAGTCTTAACACTATTAATATTCTAACTACATCGTTATTTGACGAGTATGTGTTGTATATATATATACTCGGCCATAATGGCTATGAGCTCCAACTACAGTATGATATACTATGTATTAAAGCTCGGTCTTAAGGCCTTGAGCTAAGTCACAGTAAAGAATGTAATGCAATACAGCTCATCCATAAGGCCTCAAGCTACAATCTTAAAGGAACTTCTAGAGTTTAAAGCTCAGCCCTGTCGGCCTTGAGCCTTTGCAATGAAAAAAATGCCTTAATGAATATGTGAGCTCAACCTTATCGGCCTTGTGCCATGGCCATAAATAATATATTAGCGGACAAAGACATGGCCTCAAAGGCCCCGTGCCACTATGTTAATTATTTAAGCATGAAACATTATACCATACGCATGCTATAGAAGCTCAACATAGATAAAAATTATTAAACTAGAAAGTAAATAGAGACAACGTCCTTCATTCTACCTGAAGAAAGTCTTTCAAAAGAAATGCTATCCCAGTTTTGTCCGCTGTTCAACCTGCTCTAGAATTCTTTTCTTTTCGAGCCTCCCCAAAGAGCTTCACCACCCCACACACTAAAAAAAACAAAAACGAATAGAGATCTTCAAAAGATAACTAAAACTTGTTATCTCCCCATTCTTGGCATGTCAATCTTGGTGGGAACTACCACCCCACTCATCCAGCTTCCACATTCTCAGGCTCATCCAATGTAACATGCACCAATCTATGGTGAGATTAACGCTCCCATTAGTTCCTCAATGTCAACTATACAACAAAATTATTACTATCCATAATAGTGTTACATAGTATTGTATAATAGGTTTTAAAAATAGTCACAACATTATTGTTGTCAACCTCTAAAGAGGTTCCCACCTATATATATATATATATAATCACCCTTACTAAATGATAAGGGTTAAATAATATATATATATATATATATATATATATATATATAATATTAAAGATTAAAAGACAATACACAACTAGATTAGGATTTTTAGGGTGGAGTAATATTCCCCCTATATCGACTATAAACCTTAGTCGAATGACTAGGAATAAAGAATTAACATCCCCATATAAAAATAAGGTAACAAGAGATCTCTTCGTCTCTTAACATGACTATCTCTCAACTTTTGACGATGTTCCAGGAACGTCGTCTAGTCGTTATATCTTGTTGTGATAGTTCCATCGACAAAATGACTCACAAAGAACACAAATACTAAGTAAGGAGACATGACTCATGGAAACTTACAAAGGGATTCAGAAGGACATAGAAACTGATACTCAGATGACTAATCAACCTTGTTTTCTCAACATCTAACCCTTCCTCCAGGATGATACTCTCCTTCCTTCTTCGAAGGACATGACATTTTCTTGTTCACACTCAGGACCACAAAACCATGATTAGTGAATCATTATCATATCCCATAATATAAATTAATTAATGTTCAAAACTAATTAACATCAGTCATTAACCTTATAATCAAAGATCAAATCAGATATTTCCACAATATCAATTCAGTTAACTATGATTAATCCTCCTGATTATCATACAAAATAAGATTAATGTTAAATCATAAGTTGGGGATGTAACATACCTTCCCCCATAAGAATCATCATCCCTGATGATTAATTGTCTTCAAAATAAACCAATATAATAAGAAAAGTGTTGTGCCTCTTCAAGAACTTCGAAGGGACCCACATATCTAGGAGTCAGTTCGGAAGTCTTTCCAAACTTAATGGGGCTCTTTGGGGTTTTACCCTTAGAAGGACCTTTTCTCCCACCAAGGAATGCCTTTCGATGCACTTAGCATTTGCATAACTCTTTTGTCTATCATTGGCTTCCACTAGCCTTTTCTTTATTATATGGACTTGCTCTTCCATTTCTGATAGCATTTATGGACCAAAGCTAACCCTATCTTCTAGCTTGTCCCAACTTATAGGGGTTCGACACTTCCATCCATATAATGCTTCAAATGGAGCGATCTTAATAGCATAGTGATAGGAATTATTATAGGCAAATTCCACCAGAGGAAGATAATCTTCCCATTTGTATGGCTAATCCATGCAATACATTCTCAGTAAATCCTCTAGCACTTGGTTTACCCTCTCATTTTGGCCATCTGTTTTAGGATGGTAAGTAGAGATTATATATAACTGGGATCCAAGTGAAGAGAATAAGGTTTGCCAAAACCTCAATGTCATTCATGCATCCCTATCTGAGATGATTTTCTCAGGAGTACCATGCAGTCTAGAAATCTCTTGAACAAACTTTTGAGCCATGACAGGTGCTCCATCTGTCAAGTTTCCAGGTATAAAATGAGCAGCTTTGGTGAGTCTATCCACCACAACCAAAATAGCATTGTGCTTGTTCCTTGATGTAGGAAGCCCTTGCACAAAGTCCATGCTTATAATTTTCCATTTCACTCAAGGATTTCATGAGGGCATAAGAGTCATGTCAGGTGATGGTGTTCCACCTTCACCCTCTGACATTCCATACACATAGCTACAAAATTTGCAGCATCCCTCTTAATTCCTTTCCATAAAAAATAGGGGTTTCACATCAGCAAGTAACTTTGTTACTCTAGGATGCCCAGAATATGGTGTAGAATGAACCTCTTTCCATACCATATTCCTTAACTCTACTGAGTTAGGTACATACATCCTTCCTTTAAACCTTAATAACCCATCTGGTTCAAGGGTGAATCCTTCATATCTTGGATTTTGGGGTTTTTCTTTAAGGGGTCATTTTACCTGCTTGTAAAACTTATCTCCCTTAGTTTTCTATAACACCTGATTCCTAAAATCAGAATGTAGAGAGATCATGGAGGAGATGTGTCTTCTCCTACTCAAAGCATCTGCCACTTGATTTTCTTTTCCTTGAATATATTTAATCTCAAAGTTATAATCCTAGATAAATTACAACCATCTTCTTTGTCCTACATTAAGATATGGTTAAGTGAATAGATATTTGAGTCCCTGATGATCTATTTTCAACTCAAAAGGTTTCCCAAGTAAATAATGTCTCCACATTTGTAGTGCATGAATAACTGCTGCAAGTTCTAAATCATGTGGGGCATAATTTTGTTCATAGTTTTTTAGTTTACGCGATTCATATATGATGACATGTCCATCTTGGACTAGTACACCACCTAGGCCTTCTCTTGAGGCATCGGTAATGACTACAAATTGACCTTCTGGGTCAGGTACTTTCAAAATTGGTGAAGTCAATTTTTTTTTCCTTCAGTAGGTCAAAGGCCTCCTGGCACTTATCTAACCACTCAAATCTCTTGCCTTTTCTCTACAAAGAAGTTATAGGAAAGGGAATTTTAGATTTTTTTTCATGAACTTCTTGTAATTGAGCTTTTAGTTCTATTAGTTCTGTAGTGGTCATTTTGTAGGGAAATTTAGATATAGGTTCTGACCCTAGAATCATATCTATAGAAAAATCAAAAGCTCTTTTATGAGGTAATCCCAGTAGCTCATCCAGAAATACATCCTCAAAATCTCTAAGAAAAGGGTACCTATCCATATCTGATCTCTCCTGATCTATGGGCTCCCTCTTCCTAAATCAAAAAAGAAATATTGGTATACCTAATGGTACACCATGGGTTTCATCATTTTCCTAATTTGCAGCCAACTATGATGACCAACAAGCATCCCATACTACTTACGGTCATCACTGGCGAGGGCTCAAGTGTGATAACACATAAAGTTCTTGGTTCACTAGTTCACATAAGCTCCCATCATTTTTCCCAATTCATAACCAACTGTGATGACAAGAAAGCATCCCATACTACTTCTTGTCAACACTAGCTAAGGACTAGGGTAACAATGTACACATTCACAACCATCTATGATTACAAGCAAGCCTCCCATTCTACTTGTTTCCATTAGTAGTTAAGGAATAGGGTAACAACGTACACATTCACCACCATCTATGATGATAAGCAAGCATCCCATACTACTTGTTTCCATCACTAGTTAAGGAATAGGTATAACCACATACATCACATGTGGCTATTAAGAAGATTTCCACATTCTGCTAAACCATCAAGTTGGTGGATCTTGAAATCTATCGCCTCCATGCCATTGGCGAAAATCAATCCATCCTGGTATGGGGTAGCTCTTGGCATCTATCACCTATATAGTACTAGTGAAAGTTGAGTAACCCTAAGATACAATAGATTGAACCCAATATCTGTCACCTTCCACAGTACGATGACAACCAGATAAACCGCACCTGTATCATAACATGTTCCAAGTTAGACTTGTAGAACTCAAGCCTAACTCCATTTTATTATTCATTCACCATGTGGATGCTTTACCCTCTAGCTGGTATGCTCCCCATACTACTTGGGTGGTATCATTATAGTTTCTTCTTTCAAATATTCTTCCATTTGTATCAGCCATGCCTCCACAGTATCTCTATTTATAGAAACATTAAACTTGGGGGCATAACCTTTTTCATGTCCCGGGATAATTCCAAAGCCATATGGATTCTTCTATCCATTTCTTGTCTAGCCTCGGAGTTATTCTCTCTGTGCTTACTTTGGGTAGTGTCATTATGACGTACCTCATCATCACCCCCATCATAGGCTTCCCGCTTGGGTCCTTGTCAACCCCTGACCTCCTGCTCGAGAGCTCCTAGTCTCATTTTTGTCTATTTTAATAAAGTAAGGATCTGGTCAAGTTTAGATTCAGAGTGCCTTGATGGTTGCCCTTCATCCTGGCTATCTCTGATTCCGGTTCTAATCCGAACCTTTACTGCAATCTACTTGTTCCTGAAGTTTGTACATTAATCATGGATTAGTTTTTTTTCCAAGTCATTGAATCCATTCATAATACAAATCTATTCTCATTCATGTAATCTTTAACAAGAAAGGAAAGATTGTCAAAACTTTTCAAATGCATTATAATTTTCATTAGATTACATATAATCTATCAAAATTACAAAATTTTGTATACACCTTGTTACTGCAAGATAGCTTCCCATATTCATTTCACAACTTTGAGGTTTATCAATTCAGTTTTAGGAGGTGGACGTACACATAGGTACTCATCCACAACTTCCCTGGTTACCTCATAACCCTTAGAATTGTTTTCAATAGCTAGTGCTTTAGGTGTAGAGGTTTTTGTTGATGCATCATTAGAGTTAGGAGTAGCAATCCTAATTACTTTTCTCAACTCCTACTTGATACATTTAATGGCATCATCGAAGGTCTCCTCATTAGTTAACCATGCTCCTAACAGGAAACCAATTTGGTCAAGTCTTTTCATTCTTGAGGCTTGTTCCCTCAAGACCTTAAAGTAACGTCAATTTCCTGTTACCTTCTTTCTGGTATTATTCTTATCTTTACCATTCTAGCAAAGAACATCCAAACATTAGCATTCTTAATGTTGGGTAAAACAATCATCAAGTAGTGAGCTCATAGGTCCATGTATTAAATATGGTTGCTCTGATACCATATGTAACATAACATTCCATAATGCCAAAAAGTTAACATAAACATTTGTGCTAATTAAGAGATTAGATAACAACATGATTATCCATTTCAAATTAAATAATAATGATTCACTATCATTACATCAACTAAGCATGTTATTCTAAACCGAATATAACAAAGCTTACATTTTTTATAATCATTTACATATCCAAGTGAATAACTTTCACTATGCATGTACAAAGCTATGCTCAAGGCATCAAATATCAAATAATACATAATAACTACTATCAAGTCATATGATGAAAAATCACTGCATCTAGGACTCTTGACATTTGTCTTCATAAGCCTCGGCTTGTCTCATGCTTGGGAAGGAGAGTATCATCCCAGTGCTTTTCCTCCAACCACAGACCAGCAGTCCCCTGCACAACTTCCTACCTAGAAGCGGTCCTACCCTTCATGGAAGGTATAGATATAAAGAAACCATTAGGTTTTCCATCTGAGTATCTAGTGTTGTGTCCTTCATAATGTCTCTCAATCACACAACTATAGATCCACTCTAACTATGCATGACACTACTATAGACATTATGCCATCTGGAGTACTATGGACCGACAATGCATGCAGAGACGAATGCATTAGTTTGGCTGAAGATTTACATACATATACATTTTGCAATGAATGTAGTTGTATGTCCACCACCCTTACTCAACTTAGAAGCTGTCTCATCCTACAGTATGCTTGGTTTGACCTTTCACTCTAGGTCTAGTAAAATGTGAATTTAGTTCAATTCATAGTCTAGTACCAGGACAATTGACTCCTATCTTAGGAGTTCATCAAATATAATAGGTTGCTTTCAGAACAAGGAACCTGTGACTCCTTGTCACCCTGTTCCATTTTCCAAAATGTAAAAACAATTTTTCCAACTTTTGACCTTCCTAGGTTCACCATTTCATGTTGACCTATCACAAGGTTTACATTCAGTTCATGTCATTTAAGACTCATATCAAAATAGTCTAATAAGACAGTCTCACTATAAGACTCTATCTCAAGTATCCTCATGGATTTTAATATCTTATACCCCACTTGTGAAGTATGGCCATTTGAAAAGAGATGGCTTACATTCATATTGAAATACAAGAGTTTCATACTAACCATAGTATTTATTCTCATAAGTATATAATTATATAGGAGAATTAGTTCCTCCAATAAACCCATCATGCACTTAATGTTGCCTACAAGGCAATACAACTTAGCTCTTATCTAGTTTCTACTTCTTTGAAACAAGGAGTCAACATATCTTTAAAATACATAAGATGCATCATAATTATCATAATAACTATCATTAACAGTCAAGCACTGTTATAGGGAATCTGTGACTCCATGTCACTCTATCCTACACTTTCATAAAGAAACAAGTACATTCATGGTTTCAACACTTAACCCTACTTGGTTGGTGTTTGATTTGATTATCTATATTCAAATTATATCAAAGGTCAAACCATATTCACCAACCTAGGTCTCCCATGGTTCACAATTTCAAAATAAACTATCATATAGGTAAAACTCACAATCTTGGTACCCTAGGCATGCTTTGCCTTATCTAATAAAAATGGTTTCATAAATAATTGAAAAATCAAATAACTCCTATGAGATTTTAATGATAACCGCTCTCTCCAAAGAGTTCATTCATAAGTTTGGTAAGGATTTAAAACTTGTAATAATAACCATATAGGTCTTAGTTATCAATAGTAGAATGAATTCTATACTAATGATTTGGCTAACATGGAAGCATTTGTATGATAACGCTATGATCTTTGATGATCACACCACCTCCTTAGTCGAAGGTAAAACAAGTACAACCATAACTATTTTAATTTAGCCCCTTTCTTAATCCATAGTCGGGTTTTCATGCAAGTTGAATCAACATTTGTTTGAGTGTTGTAAGCATAGTTATGTTTTAGGGCCATTTCAGTCATCTCCACAATCGTGATGGCTGTATGGGTTGAATGCAGGCCGAATCATTAACTAGTATTATTACCATCATTCGACACTTCTCATGCTGAGAGAACCTTAGGCTTGACTCCTTACATGAGTCTTGGCACTATTAATATTCTAACTACGTCGTTATTCGATGAGTATGTGTTGTATATATATATATATATTCAGCCATAATGGCTATGAGCTCTGGCTACAGTATGATATACAATGCATTAAAGCTTGGTCTTAAGGCCTCGAGCTAAGTCACAATAAAGAATATAATGCAATACAACTCAGCCATAAGGCCTCAAGCTATAGTCTTAAAGGAACTTCGAGAGTTTAAAGCTCGGTCCTATCAGCCTTGAGCCTCTGCAGTGAAAAAAATGCCTTAATGAATATGTGAGCTCGGCCTTATTGGCCTTGTACCACGACCATAAAGAATATATCAATGGACAAAGACACGGGCTCAAAGGCCCCATGCCACTGTGTTAATTATTTAAGCATGAAACATTATACCATACACATGCTATAGAAGCTCAACACAGATAAGACTTATTAAACCAAAATGTAAATAGAGACAACATCCATTTTCTACCTGAACAAAGTCTTTCAAAAGCAATGCTATCCCAGTTTTGTCTGTCGTTCAGCCTGCTGTAGAATTCTTTTCTTTTCAAGCCTCCCTAGAGAGCTTCACCACCCCACACACTAAAAAAAAAATGAATAGAGATCTTCAAAAGATAACTAAAACTTGTTATCTCCCCATTCTTGGAATGTTGATCTTGGTGAGAACTACCACCCAACTTGGCCAGGTTCCACATTCTTAGGCTCGTCCAAAGTGACAGCACCAATCTATGGTGAGCTAAATGCTCCCATTAGTTCCTCAATGTGAACTATACAACAAAATTATTACTATCCATAATAGTGTTACATAGTATTATATAATAGGTTTTAAAAATAGCAACATTATTGTTGTCAACCTCTAAAGAGGTTCCCACCTATATATATATATATATATATATATATATATATATATATATATATATATATATATATATATATATATATATATATATAATCACCCTTACTAAATGATAAGGCTTAAATTTTATATATATATATATATATATATTAAAGATTATCACTATAGAAATGAAAATGAAAGACGATACACAACTAGATTAGGATTGTCAAGGTTGAGTAATACTCCCCCTATATCGACTATAAACCTTAGTCTAATGACTAGGAATAAAGAATTAATATTCCCATATAAAAATAGGGTAATGAGAGATCTCTTAATCTCTTAACACGACTATCTCTCGACTTGTGATGATGTTCCAAGAACGTCGTCTATTCGTTATATATTGTTGTGATAGAACCATCGACAAAACAACTCACAAAGAACACAAATACTAAGAAAGGAGACATGACTCATGACAACTTACAAAGGGATTCAGAAGGACATAGAATCTAATAATCAGATGACTAATCAACCTTGTTTTCTCAACATCTAACCCTTCCTCCAGGATGATACTCTCCTTCCTTCTTCGAAGGACATTACATTTTCCTGTTCACACTTAGGACCACAAAACCATGATTAGTGCATCATTATCATATCCCATAATATAAATTAATTAATGTTTAAAACTAATTAACATCAGTCATTAACCTCATAATCAAAGATCAAATCAGATATTTCCACAATATAAAATCAGTTAACTAGGATTAATCCTCCTGATTATCACACAAAATAAGATTAATGCTAAATCATAAGTTGGGGATGTATCACTCTATATCTGTAGTAGATAAGGACATGAAATCTTGCTTCTTGCTCTGCCATGAAACTAATTTGTTTCCTAAAAAGAAAGCATCACCACTTGTACTTCTTGTATCATCAACACAACCAACCCAGTCAACATCAATATAAGCACTCAAATCAAAGTCATTACCTCTTGATACCATAGGCCATAGTCTGGAGTTCCTTTCAAATATATGAATAACCTTCTCACTACCTTCTCATGTGTTTTCTTTGGATTGGGTTGATATCTGGCAACCACACATACTACATGCATAATATCAGGTCTAGAAGTAGTCAAGTACAATAGTCCTCCAATCATAGATCTATAGATAGTCTGATCCACCTCTAGAGACTCATCTTCCTTGTTCAAGTGACATCCAGTGACCATGGGAGTACTCACTGGTTTTGAATCCTCCATACCAAAATTCTTCGACAACTCTTTGACATACTTATCTTGAGAGATAAAGATACCACCATCTAACTGAGTAATTTGAAGTCCAAGGAAGAAAGACATTTCACCAATCATAGAAATCTCAAACTCTTTTTTCATCTCCTCTACAAATCTATTACACATATCATCCTCTCCACCAAAGATGATGTCATCAACATATACTGCAACTATTAATATCATGTCTCCTTCCTTGATGTAAAGATTGCTATCTATAGTACCTTTCTTGAAGCCCTGCTAAAGTAAGTACTTATCCAACCTAGCATACCAAGCTCTATGTGCTTGCTTAAGACCATACAGATCCTTCTTGAGTCTACACACCATGTTTGGATCTTGTGATATCTGGAAACCATCTAGTTGTTCAATATAAACCTCTTCCTCTAGGTCACGATTCAAAAATGCTAACTTAACATCCATCTGATATACCTTGAAGTTCTTATGAGCACCAAGAGTAAGGGACATTCTGATTGCCTCCATCCTTGCTACTGGAGCAAAAGTCTCCTCAAAATCAATATACCTTCAACTTGTGTGTAACATTTTTATACCAGTCTTGTCTTGTTCCTTACAACTTCACCTTCTTCATTCAGTTTCTTCTGAAACACCCATTTTGTTCCTATAAAATTCTTATTTGCTGGTCTAGGAACTAGTTCCCATGTCTGATTCTTCTCAATCTGATCCAATTCTTCTTCCATGGCTTTTATCCATCCATCATCTTTGTTGGCATCAACAAAGTTCTTGTGTTTGACCTTTGATAACAAACACAAGTTTACTTGCTCATGTGTCTTAGCAAGCCTTCTCCTTGTGTACACACCTTCATCCTTATCTCCAATGATCTAATCTATTGAGTGGTTCTTCTGAACATACTTTGTTGGAGTCCTAGGCATCTACTCTAGTTCTTATTTCTTTTCTTTTTTCACTTGTTCTTCTTCATCTACAATGCATGGAAAGATATCAGATTCAGAGTCCTTTGATTCATGTGAGATCGGATACAGGTCTTCATCTACCTTGACATTTGTGCTTTCAATCATCTTTCCCAACCTCTTGTTTTAGCATCTACAAGCCTTGCTTTTGGTTGAGGGTATGTGTAGGATCATGATGGGCCAAACTATACCTCTAAGTGGCAATTTCAAAATACAAAAAATCAGACTTAATCAAGTTCATGTGAAAAATTGAATGGATTATCTACACAATTTGAAAAAGATGTAAGAATGAAATTTGTAGAGAATTGAATCTAGTTTATGGATACTATTTTTTTTTTAAACTAAATTTACTTAGTGAAAAATGAATATTTCAATGAACAGCTATTAAATTTTTCCAAAAAAAATAAAAAGTGGGTGTCATTCTAGCCAACCTAACTACAAGCAAATTTTTTTTTTTTTGAAACTTTCAAAATAAGTAGAGGACTCATGCCCATACATGATGCATATTTTTTTGAATTTTTTTCCAATAAAAGAATAAGTTATGATTTTTTTACTTTGACTTTTTTTAAAAAGTAAAAATTAATTTTCTAGCCAACCTAACTTGATAAAAAAAAATCAGAATTCATTTTTTTACCTATAGCTAGAAAAGTATAGAGTGTGACATAGCTTTCAGATCTCAAAAAGGTGAAACAGTTTGAAAGTTATGGATTTTTTTCAATTAGTGTGTCCATCAGGGTTTCAGACACACACTATATAGAAAATTATTAATAATTATTTAATAAAATGATAACCAAACAAATCTTATATTTTTTAGAACACAGACAATTTCTTCTATAAACCCTTTTCATTTTACCAATTTTGCATAAAAAAGTCATCAACACGAAGGGTGAAGTTCAAAGAAGAGAGTGAAACCTGCAAAACTGTTAGAATTGAGGGAAAGTCAACTATGACAGTCCCAAGCCTACTATTAGAAACTAATCTTTACTTAGTGAAGATTATATTATATTTTTGGATTTCGTTAATTTGGTTGGTGCAGGAGCACCCCTACCAAACAAGACATAAGTCTATTTTTAGCATGTCAGGACATGAGTCTATTTTTAGCATGTCATGGACATGAGTCTATTTTTAGCTTGTTTGACTTTTTGATGTAATAAGGTCCATTGGACCAACTCTTATGTTTTAGATCGATCTAGGAGGATGTGCAGGTAGTTAGAAGTTTGTTATGCCAGTTGTCTTAGTTGTCTCCTCCCAGCCGCTGGGAATCGAGTTGGTAGTACTCGCAGAGGATTATTATTTATGCCCTAGATCAGTTTGTTTTAGGAGAGTAGACAGAGTTAGATACATCTGATAGTTCTATGAGTTCTTAGCATAGTAGAAGTAGAGATATTTGTGACACAGTGAGACTGTGAATCTTGTATGCATTTCTGTTATTGAAAGTAAGAGATCCCATCAGTTTTCATTTATTTGGTTTACAAGCTATCTATGTGTTGATTCTCTTATTGCAGGTGAAATGGATTCATTCAACCCTTCCACCAGTTGATTCTCTGAATAGGTGGAATGGACATGTACAGTAGTTGAGTTTGCATCTTTGTTTTTCTGTTATGCATTTCATGTTCATGGATCGAATGTTAGCATGCTGTGAGTTATCCTAGCATCCTCATGTGCTAGGGTTTCGAAGAATAAATTCTAACCTTGAATTGCTCAGGAGGTGATCTGACTTGATTGACAGGTTTCTGTGTGAAATCCGTGTTTGGATACATTCGGCAGATATACAGCATTTGAATTCGACATTACAGATTGTGTATATCACATTTGCATCTATGTACATATCGCATTCTAGATCGGGGTTGTGGAACTTGTGGAGAATGCATGTTTTGAGGGCATCAGGATGATATAGGTTGGATATATATTTCCTGTATATATCATCTGCAGGATCATCATTTCGTGTGTATTCATCATCCGCATATCATTGTTGTATGCTGGAGCATACATGCAAGCGAAGATACAGTCAAACGGGTCAACGGCGAGTCAAAGTCACATATGCCAAAGAAAGGAGGATCACCTTTTGTTTGAACATCGGGTAGCCGAGGATCACATAGATCATCATCAGGATATTAGAGTATAACATGACAATTCATGTCATGCTGCAGAGTATATAAATGAGTCTTATATCCAGGTGCCGTCGACATCGGAGGAAGTAGCAGTGCATGTGACGTCGTCGTCATCAAGACATTCCCAAATATCACCTGATAAAGTTTTATCCTACCGATGACAAGTGCTTTCGCATAGGCGTAGGATATTAGGGTGATCAGTGCGATCGTGGGAGCAATATTCAGTGAATATTTGTCGTGTGCATAAAGTTGAGTATCGTCATCAGGATGGGTCAATATGACCTGATAAGTTATATCCTGAGCTGGTGGTGTAAGTGGGTTGAATATCGGGGTGACATAAGCATCCAAAGAGAGGTGCATGAGGTTGTCGTTCATCAGGATATATGGGAGGAACCTGATATTTTATATCCTGCTGATAAAAGGTGTAGATGATGCGAACATCATGATGCTGCAGATAGAGTTTAGTGGTAAGGTGAATAGTGACCGTCAGGAGGATAATTATGTTCACTGAATATAATGATGATGCTGGTAGGCGAATATGATGATCTTGCTGATGGGAAGTAGGATTAGCTATTTGGTGGGTTTAATGGGTTTTTTCACCCTGTTTGTAAGCTTTTGTTGTGTGGCTCTGCATCATTGGTGTTTTATCCCCACATGTTAGATGACACCTCTTTTATTCCTTCTACAGGAATAATCTATTTTGGTAGATTCCTCCTTAAGAGGAAACATGTGGCACACACCTTGTGCAAGGTGGCATATGGGAGTTACGTATAACTCCATTCTTCACCTCTATTTAAGAGGTGTCTCTTTCTCTCCTTAATGACACACAATCCCTCTTCATGGATTTCTTCTTATTCTTCTTTATCTTCTTTCATAGAGAAGCTTCTCACTTTCTCACTTTCTCTGTAATCTTTTGGCTTCTTGCCACTTGCATATACACAGGGGGCTTTTCTTGTTTTTCCCCCTTCACAATCTTGGTGTTGTTCTCTCTTGGTGCAACTTACAATCTGGTATTTCTCTTGTGTTTGTTTAATTTCTTTGCATGTTTGATTAGTACTTTTGATCCTGCAATTTCCTTTTACACCTACATACA
This sequence comes from Cunninghamia lanceolata, assembly GCA_027924645.1. Taxonomy (NCBI): domain Eukaryota; kingdom Viridiplantae; phylum Streptophyta; class Pinopsida; order Cupressales; family Cupressaceae; genus Cunninghamia; species Cunninghamia lanceolata. The sequence continues at coordinate 562,298 of BSBN01000481.1, read as the reverse complement.
AGGCAAAACCGAAGCAAAAAGGATATCCGTTATTAACAAATATCTTTTTTTGCTTCAATAAAATATCTTTTTCCCTTTTTTATGTTTTGCAAAATGGATATCCATTTTAGGTTTCCCAAAATGGATATCCATTTTTCTTTACCCAATTCTTTTCATTATTTTTTATTTTGTTTTCTTAGATTAAGTTATAGTTCATTTTATTGCTCTTTAAGTTAAGATTCTAAATAATTGTATTCTTTCATACCAAATGTTGGGACTAAGGAACCATGTTGCAATTGGCCAACATACTATGATAGAGTTACTTAAATAATATGATCAAAGACAATGATATAAATGTATTATATATCTAGTAACATTTAAGAAAGCTCATGATAGTATATAAAACCAAAAGAAACAATATGGGACACTAGATTTTATGTTAGAAATCCTTATGTGAGAAAACCTAGTAGTCAAAGATAGTTACCATTATATTATTTAGAATCCATTGATTTAATAGAAGAATTCTTTTGATAGAGTTGATATCTACATGCTTATAGCATACTTTTCTTCAATGTTTCTCACATCCAACACCTAACTAATCACAATCCAACCATTCTCCATTCACATGAGTAGATAGGTATATGCATCATCATAGAATACCAATTGTCTAACTATCCAACCAACCCATGGAATACCAAGAGTCACAAAGCTATATGTTGACCATATCATAAAATCAATATATCACATATATCACCAAACATGACGCCTCCATGTGGATAATCATTATAGATGACTATATGTTGTTATACATTAAATATCAATAGTTTATTACTAACTATAGTCAATGTATTCATGTCTTCTTGTATTACCACCACTACCAACCATAAGCTTGTGGTAACACATACAACCATCTAACCAATTCTTTCAACTTGTAGTATTGTAGAACATTCTCTTAACATAACCAAGCCTCTAGATTGTTCCACATGAACTTGAACTCTGCTACAAGTGGACCTGCATTATTATTTATGCTTCTACTAGCACAATTAAATATGTAGTTGTGAGTACTTCAAATGACTCATGGTTAAAGTTTCATAGCATCACCACATGTAAACATATCTCCATGCTATATTGCAACATCTAAAACTCACCACATCCTACCAAATTACATTTTATCATTGTTCAATAGTTTCCATATAAACTCAGGAACTCTCCATCTCCAATTAAATATGTAGTTGTGAGTACTTCTTCAAATGATTCATGGTTAAAGTTCCATAGCATCACCACATGTAGACATATCTCCATGCTATATCGCAACATCTAAAACTCACCACATCCTACCACATTACATTTTATCACTGTTCAATAGTTTCCATATAAACTCAGGAACTCTCCATCTCCTCTCTCCTTATCTCTCCCTCTCTCCCTATATGTTTATCTCTCTCTCTGACCTATCTACCTCCTAGTTAAATCCTCTTCCTATCTTTCCTAGTTTTCCTTTTCCTTGAACCAATTTCCCTAGGAGAGAGAGAGTCCTAGTTTTCTTGTTTTCATTTCCTTTGTCAATAAGGGAGAGGAAGAGACAGGGAGATAGAGGAATGATATGGGAGAGAGAGACAAGAGATAGAGAGAGAGAGAGGAGACATATATGGAGAGATAGAGGAGATAGAGGGGAGAGATAGGCAGAAAGAGATTGAGTGAGATGTCCAGAGAGATTGGGAGAAGTATTAAGAGGTAGATGGATGATAGAGATAGGGAGATAAGGGAGAGATAGGGAGATAGAGGTCTAGGGTTTCTCAAGTTTAGGGTTAAGGGGTTAGGGGCATTATTTAGGGTTTTGGGGTTTTGAGAGAGAGAGAGAGGGTTGCTTGGGTTTAGGGTTTAGGGGTTAGGGGTTAGGGTTTAGGGGCATTATTTAGGGTTTTGGGGTTAAGGTTTAGAGGTTTAGGGTTTAGTGTTTAGAGAGAGAGAGAGGACCAATAGGTAGATATAAATAGTGAGGGACATGGCCATAGACATAGGGAGAGATAGGGATATAGAGAGTGAGGGACATGGCCAGAGACATAGGGAGAGAGATTGAGAGGTAGAGGAACGATAGAGATAGGGAGATATGGAGATAGAGGTTTAGGGGTGCTTGGGTTTAATGTTTAGGGTTTAGGATTTATGGGTTTAGGGTTTTGGGGTTAGGTCTTAGGGGCATTAGTTAGGGTTTAGGGGTTAGGGTTTATGGTTTAGGGGCATTATTTAAGGTTTAGAGGTTTAGGGTTGCTCAAGTTTAGGGTTTAGGGGCATTATTCAAGGTTTACAGTTGAGTTGCATGTCAAAAAAAGTCTCTCTCTAAATCCCTCAACCCTAAATAATGCCCCTAATCCCTAACCCTTAACTTGTAACCCCTAAAACCTAAACTTGAGCAACCCTAAACCTCTATCTCCCTATCTCTCCCTTTGTCTCCTCTATCTCTCCCAATGTATCTCATCTCTCTCTCTCTCTCTCTACCTATCTATCTCTCCCTATCTCTTGCCTCTCTCTCCCCTATCATTCCTCTATCTCCCTATCTCTCTAGACATCTCATTCACTCTCTATCTCCCTATCTCTCTCCTTTGTCTCCTCTATCTCCTCCTATCTGTCTCCTCTCTATCTCTCTCTACCTAGCTATCTCTCCCTATCTCTCTATCTCTTGCCTCTCTCCCCCTATTATTCCTATATCTCCCTATCTCTCTCCTCTATCTCTCCCTCTCCCTTATCGATGAAGGAAATGATAACAAGAAAATTAGGACTCTCTTTCTATATCTCTCTCCCTATCTATCTCTCTCCTCTATCTACTCTCTCTATCTATCTCCCTCCCTCTATCAATCTCTCTCTCTCTCTCTATCTCTCAATCCTCTCTTTCTATCTCTACCCCTCTATATGTATACCTCTCCATCTCTATATACTCTCTCTCTATCTCTACCCCTCTCTATCTCTATCTCTACATCTCTCCCTCTCTTTCTCTCTATTGCTATCTATCTATCTCTCTCTCTATCTCTCCCTTTCTATCTATATCTCTCAATATGTTAGGAATTGCATGCAGAAGATATCAATTAAATGCAGATAAAGATTAAATAGAAGAATGAAAATACACATAAATAATAATAGTAAGAGACAAGTTTTAACGTGCTTCACCCAAACTCGGGCTACATCCACAAATAGAGAGTCCAATATTATTATCCAGCAAATCAAACCAATTACAACCAGCAATCCTTACAACTCAATACCGTTGCAAATGCTACAATACAATATCAATGAGAACCCTAACCGTTAGCCTCTTTTATCAAGCCTTATGTTGGTTAAAAAATAGGGTTTTTTTTTTATGTTGGCCAATAGAAAAATAACTTCGAATGCCTTTTAAATAATTTAGGGGAAAATCGTGCTGATAAAAGTGGGGAAAATTTAACCTCTGAGTCTGATTAGGCTCCATATAACAACAATCTCCCACTTGGAGACTGATTAGACTCCATAACATATCATCTCCCACTTGGAGACTGATCATAACACTGCTGACCCTATAGCTCCCACTGGAAATAAACACCCTGGACTTTGCTGTTTTGATTTTATTGTTTTCAGTCTTGAAGACCAATTGAAGCTGAAGAGGAGCTTAGCTACTCCCTTGTCACTGCCTTTGTAAACATATCCGCTGGATGTTCATCTATATGTATCTTTTCTAGCCTTAACTATCCATCATCCAACACCGATCGAATGAAGTGATACCTCAACTATATGTGTTTGGTCTTTGAATGCAAGGCATAATTCTTTGTAAGATGTATGACACTCTAGCTATCCATAAGACAAATAGTTGTTAGCCTATTCTTGGCCCAATTCTCCCATGAAAGATTACAGCTATATCATCTCCTTGCTTGCCTCTGTTGCAGCTACATACTCTACCTCCATGGTGGATAAAGCAACCAACTTTTGCAACCTGGAGATCCAACTCACTGCTGTCCCACCTATAGTAAAGACATAACCTGTAGTACTTCACCTGGTATCAATATCCCCTACCAAATATGAGTCCACATAGCCTGCAAAATCAGTATTAGAGCCCCCAAAACATAATTTTTTATTGGATGTACCTCTCAAATATCTAAGAATCAATTTTACCACATTCCAATGCTCTAATCTGGGATTACTCATATACCTGCTTACGAATCCTACAACATGTGCAATATCTGGTCTCATGCATACCATGGCATATACTAAACTTCCTATAGATAAAGCATATGGTACCTTGGACATTTTGTCTTCCTCTTCTTGTGTCTTTGGACATATCTCCTTAGTCAATTTCAAATGACTAGGCAAAGGTGTGCTGACAGCTTTTGCATTCTCCATATGGAATCTCTGCAACACCTTTTCAACATAATCAACTTGAGATAGAGTCAATTTTCTATTCTTCCTATCTCTACAAATTTTCATACCAAGGATTTGTTTTGTTGCCCCCAAATCCTTCATAGCAAAGGATTGTGCTAACTATTGTTTTAACTCTCTTATGTGATCCATGCTAGACCCTACTACAAGCATGTCATCAACATATAAACATAAAATAATGTAGTTGTCATTATCCAACCTCTTAAAATAAACACAATGGTCAGAATTACATCAGCTGTAGCCTTGCTCATCCATAAAACTATCAAATTTCAAGTACCGTTGCCAAGGTGCTTGTTTCAAACCATATAAAATTTTGTTCAATTTGCACACCAGTTTCTCCTTACCTTTGACCTCAAATCCTTAGAGTTATTTCATATATATATCCTCCTCTAAATCACCATGGAGAAAGGAAGTTTTCCCATCTAGTTGTTCCAAATGCAAATCTTCAGCAACCACAATACTTAAAATAATACGAATAGAGAAGTCATCTTAACAACTGGAGAAAAAATCTCATCAAAATCAATACATTTTTTTCTATGCAAATCCTTTATCAACTAACCTGGCTTTAAATCTTTTCTTACCTCCATCTTCCTCTTTTAGCCTATAAACCCATTTTGTTTGGTAAAGCCTTTTTACCTGCAGGCAACTTACATAATTCCTAAGTCTAATTTTTCAGCAAGGAGTCCATTTCTTCTTTCATTGCAAGCTCCCACTGAACCTTTGTATCCACCTGCATAGCTTCATCATACCCTTCTGGTTCACCAACATCTGTTAACAGAATAGACTACAAAGAGGGAGAAAATCTTTTAGGAGGTCTACTTAGCCTTGTTGGCCATCTAACATTCACTGGAGTTTGTGGTATTTCTTGTTGCTATTGCGGAGCATGAGGAACCACTAGAACATCATTATCTAGAGTATCATCCAGCACCACATAATCCTTTTCTTTCTTCTCATGCTACTGCAACTGATCTTTGTACAACACCTTCTCATTGAATACAACATCCCTGCTTCTCATAATTTTCTGATTTTCAAAATCCAAAGCCTATAACCAAATTCATCAATGCCATATCCAACGAAAGTATATTTTTTTGATTTTGCATCCATCTTGGCTCTATTTTCAGAATCTACATGTGCAAATGCTTCACATCTGAAGGTTTTGAGAAAAGAATAACTCACCTTCTTACCTGTCCATGCTTCCTCTAGAATACCACAACCCAAAGGAACTGAAGGACCTCTATTAATTAAATATACAACAGTGTTGACAGCCTCTACTCACATGTTTAAAGGCAGCCCAACATGCAATCTCATGGTCCTTACACGCTCCATTATTGGTCCTATTCATGCGCTTAGCCACTCCATTTTCCTATGGAGTCCCTGGAACCATTTTTTGCCTATGAATTCCATTAAAGGAACAATAATCCTCAAATTTTTTGCTGCAATACTCACCACCATTATCATATCTAAGACATTTTAATCTTTTACCTGTCTCATTCTCAACCAAGCTTCTCCATTTCTTAAATGTTTCAAATACGTTAGATTTCTGTCTAAGGAAATAAATCCAAACCTTCCTAGTTGTATCATCTATGAATGTAACATAATACCGAGAGCCATCGAGAGAAGATACCTGAGCCAATCCCCATACATCTGTATGCACAATCTCCAACTTTTCATCTTTCTTTTTCTTCCCATCCTTGAGAAAACTAACTCTTTTTTGTTTGACATACACAACTTTCACAGAAATCGATATTAATACATTTCAAATCTGGTAAAACTTTCTTAGAATGAAGTACCTTCATACCTTTTTCACTCATATGCCCAAGTCTGTTATGCCACAGTGTTGTCTTAGAACCTACAACAACTGTTTCAGTCTCTTCTTGCGAACCTGTAGCAACTATTCCTGAACCTATTTGATTTTTCTCTGCAACAACTAAATTAGAAGGAAAAGTATGACCTATACAAAGATATAAGGTGCCTATTTTCACACCTTTTACTACTATTAAGTCACCTCTTGTAACCTTCCAATTTTTATAAGTAAATGTAACAATGCAACCTTCATCAGCCTACTGCCTTGCTGAAATTAAATTCCTACTCAGCCTTGGAATGTACCTTACCTCTTGTAGTAGCCAATGATTCCCATTCTACAACTTAATCTTGATTCTTCCCTTTCCAACAATCTAACAAGGTTCATTATCTCCCAAATAAACCAGCCCAAAATCCCCTTGGACATAATCAAGAAAATAACTTCTATGGGGTGTAGCATGAAATGAGGCCCCTGAATCTAAAACCCATGAATCATCAACATTATCTAGAGAAAGAATCAAAGAATCATCTTCAAATTTATTACTTAATCCTTATTTCCTTCTTGTTTGTCTCCTTCTTTATTCTTCCAAGACCAACAATCTTTCTTTAGATGACCTGGTTTTCCACAATATCAACAATCCTTCTATCCTCTGGATTGAGATCTCTTATCCTTTAATTTTCCTCATGACTTCCAATGACCTCCAGAACCTTTTCCTCTCTCCTTTGATCTACCTCTACTTTCTACATTCAAAACACTACCTGATGTGGGCCCTCCTAAACTTTTCTATCACATTTCCTTGCTAAGGATAACACCAACAACATCATCAAATTTCAAAGTATTTGGACCAGAGACAGAGTTACTTGCAACCATTACCAAGCTAGTCCAGCTTTTTGGCAAAGAGCATAATATCAAGAGAGCCCTCACCTCTCCATCGAAACTTACTTTTATAGAAGTTAACTGATTGATAATCGTATTAAACTCATTTAAATGATCTGTCATAGATCCACCTTCAATCATTTTCAGGTTAAACAAATGCTTCATGAGAAATACCTTATATGAGGCTGAGAGTTTTTCATACAATTTAGCCAAAGCCTTCATCAAATCATTTGTTGTCTTCGCTTCCATTATGTTGAATGCCATAGATGGTGCCAGGCACAACCGAATGGTTCCCAGTGCCTTTGTGTCTAGAAGATTCCAATCCTCATTAGTCATTGCTTTTGGTTTCTTGGCTATTCCTTCCAACGACCTCCATAAATCCTTCTAATAGAGATAATCCTCCATCTGCATCTTCCATAACTAATAGTCCTGCCCATTTAATCTATCTACCTTCAATTTACCCTTGTCCTCCACCGTGAGACTCCCACTCAACCATGAGACTCCCACTCAACCGTGAGACCTTCCTATAGATGATAATTGAACACAACCCACTCTGATACCACTTGTTAGGAATTGCATGCAGAAGATACCAATTAAATGCAGATAAAGATTAAATAGAGGAATTAAAATACATAGAAATAATAATAGTGAGAGACAAGTTTTAACGTGGTTCACCCAAACTTGGGCTACATCCACCAACATAGAGTCCAATATTATTATCCAGAAAATGAAACCAATTACAACCAGCAATCCTTGCAACTCAATACCACTGCAAAAGCTAGAATACAATATCAACGGGAACCCTAACCCTTAGCCGCTTTTATCAAGCCTTATGTCGGTTACAAAATAGTTTTTTTTTTTATGTTGGCCAATAGAAAATAACTCCCAATTCCTTTTAAATAATTTGGGGGGAAACTACGCTGATAAAAGTGGGGAAAATTTAACCTCTGAGTCTAATTAGGCTGTATATAACAACACAATATCCCCCCTCCCAATCTCTATCTCTCTTTATATCTCCCTCTCTCTATATATATATATCGCCATCTCTCCTCTCCCTATCTCTCTCTCTCTCCCTATATGTTTATATCTCTATCGTCCCTCTAAATCTCCATCTCTCTCTCTCTCATTTCCATGCACATACCCATTAGGTAGGCTATATTTCATATGGTTGTCATATCCTTTAGGTCCAGTCACCTCCAAACTTCACAAATATATATAGAGCATAATTCTAAGCATCTTTCATAAAGACCACTTCTCTACATAGGTGCAATTAATACCACGTTTTCATTGTTTTCATATTTAATACTTATTCTTTTCCATTTTCCAAGTCCTACATGTGTCCAATTTGTATTGTTTATCATGTTTTTAGTCTAATTGTTAGTCCTAGCTCTCATGGTTATTAAAATGTTAGTATAGTTAGATTTATCCTTAGGTAACATTAATTTACACATTGTTGCACAAACAACCACACTAAAAAATAACCTTAACTAATTAAGGTTAACCTTTAAGGTTCTTTCATTTGATGAGCCTAACATATCCAACTAGTTCAATCTTCTTATAGTCCATGCTTAGCCTTCCAAGAGATTTCATGCCATGTTAACATTGCATTATGTCCTCACTTTCCTCTTGCTAGTTGTAGTACTCTTTTTTTCTCATCCTATCCCTATATCATACTATTGTTGTTGACTTTTCTTTCCATCTTCATCATCATATTCCTAGTTATCCTATTTCGAGCCTACCATTTATCCTTAGCCATGTCTTGTACTTCTTCTATTCATGTCAATTTTAATGACCTCCAAATTTTCCATAAATTCTTCTCCACCAAACCCTAGACCCTCACCCAAATCCTTACTTTCCTAAAAAAATCCCTTCCCCAAACATCATTTGATCATGTGGCTCCTTCCATCACTAGAAAGGTGCCCCTACTTTCCATCTCATCCAATACAATCCCAATGTCATAGCTCACATTCCCACACCTACATTCATAGACTCCATTCCCCCTATCGACACCATCATTGATAATCATTTTAAGGACTCTCCCTTGAATAATCATTAAACCATTGGTTATCCCATATCCCCATCTTACACTTTCCTCACCTTTGAACCCTTAGAATATCATATTTAGCTATCCCCATCATTACCAATCACACTTTCTAGCAGTCCCACATATAAGGCACCTTACCCATCACTTCACCTAGGTCATCACCAATTAAATCACCTCATTACTCCATTCAACCATACCCATACCACCCCTTTCTCACTCCACAACCTATATTAACGCATGATTCACCCCATGACATGCTACAGTTACCACAATGCCAATTCACTCTACCATAATTCTTCATATTATCTTATAAATCACCATCCTTTCTTCCCATTCCTTGAGACATCATACCATGACACACATCCGTTCCTCCATTACATCCTCCCCAACCCTTTCCCAATATTGATAGCCCACTACCCATGCCATCTCCTTTTCATAACACATTTGACCATAACATTGCCACAACAATCATCACTTGTCTCGACACCATCCCTCCATCATGTGACATTTATCTAACACATATTCCAAATTATAATTATATCTACACAAAACTCAAGGTGTTGTAAGTACAATTAGAAGACCTTAACCCTCCTCCTCTTCCTTCCTCATCAATAGGATGGATTAAATCACCACTATAAATTAACATCATCTTACAACTATCTCCTCCTAAAATGGTCTTGCTTAAATTTGATGATATAATGTCCAAGGCTACATCATTGCACATATGAGATACTTCTTTGTCCAAGCCACAATTGTCACCATTGATGATTATGTCCTTTCTAAGAATTTTCCCTCCACATTGATATAATATGCCCTTGTATGGTTTGACACATTACTACTTGGTTCTATGAATTAAATTTAGATCTCATGCATAGCTTTACCAACCACTACCAATTCAACATCAAGCCTAAGGCTTTCTTAGTTCATCTCACACATTGCAAACAAGAATCACTAGGGATTACTAGAGAGAGAGAGGTTCAAATTTTAAAGAGATGCAACTTTGTCAATTGGTTGAAAAGGTGTTAACCATGTAACAATAGAAATTTGCAAGTTGAATTGTAAGTTCTATAATTTCTAAGCATAAACCAATGAAAAGAATAACAAAAAATACCATTTGTATAGTTCTAGAAACAGATATCCATTTTTGGAAAATGGATATCAAAACGGATATCCGTTTCTCAAAAACAACTATCCATTTCTAGAAAATGGATAACCGTTTTGGGACCCCAAAATGGATATTTGTTTTGGGACCCACAAAACAGATATCTATTTTGGTTTGGTATCCATAGCAAAATAGATATTCTTTTAACATGCCTATAAAAGTCAAAGTTGGCCAATTTGTGAATTTGGCTAAGTAAAGACATGATTTTTTTCTATTGCCACTATTTGGCCCACGATGATCCTGCACATACCCTTGAATAGCCAAGGAAGATTCCTTCATCACTTCTTGAATCAAAATTTCCTAGGTCTTCTTCATCTCTTCTGATATAGCATTTGTTACCAAAGATCCTAAAGTATCTGATAGTGGGAGGTCTTCCATACCATAGCTCATAAGGATTCTTAGTTCTATTGACCCTCATTTACACTTTGTTAATTAGATAGATAAAAATATGAACTGCATCTTTCTGGTAGATATTAGGCAAATCTACATCTTTCAAAATTACCCTAGACATCTCTTGCACAGTCCTATTCTTTCCACTACTTCATTTTACTGAGGAGTACTAGGAGCTAACAGATGTCTCCTAATACCATTATCTTCACAAAACTTTTCAAATTCATTTGAAGTAAACTCACCTCCTCTATCAGACCTCAAACATTTAATCTTGGCATCAACTTCATTCTCAACCATATCTTTGAACACTTTGAATTTATCAAGGGCATCTAATTTTTCTCTTAAGAAAGTAACCCAAGTCATTCTAGAATAATCATCAATAAGTAACATGAAATACTTCTCATCTTGTTGACTCTTTACTCTTGTAGGGCCACATAGATTAATGTGAATCAGGTCCAATGGATTTGAAGAAGAATACTCCTTGCTTTTGAAGTTTGTCTTTGTTTGCTTTCCCATTTGACATTCCCTACATACTGCATTTGTAGGCTTGATTATCTTAGGCATATCTCTCACTGCATGAGTGTTGCAAGTATGTGCTAACTTGTGTTGTCTATGATGTCAACATGTTTGTGTTGTCATTGTTGCCAACTGTATCTTCTAATATTGATGTTTGCTGATTGATTAAAGAATAATGTCTAAGTATTTTGTGCCGCATTTTCTCTGTAGTGAAGACTAGAGTATGAACTTTGGATATGTTTTAGAGAAGTATTTGAAGATTTTAAATCTAAAATTTGGTGGTCCAATTCATTGTTCAAAAAAAGTTCTATTCACCAGTATGAAGACTGTGCTTGGCAAGGCTTGCAAAGTGACAGGGAGAAAGTGTTTTACTCCGCATTTCTCCGCAGATTGGAGTTTAGTTTTGTGATACTAGACATAAGCTTATAAGGTCCTTAGTCATCTTCATTCCGAAGGATATGTGATTTGAAGATCTAAAAAATAGGTTTCTAATTAGCAAAGTTTGACAGTGTCTGATTGAGAACAGTCTATGATTCATCTTCAAGTGAAATAAGTTGAGATCAGTTGTGGTTGGATTTTATGGTTTCCAAATGATTCTATAATGTTCATAGATGTCTCCTAAAGCATTTAAGGCATGTTCTTGATCCACAAGCTGTAATGAAGATCTTGGAAGTGTGTGTTCAAGCGTTCTTGGTGATTGCACCTGTCTGGCTGACCTGGATGATTAGCATTCCTTGCATATGAATTTCCTAAATTGTAGAAGCATGTGGTAGTGTGTGAAGATGTAATTAAGTCTATGCTAAGGCATGAAGTGTTCCTCCTTTATTCATTTAGTCTACAAGTCTATTTAGGTCTAGTTCTAATTTGATGTATGCATGTATGCCGACCTTGGAGATTGTTCCAATAGTTGATGATTGTAATGCTAACCTTGATGTACATTCCAAGGTTGATGAATTGTATAAATACATGTAATGAATTTGTGTTTGTGTTGCGATTGTGTGAGAAGATGCAAAGATAAGTGCAATGTGTAAAAGCAAAGTAGAGCAGAGGAGACTTATTATGCTTCAATGGAACTGAACTTAGGCATGGTGTAGATGCTACTTAATCAGTTCAACCCTTGGTAGTGAGCCACCCTTGGTAGTGAGCCAACCCTTAGCAGTGAGCCATCCTTTTTGGTAGTGAGCCCTTTGGTAGTGAGCCACCATTTGATATTTGGTATTGTTACTACATTTATATTATGAGCTAACACTCACTGTGGTTTTTCCCTGTTTAGGGTTTCCACGTAAAAATCTGGTGTTCTTGTGTATGTGGTGTTGATGTGTTCATGTTTTGATTCTTCTATTCATGTTTAATGCTCATAACAAAATAAGGAACTAAGTTAAGTAATTGTGAAGTGGTTTGTGGTTTAAAGAAGTTAAAATTTTTGATACAACTGATTCACCCCCCTCTCAGTTGTCTTGTGTCATTCAACAATTGGTATTAGAGTAGGCTCCTTTGAAGAAAGCCTAACAACTTAAGGAAGATCTAGGATGGAACACAAAAAGGATGCACCTTAGTTTGATGGAATTGACTATGCATATTGGAAGGTACAAATGGAAAGTTATCTGACTTCCATAAGTTATAGTACTTGGATGATAGTCAAAACAAAATATGAAATACCTAAAAATGGTCCAAAGATTGAAGAAGAAATCCAGAGTTTGAATTGAATCACAAAGCTAAAAATGCTCTATTGAATGCTTTATCAAATGTTGAAATGGCTAAAGTGGTGGATCTTAAAACTGCTCATGAAATTTGGGAGAAATTGAAGAATGTTTATGAATGTGACGCATCTGTCAAGAAAGCTAAGTTGTAGAATTTAAAGACCACATATGAAACCATGCAAATGTCTAAATATGATAACATAACAAATTATGTACAAAAGATTGATGAAGTTGTCAGCAGCATCAAGGCCCTTAGTGGAAAGTTAGAAGATGAAGATGTTATTGAAAAATACTCAGAACTTTTCCAAAGTCCTATAGTCACAAGGTATCTTCCATTGAAGAATTGCTTGAGTCAGGTAAACTTACAAAAGATCAATTGCTTGGTAAACTAACTGCCTTTAAAATAAGGGAATTTGGTATTACTGATGGTCCTGTGAAAACTGAGACTGCTTTCAAGGCCAAGGAAGAAAAGACTTCTAGATCAAAAAAGTATGTTGTAGAATCATATGAAGAAGATTTTGCAGAACTTGAGGCTATGTTTGCAAGCAAAATAAAAAGAGCCAACAAAGGAAAATTTAAAGATAAGTTACCCTTCAAATGTTTCAATTGTGGAAAAATTGGTCACTATGCTTCAAGAAGTCCTAACATAGCCTTAAAATTCAATGAAAATAAAGGAAAGGTGGTAAGAAGAAGTTACTATGTTAGAAATGATGATGGTGTAATTGATGATGATAGTTCTGATGATGGTGATAGTAGTGAATGCTTGTTTATTGCACTTAGAGAAGAACCTATTTCTGCTAACCAAGCTAGTTGTGTGAAGGATAGAAGTCCAGGAGAGTTGTTTGCATTTCATGTTGAAAAGGAAGATGAATAGATCATTGATAGTGGATGTTCAAATCATATGACTGGAGATAAAATTAAGTTTGTCAAGTTTGAAAAGTATGATGGAGGACTAGTAAGATTTGGAGATGATGCAGCTGGTAAGATTTGTGGAAAAGGATCAATTACTTTTGATGGAAAGCGTAATATAGATGATGTTCTCTATGTCAAGGGCTTGAAGCATAACCTTCTAAGTGTTGGAAAAATGTGCAAAAAAGGATATAATCTTGTGTTCAAGGATAAAGGATGTGAGATAAGAAAAAGTTTTGAAACCATAATTGTTGTTGGTAAGAAGACTCATGGTAATGTTTATCACTTGAAAGGCTCTGACAACTATTGTTTGCTTGCTAAGATGGATGAAAGTTGGCTATGGCATAGGAGAATGGGTCACATCAACTTTGATAGTCTGGTGAAAATAAGTATTGCTTAGATTGTTAGAGATCTACCTAAGATTGTGAAGCCTGCCAATGTTACATGTAAATATTGTCAATTGGGGAAGATGACAAAGACTACCTTCAAGAGCAAAGAACAATTCTCTACCGGTCTACTGGAGTTGGTGCATATAGACCTTTGTGGTCCTATAAGAGTAGGAATTCTACAAGGTGAAAGGTATTTCATGCTTCTTATTGATGATTATTCAAGAATGACTTGGGTTACTTTCCTTAGAGAAAAATTAGAAGCACTAGACAAGCTCAAAACTTTCAAATATATGGTTGAAAATGAATTGGATTTAAAAATCAAGTGCTTAAGGTCTGATAGAGGAGGTGAATTTACTTCAAATGAGTTCAATGCTTTCTATGAAGAACATGGAATAAAGAGACATTTGTCTGCCCCCTGGACTTCTCAACAAAATGGAGTGGTTGAAAGAAAGAATAGAACTATTCAAGAAGTTGCTAGAACAATGATCAAGGAAGCATACTTACTGGAAATATACTGGAAAGAAGAAATGTACACTGCTGCTTATATTTAGAACATAATGCAGGTTAGAGAAAAAGAGACCAAGAAACCTTATGAACTGTCGTATGGTAAGATTCCTATAGTCAAATATTTGAAAGTGTTTGGAAGTAAATGCTATATTAGAAGAGATGAAGAATTAGGGAAGTTTGATGCTAGATGTGATGAAGGCATATTCCTAGGTTAATCAACCAAGAGAAAAGCTTACTGGTGCTATAATAAAAGACTGAAAAAGATCATTGAAAGTGCAAATGTAAAGGTAGATGAATATCTTCAATTGGATGGGTATGAATCAGATGAACCTGTTGTCATAGAGAAGGTAGAAAAAGGCAAAGAAAAGGAAGTTCAGACTAAAGTACAAGTTGCTCCTGAAGAAGAAGAAATTCAAGAAGATGTTCTTGAAAGAATTCCAAAAAATCCCAAGTATGTGCAAAGAGATCATTCTAAAGATTAGATTATAGGTGATAAAAAGAAATGTGTATTGACAAGAAGGGGGGCTGCAGAAGAACAAGTAGATCTCTGCTTACTTTCAAAGGTGGAACCTAAGACAATAAATGAAGATTGCAATGATGAACATTGGGTCAAGGCAATGGAAGAAGAATTAATGCAGATTGAGAAGAACAAGACTTGGGAACTTGTCTCTAGACCTCCAAACAAGAATGTGATTGGAACAAAGTGGGTTTTCTGGAACAAAATGAATGAGGTTGGAGAAGTTGAGAGAAACAAAGAAAGACTTGTGTGCAAAGGCTACTTACAAGTGGAAGGGATAGACTACGAGGAGACTATTTCTCCAGTGGCTAGACTGGAAGCAATCAGACTATTTTTGGCTTTTGCTAGACATAAAGATTTCAAGGTGTATCAAATGGATGTGAAATCTGCCTTTCTGAATGGTGAGTTAGAAGAAGAGGTATACATAGAGAAACCAAATGGATTCTAGTTATCAGACCAACCAAATATGGTATGGAAGTTGAAGAAGGCTCTGTATAGATTGAAGCAAGCTCCCATAGCTTGGTATGCAAGACTAGATAAGTATCTACTACAATAGGGTTTCAGTAAAGGGTTCACAGATAGCAATTTGTATATCAAGGAAAGCAAAGATCAAATCCTAATTGTTGAAGTCTATGTGGATGATATTATATTTGGTGGAAATGAAGAAATGTGTAAGATTTTTGTAGATGAGATGCAGGAGTTTGAGATGTCTATGTTTAGCCAGATGAATTTCTTCCTTGGATTGCAAATCAATCAGACAGATAAAGGTATCTTCATTTCTCAATCAAAGTATCTCAGAGAGTTATTAAAGAAGTTTGGAATGGAAGACTCTAAACCAGTGAGCAGTCTTATGATTACTGGATGTAAGTTGAGAAAAAATGATAAATCTCCTAAGGCTAATCAGAGAAAGTACATGTCAATGATAGGAGGACTATCTTATCTAATTGCCACAAGACCATATATCATGCATGCAGTTTGTCTTGTAGCTAGACTTCAATTAGATCCTAGAGAATCACATGTTGTGGTAGTGAAAAGGAATTTTAGGTACTTGAAATGTACTCCAAATCATGGTCTATGGTATCCAAAGTATAATGACTTCTCCCTAAGTGCCTATACAGATGCAGATTGGGTTGATTATGTTGATGATAGGAAAACCACAAGTGGAGGTGTATTCTTCTTTGGAGAGATGTAGTGTCCTGGCATAGCAAGAAACAAGAATCAATCTCCTTGTCTACTACAGAGGCATAATATATTGTTGGAGTAACATGCTGCACTCAGGTGTTGTGGATGAAACAAACCTTGAAGGATATAAAATTTGAATTTGAGGAGCCAATCCCTATTCTTTGTGATAACACAAGTGTCATAAACATTTCAAAGAATCTAGTGATGCATTCAAAGACAAAACACATTTCAATTAAATATCACTTTTTGAGAGAAAAAGTCACAGAAAATGTTGTGAAGCTTGAGTATGTGCCTACAAAGGATCAAGTTGCTGATATATTCACTAAGGCCCTTCCAAAGGAAACATTTGAGTATCTCTTGTAAAGGTTAGGGGTTATTGCCCCTCCTTCATTGAACTAGGTGCATAAGAAGATGGATCAGTCTAGTGTGCCTCAAAGAATATTTTCTTCTGGACTAATTTAGGGGGATTTCCCTTCAGAGGGAATAGGTAGTAATCTAAGATGACTATTGTAGTCAGGGAGAGTAAAGAATGATTCCAATATGATTAGAGCAGAAGTGTGCAAGTATGTGCAGTGGAGAAGATGTGAAGCCCTTTTCCATTGATATCAAAGGGAGAGAGAAATCATGTGAAAAACTCAGGGGGAGTAAGAGTGTAGAGGTATAAAAAGAAAGGGGGAGTTCTGATGCAGAATTATGTATTGATGGTAGAACATGTTTTTTCACATCATATGTTTCCATCAATGAGAAAGGGAGATATTGTTGCAAGTATGTGCTAACTGGAGTTGTAATTGATGTCAACATGTTTGTGTTGTCATTGGTGCCAACTATATCTTCAGATATTGATGTTTGTTGATTGATTGAAGAACACTGTCTGAGTATTTTGCTCCAGATTTTCTCTATATTGAAGACCAGAGTATGAGCTTTGGATATGTTTTAGAGAAGTATTTGAAGTTGCTAAATCTAGAATTTGGTGGTCTGGATCACTGTGCAGAAAAAGTTCTATTCACCAATATGAAGACTGTGCATGGCAAGGTTTGTAGAGTGATAGGGAGAAAGTGTTTTGCTTTGTATTTCTCTACAGATTGGAGTTTGGATTTTTAGTTCTAGACATAAGCTTATAAGGTATTTAGTCATCTTCATTCCAAAGGATATGTGATTTGAATCTCCAGAAAACAAGTTTCTAATTAGCAAAGTTTGACAGTGTTTGATTGAGAACAGTCCGTGATCCATATTCAAGTGAAATAAGTTGAGATCGGTTGCGGTTGGATTTTCTGGTTTCCAAATGATTCTATGATGTTCATAGATGTCCCCTAAATGCATTTAAGGCATGTGCTTGATCTGTAAGCTATAATGAAGATCTTGGAAGTGTGTGTTCAAGTGTTCTTGGTGATTGCACTTGTCTCGCTGACCTTGTTGATTAACATTCCTTGAGGATGAATTTCCTAAATTGTAGAAGCATGTGGTAGTGTGTGAAGATGTAATTGAGTCCATGCTAAGGCATGAAGTGTTCCTCCTTTATTCATTTAGTCTGCAAGTCTATTTAAGTATAGTCCTAATTTGATGTATGCATGTATGTTGACCTTGGAGATTGTTCCAATGGTTGATGATTGTAATGTCGGCCTTGATGTACATTCCAAGGTTGATGAATTGTATAAATACATGTAATGAATTTGTTTTTGTGTTGAAATTGTGTGAGAAGATGCGAAGATACATGCAAAGTGTAAAAGCAGAGTAGAGGAGTCTTATTATGCTTTAATGGAACTAAACTCAGGCATGGTGTAGATACAACTTAATCAGTTCAACCATTGGTAGTGAGCCACCCCTGACAATGAGCCAACCCTTGGTAGTGAGCCATCCTTTGGGCAGTGAGCCCTAGGTAGTGAGCCACCATTTGATATTCGGTATTGTTACTACATTTATATTGTGAGCTAACACTCACCATGGTTTTTCCCTGTTTAGGGGTTTCCACGCAAAAATCTGGTGTTCTTGTGTATGTGGTGTTGATGTGTTCATGTTTTGATTTTGCTATTCATGTTTAATGCTCATAAAAGAATAAGGAAATAATTTAAGTAATTATGAAGTGGTTTGTGGTTTAAAGAAGTTAAAATTTTTGATACAACTGATTCACCCCCCCTCTCAATTGTCTTGTGCCATTCAACAATGAGTAGAACTGATCTTTACCATATTATCAAAATAGTTGTGTCCCATTCTCTTGTGCCATAGCCAACACACACTAGATTGAGCCAACAAGAATGTTCTATAATTTAACTCCTTCAGATGATAGATGTCACCATAAGTCTTTATACTTTCTGCAACTAGTTTTCCAGATCCTACCTTTCTGATCTCACAACCCTTAGCATGAAAAGTGAGATTATACCTCTTGTTGCACATCTGATTGACACTAAGAAGATTGTGCTTTAGCCCTTTGACATAGAGGAAATCCTCAATCCTATTCTTCTCATCAATAGTTATAGCACCTTTTCAATAGATCTGTGCTGACTAATCACCACCAAACTTGAAAGCACCACCATCCCACTTTTTAAGGCTGATAAACTTCTCCTTGTCACCAATCATGATTTGAGCATCCACTCTTAATTACCCAAGTGTTGGCTTCTTCTCTTGCATGAAAGGTAGTCCATACAACCATTGATCTTTCTTTGTTCTATTCTCTTTTCAAGGCATCAATCTTTTCATATTTTTCAACATCATCCTTTTTGTTACCAACACTCAAGGCCATGAAAAGTGTTTCATCATTTGAATCATCATGATCCTCATATTCTAAAGAATAATTGCTTTCTATGGAATACAGATTTCTCTTGAACTTGTCTCTTCTATTACTACCATTGATTCTTTGAAAGGACATTTAGAAGTAAAATGACCAACCTTTCCACAATTGAAACATTTGAAGGGTAACTTACCTTTGTATTTTCCAGTGCCTTTCTTCATTCTTCTCATAAAATTTATTTCAACTTCATCAGAGCTTTCATCTTCATCAACAACTTATTCCTTTGTCTTCACATTATCTTTGAAAGAAACTTCTTTAGATTTGGAGCATCACTACCAAACTCTCTCATTTAGAAGGAAGTAAGGGAAGCAAATAATGTCTACTGTGTATGTATCCAAGTCTACATTTTCATCAATGGTAGATACCTTATGACTATAAGATTTGGGAAGAAATGTCAAATCCTTTTTCACAATATCATATTATTTCACTTCTCCACCAATACCTATGTAACGTCAGAAAATGTCCCCTTGGGGGCTTTTCCCTCATAAGGTTTAGCTCCTGGGTCTTTTGCATGCATTTAGGACATCTTATTTCATAATTTGGCATCCCAATGGAATGAGCCCTAGGTAACATGTGAAATGGGAACTAGGAGGACCCCTTTAGTGGTACCCTACCCAAAATAGGGGGGAGGACTTGGGCGCCCGTGCCCTAGTCCTGCCCTATTTTGGGGCAGCCCCAATTTCTGGGTGTCAGTTTATGACCATTATTTGGGTCCTATGCCGACACAGTAAGTTTTATGAAAATCTTGGTGGGAGTGTTTGTAGTTGCATATAAAAGCATGTTTAGGCATTCATTTGTAAACTAGATTATGTTCATCTGATTTTGGCATCCTAAAGGTGATTTAAGGCTTTCATTGTGTTGCAAGAGTAGATTTGTGTCATTTATGTGTTTGTGTTTGCAGATTTGAGCATCCATTCATCATGGAATGAAGAGAATCTTCCTCCCATGATATCTTCACTACAAGGTGACATTATATTGTGTTTTCATCATCATTTCCTTTGGTTTTTGCCTCTGCCTCACAAGGGCATGCAGTCTCTATCTGACAATGGTGTTTGGAGACTTAAGTGTTCTCCGGGGCTTGACTGAGGCAAGCCTCTAAACACCAAAACCCCCTCCCAAAGTCTTGTGATTGCAGGTTATAGGTGTCGCATTTGGGAAAAGTGAAGTTGCAGGAAGGATCAGTAGACATCAAGGATTCAAGATTTGAAGAGAAGTAGGACACCAAAGCATTTCCAAGACTTTGGCACTCGCTCTAGTGTCATTCGCAACTGAATTTCTAGAAACAGGAGTTATAGTGCTGATCAGTGTCAGAAGGAGGTCAGGATCCCGCAAAGAAACTAGTACCTTAGACTTGGGTGCACGCTCTAGTGTCCCTGACTGTTCTGCCTCAGAACCTCAAAAATAGGTACTCTGTGATTTGATATTTTACTTTTGTTTGTAAGAGCTTTTCCTATTATTCTTCTGTTTACAATCGTATTTGTATAATTAGGGTTTTAATGGTCAATTGAGCATAAGAGAAGAGAAATTGATAATGAAATTCCCTAATCCAAGTTTCCCTACATCTAACAGCAATCTAGGGTATGATAGTGAATTGCCACTCGACCCTAGATCGTTGAATGTAAAGGGTGAAAGGAGGATTCAAACATTTAAACACTAAAACATTAAACAATCCAAATTTTACCCTAAACATTTTGGTGAACCCATGTTTTTGGACTTAAGTTGCAATTTCTGAGTGTTTGTCTTCATATTTGGATTGATTTCATTCATTCATATAGTCATTCATTTTATTGCATTGAGAAAAATTCAAAAAAATTGAAAATTTTGAAAAATTCAAAAAATTGCATTGTTTGGCTTACTAAATTGCATCAATTCTTTCTAAATTTTCCTAATTCATGATTTTTGCATTAGATCTGATATAAACTATAGAAAAACGTAGAAATTCAGAAATTTACATTGCATTTTCATCATTATTTTGCTAGGCTTTTGTAGAAATTTTGACAATTTTCATTAAACCTAGTAATTCCAAAATCTAGGGTTAGTAGGGAAAATCTTCTTTCAGATTTTTCTACTGATTTTAGAGGCTTATTCAAATTAACATTTGGCTTTAGTCTTGCATTTTAGTTTAAATTTGTATTTAGATTTAAAATATTTCCTTTTTTGCATAGAAAATTTCAACAAAAACTAGCAATTTTTCATGCATTTTCATTAGATTTGCATTGGCATTTGACATATTAAAGCTTGGAATTCATTTTCAGATCTAAGATTAATTCATTTCCATAATAAATCAGACTTCAAAACATTCACATAGCATTTTATCCCGAGATCTCAAACTTAGGGCCTCAAAAACAACAATTTTCATTAAAATTGGTCTTATCGACCCTATAAACTTGCACCATAAGCGTGTTGTGAAAAGTAGTTTTGTATTAATTGGTTGTTATCATTGTAATAATTTTCTTACCCTCATAAAAATCTTCACAATACCCTTTTAACGGGCTCTTGTATTGAAAATTCGGTGAAAAACTACATATTTTGGCTATTTTTGACCTAGGGTTTGACCTAGTTTGCACTCTAAGTGTGTTGTGAAAAATTTTATGGATTGAGGTGAATGATATGATTGATTTTGTTTTCTTCACATCCTAAAATTCATTACAACACTCCTTTTTATCTTCATTGTCTGCAATTAATTGTTCGAGCATTTTAATTTTCTTGATCGTTGTGAAATGTCACATCATCATAACTTCTTTCGTCAGCATGATTTTCATAATGTCAGGGTGAATTTAATATCTTCTTATGGTGCAAACATTTTCTCGTGAATCAATTGTTGTAACCCTTGGATTGTCTCCTCGACATCATATTTCATTTGTAAGTTTGTATCGGCCAGATATCTTCATGATCTACCCGATGTAGAAGTGGGCATGGTTATTATCGGCGTGACTTTCTTCATCGCTGTGTGAATAACCTTCTTCCCCAATCTCCTAAGTGTCACTGATATGATTAATGGGGAGAGTCTCGTCGATGAGTGTAATCCTTATTGCTATCAGAGTAAGGTATGTTATCGGAGTAACTTATTTCAAGTCACCTGATCGTGGTTATCTCCCCAATAGCCCTTTACACTCCTTATCGGAGAGACCTTCACAACATGTCACCGACATCATTGTGAGTATTGCTTCAGCCAGACTTATAAGTTTTGTTTTGATTCATTTGCTCTCGCCGATGGTCCTTATTCTTCATACACATCGGTGTAAGCTACATTGAAGCACTTCTCTTGAATCGGTGAGACTTTAGAGTATCAGAAACTCCTTGATTTTTCTTTTTGATTCTTATCTCCTGCCGATGACTGCTAGTTCCCTCTATTCCAATGAATAATCGGTGAGAGTCCTACCGAACTCCTGCATCAATCTGACTTACACTATTGGGAGGGTTTTTTGGAGTATTCTCTGATAGTCTTTCCTTATACTGATTGGCATGACTGGTAACTTTCTCTCCAACAAAAGGCCATCGGTGTCATTTTCTTCATTGGTGTTCCCTAAAATACTCTCCCTGATCCTTATTCTCATGTTGATAGCGATTTTAGCTAGTTTCTTAGGGATTTGTATAACAATAATGAGGTCTTGCCGATATTAGGAAATTTGAACCCTCTTATTATTATGATTTTGGGCATAATATTTTATGATTTGGTTGGATATGGATGAGTAAGAACACAAGAAAATTTTAAATTTTCCTATCCCAACAGTGGCTCTATCTGGGATGTATACTCCTTGTGAGTATAACAAGAATTCAGATCTCTTGGGGAAGTAGACCATATGTTTAATTTATTCGAGACTGCGGTTTCACATAATTGTATGAGAATGGGGGATGGGAGTGATGACGATGGGGAACGGGAATGATCCTATACTACTATACATGGAAAAGATTTTTTTTTTAAAATTTTTTTTAATATAGAGATTCATAGGACTGTCCATGTACTGGCAGATCCTAATCTCTTTTGGTTTCCCTAAACTACTGTGCATGGAATAAAAGTATTTTGAGAATTATTTGAGGGTTGTCCATGCACTGGAAACACTCAATCCTCTTTGTAAATAATTATGAAAAGAAATGCTTCAAATATTGCCCATGCATAGGCAGTTCCTGCTCTTCTCTAGACATGTTTTGTAAATAATAAGAGTCATCACCTCCTTTGCCAATTATAACACAAAGACCTAGCCATAAAGCTTCAAACTTCCCATGCCTTCCTTTCTCTTGGCACCTAGTATTCCACATTAGTACTAAATCATTTATCTCAAACTTCCTATCTTTGGCCTTCTTGTCAAAAAGGTATTTCACTTGTGATTGCAACTTGATATTCTGCCTTTGGGCTAGTCTCCTTGTTTCATCAAGTTCTACAAGATGTTCTAATCTTTCCTCCATTGGTTTAGGAATGTTTAAATCTTCCTGAAGAATAAATTTGTAAACTGGTATGAGATTTTCTAATGGTATTCTCACTTGTGTTCCATATACTAGTTCAAAAGGAGATCTCCCAATTGCTCTTTTTACAGTAATCCTATCAGCCCATACAGCCATTCTTAACTTTGAATCCCATGCTTTCTTGTTTCCCTCCAACATTATTTTTATGATTTTCAGAAGGCTTTTGTTGTTGGATTCTGCCTATCCATTTTCTTGTGGATGATAAGGGGCAGCATAGGACATAGTGATGCCATGTGTACTACATAAATTTTTAAATTCATTAGACCTAAAACACATTCCATTGTCCGTGATTAACCTTACTGGGGTGCCAAATCTGAACATAATATTTTCCATTAGAAAGTTAATCACCACCCTACTTGTTGCTTGTTTGGTTGGGATTGCTTCCACCCATTTAGTGAAGTAATTTATCACCACTAAAATCCATTTGTGTCCACCAGTTGACTTCTCTATGATTTCTCCTATGAAGTCAATACCCCACTGATAGAATGGAGCCTCCACCTGCATGGGTTTCAAGGGCAATGCTCCCTAATATTTTAACTTTCCTAAAAATTTCTGACATGCATTACATTTCCTAGTGTAATAATATGAATCATTAAAAACTTTAGGCCAATAGTATCCAACCCTTAAGATCTTGTGGGTTGTAATCTTTGCTGAAAAGTGACCTTCACACATGCCTTCATGTAATTCTTTCATGATATGTTTTGATTGATGCTCATCTAAGCATAATAGTAGAATTCCATCCCTATTCTTCCAGTAAAGATCTCCATCAATAAATACATATTTTGAGACTTGTAACTTAAGTGTCCTTCTTTTGTTATCATCATACCCCTCAGGACATTTCATGTGCTTTAGATAATATATAATTTCGGTATACCATGTGTTGGTCATGATGTTAGTCACAAAAAAACATAGAATAAAAGTACACATTAACCTTTATTCATCTTGAAAGATACTATGAATTCAAAGAATTCAGGATCCCAAGTCTTCGATGATTAGGTCTTAATCATCTGAAGTCACTCAGAGGTTAATGTGAGTTGCTGTTTCCATTTTGGGGCCTTACGTGGAATTTTGTCATCATCATGACATTCCTGCATAAATTCTTTACAGAAAAGTTATATTATGCAGTTATTTGATGAGAAGATGTGGAAATACCTCAATCTTTGCATGATATTTTCAATTGTACATGATTTGTATTCAAATATGCTAAATATTTACGATTATCTACGAGATGTCTGCATATTTGTGTTATTTGCTTAAGATTATCAATTATTTGCAATTATGGAGGTGAGATGCTCTGAAATTTAAAAGAAATTGAAGAAATGCTTCTATTTAATGTTGAACCTTTAGCTATTGATCCACATACATACTTGATACTGTCATGAGGAGAAGAAATCAAACTATATGTTCACCAGGATATTCCACAGCTAGATACAGTTGACACAAACTTCAGAGGATGAGGAATGAAAACAATACATGCAACATGATGAGCACTCCAAGGGACGCAGCAAATCAAAGCACATATCAAGAATTCAGACACAGATTACTCAAGATTTACGAAGATTTGTAATCAAAATACTCTTCTTTTTCATTAAGTATGCAAAAGACATGTACATATGCAATAGCTTTGAAATGAGCCCTGAATACTTCAGCAAACAAATTTCAATTTAGTTTTGAATCTTTTCAATAAGGCATTCCACCACCTTTTATAGAATAAGGTGAGGAATCCGTTACAAAAAGATCTATGATCTTGATTTATCAATACAGATCTACGGTCACGATTCATCTGACTTCGTCAACCTTTACGAAATGGCACAAGTTGCCAGCTGGCAACTATCTATACTACTTATGCTGCTATCCCCTTCATGATGTATCTTCATCATGCTCCTCAGCTGATTCATGTGGGTCATCATCATGTACATCACTTTCTGAACTTTCACTATCCTGATGATGATGATGCTGCATATGGGGCTGCAGACTACTGCGGACCTACTCATATGAATGCACAACTTGATCTATCCCTCCGCCATCTTGAGCTTTCACTTTGATGATGGCATGCTTATGTGCTTCATACTTGTCTCTGTTGTTATCCAGCTTGTTCTTCCTGTCCTGCAGTGTTTCATTATACTTCTCCATCTGGACCTTGATTCTCATTATTTTATCTATCAGTTCTTCTGTCAAAGGGACAGTTGGACCATCTACTTCTAATTGGAAGTTTCTATGTATAGCTTTAATGGCGGACTCTTCATCTTGATTTTCTATTTTAACTTCCACCTTGCCTTCTAATGTTTCCAATATCACCGCTTCTTCAGCCATTAAATCCTGTAGCCTCATGCTGATATCTCTCAGCTTATTATTACACCTCTTGAGGACTCCACACTCAAACTAAGTGTCCTTATACCAGATATCTATTAATAATGCGGTATTATTATTTAGCACCTGCTTATTGATAAGTAGCTGAGGATTTATCCCTTTTATTTCCCCTAAAAGGCTCAGGACTCTCTCCAGTTTGTAAGACCTCTTTCTGGTCTGCATCTGTAATTTATCCACCTTGGTCTTGGAGTCGCTTAGAATGCTCCACCTCTTCAGAGAGGCTTTCATTATTTCCATAGCATCATCCAATGCGGATGACATCCATTTCCTTATTACGGACACCTCATGCTTCATGAGGTCCAATTTATTTACCTCCTCCTGAGAAATGGTAGTCAATGGGACTGCACGTTCAGTTGTGGTATCATCAGGATCGGTTAGCCCTTTGATATAGGCATGCAACTAAGCAGTGTGCTCTTTATGTTGCTTATTTTTCTCCTTCTCTCTTTTCACCTTTTGAATTAGAGAGTCAATAATATCTTTGCCCTCCTGACCTTCTTGGTCTTCATTAGCAAAGCCTAAATCTACTGTGCTGATCTAAAATTCATCCATAGTGATTTTACCTTTTTCTTTCTCCACCTTAGGTATGGCAATTTGTGCGGTCCTTCTCCCTGTTACTAGATCTCTTTTGATGGCCAAAGTTATTCTAGCCTTCCTCCTAGGTTTCATTAGATCGGCGGAGAACAAGGTGGAGACGTCAAACTCTTGAATTTCAAGCTCCTCTTCAACATTTACTTCTTTTGCTAACCATGGAGGTACCCGATCATGTTTCTCAGCATCATGATGATGTTCACCCATATCTCCTATTTCTACCAGCAGATGTTGTGGAGATGGTGACTTTTCCTTTTCTTCTTCTTGATGCTCGCTTTGTTGTTGATCCTGCGGCACCTCCTCCTGTTGAGGAATTTCCTTCTCTGGGGAAGCATCTTCTTGGTGTGGGGAACCCTACGGCACGTCTATTTGCTGATCATGATGATCATGACCTTCTTCTATCATTCCTTCATCTGTTCCCAATTCTTCCCCTTGTTGCTTATCCACTTCACCAGATACTAGAGATCCTGCCTGAGGTGTTGGCGATTGTTCTGTAGCTATTACCTTTTCTGATCCTACACTATCAACTTCTTATATTTTGGCAGCTGGATCCTCTAGTGCTTCTTTCTCTTCATTAGCTCTTGCTTCCTGAACTTCTACTATAACAGGTTCCTCTGATGTGTCCTGTGGATCTTGTTGGCCTGTTTCAAGAGCATGGCCCTCTAATTCTGCCATCTCTATCTCTTCAGTTGGGTGGCCTTTGTCAGGTGATCCTGCTGGCTGTTCAGGACTTGCATCTTGTTTCTCTATCAGATCCACCACTACAAGACTTGTCACCTATGTGATCAATGCTTCTAGCCCTATCTCTTGAGCCACCTGCTCTGGGCTCTTTTCTTGCTCTTCTTCTGCTTGTTTCATCTCCTCAAGCACAGTTTGAACTGGTGGAGGCTTGTGAGGAGTCATACTTACATCCGCAGCAAGTGTTTCCCTCTTCTGTGCAGCCACATCCTGCACTACCTCATCGTTAGACAGATTTATTGTCTCATCAAGCGAGACATGTCCTTCTGCTTGTGTCTGGGAGGTTTCTTTCAGTTGTTCTTCCACAAGTTCAGTTTTTAACTTGACTATGGTAGGAAGTGGAACATTATGTTGAAGTTCCTTTGGTACTTCACTACCTTCCCCTTGTAATAGTGTAGGGGGTTCACTTATTCCACCTCTCATGGAGGTCCTTTGTTTCTTAGGTGTGGTAGATACCAGCACCTATGGAGCTCTCCTTTTTCTCTTTATTACTAGCGGAGCTTCTTCCTCCTCAGGCTCCTCCTCCATGAGGATATCCTTTGTATCACATTTTCCCGAGGATTGACCCACTTCTAGGGTCTCAGTTATTCCAACCTCTGCTATCTTACTCTTCTTGGGCTTTTCTTTCTTTGGAGGGGATTCCGAATCTGATCCTGATCCTGATCCTGATCCTGCCGCCTCCTCAGCTGTGAATACTACCCTATCAATTATAACCCCTTTGGGTTGTGTATCCACTTTCTTGCCCCTTGGGGGTCTTTTGCTCTGTTGTTGTGGTGGAGGTAACTTGTCTCCCTTAGTCTTCCTCTTCTCAAGCAGGAAGTCATCATATACCTCCCCAGGAATATCCTGGCCCTTCTTTTTGTTGTCCATCGTAATGGCAACACCTTTCTTTTTCAATGCCTCCACCTGATCATCGACCCAAGCTTGAGCTAGTTGTATGGTCCTGGCAATGAATGGGTCCAAAGATATATCTTCCTGCATGGTGAGGTCAGGTGCAGAGATGGTATCATTGTATATCTTCTTTTGTTCATACTCATCTGCCATTATACTACCATCATCCTTCTTCAATTGTTGGGGAAGGGAGATACAATCAAAAGTTCTTATTTGGTTCAGAGTCAACCTCTGATACCTTCTTCTCCTGGCTTCTGCCTCATCTTCGCAGTCAGCCCAAAAATCCTCTAGGTGCCTCTGGTGAATAGGCTTTCCTAGTATTTTCTGTATCCTGCCATAAGGATCATATGGTCTTGTTATCAGAAAAGGCTGCAGGTTCATTTTATCCAGGGTGACCATCACCTTCTTTATATTATCAGAGTCAGGGCACATATAGTTGCCAATGCTGACTGGGAACAAAATTGGTGGCAGCTTCTTGGCATCCTTGTACATCTTTATCATCATGGAGCCCTGCCTGATAAATTCCATTAATATCACTGCATCCGTGGGATACCTCGGCAGCATGAGGGGATGTTCCTCAAAACCTTCAACCCTTATGTAAGAGAAGGTTGCAAATTGTATATACCAGGCTCCATGCCTGTAAACTACTTCTTGAGCCTCCATGCTTAATCTTTTTGTTCTGTCCTCTTCCATGGTCCTTACCAGATGCATAGAGAATGCATCATTGACCAGTTTGTAGTCCCTGAAGTAGTTGGTTCTCTGTAACTGGGGATGATGATCCCAGATGTATGCAGCATTTGTGCCTGTGAGCTTTCCATCTGTAACTAAGGCATCAAAAGTGCCTCTATAAGCACAAGAATAAACAATATAGGATGTCATGTAAAATGCACAATTTGAACCTCCCAGGTCCATCAGCTACTCATGCAGAGCATCACTTATGATTTGGCCCCACAGTGGCTTGGTGTTCGAATACATACACATCATTATAACTCCATACATCCAATCCCTGAAACTACCAGTATCAGGTTGGCCTATTACTTGACTCAGGAGTGCAATCATATACTGGTACTCCTCACTGAAATCATACTTAAACATATGCACTGGGAGTTTGGCTGCTGCAGGATATGTGTTGTTCTCTACTCGCCATTGATACATGTTCTTTCTGGCCGATTTCTTGTTGGCCTCATACTCCCTTTCTGCCTTCCTCAGGTCCACACTCTTTACTTTATTGCCCAACAGTAGTCCAAATGTCTGGGAGAGACCCTTGATGGAGAGGTCTGCATATATCCTCCCGTGTTTCACCACCTGCCTCGTCTGAGGATTATAATTCTAGGCACATTCTATAATCAGCTCCAGAGATTCCATGGAATATGGGAAACCAGCAGCGTTCCACATTCCTGACATAAATACTACATCCAACACAGGACTCTTGTCCTGCCCATCATTCAATTTAGCTGACCAGGCCTCCAGATTAGTGCTCCCTTGATGGGTATCTGTAATTGCTCCATATTTGAACAGGACTCCCCTCTGAGAAGAGAACATAGGCCTACTGAATTCTTCTTGACATTTAACGTACCGTTTGTCAGCCATGAGTACCTGGTTATGCCAATTTCTCTTTTATACAAGTGGATTACCAACAACGCTCTTAATTCAGCTGATGATCACCTCTTTCTTTCTGTTTGTGAGTTCAAATCGTGCAACGGTAGCTGGTATACGGATATGGAAGCTGGTGCTCTATAAAACAAGTTTATCGCAAGGTAAATGTGAAAATGGCAGCTGAATTACCTTTTAATCCTCGTAGTTAGGGTACACTTAGGGCAACTCTGACAAGTTAGATTACATTCCTTGATTATTCGTGCGAAAATGTAGGATCTTGCCAGGTGTTTCATTGGGTTCTGGGGCCGGCGGGAACTACCTACCATGTCTACGCGCATTAAATGATAATGGCGGCAATGGGAGCGGGGGGATATCCATATGACAGGATATCATGAGGGCAGGATGATATTCGCAAATATCAGGTTGAGTTTCAATATCATCCTCCTCCCTCGTATTGAAATTGTTATCGTGACAAGATTCGGGTGACAAAAGAACCTTTGTTTATGTTTAGTACATCAGGAGGATATTTCGGTGTATCGGGTGATGTTTCAAAATATGATGATGACAAGACAAACTTACATGTCCCTCTTTTGGAATATCAGGATGACGTCATCCTGATATTCGTTCTTTGCATCGGAAAGGCATCATGACGTCATCGTCATGTTAGGCAAACATGATCATGTTTGGAAAATATCCTGTCGAAATGTGAATGTGATGATGATGTCATCAGGATATTTGCTAAGGGTGACATTTTGTGTCAGGAGGATATTAAGAAATATCAGGTTACATTTGAAAACATGACGCTTGCGATACAAAAGACCGCTTGACGGGAAGGACTTATTATCACTTAAAATTGATGTCCGGATATTCGAGCCGCAGGATATTGTCGGGGGATGTTTCAAATACGATGATGATCTTCAAAAAGATGACAAGCTATAAAAATATGATCCCTCCTCTTACAAATATCAGGTTTGACCGAAACTTTGACCGTTCATAACTCTCACATCCTGAAGAATATCAGGATGATGCAAAAGACAAACTTGCGTGAATTTTAGTACCCTTTCAAACTATGAGGTCATAGAAATGAAATATAAAATTTGACAAACTAACCTCATAATGGTGACTTACCTCATCCTGACTCCACATGATGATGCACCTGACTTACTTTTACCAAACCACCAAAGAGCAGACAAGCCAAGCCAAAAAGTTGGGTCCCTGTTTTGCCAAGTCAAAATGAGGCATGTTGTGCAACCACACAACACCACCTATCTATTCCACTCATTTCTAACCACCTATCACATACTCACAGCCATCTTCCACCTATCATTATGTCCAACCACCGTTGACATATTCTTAGCCTCCACCTATTGTATCTCAAGCTCATTCACCTTCTCACTTTGGTTCTAATTCCTCACAACAAACTACATTTCCTAATGATGCCATCCAAAACCAACCTTTACAGGGCATGACTGCTTTACAACAAAAGGTAACAAACTTGACAAATTCTTCACAACCTAGTCTACCAACATATCATGCCCGTAATCCCCTATCCTATGCAATCTTGAGAACTCCCATGCCTGAGAGGTTTGAAACTCCCCACTTTGAAAAATATGGTGGAAAAGGTAATCCTAATATCCATGTGGTAGCATTTACAACTATGTGTACTGGTTTTTATTTTGAAGAGGATTTGTTAGCAAAACTTTTCCCACGATCTCTCAAAGATACTGCTTTAGAATGGTTTTGCTCTTTGCCTCCGAATTCAATACACTCCTTTTCGTAGTTGATTGATCAATTCTTACAACATTTTCAAGAAAATATTAGACCCCAAGTCACACTTATTCACTTGGTTCAGTGCAAACATGGTCTGAAAGAAAAGTTGACAACTTCAATCATGAACTCTGAGAACAATCTGTTATCTGGAATACACTGTAACCTGTTGTCATTTGAAAAACTAAGTTGTGGACTACCAAGGACCTTGAAACTACAAGGAAGCATGTAATTCACATCCATAAACATGTCCTCAAAACTACAAGGGCAATCATTAATTCGTGGAGGAATGTAGAGCATTCCAATAGGCCTTCAACACTAGCTTACTCTGCCAGAACACATGCTGATACTCTATCATGCATAACTTTCACAGCGGAAGGATAAATGTCTGAAAACTTGGAATTATTACCTTCAAAACATCCTAAACACAATTCTAGAAGCGCATGACCATATCTGCAAATACAAAGGAATGCAAAGCATTCTATTGTCCTACACAGAACATCTTCAAAGAGACAACACTGTCTTCAATTAGTCAACATCAAAACACTATTTCGGTAGTACAATCATCACAAAACTTGGATCATACATAATTTAGGCCATCAGTAGCATCAGAAATACATCTGATCATCTTAATGCTTCTAATTCTCATATTAATATCAACTATATATTCTCCCTTCTCTTGTTGAATGGGACATGATATGCAACCATGAACTGTATCTTCCTCTCTTGTTGGATGGGACATGACATCCAACCATGAACTATATCTTCTTCTCTTGTTGGATGGGACATGACATCTAACCATGAATTGTACCTTCTTTTCTTGTTGGATGGGACATGACATAAAACCATGAACATCATCACACCACCATGATAGTGTTGACGTCAATGACAACCTAGTGACAGTGTTGACATCAATGACAACCCTAGGAACCATATTTGTAACATCCCCTACTCAAGTGTCCTAGGAAGTTTGTTCCTAAGTTGTTCCATGAGGTATGTCCATAGAAAGACCCATGAATGTGGTTCTTCCCATTCTATAGATTGATAGTGCATGTCATTGGTTATAACATTTTACTTTGATAGGATATTTTGTTAGAAGGGTTGCCCAATAATCATGATCAAAGATTGGATGTCCAAGGATTGGGTCCCACATAGGATTTTCCTTAATGTTGTGCAAAACCTCACCAAAGTTTTTTTTCTTTTTTAAATTTGCTATTGAGAGATCTGCCTTTCGGAGATGGATTGCAAATTTAATGCCTGCCACCGCTTGGGTTTTGTGTGGTGATTTTAAAATGATTAAGATAGATTATCACAAATGTGGTGTCTTGCCTATGTGTTGGACAACTAGTGAAAGAGAGGGTTGGTACTATATGCATAATAAATTGGATCTTTTTGTATTCCAATCTTGGCTACCACCATGATCATACTGTTTAGGGGGGAAAGGGGGAGATGATGAATGTAGTTGATTTAGTGTAGATCCTCCCTTCTCACCAAATATTCAAGGACATATCAACTGAGTTAAATCTCTACTAAGTGAGAGCATCACCTAATAGGTTGGTTTGTCACGTGGAATCATGTGGAAGCTCAGATGTTATCAAATAATATCTCAATTTAATGCTTAAGTACTCTTAAAACCATAAATAAGCAAAATAATAAGCAAATTAATGAATTACGACAAATCCTTTCAAACTAAGGTGAAGGACAGAGATTGTTAACTCAATGATTTTTGAAGTTCAAAGTACAAAAGAGTTGGGGACACCTCCACTAGCACCCCTGTCCAAGGTGTTGTTTTCTATACAGAATCTAGATCTCCTCCCGACATTGATATTTAATGTATCTTTTGTTTATGTCCCAAAAAAGGTGGAGGACACTACCACTAGCACCCAAATCCAATGCCAAAGAATCTTCAGGGTGTCAAAAGCTCTTTGAATGTTGATTACCATTGTTCATTTTGTTTCTATGTCTGCAATTATGGAGGACACTTCCACTAGCACCCTTGTCCCAAAATGTTGAACTTTGTCCTCTTTCTTTCAGATCCTGAATCCTTGTTGTCTGTAACCTCCTTCTGCAACTCCACTCCATGAAACTCAGTACATGTAACCTAAAATCACAAAGGAGTGTGGTTGGGGGTTGTGGTGTTTAGAGGCTTCCCTTAGTGAAACCCCAGAGAGACATTCAAGTCTTCCGAACATCGTTGTTAGATGTGAGTATTTATCCTTGCAGGATAGAGGCAAAATCCAAATGATAAATGATCAAAAACATAATAGATGTCACCTTGAAGTGTAGATATCACATAAATGAAGGCTCTTCAATCACATGAAAAGATGAAGTCAAATCTGCAATCACAAACACAATAGGAATGCTTTGCTCTGCAACAATGAATATCTTGAAATCACAAATATGCCTAAAGTTTCACAATCATCTTTTAGTTTACAAATGAAAACCTAAAAATGCTTATATATGCAACTATAAACATTCCCGCTAAGAATTTCATAATTCAAACTTGAGATGTTGACATAGGACCTAAATAACAGTGATAAAACTAACATTTAAATTTACGGCAGCCCCAAAATAGGGCAGGACTAGGGTGCTACCACCCAAGTCCACCCTCCCATTTTTGTTCAAGGATCATCAAATAGCACCCCCTAGGTCCTATTTTCCATAATACTTTAGGGTTTTCTCATCAGGATTCAAAATTATCATGTAAGATGCTCTAAATGCATTCTAAGGACCCGGGAGATAAACCTTAAGAGGAAAAAGCCCTTAAGGGGACATTTTCTGACATAACATTTAGCGCCCACTTTAATGTATGTATAAATGCACGGCTAATACATGCATTAAAGTAAGGTCAACAATCACAAAAAATACCCCAAGCATGGTGAAAACATGCTAAACACATTGACGACAGTAACAGGTAGGCAAAACACAGAGAAGATAGTTAGTCATGCAAAACATAGACAAGACAACATTGAAGACATGTAAAATATAGTGAATGTAGTGATTATTTATTTTTTCATTTTCTCATATATGAAATGCAAATGCAAGTACAAGGAAAGTAAACACACAACCCAAATCTAGGAGGAGCTCATCGCCACCAGTCTTGAAACTGCATAAGGGGCAACAGACACACAAAAAAAATCTCAAAGTGTAGGAGGAGCTCATCGCCACCAGTTTTAAAACTAGACTTGAGAACAAACACGCCATACAAATCCCAAAGCATAGGAGGAGATCATTGCCACCGATCTTGAAACTATGCTTGGGAACAAACACGCCATACACACACCTGGAAGACATAGAGAAAACATGACAAACAATCGATGAAAGAAACCTATTTCCAGGTTCGTGGCCATCTCAAGAAAATTATAGGCACATACTGACAATGGGCTTTGCCACAAGAATTGCTGAAGACATGCTTAAGGGTTAGGATAGTCTCAGATCCGCCCCACCTGCTTAGAGGACTTTTTAGAAAATGACAGGATGTGCAATGTCCTTGAGAAATACACCATCCCCACCTCTGCAGATGGCTTATAATAAAAAGGATATGCCTGATATCCCACCTTTGCAGAGGGATTAAGTGATTGCAATATAGAAAATAAAGATGTGTACTTGCTTGGAGATACAACATCCCGCCTTCGCAGAGGCCTTCAAACACAATTCATTAGTACCAAAATCATTAGATAGCTTACCTTATATATGCCCCCACCTTAGGGTGGTTGATATCGTGTACATATATCAAGCACATTAAGGTAGAGAGAAAGAACACAAGGGAACACGAGCTATTGTAAATCCCATGCCTCCCAGAGGTGACATGTACTTTACGATCACCAAATGTTCCTACAAACACATAATTTCCTACAAGAAAAGGTGTTAGCAACCATATAATCATGATAAACAACAATGCATGTAATCATTCACATAAAGAGCCAAGCAAGATAAGATCCAAGATAATCAAAGTACATGGAGCAACAATATTGTTATGTTTTGTAAGTGTGCTAAGACAACATCAAAGTATCACACAAAGTGATCCTACTAGCCAAGTGTCGGATAATATATATCAACCCCCTCGTCATGTATGGATTAGGTCCATATTAGTATTATATGTTTTTCATCATTAGCCAGCTAGATAGAACCACTAGATGAAGTGAAACAATAAATCAAGAGATGAGAAACAAGTGCCTTAGGGACAATCACATAGGAGGGTGCCCCCAAGTCACCAACTACAATGTTATGTCATTAAGGTAGAACACACAACAATGAAAATAGAGAAGAAGCAATATAGAAGAATGATGATACAAATAGAAGAAGGGTCACAATAGAGGTAGTCTCCCGATATCCTTGACCTTACAAGAGAATCAAGGGTCATCCTAGGAGGCCTAAACAACACATAACACATCACAGGGGAAACACAACACAGAGGTAAAGAGTTAGAAATACTTACCTGATAGAATCCAATGTTAAGAACATACCTATCTAGGAAGAGGTCACCATTAAGAGCAACAATAATATTTGCTACAATGAGTTTGGCTTAGAGAGGGAGAAATATTTGCCTAATTCATAGGGATAGGTCCTAGCGGGCAATTCTTGTCTATTAGCTCAGGATATCTCACATGTTGATTTGGTCTTGTTGATATCATGTTAATATTTAGTTTAAGATGATGAGAGGCTTTGGTAGGCTTTAAAGAATGATATCCTATACTGGTTGTGTAATTAATTCCAGTAACTTGTAAAGGTACTCTGATTCCTTGTTGATTTACACCACACCCATTACCTGCATAGTCATGATTTTTGTACAATGTTTGAAATCCACGACCATAGAGAGAGTCCATTGCTTTAGAAGAAGGTGAAGCCTCACAAGTATCATAATTTGTAGTATAAGTAAGAGTATTGTCTTTGTTTTCTTTCAAGGAGACTTTAGGTTTCTTAGGTGTTTCCACAGATTGTTTAGATGAGATCGATGCAACTTTTGATGTGTTAGAGTTATTAAGTTTATATTCCCCATTAAAGGAAGGAGTAAAATCTAATGAACCCCAATCGTCACAACAAAGTGCATTAGATGGTGTAGAGTCTTAAAGAAAATTATCTGTGGCAAGAGGAATTGATGAATCATCTCGTAAATTGTTTAATCTCATATGATTGTAAACTTGTTTTTACATTTCAATATGTAAACAATTATCCAGTTCAAGATCAGTGTGTATGGTGCAGAGCTTGTCTTGATAAATAAACTTTATTGGTCTATGAAGGGTAGACGAAACTGCCCCCATGGCATGAATCCATGGTCTACCGAGAATCATATTATATGAAAGAGAACCGGGCATGACATGAAAAAGGGTAGGTAAAGCCATAGGATCCACCTTTACAGGTAAGGTTATAGCACCTACTGATTGTCTACTATGATTATCAAAGCCACAAATGCTAAGTTTATCTGGTTTGATTTTTTATGTGTCAGCTTTAATTTTGTGTAGTAAGTCCATGCCACAAACATTGAGAGCCGATCCATTGTCAATCATAACTCACTTTACCAACTTTGTATCTATCATGACAAATATTATAAGTGGATCATATTGGTTTTGAACTTCAATTGACGATATTTGATGTGGTTGAAAGAGAATATCAGTTTTTGTAGCATGCATACTATCTAATATAACTGCTATGTCATTTGTCTTAGTAGTAGGTGGGACAATCACCTTTTGTAAAGCTTCTTGGAGCATTCCATGGTATGTAGGTGATGCTTGTATTAAATTCCAAAGAGAAATCTTAGCCAGGGTAGCGCGAAGCTGCTCAACAAGATCATATTCTTGACCACTTT
Organism: Cunninghamia lanceolata; assembly: GCA_027924645.1. Classification (NCBI taxonomy): domain Eukaryota; kingdom Viridiplantae; phylum Streptophyta; class Pinopsida; order Cupressales; family Cupressaceae; genus Cunninghamia; species Cunninghamia lanceolata. The sequence continues at coordinate 524,926 of BSBN01000481.1, read as the reverse complement.
TATGAGTAAGATGAGGTGGTGGAGGAAGCATAGGTTGAGAAGTTGGGAGGGAGATAGGCACATGTGGTGCTTGCTTACTTTGTTTGTTATTATGGGTGTTGTATGTGTGAGAAATCATGGGATGTTTCGACACATTTTGAACACCTTGATTTCTTTGAGTAATTTGTGTTGCATAGTTGAAAATGTAATCGGAGGGTCTAGGTGGTTTTTGATCACCTTGAACCATAATCACTAGTTTTAAACAAGAAGGTGCATTAGATACCCCCTGCACAACCATCTTAGGAACATTGCTTCAAAGTCTATTAGTGAAGATTGAATTAACATTGTTTCCCTCTCGATTATACCCAACATCTATCCCTAAAGGATTTAATGTGAGACCTTTTCTCATCCACTAATGCTACATCTTAGCCAGGGAGAGCATTAGAAGGAAGGTATAGTGAACTATTAAGAAGGTTAGGTGTTGTATCATTAATAGGGTTATCCCTAGTGTTCTCATCTAAGGTTTTTGGACATTCAACTATAGGAGAAGTAGGATCACTTATGGAATCATCTTCATCATTATCATTATTATATGTTTGAGTTATTAATTCCAAAACATTATGAGAAATTTCATACTCATTATGCTCAATGTGTTTTGTTAAATCTTCTACTGCCCAAGGGTATGTATTCATGAGAGATGTGAAGTTGTCAAAATTAGATACATAGTCAAGGATTTCAAATGAAGAGCATTTAAATATATCCTTGTGATACATAGCTTGTATATAAGTGATGACATGAGGATTCATATTAAGAAATAGGTAGAAATTTTCAAAGTTTTTGATATATGCATGTAAAGATACTAAGGAGCGATGAGATGAAGATGCAATAATGAAATGCCTTGTAACATCAATGTCCAATAAGATCTAGTAATACAAGACATGCAAAGTTTTATGTTACTTGATACACCTTAGGTGTGTGACTATCTCACTCCTAAGCACTTGTTTTAAGGAAAGGGATAAAAGGACACACCAAGTTCATAACAAACACAATGGATAGGAGGAATAGAGTGCAACATAGCAAGGCCAAATTGATGATTGTATGTATTTATATTGAATGCAATGTAACAAGGCAAATCATTCTTGTTGATGCACATAAAATGTTCACTTTTTCACCTTTTTCAATGCAAATCACTAAGAGAAGAGGTGTTGTGAAGAATTTCAATAGGTAAAGTAATAATATAGCTAATGATGGTCCAATCATGCAGAAATATTCTTCACAACACACTTCTAGAGTGATGACAAGTTAAAACCTAGTGAAAATACACCTAAAATATGCAAATTTTCACCAATTTTCAATGTAGAAGCCTAATAGAAAGGGTGTTGTAAGGAATTTCAGGAGGGGAAGAAGATTATAACCCTAATATAAGTCAATTAGTGCAGCAAAATCCTTCACAACATGCCTATAATGCAATTCTATGGAGATGATAAGGCCAAATCTAGTGAAAATGCAAGGTTTTCAAACCCTAGACATGAATTTTTGCAAAGAGGGCACTATGATGCAACACTAAAATTAGAAATTAGTCCTAATGAGTGTTTGAAAATAGTAGTAAAATCTGAAACAAGATTTTAACTACAAACCCTAGCTAATATAAAACTAGGGTTTTATGAAAAATGCACAATTTCAAGCATTTTTTGACAAATTAATCATGAAAATGCAATGAAAATGAATGATCAATAATGAATTTCTATATTTTAAATCAGATCTAATGAAAATAAAATAAATTAAATGCTAATTAATTCAAATTATGCTAAAATGCAAGCCCAAGATGCCAATTTTTTAAATTTTTCAAAATTTTCAATTTTTTTGTAATTTTTCAAATACAATAAAATGAATGAACGAAAATATATCACACAACACTCAGCAAGGTGCAAAAAATTAAAAAAAACATGGGTTCACCAAAATGTTTAGGGGGGGAAATGGGGGATGGTGAATGTCGTTGATTTAGTGTAGATCCTCCCTTCTCACCAAACATTCAAGGACATATCAACCGAGTTGAATCTCTACTAAGCCAGAGCATTCACCTAATAGGTTGGGCTATCACTTGGAATGATGCAGAAGCTCAAATGTTATCAAACAATATCTCAATTGAATGCTTAAGTACTCTTAAAACCCTAAATAAGTAAAATAGTAAGCAAATTAATGAATTACAAAAAATCCTTTCAGAATAAGGTGAAGGATAGAGATTGTTAACTCACTATTTTTTGAAGTTCATAATATGGAACAGTTGGGGACACCTCCACTAGCACCCCTGTCCAAGGTGTTGTTTTCTACATGGAATCTGGATCTCCTCTCGACATTGATATTTGCTATATCTTTCATTTATGTCCTAGAAAAGGTGGAGGACACTACCACTAGCGCCCAAGTCCAATGCTAGACAATCTTTGGGGTGTCAAAAGCTCTTCGAAGGCTGATTACCAATGTTTAGTTTGTTTCTATGTATGTAATTCTAGAGGACATTGCCACTAGCGCCCTTGTCCCAAAATGTTTAACTTCGTCCTCTTTCTTTCAGATCTTGAATCCTTGTTGTCTGCAACCTCCTTCTGCAACTACACTCCACAAAACTCAATACCTATAACCTGTAATCACAAAGGAGTGTGGTTGGGGGTTGTAGTTTTTAGAGGCTTGCCTCAGTCAAGCCCCAGAGAGACATTCAAGTCTTTTGAACACCGTTAGAGGAAAAATCCAAATGATAAATGATCAAAAATACAATAGATGTCACCTTGAAGTGTAGATCTCACATAAATGAAGGTTCTTCAATCACATGAAAAGATGAAGTCAAATCTGCAATCACAAACACAATAACAATACTCTACTATGCAACAATGAATATCTTGAAATCACAAATATGCCTAAAGTTCGCAATCATCTTCTAGTTTACAAATGAAAACCTAAACATGCTTATATATGCAACTACAAACATTCCCGCTAAGAATTTCATAATTCAAACTTGAGATGTTGGCATAGGACCTAAATAACAGTCATAAAACTAACATTTAAATTTAGGGCAAACCCAAAATAGGGTAGGACTAGGGCGCTAGCGCCCAAGTCCACCCTCCCATTTTTGTTTAAGGATCATCAAAATAGCATCCCCTAGGTCCTATTTGCCATAAGACTTTAGGGTTTTCTCAGTGGGATTCAAAATTATCATGCAAGATGCTCTAAATGCATTCTAAGGACTCGAGAGCTAAACCTTAAGAGGGAAAAGCCCCTAAGGGGACATTTTCTAACATAACACATACAACATGGTACAAGTGGAGTAATCTCCAATTAGATCCTAATAGAATCCTTAAGTGCCTTGATAGAGCCATGTTGTCAGCACAATCCCATTGTGTCCTGCACACACACATACCCCATTTTTCTATGACAAAATGTGGATCCCCACTCTCTTTTGTTTTGTCTTGTTTTTGTTTTCCAATTCTGAATCTTTGTTCCAAGAAGTGTAACTTTAAAGGTTTGGATGGTCTATTGCTTGATTCATTAAGAACCTAAATTGTGTAAAGAAAGCCTTTTTGTGTTCTATCCTAGTTAAAAAAAAATTGAGACCTTTTCCAGAATTACAAAGTTTCCCTATAGTACTAGATGCATGATTTCCATTAGCTACTGGATCTTGCACTTTCTTCGCGAGTTTGGTTTTCTAGTCTTTTCTATTTTGTAGAATTTCACAAGCCTGTAGGGGGTATATGCATAAACATGAGGTATCAAAAAGTTGTAAAGGCAACATTTTGCTCCCATACACACCAAAACCTAAGCATGTTATAACATGCTCACATTATTTTTTGCTTAAAAAGTGAAAAAACTAGCCATTGCTCGCATACTCGTGGCCAAAAGAGTTTATTTGTAGAAAAAAGAAACAATATAGTGCGAGCGCGTTAAAGGAAGGTCAAACAAAGCAAGTGCAAGAGAGAAATCAATGTTTTCACAATGCCACCTCACTGAACCCACTCCAAAAGACATCATGAAGCAAATGTCAAGGGTCTAGAAATCGAAGAATGTAGGGTTTGATTAATTTTTTTAGTTTGAAAAGAATTTTTGACTTTTGCAATGTTTGATTAGTTTTTTATATTACATTTATAGTTAATGAGGCAAGAGAAAAAAAAAATCCAGTTGAGGAGGGTCAAAACAACCCCCAAAACCCTCAAAACCCATCTTCACATCCTCACAATGTAAGGGGTAGTCAAGAAAACCACCTAGGACAAATAGAAGAAAACAAAAGACATCTTCAAACTCTTATTGAAATTCTAAACAATCCAAGTGCAAGAACTGATTGTAGGAGAGCGCTTATGAAGTCATTAGAGGAGATTGTTTCCCACACTGAATTGGTGACAAAACAAATTACTGAATTTCAAGACTATAGGGAGAGGTGTCGGCAATACTATGTTGACAAATTGTCTTATGAACAAGTGAAGAATGAAAAAATTACAAAATCTCAATTATGTGCACACTTTATTAATCCTAAAACTGGCCAAAGATTAGAAGAAACTTACAAACGGTTCCCTATTCATTGGTGTAGGAATCAAGACATATCCCAAAAATTTTGGGATAGATGGTACATGGTCTTTGATGAGCACCCATGCAACAATAATGAGGTGCCACAATATTTCTTTAGGAAACTCCATTGCGAGTTTGTCTTCAAGAAGATTCCCAATTATTTTGACATTTAAGAGTTCTAGGGTAGAGGTGGTGGCTCTGCCCAAGATAGAGAGGGGGCTCAGCAAGATGAAAAATGTGTACCTAGACCCCTGTTGAGGCTAAAACATGTGTCACTCCCTTCGACTTTGAAGGAGAGTGTTGAGGTGGAGACATTACTTTCATTGACTACTCTCACACAGTCTCTAGTACAGCATGCCGATGATCTTACCCAGGCCAATGAGGGTGAGAGAAGTAGGTATTTGTCCCCACATTTGTGCAGTTCATATGGGAACCTGTGTGATTATGGGACGCAGGACTCACGACAGGACTCTCGGCAGGATGTTGTGACACAGGGGCATTATCCAATGATGGACACATCCATATTGGATGAGATTGTTCTCACCGATGATGTCTTATAGTATACATTTGGTATTGACTCTCATGTAATTTTTATAAGTTTCATCTTGATTTAATATATTCTTATTTGAAATTTGTAATTAATTTTATATGACTATCTATATTATAAGTTTAAAATAATGTATGTAATTGTCTGCGCAATGAAATTCTAAGGTTAGAGTCTTTGTCCTACCTCTATTAGTCATCCATTGGTGGGTTATGAGAGGAGGTCAAGTCAGCAGGTATGTAATTTATTACACCATCATAATTATTGTACATATATTTGTGACAATTTGATGATTTCAACAGGGAACTTCACCAACACCTCCATGGTTTCCTTGGTCCCCTGGATACAAAACCACTTATACAGAGGTAAATTTAACCATTTCTAATCATTATGCATTTAAATAATGTTATGTATTTATTTTGGTCAAATAATCTTGAACTCTATTTTTAGATGCTGAATATGGAGACTCCTCATCTTCGTGAGTTAGCGCAAGTAGGCATTGCTGCAGCCATGATGTCTTCAAATCTTTTGACTGAGGTATGAGCCAATAACATGAAAATGTCATATAATTTTGTATTTCTTGTTTTATCTCATGTCATTTGATGTACATAAATGATATTTATATTTAGTAAATTTTGCTTCTTGATGCTTCTCACAAGAGGTCACAACTCTAGCCCATCCAACTACAGACGAAGAGAGAGAAAAGATGATCAAGAGTGATCATCGAATAGCGGTAATTGATTGATTACATATGTGATGTTATATATTTCATGTTTTCTATATTAATGTGCCTATTGTTTGATTGTATTAACAGGTGGAGCTACAAGAACGTCTATCGAGGAGGTCTACTCAACGATAGAGAGAGGATGAGTCACTAATTTGCTCTCCATCTTCATGGACAAGCAAGGGCCACCGATTATTTGATGAAAGTCCATAGGAAACTAGTTTTTGGGACATTTTTTGTATGCCTAGATGGATTTGTATACATACTTTTGTATGTTACCGATGTATATTTTTGTATATGCCTGTATGGCTTTGTTTGGACATGCCTATATGGCTTTGTATATAGACTAGATGTTATGTTCATGATATTATGTATATGATAGTTTATATTAAATATTTAATATGATGATCAATTATCATTACAAGAATTTAGTTTTACATGGTGCCAATTGCATTTACTTGAAAGTTTATAAATCATTTTCAAATAATCTATTTTGTGGATATCTTGCAATCATTGCATTCCATGAGATTGTGCATTTATTTGAGGCATAATGTCAGATAGTTCATGTGCCTTGTCTATGCTTCCACACTTTCCATACATGTCTACAAGGGTAGTTGCAAATACAATATGTGACAAAATTCCTATATGCTTTATGCTTTGATGGTTGTCCACACCATGTTCCCCAGATCCCATTTTGGCACAGACAAGGAGGATGTTGGATAAGGTTGTGCAATTTGGTTTTAGACTTGCCAATTGCATTTGGTTAAAATTTTCTTTTGTGCATTTGTGAAAGTTTTTAAAGCCTTATGAAAACTCCATTTCGTACATATCTTGCAATTATTGTATTCCATGAGACAACATTTCTTTGAGGCATCGTGTCAAATAGTTCACATTCCTTGTATATGCTTCCACACTTTGCATACATGTCTCGCAGGGTAGTTGCAACTACAACATTTGACAAAATTCCTATATCCTTTATGCTTTGATGGATGTCTATACCATGTTCCAAAGATACCATTTCTAAGGTTTTAGAATTTGTCTTTACACCCGCCAATTGCCTTTTCTTGAAAGTTTCTAAATCCTTATCAAAAAATCCTTTTTGTTCATATCTTGCAATCATTGCATTCCATGAGGCAACATTTCTTTGAGGCACCATGCCAAACTGTTCACATGCCTTGTCTATGCTTCCACACTTGGCATAAATGTCTTTGAGTGCAGTTGCAACTACAACATCTAACAAAATTCCCTTATCTTTTATCCTTTGATGGATGTCCATTTTGGCATAGGCAAGAAGGATATTGGCTAAGGTTGTGGAATTTGGCTTTACACCCACCAATTGTATTTTCTTGAAAGTTTATAAAGCCTTATCAAAAAAATCCATTTTTTGAAAATAATGCAATCATTGCATTCCATGAAATGACATTTCATTTCAAGGCATCATGTCAAACAGTTCACGTACCTTGTCTATGCTTCCATCTTTGCATACATGTCTATAAGGGTAGATGCATTTTGGTAGAGATAGGGAGGATGCTAGCAAAGGTTGTGGAATTTGGCTTTACACGTGCCAATTGCATTTGCTTGAAAGTTTCTAAGGTCTTTTTAGCAAATCCATTTTTTGCATATCTTGTAATCATTGCATTCCATGAGAGGACATCTCTTTGTAGTGTTGTATCAAACAATCCACATGCCTTGTCTATGCTACCACACTTTACATACATGTCTACAAGGGAAGCTACAATTACAACATGTGACAAAATTCCTATATCCTTTAAGCTTTGATGGTTGCCCATACACTATTCCAAAGATCCTATTTTGGGAGAGATAAGGAGGATGCTAGCAAAGGTTGTGGAATTTGGCTTTACATGCGCTAATTGCATTTACTTGAAAGTTCTAAAGTCTTTTCTACAAATCCATTTTTTGTATATCTTGCAATCATTGCATTCCATGAGAGGACATCTCTTTGTGGTGTTGTATCAAACAGTCCATGTACCTTGTCTATGCTTCCACACTTTGCATACATGTCTACAAGGGTAGCTACAATTAAAACATGTGACAAAATTCCTATATCCTTTATGCTTTGATGGTTGTCCATACGTTGTTCCAAAGATCCTATTTTGGTACAGATAGGGAGGATGTTGGTAAAGGTTGTGGAATTTGGATTTACACATGCCAATTGCATTTGCTTGGAAGTTTCTAAAGTCTTTTCAACAAATCCATTTTTTCCATATCTTGCAATCATTGCATCCCATGAGAGGACATCTCTTTGTGGTGTTCTTTCAAAATAGTCCACGTGCCTTGTCTATGCTTCCACACTTTGCATACATGTCTACAAGGGAAGCTGCAATTACAACATGTGATAAAAATCCTATATCCTTTATGCTTTGATGGTTGTCTTTACGCTATTCCAAAGATCCTATTTTGGTACAGATAGGGAGGATAATGGCAAAGGTTTTTGAATTTGTCTTTACACATGCCAATTACATTTTCTTGAAAGTTCTAAAGTCTTTTCAATAATCCACATGCCTTGTCTATGCTTCCAATTTTCATGGTTGAGTGTTAGGTCAAACAATCCACGTGCATTGTCTATGCTTCCACACTTTGCATACATGTCTACAAGGGCAACCACAATTACAACATCTGATAGAATTCCTATATCCTTTATGCTTTGATGGTTGTCCATAACCAACTCCAAAGATCCTAATTTGGTAGAGATAGGGAGGATGCTAGCAAAGGTTGTGGAATTTGGCTTTACACGTGCCAATTGCATTTTCTTGAAAGTTTCTAAATATATTTCAACAAATCCATTTTCTGCATATCTTAGAATCATTGCATGCCATGACAAGACATCTCTTTGAGGTCAAACAATTGACATGCCTTGTATATGCTTCCACAATTTGCATAATGTCTACAAGGGTAACTGCAAATATAATATCTAACAAAATTCTAGTATCCTTTATGCTTTGAGGTATTAGGTCAAACATTCCACATGCCTTGTCTATGCTTCCACACTTTGGATACATGTCTACAAGGGCAAATACAATTACAATATCTAGCAAAATTCTTGTATCCTTTATGCTTTGATGGTTGTCCATACCATGTTCCAAAGATCATAATTTGGAGGATGCTAGCAAAGGTTGTGGAATTTGTCTTTACACATGCCAATTTCATTTGCTTGAAAGTTTCTAAAGCCTTTTCAACAAATCCATTTTTTGCATATCTTGCAATCATTGCATTCCATGACAAAACATCTCTTTGAGGTGTTAGGTCAAATAATTGACATGCCTTGTCTATGCTTCCACACTTTACATACATGTCTACAAGGGCAGTTGCAAATAGAATATCTGACAAAATTTTGGTATCATTTATTCTTTGAGGTGTTAGGTCAAATAGTCCATGTGCCTTGTCTATGCTTCCACACTTTGCATACATGTCTACAAGGGAAAGTGCAAATACATCTAACAAAATTCTGATATCCTTTATGCTTCCACAATTTGCATACATGTCTACAAGGGCAACTGTAATTACAACACATGACAAAAAATCCTATATCCTTTATGCTTTGAGGTGTTCTATCCAACAATCCACATGCCTTGTCTATGCTTCCATAGTTTGCATACATGTCTACAAGGGCAGCTGCAGTTACAACATATGAAAAAAAATCTTATATCCTTTATGCTTTGAGGTGTTCTATCAAACAGTCCATGTGCCTTGTCTATGCTTCCACACTTTGCATACATGTCTACAAGGGTAGTTGCAATTACATCTGACAAAATTCCTATATCCTTTATGCTTTGATGATTGTCCATACCCTGTTTGCAATAATGGTAGTCAACTTTAGGTCTCTAGATGTGATCCAAGACTAGTGATGAAGTCCTTTTGAAAACTTGAGTTCATGTTAGGAGTTTTGATCAATAGTTTAAGCCTTAAGATGTATGACATCAAAACTATCTCTTGCATCATGGTGACATTTTTGGCACTACAACATGTCCTTCTTTTAGGTATGCATAACTAAAGATATCCTATATCTACATATAATACCATCTTGATGAGGGTTTCAAACAAGAAATGACTCCCTAACTACCCCTAAAACTATGGTAGTCCTTGACTAGTCTCCTATGACTATCCATTTACTTTCTTTTTCATTATTTCTTATAAAGTCTTTTATGACTTGCTTCTAGTTTTTAGTTGGTTTCACATCTCCCACTACATGTTGACAATTTTACATCTAATAGAATCTTGTACATACTATTCTTGACCTCTTGTAATTTTTCATACCTATAGAAACTCTCTAGACTATGTTGCTCCCTAGTAGACTAGGTTACTAGCATAGGTGTTAGATAAGGACTAGGCTGCCCCTTTGTCCAAAATCAAACAAATCAACTTACATGACCTTATAAATTCCTAGAAAACTTCATCTTCTAATTCTAAGCAATTTAGTATTTTAAAAATTTTAATTTTACTATTGGAACTTTGGTGCATTATTCACCTACATAAAGTTCCTAGTAAGGCTTCTCATGAAATAAGTTGATGGACTTTGTTCTAGGTTTATGTTGATAGTTATCTAGTAGAATAGAAAATAATTGTAGTGAGCTATAGAAGGTAGCAATGAGTTTTAGGTGTTGCATTTTAGAATGGAAACTTACATAAATCTAATGCCGCTATTTTCCAACCTCAAGCCATTTTGAAGGAGGACTCACAACTGCATAATTGTAGGTATGTCATTCTAAGTATTTATTATAGTGTAGGTACACTTGTATTGTTGTTGGAGGACACATGGTAATGACCATGAACATGGTGATATTATAGGAGATACTTAGAGGTACTACAAGTAGCTAGAATTAATTAGGTGTTTGTCATACAAAGATCAAAGACAACTCTAGGTTGACTATCATGTATCAAAGACATGATTGTCTTCCTAGAGGATACTTATACCATGGCATTACGAATGTGAAGTCTACAAGTAGGGAGTGTAGAAGAGAGAAAGAAGAGGACTGTCATAATGAAGAGACAATTGTGTTGGTAATCAGAGAGCAGAAATCCTAAATTAAGAAGGGATGACAACCCCATCAAGTCAAGCATGTCATTCCCACATAAAGACAACCCTAGCAAGGCCAATAAAACAACTATGACACAATACACTTAAGGACAAGCATGCAATCATGAATTAGTCTTAAAGTCAAGAATGTGACAATCATCAGTAAGAAGGCAATCACTTAGCTTTGGGATTGGGAGGGTGAGATTGTTATATGATGAGAAAAGCTTCCATTTGGGGGAATCTAGAAATTAAAAAACTAGTCATATGATTGGTAGGACAGTCATCAAGGTCCTAAGATTATTTACTATTCATCATACCATTATTCACATTTTAGAATTGTCAACACATATTAGGATAGTTGTCCCAACAAAATAGAGAAGGTTGTTATAAAGATCTTAGAACACTCATTTTATAAATGTACAGTTATATGAAAATGGTAGAAGTCATATGTCAAGCTTAGAATGGTCATATCAACCTAAGGACTACTTGATTGGATCCTTAAGGCAATGAGAACACCATATATAATTTTGTCATTTCATTATGGTTTTAGTTATCTAGCAAAATGTCCAACCCAGATCACTTCTAAGGCTTCATTAAATGGGCTAATATCTACATAAATATTTGCATGAGCAATGGCAGTGGAAAATAAGGAACCAATAAAGTTAGACTTCAAATCTTCCAATGATGCGTGGTACGATGTGTCTCTAGAATTAAAGAATGCACGACTGACTGTGCATTACTTTGAATTTCCAAACGAAGAGGACCATGAGCTAGTTGTGGAACAATTTAAAATCATACAAGATTTGAGGTCAAAGTTTTGATTCTCGTCGAAGCAACTTCAAGATCATTGTTGTGGGAAAGTGAAAGAAGGCATGAGCATTTTCGCTTTGTATTCCAGCGATGAGGAAATAAAGTTTTTTGAAGTTGTTGTGCAATGGGTTTGTTATATTTCTTAATCATTTAGTGTTAGTTTTTTCATAAATAATTTTTAATGTCAATGCTAGGAGTAGGGTTGCTTTACATGGCTTTGTGTGTTAGGTATTAGTTTCAGTTCTTTAAAAAAATTTAGCTACATTTTTTTGTCTTTACTTTGTAGGAGATGATTTAAGCACTCTCATTGTGTAAGTTCAATTATATTTATCCTTTTAAATATTAATGAAGCTTTCAATTTTTATTCAATTTGGTGTTTGTTTGGTGGACAATATGTTAGTTGCCGTTGCACCAAAAGATCGACCTATTAATGCCCGATACAACCACTTGACTTAACAAGCATGGGAGGCAGTTAAGCTCTTGTCACAAACCACCATAGCGCAGCACTGAACAAGAAGACCAATGGTCACACCTTGCAACAATCCCCCCCAGCACAAGCGCGGGGTTTGAACCCATGACCTCATCTCTGATACCAACTGTTAGTTGCCGTTGCACCAAAAGATTGACTTATTAATGCCTGATACAACCACTTGACTTAACAAGCACGGGAGGCAGTTAAGCCCTTGTCACAAACCAGCGCAGCGCAGCGCTGAACAAGAAAACCAAGGGTCACACCTTGCAACCCAATATGCATTAAGATCAATCTATTTCGATAAAGTCCCTTAAGATCCCTAAGACCAAAAAATAGCAAACTTTGATGGAGTAGTTCTTAGAATTCATGGAAATTGGGAGCATTTTGTTTAGACCTACAAGTGCATGTGGGGTCCATCCACAATAACCTCTCTTAGTTTTGGTCAACTCTAGTCCATTTAACTGTGCTGAAATCAAATGCATTCTTGCAAAATTATTTAGTTTCATGCAGTGGAAAGGTGCTAGGAGTGGCATTTTGCATTCCATAGCTCATGGGACCAAACAAAATTTGCCAATGTGTTAGGGTGGGTGGGTAAATTCCAAGGGAGGTCTTTTTTTGTGTGCCAAGGGTCCCAATCATTTGGGGTAGCAAGATATCGACAAAGTCACTTAAGATCCTAAGAGTAAAAACTGCCAAACTTTGATGGAGCAATTCTCAGAATTTGTGGCAGCCGGGAACATTTTGTTTTGACCTACAAGTGCATGTGGGGTCTATCCACAATAACCTCTCTTGGTTTTTGTTAACTCCAATCCATTTGACCGTGACTAAATCAAATGCATTCTTGCAAAATGCTTCAGTTTCATGCATTGGAAAGCTGCTAGGAGTGACATTTTGCATTCCATAGGTCATGGGGCCAAACGTACTTTGCAAATGCATTGGGGTGGTTGGGTAAATACCAAGGGAGGTCTCATTTCATGTACCAAGTGCCCTAGTCGTTCGGGGCAACAGGCTGTCGATAAAGTCCCTTAAGAACCCTAAGACCAAAAAACTACCAAACTATGATGGAATAGTTATCAAAATTCATGCTAGTTGGGAATGTTTTATTTGGACCTACATGTGCACATCAGGTCCATCCACAATAATCTCTCTCAGTTTTGGTCAACTCCAATCTGTTTGACCGGTGCCGAAATCAAATGCATTCTTGCAAAATGCTTCAGTTTCATGCAGTGGAAAGGTGCTAGGAGTGACATTTTGCATTCCATAGCTCATGGAACTGAACAGACTTCACCAATGCATTGAGGTGGGTGGTTAAATTCCAAGGGAGATCTTGTTTTGTGTGCCAAGGGTCCCAATCGTTTAGGGCAGTAGGCTACCAGCAAAGTCACTTAAGATCCTAAGACCAAAAACTGTCAAACTTTGACGGAGTAGTTCTTAGAATTTGTGGTAGATGGGAATGTTTTGTTTGGACCTATAGGTGAATGTGGGGTCCATCCCAATAACCTCTCTCAGTTTTAGTCAAATCTAGTCTGTTTGACCATGCTGAAATCAAATGCAATCTTGTAAAATGCTTCAGTTTCATGCAGCACAACATTGCTAGGTGCCATATTTTTTGTTCTTCTCATCATGGGGCTGAACTGACTATGCCAACATGTTGGGGTGGGTGGGTAAATGTTAGGGGAGGTCTCATTTCATGTGCCAAGTTTCCCAATCACTCCAGGTTGTAGTCTACCGACAAACTAGAAAGTTGCTAAGACTGAAATTTTGCATTCCACAGGTTGTGGGGTCAAACCGACTATGCCAACATGTTTGGGTGGGTGGTTAAATGCTAGGGAGGTCTCATTTCATGTGCCAAGTGTCTCAGTTGTTCTGGACTACAAGCTACCAGCAAACTCAAAAGGTGCTAGGAGTGACATTTTGCATTCCATAGCTCGTGGGGTGGAACAGACTTCACCAATGCATTGGGGTGGACGGGTAAATGCCAGGGGAGGTTTTGTTTTATATGCCAAGGGTCCCAGTCATTCTGGGTTGTAAGCTATTAAAAAAGTCACTTTACCGGTAGCTTGTAGGCTAGAATGACTGGGACGCTTGGCACATAAAACGAGACCTCCCCTAACATTTACTCGCCCACCCCGACACATTGGCATAATGAGTTCAGCCTCACGACGAGTAGATCAAAAAATATAGCATTTGATTTTAGCATGGTCAAATGGATTTAAGTTGACCAAAACAAAGAGAGGTTAGTGTGGAAGGATCCCACATGCACCTGTAGGTCCAAACAGAACATTCCCAACTGCCATTAATTCTGAGAACTACTCTGTCAAAGTTTGGCATTTTTTAGTCTTATGGATCTTAAGGGACTTTGCTAGTAGCCTACTGGCTCGAACAATTGGGACCCTTGGCACATGAAACAAGACCTCTCCTAGCATTTACCTGCCCCACCCTATGCGTTGGTGAAGTCCCTTCGGTCCCATGAGCCATGAAATGCAAAATTTCACTCCTAGCACCTTTCAACTTTGCCAATAGCTTGTAGCCTAGAATGACTGAGACACTTGATGCATGAAATGAGATCTCTCCTAGAATTTGCCCACCCACTTGGACATGTTGGTATAGTCAGTTCGCCCCCATGACCTGTGGAATGCAAAATTTTAGTCTTAGCAACTTTCTACTTTGTCGGTAGCTTACTGCCCAGAATGACTGGGATGCTTGGTACATGAAACAAGACCTCCCCTAACATTTACCCACTCACCCCAACATGTTGGCGTAGTCAGTTCAGTCCCACAATGAGAAGAACAAAAAATATGACACCTGACAATGTTGTGCTACATGAAATTGAAGCATTTTACAAGATTGCATTTGATTTCAACATAGTAAAATGGTTTGGAGTTGACCAAAACTGAGAGAGGTTATTATGGATGGAACCCACATACACCTATAGGTCCAAACAGAACATTCCCAGCTACCATGAATTCTGAGAACTTCTCCGTCAAAGTTTGGTAGTTTTTTGGTCTTAGGGATCTTAAGGGACTTTGTTGGTAGCCTACTGCCTTGAATGATTAGGACCCTTGGCACATGAAACAAGACCTCCCTTGGCATTTACCCACCCACACCGATGCATTTGTGAAGTCCATTCAGCCCCATGAGCTATGGAATGCAAAATGTCACTCCTAGCACCTTTCGACTTTATCGGTAGCTTGCAACTCAGAATGACTGAGACACTTGGCTCATGAAACAAGACCTCCCCTAGCATTTACCCACCCACCTAGATGTGTTCCCATAGTTGGTTTAACCCCACAAGCTATGGAATGCAAAATGTCACTCCTAGCAACTTTTCATTACATGAAATTGAAGAAGTTTGCAAGATTACATTTGATTTCGGCATGATCAAATGGATTGGAGTTGACCAAAACTAAGAGAGGTTATTGTGGATGGACCCCATGTATAGTTGTCAGTCCAAAGGGAATGTTCTATCTTCCATGAATTCCAAGAACTACTTTGCCAAATTTTGGTAATTTTTGGTCTTAGGATCTTAAGTGACTTTGTCGGTAGCCTGCTGTCCCGAACAACTGGGGTGCTTGGCACAAAAAAAAGACCTCCCCTAGCATTTACCTGGCCACTTTGATGTGTTGGCAATGTCCATTTGGCCCCACAAGCTATGGAATGTAAAATTTCCCTCCTAGCACCTTTCTACTGCATGAAACTGAAGCATTTTGTAAGAATGCATTTGATTTTGACATGGTCAAATGGATTAGAGTTGACCAAAACTGAGAGAGGTTATGGTGGATAGAGCCCATGTGCATTTGTAGGTCTAAACAAAACATTTCTAGGTACCATGAATTTTGATAACTACTCCATCATAGTTTGGCAGTTTTTTGGTCGTAGGGATCTTATGGGACTTTGTCGGTAGCCTGCTATCCCGAATGACTGGGGCACTTGTCAAACAAAATGAGACCTCCCTTGGAATTTACCCACCCACCCCGATGCATTGGAAAAGTTTGTTTGGCCCCATGACCTATGGAATGCAAAATTTCACTTCTAGGACCTTTCCACTGTATGAAATTGAAGCATTTTGGAACAATGTGTTCCTTGCCACCATAGGTAAATGAAATTGATTTAGCAGAAATCAAGGTAGGTTTTTGTAGGTAGACCTAACATCCACCTATACATGCAAAAAAGATGTTCCTAGGTGTCACATTTTGATGGAACGGTCGATCCAAAGTTTGTCACATTTTTTTCTTAGGGCTCTTGAGAGATTGTCTGCATTTGATATAGCCAAGAATGACCATGAGGCTTTGCCACTGAAAAGACATCCTTGCTAACATTTACCCACCCACTTGGATGTGTTGGCACCATTTGTTTGACCTAGGAGATGTCAAATGTAAAAATTTAGTCACAATACCTTTCTGGTAGATGAAAATTTAGTACTATAAAGGTGTTCTCACTTGTTCCAATGTCTTGTAGGGAATCAATTGAGGCTGTCCTTACCACTGCTATCAATTGTTTGTCATTAAAACTCATTAAGACTCATTATGAAATAGTAACATCATTAAAATAAATTAGAACTCATAGTAACATCATTAAAACTCATTAAAACTCATTATGAAATCGAAAGTAAAGGACATATCATCGTGAAATAATCATGAAAACCTACCTTACTTTCCTTCCAAAGGCAACTTCATAAGGATTATGCCTACTTCCATTATACTCAAATCCTACATGCAAATGCAATTGCACTATTTAGCTAAAATGAGTAGCTAAAATATACAAGGTGAAATGAGGATAGAAAATAAAAATAACATACCTTTCTATCATTCCACTAATTCAATCCAATGAACCATCAGGGTCTGCTCTACTCTTTATTATGTTGAGTATTGCCTCATGATCAGACTCACAAACCTTCCACAAGGTCCTGTTCAATGGTCTACCCCCATATTTGATCAAATGAATGTTTGAAGCCACAACAAGGTTAGAATAATGAAGAATTTTCCTATGTGTGTCAAAGTCTTCGAACAACCACACATCAGACTTCTTCACTGGGTACATTCTAAGCCATGTTCTAGTAACAACCACTGATCCTGTAGGGTACTCAATGTTTTCTCCATCTATAACAGGGAAATCTAATTTCTTTTTTGCCTCAACATAGTGACACAAATAATAATTTGTTCCTTCTTCATTGTCTTCAGCTGCAATAACTACATAAACATGCCCTGCATTGATATGTGCATTTAGTTCGATGAATATAGTCAACAATATAAGAAAAAATACAAAATAAGATGGCATATTGAATTTTATTAAATTTGAATGCTGATAATACCTAGTTGAACTAGATCTAAAACATGGTCAAAATCAACCAATGATTCAATCTCTATCATTTGTAGTGATGTTGGTAATCAATACATGTCAAGCAAGCTTAGGCCTCTTGTACACCAATCATCAACCCACTCCTTTGACTCACAATCATACCAAGATTCATATTTACATGAAGAACAAAAGCATGCCATATGTTGTGTATGAATACTCCATGAACCTGCATTAGAGCTTCTAAAAGAGTGTAGATCACTTGATCTTGTCAATGTACAATAGTCCTCATGTTTTGCAATGTTAGTATCATCAACCAACCAAAAATATCTATGAACTATTGACTTACCTTCATTACCTAGACCCATTATAGTGTTACACCATTCGACACTAGATCTCACATCTATCAACTTTGCATTGTTTTTGTACTTCAACTCTTATCATGTCAATGCTCTTTTGATACATGCTCCTACACCATCATGCTCCCCCTTTCCATGCCTGGCCTCACAAAAATTCCACATATGTTGAACACCATTCATCGTATGCATCCTGTTCAACCAATAGAACATCCACGTGTTCTTAAATTGTGATGCACAATTATCTAACCATATGATATGCTGACGAAATGATATGCTCCTGTTGGCCACACATGGTAGAACATCTAAAATCAACCTTGCACAAACTCTATAGAATGTGTACAATCATCACTAATATAAAAATGGTATTCCCTCAAGGTCTTCCTGTCATCCTCTATACTATCTTCTGCATGAATGAATGTTATTTGCACAAATATAGCAACCTGGGTAGAGTTGTAATACTGTGATTGCACCTCATTTTGTGGTTGTAGTCTGTATTTCTCTACAAAGTCAACAAATGAAATGATGGTACCAAGTGGAAAGGTGTCCTTGCATAGCTTGAATTGCAAGTCCAACCATCGAGCTCTATGGGTATGCCTTGCATACTCATACACTATACTATCACAAAATGTAGACATAAACTGATACATTGGAATCTTTTGAATAATCAAATGACAACTCTTTGCTTCTTTTCCATATTTTGTATTGTAGGCCACTATTTTATACTTCTCAAACTCTACTAGTTTATTTCTAACCGCATGTGTGCTTTCCATATGTTCACATATTGGCATATGTTGCAAGTCATCACAATGTTGACATGTACCATCCAAGCATAATTTCTTATAGAATATTTGACCTTCCTCTCTTTCACATAAAATTATTGATATGAAGTCTCTTGAAGATGTTGGTGGGGCATGTATGCCATAATCCTGCAAAACATTACTAGTATGCAAATCTAAACATATAGACCAATAAACATCAAAATGATTAGAAAATTCAATATGCAATCTACAACAAGAAGTAGTGAGTGTGTGATTTATTTCGACATAGAAAAGTTTTAGCATTCCAAAATATCTTTGACAAATTTTAATTTGAGGATATATCTCTTGAAATTTCTTGAAAAATTGTGTTTGGGTCACATCCAAAAAATGCTTTGGATGTGGCTCATGGTTTCAACAACAATTCTCTCTCACAATATCTCTTGCATTAGGAGATACCCTTGTGTTATTTTTCTAAAATTCTTCAATGAGGGATCTCAAGGCTTCAACAACTTTTTCTTTCTGTGGGAGTCTCCCAAAGAATGTCCACAATTAATTGGTGTTTGGGTCCTCAACTCTTTCACGTATTCCAACTACTCTCATTAGAGGTTTTCTACTTATTTTCAATTCTTGACTTGTCTTTTTAATGAGGCGAGCTTTCTTTGTTTGTTGGCTTACTATTGTCGATGTAATGACACATTGTGTGACATTACTATCCTTGGTGCGTGAGGTGGAACCTACACTATCATATGCACTCATTAGATTCTTGACAATTGATTTTTCACTTGAGGCATTCGATGTCTTAGGCCAAGAATCTTCATAGTGGACCTAAATTTTAGATTTCTCATCAATTCAACAAATAGTTGATATCTTCCAATTTCTTTTAAATTCTCAAAGAATAATTTCCATATCTTATTTGCATATCTTTGGCAAGTGTACTTGGGAATCTTATCCTGCATGGGCTTCAACACATTCTCATCGATATCAATTAGAAACTTAGGCTTCCAATGCAAAATTCTAGGAGGTGTTTTCATTGGTAAAGTTGACTCAACATAAGGAATTTCTTCAATATTTACTTGAGATGGGATAGATGACGTACCTTCAATTAGAGATGAAAAAGATGAAACAGCTTGAAGTTGAGATGGAGAAGATGGTGTACCTTCAACTTAACATGTGAATGATGGTGTGCTGCCAACTTGATAATAAAATGAAGATGTACCTTCAATTTCACCTGTGAAAGATGGAGTGTCTCCAATTCAAGAAGATAATGATGGCATTCCTTCAACTTGACCTGTGGATGATGGAGTGCCTCCAACTTGGAGATTTAGTTTCCTTATTGAATGGAGGTTTTGCATTCATTCCCTTTTTTCCACCAATTTCATCTCTCTTAGCTTCATTAGATGTGTCATGTTCCTCTTCAATTGGCAATGGTGGAATGTCTTCTTGTATGGTTAACAATTTCCTACTTTTGTGAATTTGCCTCATTCCTTCTCTTTTCCTCTCATTGTCAGCTTCACGCTCTTCTAGTGTTAGAGTCTTTGCTTGTTTCCTCGGCATGATGATGATTTCTATAAGCATGATGAATAAGACAATGATAATTAGAAATTTGAGAGGGATTTTGCAACAAAAGCCAAAATTGGAGAATGAAGCAACAACTCTTGACAATTCCCAATAATGAAAATGGTAGACAATTCTTTTAGAATAGAGGAGTTTGGGTAGATTATAACAATAGACTTATTCTTCCTTTACAACCCTCATTGGAGCCTATCCTTGCATAATTTGGTATGTACACGTGTTGATTCATAACAACAGATCCTTATATATGTAATTTGGTGCATAATAGTAAATCCTGATTCATAATAGCAGATTCATAATAGTAGATTCATAATAGTAGATTCATAGCAGTTGATTCATAATAGCTGAGCCTATCCTTTATCAATAATCTTCGTATGGTTCTACAAGTCTGATTTTCAACAGAGTTAGGGTTAGGGAAGAATAACAAGGTGCAAAAATTCAAGGCAGAGTTTTGTTTCATGATGACCTACTTGTAAAGGAGGATCTTTTGTGATTTTTAGCACTATCCTATCAACCATGACTATCATGAAGTTGTTTATAATGCCTTGTCCAAATATCTTTGATATTTTTCCATAGGTATTAATAAGGTGAAGGTAGATCATTAGTGCAAGATTTCCAAGATAAATTATCACAAGTAATACATAACCATCACCCTAAGATGCAAAGGTATTATACCATGATGAAAAGATAGCTGACACTACATAAAAATTATTGGAGGTATTTAGGATTATCATGATATACTTGATTGAAGATCATCATTTCATGTAAAACAAGTTGTCCTAAACTATATTTTTAGTATATCCCATATGTGAACATTATCATATACAATGATAGACAAATTGCTTATGGAGGTGATGTTGAGAGAAAAGACTATCAAATTGCACTATGACTATTACAAACAACCACATAGAGTGTCACATCATAAACATAGAAGACTATCATGAAACTCTAGATCACTATTAAGGTCAGATATTCAAAATATGCAATAGGCTCTCACTACCCTATTCACATGAAAGATTACTATATCAAATGAAAGGTTATGAGGATATCAATGCATGGTCACCTATATTGTATGGTACTCCTTAGGATTACAAGGTAAGAGATGACAATGATGAAAAGGAATGATTATATACAAATTAGAATTGTTAAGCACCTTAAATGGACTATCAACACAACTAGGACTATCATGACAGTCAATAGGAACATCAAACCCTATGAAGATATTTTCATATCTTGTCAAGGTGTAAAGGAAGGGTTTTCTAGGAATCATAAATGTATAGGATAGTTGTTGTAACCTTAGGAATATCACATGACATTGTTTGAACAGCAGTCCAAAATAAGAATGATCAAACCCTAGGACTTCCATAAGTAATTTGGTGCATTACAAGGGAAACCACAAGATCAGTGAAGGATAAATGGTGAGATAGGTTATTAAAGAAGAATATAATGATGAGAAGATGAGAAGGAAGAAGATCTAATGAATATTTAAGGAAGAAGTTCTCATGACAACAAATAGAATGTTTCTATCAAGTAAATGTGTTTATTAAAAATAGATCTACTCTAAAAGCAACTCTTGAAGATACAAATTGGTTATTTCATGTGGTTAGTATGGTCAATTGACCTTTAAGGACTTGAACTTGTTACATACTAAGATTTTTGGATTGTTCAAGATCTTGTTGAAGAGTTTGATCATAAATTGATAAAATAGTGATAGAAGCCTATATGGTAACCATGCATTGAGAGTCAAACTGCACTATGAATATTACAAACAACCACATAGACTATCACATCATAAACATAGAAGAATATCATGAAACTCTAGATCACTATTAAGGTTAGATATTCAAAATATGCAATAGGCTCTCACTACCCTATTCACATGAAATATTACTACATCAAATGAAAAGGTATTGGCACTTTGGGAAAAGACAATCATACTTTGTAAGTTGAAGAAATGCACACTATCAATAATAGTCATGTTGATTTTTCCTCATTTCATATTATTTGTTATGTATCATGAAAAGATAACCCTAAGAATAAATCCCTCATAGATTGTATCAAATCCTAAGAACATTACCAATTATATGCAAAATAACTAGTGACCTAAAAACACCTAGAAAAAAACTACTTGCTAGTATATCATGCTAATGTAGCTCAAGATCTAGGGGATTTATCAAGCTACCAGATCAAGCAGCGAGAATGATTAACACTAGACAACGAAACTAATGATTCTTTATTAATATGCAAGAGAAAGATTACAACAGGAGTACAATTGGCATTATACATGCATTGGCCTTAGCCTTACAACACTTCAAGATGTAGACCAAATAGATCTTGTAATCTAGAGAAATCTTTTGGAAGCTCCAAAATGTACTACCAAATGTTGAGCAAGGAGAATCTCAGAGAAATCTGCCTTCAAAGTATGAATCCCATGTATTTATAGACTCCTAAGGCAGCCACCGACCATATTACATGCTCATGACATGTTTCAGATCCTCATTTGCCCTTGGAATGGTCGTACAGGTTGTTAAAAACTCAATTTGTTGCCTTTGTGTAGTTTGCAGGGAAATCAAGTGTCACCGGACATCGAGTAGCAAGCTTTCGGGTCATGACAGGACAAAGCAGGGTTTTTGACCACAACTGGATTTGCATGAATTTTGATGTTCATGAGATATGTTCGGTGAGGTTGGTTATTAGCACAAACTTTGGCAAAGAGTGTTTTGAGTGTAAGGCATTTTTAATACTGTAGGTAGGGATTTTGCTTCACATTAGATAGCAGGGTTTTTGTTAGGCACCAGATATGTCCAGAAGGGGATGATTTTCACGCAAATCCTATCAATCCTAATTTTATTGAGAAGTCTTAATGAATGATTTGGCAAATCTTTTTTCTTATACCGGATCGATGGGGATTTTTGGTGTTGTAGGATATATGCAATGAGTGATCTTTTTAGCATAGATCCAATCAGGTATCTTTTTAGTTCTAGACTCTTAATGAATAGTTCGACCTTCATCGACGGGGAATTTGATGCTCATGTGATCTACGGGATTTTCAAGCAGTACCAGATATATCCGGTCAAACCAAAATTTAGCACAAATCTGGTAGGGAGCAAAATCTCCGCAAGCAGGGAAAATGGTCTTGACAGGATGTCTAGTGACCATCAAAAGCTCTGCTTGGCCATAACTTCATCAATTTTGATTGAATCTTCACAAAATTTCAGATGTAGATACCCATTTGAGCCTTCTTCATGATCAAGTCATCACTTCACCAAAATATTTAGGAAATTCTCTAGAAATTGATCAATCAACTCCTGTAGCAAAAGAAACAACAAGAAAGTAAAATAAATCTTTTTGGTTGATGAGGATTGCACATGAACCAGATGCTCCTACATCAGACACGTTGGGTAACTGAAATGTTCCATGAGTTGAAAACTCAAGAACATTTAGGCAAGTCTGGAACCGGAATCCCAAACTTGACTAGTTCTGCAACACTCAGCCAAGAAGCTTCATCTGCAACTTTGTTCTTCCATCAAACTAGATACTCCATGTACTCCTTTCCTCTAGTCTTCTTAGCCACTTAGGAGTCAATCACCTTATCCACTTCTTCCATCTTCTTTTTAGGGAACTGATCTATCCACCTGTGTGCATCAGGTGAATGTGAATCTGTACCCCCTTGCAAACTTGACTCTCCTTCATGGACTTATATAGATCAACAACATTGAAAATAGGGGATATGTCTATTCCTACAGGTAACTCGATCTCATAGGAAATGGATGAGAACTTCCTCAACACCTTGCACATACCTATCTTCTTGAATTTCAACCTATTATATTTTCCTTGTGGAAACCTTTCTTTCTTCAAATGTGCCAAAACTAAGTCTCCTACGTGGAATCCTTGTTCCCTCCTATGCACATCAACATACTCCTTGTACTTGCTGGCACTTTTCTCCAACTGTTCCTTCACCTCCTTGTGAACCTCATGAAGGTATTCTACAAAATATTCTACTACAACACTCTTTCTATTCAAATCTACACTATCTCAGATCTCATCAGCACTTCTTGGGTTGTACCCATAAACTATTTGAAATGGACTCCTTCCTGTACTTCTGTTCACTGAATTATTGTAAGCAAATTCTACCTGTGTCAAGATAAGATCCCATTGATGTGGTTTGTCTCCCACCAAACATCTCAATAAGTTTCCCAAACTTCTATTCAAAACCTCAGTTTGTCCATCGGTCCGTGGATGACAAGCTGAACTGAATCCTAATTCAGTGCCCATTCTTTTCCATAGTGTATGCCAAAAATGGCCAAAAAACTTCGTGTCCCTATCAAAAACTATGCTCTTAGGCAATCCATGCAGCCTGACTACCTCTTTGAAAAATAATGTAGCTATGTGGGATGCATCACTAGTCTTCTGACATGGTATGAAATGAACCATCTTCAAAAATCTATCCACAACAACAAAAATGGAATCATGACCTCTCTGTGTCTGAGGCAGTCCCAAAACAAAATCCATACTTATATGATCCCATGGTCTATTAGGTATAGGCAATGGCTGATATAGTCTTGTATTCTGTTGTGCTCCTTTAGGATGTTGACAAATCCTATAGCCTTGTACCAGTCTCTTCACATCTACACTCATCCCAGGCCAAAAATAACTTTCATTAATTTGTGCCACTATCTTATCTACTACAAAATGTCCACTCAAGCCTCCACTATGCTTTTCTCTAATTAGGTTTTCTCATTGAAGCTCTAGGTATACACAATTTATGTCTTTTGAACAACAAACCATCTTGGATAAAATATTCCAACCAAGGCATCCTATCTCCCATTATTGGACTTTTACTAACTACCAATGCTTCCTTAAAATTAGGATCATCAGGATACAAATCCTTCATTGCATCAAAGCCAACAACATTGACCCTTAACTCATTCATTAATAAACATCTTCTGCTAAGTGCATCTGCTACCTGGTTTGACTTACAACTTTGATGTTTCAAGACAAAAGAATAATTTTGCAAGAACTCCACCCATTTCATATGTCTCTGGTTTAACTTACCTTGATTGTTGATGTACTGCAAGGCATGATGATTGGTATATAACACAAACTCATGTTTGATAGAAAATAATGTCTCCACTTCTTTAAGGCTTGCACTATAGCATAGAATTCTTGGTCATAAATTGAGTATTTCCTCTTTGCTTCATTGAGTTTCTCATTGAAGTAGGCAATAGGTCTACCTTCTTAACCTAACACTCCTCCAATTGCACTACCACTAGCATCACAATCTACTTGAAAAACTTTGCCAAAGTCTGGCAATGCCAACACTGGTTGTTCTGTCACCTTCTTCTTCAACAACTGAAAATTCTTTTCTATTGTAGTTTTCCAATGGAACTCTTTCCTAACACCATTCATTGTTTCGGTGATTGGTGCACATATTCCACTAAATTTTCTAATGAACTTCCTATAGAAGCTCACCAAGCCCTGAAAACTTCTGGCCTCAAACATGTTTCTAGGTGAGGGCCAATCTAGTATTGCCCTAACCTTCTTAGGGTCCATCTTCAACCCCTCTTCAGATACTACAAAACCCAAATATACTAGTTCCTTTTTCATAAAACTACACTTATCCATGTTCACTAGCAATGTCTCTTCTTTTAACCTCTACAAGATTACCCTAAGATGCAGTAGATGTTTCTCCTTTGTTTTACTAAAAACCAAAATGTAATCCAAATAAACTATGACAATCTTTCCAAGGAACGACTTCATTACCTCATTCATCAATCTCATTAAGGTGCTAGGTGCATTTGTCAGCCCAAATGGCATCACTAACCACTCATATAGTCCATCCTTGGTTTTGAATGTTGTCTTCCATTCATCCCCTTCTCTAATTTTGATTTGGTGGTATCCACTCTTCAAATCAATCTTGTTGAAGTACTTTGCTCCACTCAAGCAATCCATCAAGTCATCCATACGAGGTAATGGAAACCTATACTTAATGGTTATCTTGTTTATAGCCCTTGATTCAGTGCACATATTCCATTTACCATCTTTCTTAGGTACCAGCACTATAGGTACAACACATAGACTGAAGCTTTTCCTAATCAGTTGCTTATCCAACAACTCTTGCACTTGTCTATTTACCTCTTCATTTTCCATAGGTTTCATCCTATATGGTGCCTTGTTTGACAAGCTTGCTCCCAGTATCAAATCCATGCAGTGACTTATGCTTCTAGTTGGAGCTAATCCATTAGCTAATTCCTTCATTAGTATGTTATCGAATTCACTCAGAATTTCTTGGACCTCTGTGGGAACTTATGCCCTTTTCTTAGCTGTCATACATTCTACAATTTGAGGTAGGAAGGCATAACATAGCTTCTCATTTCTGATTTCCCTTAGGAACTATTTTCCACTTACTGGACAATCCCTATTGCTTTTCTCAACATCTTAATCCTTATCCTTCAAAGGGTTCAACACATACTCAACCCCATCCTTCTTGATTTTAATGCAATTACTTTTGCCATCATGAATGGCTTGTCTGTCATATTGCCAAGGTCTGCCCAACAGAAGATGGCATGCATCCATTGGCATAACATCACACATTATCTCATCTTTGTAGTTTCCACTATGAAATTTGACAAGGCATTGTTCACTTACCAATAACTGATGTCCCTTTTGTAGCCAAGAGACCTTGTAAGGAGTGGGGTGTTTCAACCATTTTAGATTTAACTTCTCCATGATTTCTTCTGACACTAAATTGTCAGTACTGCCGCTATCCACAATGACCTTGCAACATTTCCCTCAAGTCTTACATCTAGTTCTAAATAGACTTCTTCGTTGTTCTGGTTCCTCTCATACCTTCTCAGGCATTAGAAGAACATTCCTCATCATCAAGGTTTCTCCATCCTCGACATCTTCTCCAATCTTCGGTGAGGCTGCACTGGCCACACTCTCCTCCTCAGTGTGTACTATTTGGACTCTAGTCTCTTTTCCCTTGCCACTGCTCTATTGTACTTGATGAAATTCAAATGCCCTATGTCCAACCTGTCCACACTAGAAACATGTTCCACTGAACCCTCTTCCTCTTCCAAAATTTTCTCTACCTAAGGATAATCACCCATTCCTCTACCTCCTTGGGTACTGGTATGAGAAGAACTTGTTTCTCCTTGCTTATCCTGAGATCCACATCCAGGATTTGACTGCCCTCTTCCTTTGGAGCATTTACCTCTTCCCCTAGAGCTATTTTGCCTTCTAGAGATCTTTTCTTCTACCTTCAATGTAAATTGATAGGCCTCCTCTATGCTGGTAATTCTAACCATGCTATTTTCATCTTGGATTGAATAATACAACCCATTTACATACCTAGAGATCTTCTCAGCATCATCTTCAATGTTACCAACCCTAATGTTCAGTCTATAAAATTCTTTAGTATAGTCCTGCACACTTTTCTCCCTTTGCTTGAGGTTCTGTAACATCTTGAACATTGTGATCTGATGATCGACAGGCATAAATTTTGCCTTCAACTTGGTTAACATCCTCTCCCAGGTCTTGATCTTTTCCTTTCTTTTTCTTTGTCTCTCAACTTGCACATGATCCTGTTGGTGTTTTTCCCAGACTGGATGCTTGTTCCCAGTTATCCCTACAAAGTAGCCATCATTGATCAACAGGATTCTCGAGCCAGGGGCCAACAGTACAGAAGATAGACTCTATAAATATCTCCTCTTCTTCTTTAGGCTCTGCAGAACCAAGGGGGGTATTCCCTATTCAACATCTATGAAATGTACCTACAAGTTAGTTGGGATGTTGACACAAAGTAGCTAAATCCTCTCTTATGCAGACCAAAAATGCGAGATAAGTGCAAAGGGGCTAGCTTTGGGCCTATGTTTAGTTGTGAGATAGAGGATTTCAGTCCTAAACTACTCCTAATGTCCTAAAAGGTTTGTATTTAAAGCTTGAGTTTGATTTTATGTCTGGATGCAAAACTGAGACTTTGGGTTGTAACCTAAATACAAGACTAGATTGGTGCCTATCCAGGGCTCGGAGTCAATAGACATATATATGTGAATGTTTATCACAGACCTAAAACAACAATCAGATTTCAAGGGGATTATGTAATGTCTGCCTTACAGACAACACCAAAGATAAAGTATTTAGTTATTTTTGCTTACAAACATCCTTACTGCAATGTATTCTTCTCAATACTTAACCCAAAACATTTAATCTACTCCTTGAGAAGAAGTAAAAAGACTAAGCATTCAACATAGGAAACCCATATCCTAGAATCTCTCACACCCCTTAGCTGTTTAGATTCAGAAGAAGAACACATTCAATTCGGAGACAAATAACGAAATACATGCTATAAAGCATTACTCATTTAAATCAACATGAAACTGATGAATTCTGTATATAAGACATTCAACATACAACTCATAAACTCACAAAATACCCAGAATAGAGCCACCAATGTGATTGTGTCTGATTACAGCACCAAAAATTTGTCTAGTTTCCAACAACCATGAATGACACAGATTGCCACTCTTATAGCCAAACTGTACATCCAGCAAATTAATTACATGACAAGTCAAAATTCTAGCCTAGATATACCGCATCAGAAATGGCGTCCAAAATATTGAAGGCAGTTGAGGAAAATAGAGAAGGCAGGTGGGCTCGGGATCAAAGCCACCGCTCCAAGATTTACATTGAATCAGGTAGTTGGGGCATTAACTCCATAGACCACGTCCATGCAAAACTACCATCAATGCTTTAGCTACCTGCATCCCTCAGAAGTGCAGCAACAGATGCATCATAAGTTTTCCCTGCCTAAACGCGGCCACAGATACACAAAAACTACCACTGCTATGAACTTTGAAACCAACCATCGATCCTGACTCCATCGCTGAGATTAACAGCTCCAAAACATTCTGAAAAGTCACCAGCCAATGACATCATGCCATGTAGGCACCTTTCCCCTCCTATCATTGACTCTTCCCATTCTCATTTTGCCTTTTTCGCCCTTGCATATGCATAAGCAAATGCATATACAACTGATCAACATACAAGGCAGATCCCAAACTGTTATAGAGCATATTGCAATTTTAAATTGGGTCCGGGCCTTGCATGTGATGCTTACATATCTTGATGTATATGTGCACATACATACAACTTATACATACAAGGCACAGATTGCAAAAATTATGAATTGGACTGAAAGAACCCTTTGAAATCTAGCTTGTATCTTTTTCATTGCACATCAGCTTGTATATCGGCATATACAAGTGCTTTATACAACCCATGGACTTCAAATTTCATTCACTGCATTTGACTCTTCCTTCGCGTCTAGGCTATATGTCATTTCTTTGTATATTTGTTTGCACATTCAATTGTATATTTGGAATATACAATCCCAAACATACAAAGGTGGATCCCAAAATATTTCAAAATGCTATTAATTCCTTTGGTCACGTCCACCTTGTATATCTCGCTTGTATGCCGAATATACAAACTCATTTGTATATACCTGCGAGCCCCACCAATTGTATCTTTGCTACTTTGTATGTTACTGAATATACAAGGCCCTTTGTATGTAGCCAATATACAAACCAGGAATATTCCTGGGATCTGCAATAGATTTCCACCTTGTATATGCAACCTGATATGCATTAAAAAATGCATATAACTCAACTTTTTACCATTTTTCAAAAGCTGACCGAGATTTCACAAGCCCGCCAACATACATGACCACTTGCACATACAAAAACCTAGCATTTTGCTCATGTGTGATGGGAAAAAGCGGTAAAACATTGTATGGTGGCCGGTCAACCTATGAACACTAAAGCATGAGGATGAAACTAATTAACCAAGAACCCACCACAGAAGGTCACCATCCGAATAGAAAAAACAATGCAAAGCCCTATGACTCAGAAGTTTCAGGGTTTGAATGAGAAAACCTACAAACATTCAAGCTTAAAACCCTAGACATAAATGGGTACCAACACAGGCTCCAATTGGGGACGTGCAGGCGCAAGACTGTAGCAAGGACCAGACTACTCCGGGGCAGACCAAAAAACACAAAACTCAAAATGCAACCGACTATACAAGGCATGTACAAAACATTTACATCTAATTTACAATGTGCATAGAAGACATTCATCTATGAGAAATAAGCTTTAAGGAATTTACCGTGCATAGGCAATTCCAGTAGTTCACCATTGAGGGCCTGGAGGAACTAGGAATCATCTTCATGGATGTTACCAATTTGATATGGGCCAATCCACAGGGGCTCAAATTTACCATGCTTTCCCTTATCCTGGCTTCTTGCATTCCATACAAGGACCATATCACGTATCTAAAACTTTCTTTCTGTAGCCCTTTTATCAAACAGATATTTCACTTTTTGTTGTTTCTTGATGTTTGTTTTCTACACCTCCCATCTGATTTCATCTAATGCAACCAACTAATTTATTCTTTCAGACATTGAGTCCCCAATCTCCTCATCGTTGCCTTGGATGAACCTATAAACTGGCAAGAGGTTGTTGTTGGTCATGATGTTAGTCATAAACAAACATAGAATAAAAGTTACACAACAACCTTTACTCATCTTGAAAGATACGATGAATTCAGAGAATTCATGATCCCAAGTCTCCGGTGATTAGGTCTTAATCTACTGACGTTACTCAGTGGTTGATGTGTGTTGCTGTTTTCCATTCAGGGGCCTTACGTATTTCTGCAAAGTTCATCATTATTCCTCCAAATATCCTGCTCTGTATGTCTGCTCTGCATAAATCTCCAATAATTCTACCTCTGCACTGTGAATTTAGTCAAATAATGTGCCTACAGGCTGATATTTGCATGATTTCTACCACTATTTATGATTCTTTGCATGATATTTTCAATACTACATGCATTTAACTCAAATATGCTAATGATTTTCAGTTACCTACGGGATTTCAGCATATTTCTCTATTTCTGCTTATTATTTATCATGACTTGCAGTTATGGTGATGAATTTATGAAATTAAAAAAAGGAAAAGGGTTAAAGAATGAGATTCCCAAAACTACTTGACTGAGATCACTGATCCACATACAAGCTCCCATACATGCAATGAAAAGAAGGAAACTAGAATCATACTTCACCAGGACATTCCACAAATCCGCATGATCCAGTGCAAATCTTCAAAGGAAAAGTTGACAACAACATGTAATGAAATGAAAGCGCTTCTAGTTGAACACAGCATTCACCAGTACATATCCAGAAATCAACATGAAGATTACGTAAAATTTACAATCAGGATGTAATCTGAAACTTCATATCCATTCAGTATGCTCAAGAACAGGTACATTTACAGTGATCTGAAGAAAGAACCTTGACATTTCAACAATTCAATCCTCATTAGTCTAGTAATCCGATCTCCTAATTGATTCTACAGTAATTGGCCTTATTGCCAGATATTCCAATATATCTTTTTTTCTCTCTCTAATGTATATCATGTATCAGGATCTGGCTCTTATATAGAACAAATGCCAGAAAACAGTTACAATGATCCAAGGATCAGGATCCTCTCATAATAATCAACGGTCCAGATGAAAAGCACATGCTTCGCCAGTTGGCAAATGTACAGCTGGCACAGAATATTCCAGCATCTTTGATTTGATTCGGTCTCTAGCTGGCAAACAACATATTTGACAATATCCTCCTCACTTCTGGTTCATGTTGCCTTCATGTGCAACTTTGTAATTATCAGCAACAGCTCTAACAGCATCATGATTTCCTGCAATAAACAGACAAACATTAAGTTCATCATCATGTGGATAAACAACAGGAATTTAAATGTTTTATTAAACAGGCCTCAAAATGTGCAGCTACAGGCAATCGGGCTCCAAATCAATGAAAATTATGCACTAAATGCCTAAACAGCGTTAAAAACACTCAGGTCAACCATCGTTGACTGGAAAATGCAATCGGGCCTTCAAATTTCCATCGCTTCATTTTCTCGCCCATTTTCTTGTATATCAGGCTCCAAATATGATCATGTATCTCAAAATATACAAGGAAATAACTACTTTTCAATTTATTTCAAATCCGGCTTTGTATATGATGCATGTATGTATCGGCGTGACTACACACGGTCGGGATGACAAATTTAAACTTGGCCGAAGGCTAAACTTATACCGACGCCAAAAATCATGATGATGTCCTTCCATCGGGAAGACATGTTCTATCGGCATGATAACTCAAGATAAGGCCGTCAGCAAGACTTAAAACTTTCGTCTGCATGATATTTTGGAAATATGATGCTCCCCCTTCTCGAATGTCCTGATGATGTCACCGTCATGTTTCGCTTCTGTATATTGGGGAAAGAATGACATCATCATCATCATCATGTCGAAGAAAAATAGGAGGATATGAAATATGATCCTGCTGCTGAGGAATGGAATATGATGGTGACATCATCATCATATTCGGGCTTCATTAAAGTGCAAAAGATGACGTCACCGTCATGTTTAGTTAAGATCAGGGGATAAATGTAATATCGGGTCACCTAAGGAAGATGATCAGGTGGTGAATGTAATATGACCCCTTTGTGGCCAAGGTAACCCTCTCGAAAGATCAGGATGATGATGATCATCAGGATATCCGGGGCTTTTGTTAAACTTAGAACATGACGTCATCGTCATATTTGCGAACCGGATCATGTTTTGGAAAATATCCTGCCGAAGGGAAATGTGATGATGATGTCCTCCTAATATTTGCTTCTTCGTTTATCAGATCGGGATGACGTCATCAGGATATTTGCATAAGGTCATATTTCTCGGCAGGAGGACATTACGAAATATCGGGTAGACAAACAAGATCATGATGATCTTGACAACATGACTGAGGAATGGAATATCACCCTCCTATAAAAGATAGGGTGATCATCATGATCATGCAAAAGGAGATCAGGAGGATATGATGACGTCATCATCATATTAGTGAATATCAGCAAATATGACCCTCCCTTGAAAGATCAGGATGATGACCCTCCGATAGGATTTTGACATGCGCATGCAAATTATGCAGATGGTGGATTTTCTAAGCAGGGTGATATTATAATATCAGCATGATATTATAATATTAGGTGATGTTATAATATCATGATGCTCGTTGTTATGAAATATCGGGTTACACTCAAAACATGATGCTCACGATGCGCACAAGGTCATTTGACGGGTAAAACACACTATCACCCAAAATTGACGTCCAGATATTGGGACTGCATGATTTTTTATCAGGTGATAGATCAAGATCATGATGATCTTGACAACATGACTGAGGATAAAAATATGATGATCCTCCTCATCGAATATCAGGTTTGACTAAAACTTTGACTGTGCATAACTTCCACATATGGATGAATTTTCAAGTGATGTAAAAGGGAAACCTGCATGGAATTTCAAGCTCTTTCTAAATATGAGGTCATAGAAACAAAATATGAACTTTGACAAACTAACCTCATGATGATGACCTACCTCGTCGAATATCATGATGATGATGCACTTGACTCATTTTTACCAAACCGCCAGAAAGCAAACAACACAAGCCAAGCCAAAAAGTTGGGTCCTTGTTTTGATAATGCAAAATGGGGCGTGTTGTGTAACCACACAACAGTTGTTCACAGGCAATTTAGCTGCTGCACCATATACTAATTCAAAAGGTGACCTTCCAATTACTCTCTTCACTGTCACCCTGTTAGCCCATAATGCCAACTTCAGCTTTGAATCCCAAGCCCTCTTGTTTTTATCTATCACCCTCTTGATGATTTTCATGAGACTTCTGTTGCTTGACTCTGCTTAAACATTTCCTTGTGGATGGTATGGTGACATATGAGACAAATCAATTCCATAAGTTTTGCAAAATCAATAAATTCACCAAACCTAAAGCACATCGCATTATCTGTGACCACTTTGGCTAGTACTCCAAATCTTATAACAATATTTTCTAGAATGAAATCCATCACCACTTTGCTTGTAGCTTTTTTAGTTGGAATGGCCTTAATCCACTTAGTGAAGTAATCAGTAGCAACCAAAATCCAACTATGTCCTCCACTTGATTTTTCTGAGATTTTCCCTATAAAATCAATTCCCCATTGCTGGAAAGGAGCTTCTACAGTTATAGTCCTAAGGGGCAATGCACCTTCATACTTTATCTTTCCTGAAAACCTTTGACAAGGGTCACATTTTCTTATCATTCTTTGTGCATCTGAGAAAAGAGTTGGCCACCAGTAGCCTGCTCTAAGAATTTTGTGGGCTGTAGTCTGGGCAGCATAGTGTCCACCACACACTCCCTTGTGCATGTCACTTAGAATATTCTTGGCCTGATTTTCATCTATACACCTAAGTAATACACCATCAAGATTTTTCTTATATAGCTCTCCTTGAACAATGATATATTTAATAGCATGTAGCTTCAAGGTCCTCTTCTGATTATCATTGAGATGGGAAGGACAGTTCAAATTCTACAAATAATGTATTATGTCCTTATACCATTCAAATTCTGACATATTTACAACTTCATTATGTACTACATTCACTTGGCATGCCTCTAGATTTGACTGTGTCATCAATCTTGCCAAACCTTGTCCTCTTTCCAATTTTGTGATCTGTATTTCAATGTTGAACTCTTGCAATTTATTTATCCATCTACATCTTCTTCGAGTTACCTCTTGCTGAGTGAAAATATCTTTAACTACTACATGGGGCACATATGCAATTATCCAAGAGCCTACCAAATATGGCCTAAATCTTTTGACTGCTCTAACCAGTGCATATGCTTGCTTCTCCATGATGTCATACTTCAACTTAGTAGCTTGCAATGACCTGCTAAAGAAAGCTATAGGTTGTTCAAAACCTTCTACATTTTTTTGGAATAAACATGCAACAAAAGTATGGAAAGAAGCAAATGAGAACAACTGAAATGGCTTAGAAAAATTAGGAGATTTCAGCACAGGAGCCATCTTTATAGCCTCTTTTATGTTCTAAAATGATTTAGTTGCTTCATCTTCCCAATTGACAGTTGCACCTTTCTTCAACATTTTAGAGATATCTTTCGTAGTCCCTGCAAAGTTAGGGACAAATCTCCTAACAAAATTAATTTTCCCAAAGAAGGACTTAACACCTTTCACTATTCTAGGGATCTAAATTTTGTCAATTGTAGCCACCCTTTTAGGATCAATCCTGACTCCATCCTTGGAAACAATGTGACCAAGCAATTTTCCTTCCACTACCCCAAAAGCACATTTCTTTGGGTTGAGTGAGATGCCATATTCCAATGCCCTAATAAAGATTTGTTCTAAGTGCATACAGTGCTGCTCCTCCTTTTCTAAATAAGCTGTCAAATCATCCTGATATACAGCTAGGATTGAATCAATTAATCCTGCAAAAGCAACATCCATAGCCCTCTGAAATGTGACACCTGCATTTGTCAGCCCAAATGGCATTCTCACATATACATAGGTTCCCCATGGAGTGGTGAAAGCAGTCTTGAATTGTTCAAATTCTTTTACTTTCACTTGATTGTACCCTGAAAATCCATCCATCATGGATAAAAGTTCACAGCCAGTCACCTTTTGCAACATGGCTTCCATGTTTGGCAATAGATAATTTTCCTTTAAAGAAGATACATTCAGATTTCTAATGTCCACACAAAGTCTTATGTCACCATTCTTCTTTCTAACTAGAACAAGGTTGGACACCCAAGTTGAGTGTCTAATAGGCATAATTATTCTAGCCTCCCTAAGCTTCATAAGCTCTTCTTGCATTTTTGGAGCTAAAGTTGGGTTGATAGGTCCTTGTTTTTGTCTAAATGGTTTAGCTCCAGGATTCAAAGGGATCTCATGCTGAAATAAATCTTCTTTATAAGCTTTTAGGTCCTCATATGACCAGGCAAAAATATGCTTATATTTTTTCAATAGTGCAATCAACATACTCTTGACATGTGGCTTGAGCTGTTTGCCAATATATACCTTTTTTGGGGGCATGAGATGTCCCCAAGTTTATCTCTTCTAAATCATTCTTGTTTGTTGGAGATGCCTTTGTAACAAATTGGTCCCTATTGTGAAATACTCTCTCTAAAGCGACCAGCCCCCTATGGATTTTATTTGTCTTGAGTTGAATTACCTCCTTCCCTAAGAGAGTTTCTTTTCCACCCACAACTTCTACAAAGTTCTGAAAATCCATTTCTTGGTTCTCATATTCATCAATGCAATGTAGAAATCTCAGTAAATCTCTATCATCATCAAACACTTGCCAACTGCATACATTATCTGGCACTGTAGGTCTAAGTTTAACCTCAACACTTGTAACATCTGACAGAGTAAGATCATCTGTCCTTATGGCTACATTAGCTAGAAAATTTTCCCTGACATTTTTTGATCTCTCTATCCAACTTATTGAAAAAGCATCAAACAATTCAATTGTATCCCAAACAACATGCTTATACTGTTTTAACCTCTTATTTTTTGATGCATACTTATCTCTGACTTGGGAAACAACTAACTCTGAATCCCCAAATACTTTGAGCATCTTGATCCCATGCTTCAAAGCAACATTCAATCCTAATAACAGAGCTTCATACTCTGCAATATTATTTGTACAAGAAAAGTTCAGCAAGAAAGAGAATTTTAGAAGCTTACTAAATGGAGATAGAAATACAATTCCAACACCAGAGCCTTCCTTTAAACAAGCTCCATCAAAATAAATTGTCCAGAGACCCTGTTGGTCAAGCTCTTGAATGCAAACATCTCTCCCTTTACCCCCCTGATCATCTGAGACAACTCTGAAATTATCACAGTCCGTATTCACAAAACATATATGCTCCTCCAACTCTTGATCCTCAACTGTGTCTAGTGACCTTTCTTCTCTGATCAGTTTGACATCCCTACCATTCATTGGGATCATGGCATATGATAGATCTAGTTGCATAGTTCCACCAATCAACGCTGCCCATCTTCTTGACAACAACATGCCATATTGTGGCTTGATATCAACAACTATTATGTTCATTTTGTAAGTTTTTTCTGGATATGCTACCAGTCTGAAGTCCACATCTTTCATAATTGTAATGATAGGTACCTCTCTAGCATCCATGGCATAGCATTTCCCACATGCCCTATCTATCTTTAACTCAGCTTGCTGCATAATGGCCAAAGGCATGATATTCGTTGATGCTCCTGAGTCAAGCATACAATTCTTAATCACTTTTCCATTTATGACAAGGGAGACATAAAATGGCTCAACCTGTGAGGGGAATTTTGTCATAGTCATCCCCAAATAAACTTCAGGGATGTCCTCCTCATCAATACACATAACTTGTTTCCTACCCTAAGTCTTAATATTTTGATTAGCTTGACAGGGTATTCCTAAAATCAGAGACAATGTTTTATTTCTGAACTCTTCAACTCTCATTAGCTCCATCAATGGAACAGAGATCTTTACCTGGGACAAGACCTGAGTTATGTCAAATGGAGCATAATTTTGTATAATAGTTGTAGCCTGATCTACAGTTTTATTTTTATCTTGGTATGATCCAGCTTTAATTTTCGTGGCTCCCTGACTGTCATCTTTGATCTGAAAATTTTTGTTTTGATCCTCAACCTGGGGAATTCTATTTTCTGACCCTTGAGAATCATGACCTGTTTTTTGCTTAAAATTTTTGTTATTATTGCTCCATTGCTTCTTTTCTGTTTCAGTCCCTTTATGACTGTGCACTGGTTGGTTCACAAAAGTATTCTCTGATTGGTGTGAGTTACTTACCTGATCCTTACCTCTTAGGTTGTAATTGCTTTTGACTTGAGCAACTGCTACAGCTGTGAAGGATCTAATCTCTTCATCAAATGGTCTCCTCAAGTCATTCAAAAAATTGTGTGAGTCCTGAGCATAAGCATAATTATCTTCATCATCTTCATCACAGGGAAACTGCTGGCAAACCTAAATCTCATTATTTGTGCTTGCATCAACATCATGAGAAGGATACTCCCTGTTTGTAGACAACATATTGACATTGTCATCTTCCATGCAATGTGGCTCATTGCACTCATCACAGGCCACGACATTGTTATATAGAGACTGTGCAATCATAGATTGTGACTGTGAGTGAGGCATCTGATAGATTATGCACCATGGGGTGTCATCAACAATATTAACAGCCTTCTTCAAAGGATCAGGTGTTTCTCTGACATTTTGAGTCCTTTAACTTGGGATACTATTTGGGAGAATGTGTTTACCATTATGCCAATTGGTATTATATGGCATATCATGTAATGATGGTCTTCTTTCTTGCCTTTGGTAAACCTGCCTATCAGGACCTATCCCCTTTTCATTTTTAGCCATTCTATAACTCAAGTCCTTGACAATAGTTGTCAATTTATCTAATTTATCCTCAGAAGTAGATGCATTGCCTTAAACGCTTTGAGATTTAGTATTTGGATTTTGCAAAAATTTTACACCATCTCTTCTGTTTGTCTTACCAGATGCTTTTATGTTATTTTCAATATTTGTTGCTATTTTGAAAGCATCTCTGAGGCTTTGAGGACCCTTATCTCTTAATCCATAAGTTGTTTTAGCATCAAAAGCATTTATGTATAACACTATGCACATAGGTTCATTAGGCCTCAGGTGATGTGGCAATTTGTTCAACACCTTAGTGAATCTAGCATTGAAATCAACAACCTGTTCATTTGATCCTTTGGTAATGCCAATAAATTCATTAATGAAAAAACTTGGATCCGTTTTATCACCATATTATTCTTTGAAAATTCTTCTGAAGTCATCGCATGATGAAATACTTCTGTCAGGCAAGCCTTTGTACCATTCTCTAGCTTCATCAACTAAGGATTGTATAAATAATTTCATAAAAACATCCTCATGCTCAACCTCAAAGTTGTCCATGATATTCTGAAAAGATTTTAAGATTTTAAGTGGTCTTCTCTTGACACAGTACTATTTCCTGAAAACTTTGGCACTTGCGGCCTCACATGTTTATCAATAGGCTTTGGGTAACCAGGAATGCCATCAAAAACTAGTTGTCTGAATCTGTCCAGCTGCATAGGCTGTCTACCAGGCTGAATAACATTGGCATTTCTATTTGCATTCTGATTTCTTACATTATTTAATGCTACTCTAGCGTTGTTTGCATTCTGTCTTTGATCATTCTGCTAATGATGGGCTTCATCTCTATGTTGGTTTCTCAGCACATTTATATTCTCAAGGGTGGGAACTGAATCATTCTAAGTAGTTCTCAGAGCCTACACTTTATGTCTCATGTCATCTCTAATTTTTACTGCTTGCAAATATTCTAATTCTGCTCTCAGACTCTTGATTTCTTCAGCTAATTCCTCCTCTCTAGGCATATAAGAGGATGGTTTCATTATATTCTGTTCATCATTATCATCCCTTGGGGATTCAACTTCTTCCAATCTATTAGGGGAATCAAGGAAAGGGCATTCTTTAAACACCTCTGACCTCATTCTCAATCCACTACTCTGTTGTCTTTCATATACGTTCTGGATTTCAGCCTCAGTGTTTGAGAAATAAGGTATTGTCCACTCTGAAGATCCTGGATTGTCCTAAATATTATCATTACTTCTGGGAGAACCCTCTTGACTGGCTTGAACAATCCTTTTTTTCCTATACATATTTCTTTTGGGTAATTCTTCAGACAGAGAATTACGCAGGGATCTTCTCCCTAGCATACAATTTTTTCTTTACCAGTTGGGAGATTTGTTCAGAGTCGCCACCTATAACTAGGAATTATTTTCTTTTTTAAATTAGGGTCCTTTCACAAAGTAGATCCCCAGTAGAGTCACCAAATATGTTGGTGTTTTTCCTAGACTAGATGCTTGTTCCTAGTTATCCCTACAAAGTAGCCATCATTGATCAACAGGATTCCCGGGCCAGGGGCCAACAGTACAGGAGATAGACTCTATAAATATCTCCTCTTCTTCTTTAGGCTCTACAGAACCAAGGGGGGTATTCCCTATTCAACATCTATGAAATACACCTACAAGTTAGCTGGGATGTTGACACAAAGTAGATAAATCCTCTCTTATGTAGACCAAAACTGCGAGATACATGCAAAGGGGCTAGCTTTGGGCCTATGTTCAGTTGTGAGACAAAGGATTTTGGTCCTAAACTACTCCTAATGTCCTAAAAGATTTGTATTTAAAGCTTGAGTTTGATTTTATGTCTGGATGCAAAACTGAGACTTTGGGTTGCAACCTAAATACAAGACCAGATTGGTGCCTATCCAGGGCTCGGAGTTAATAGACATATATATGTGAATGTTTATCACAGACCTAAAACAACAATCAGATTTCAAGGGGATTATGTAATGTCTGCCTTATAGACAACACCCAAGATAAAGTATTTAGATATTTCTGATTACAAACATCCTTACTGCAATGTATTCTTCTCAATACTTAACCCAAAACATTTAATCTACTCCTTGAGCAGAAGTAAAAAGACTAAGCATTCAACATAGGAAACCCATATCCTAGAATCTCTCATGCCCCTTAGCTGTTTAGATTTAGAAGAACACATTCAATTTGGAAACAAATAACAAAATACATGCTATAAAGCATTACGCATTTAAATCAACATGAAACTGATGAATTCTGTATATAAGACATTCAACATACAACTCATAAACTCACAAAACACCCAGAATAGAGCCACCAATGAGATTGTGTCTAATTACAGCACCAAAAATTTGTCTAGTTTCCAACAACCATGAATGACACAGATTACCACTCTTATAGCCAAACTATACATCCAACAAATTAATTACACGACAAGGCAAAATTCTAGCCCAGATATACTGCGTCAGAAATGGTGCCCAAAATATTGAAGGTAGCTGAGGAAAACAGAGTAGAAGGCAGGTGGGCTCGGATCAGAGCCGCCGCTCCAAGATTTACATTGAATCGGGTAGTTGGGGCATTAACTCCATAGACCACGTCCATGCAAAACTACCATCAATGCTTCAACTACCCGCATCCCTCAGAAGCGCAGCAATAGATGCATCAGAAGTTTTTCTTGCCTAAACGCGGCCGCAGATACACAAAAACTACTGCTGCTGCAAACTTTGAAACTAGCTGTCAATCCTGACTCCATCGCTGAGATTAACAGCTCCAAAACATTGTAAAAAGTCACCAGCTAATGACATCATGCCAGGTAGGCACCTTACCCCTCCTATCGTTGACTCTTCCCATTCTCATTTTGCCTTTTTCACCCTTGCATATGCATAAGCAAATGCATATACAACTGATCAACATACAAGGCAGATCCCAAACTATTATAGAGTAGATTGGAATTTTAAATTGGGTTCGGGCCTTGCATGTGATCCTTGCATATCTTGATGTATATGTGCACATACATATAACTTATACATACAAGGCACGGATTGCAAAAATTATGAATTGGACTGAAAGAACCCTTTGAAATCTGACTTGTATCTTTTTCATTGCACATCAGCTTGTATATCGGCATATACAAGCACTTTATACAACCCGTGGACTTCAAATTTCATTCACTGCATTTGACTCTTCCTTTGTGTCTGGGCTGTATGTCATTTCTTTGTATATTTGTTTGCACATTCGATTGTATATTTGGAATATACAATCCCAAACATACAAAGGCGGATCCCAAAATATTTCAAAATGCTATTAATTCCTTTGGTCACGTCCACCTTATATATCCTGCTTGTATGCTGAATATACAAACTTGTTTGTATATACCTGTGGGCCCCACCAATTGTATCTTTGCTACTTTGTATGTTACCGAATATACAAGGCCCTTTATATGTAGCCAATATACAAACTGAGAATATTCCTAGGATTTGCGATAGATTCCCACCTTGTATATGCAACCCGATATGCATTAAAAAATACATATAACTCAACTTTTTATCATTTTTCAAAAGCCGACTGAGATTTCACAAGCCTGCCAACATACATGACCACTTGCACATACAAAAACCTAGCATTTTGCTCATGTGTGATGGGAAAAAGCAGTAAAACATTGTATGGTGGCCGGTTAACCTATGAACACTAAAGCATGAGGATGGAACTAATTAAACCAAGAACCCACCACAGAAGTTCACCATCCGAATAGAAAAAACAATGCAAAGCCCCATGACTCAGAAGTTTCAGGGTCTGAATGAGAAAACCTGCAAACATTCAATCTTAAAACCCTAGACATAAATGGGTACCAACAGATCCCACCACAGAGATGCATGTCCTTTCAACTTTGAAGCTGCAAGTTTTACCCTCTTAGGGTCTTCAATAGATTCCAACTCAAAAAATGTTTCCATCTCTAAAATCTAGTCTATCAACTCATCTTGTTTTAGACTACCATTATAACTAGGTAACTCAACACGGGGTTACTAGTAATCTTTGTCATTGCATTTAGAAACCTCCTCTCATATCCATCTTCTCCTTCTTCTGCTTCTTCTTCACTGACCTCTTCCTCCTCATTATCTCTCACATCTTCTATAGGTACTCCCCTGCATTGTGTTATGTCCATTGCATCCAGCCTAGCTGTGATACCTCTCAACATCTCTATCAAT
Organism: Cunninghamia lanceolata; assembly: GCA_027924645.1. Classification (NCBI taxonomy): domain Eukaryota; kingdom Viridiplantae; phylum Streptophyta; class Pinopsida; order Cupressales; family Cupressaceae; genus Cunninghamia; species Cunninghamia lanceolata. The sequence goes on along the minus strand of BSBN01000481.1, from coordinate 482,242 downwards.
GCTGTATCTCCGCCCCTTGGAGGTGGTCCTCTCCTTCCTCTTACTCGATGTGCCATGACTTCAGATCCTCTACAGTTGTGGATTTCTTCTTTACTTAGCCTACAACAATCTCCTTAGGATCCCTTATGCAGTAATCCCACTGCCTCAAGAAATGCAAAACCTTGCTCTAGTACCACTTAATGTAGCTCAAGATCTAGGGGCTTTATCAAGCTACCAGATCAAGCAGCGAGAATGATTAACACCAGACAACAAAACCAATGATTCTTTATTAATATGCAAGAGAAAGATTACAATAGGAGTACAATTGGCATTATACATGCATTGGCTTCAACCTTACAACACTTCAAGATGCAGACCAAATAGAACTTGCAATCTGGAGAAATTTTCTGGAAGCTCCAAAACGTACTACCAAATGTTGACCAAGGAGAATCTTAGAGAAATCTACCTTCAAAGTACGAATCCCATGTATTTATAGACTCCTAAGGTAGCCACTGACCATATTACATGCTCATGACATGTGTCAAATCCTCATTCACCCTTGGAATGGTCGTACAGGCTATTAAAATTGAATTTGTCACCTTTGTGTAGTTTGCGGGGAAATCAAGTGTCACTAGACATTGAGTAGCAAGCTTTTGGGTCGTGATAGGATAAAGCGGGGTTTTCGACCACAACTAGATTTGTGCAAATTTTGGTGTTCATGGGATATGTCGGGTGAGGTTAGTTATTAGTGCCAAACTCCGGAAGAGAACATTTTGAGCGCAAGGCACTTTTAATACTGTAGGCAGGGATTTTGCTTCACACTGGATAGTGGGGTTTTTTTTAGGCACCGGATATGTTTGGTAGGGGATGATTTTTGCACAAGTCCTATCAATCCTAATTTTAGTGCAAAGTCTTAATGAATACTTTGGTGGAGCTTTTTCCTTAAATTGGATCGACGGGGATTTTTGGTGTTGTAAGATAAATGCAATGGGCAATCTTTTTAGCACAGATCTAGTTAGGTATCTTTTTAGCATTAGACTCTTAATGAACAGTTCAACCTTCACCGGTGGGGAATTTGATGATCACATGATCTGCAGGCTTTTTGAACAGTATTAGATATATCTGGTCAGACCAAAATTTAGTGCAAATCCAGTAGGGAGCGAAATCTCCACAAGCAGGGAAAATGGTCTTGACAGGATATCCAGTGACCGTCAAAAGTTCCGCTTGGCCATAACTTCACCAATTTTGATCGGATCTTCACAAAATTTGAGATGCAAATACCCATTTGGGCCTTCTTCAAGATTAGGTCATCACTTGGCCAAAATCTTCAGGAAATTATCTAGAATTTGGTCAATAAACTCATGTAGCAACTCCCACAGTAAAACAAACAACAAGAAAGTAAAACAAATCTTTTTGGTTGATGAGGATTGCACGTGAATCCAGATTCTCCTGCATCACATGCCTAGGTTTATGGATAGTTATTTTTCTACTAATTTTGGATGATTATGAGGATATCAATGCACGGTCACCTATATTGTATGGTGCTCCTTAGGATTACAAGGTAAGAGATGACAATGATTAAAAGGACTGATTACATACAGATTAGAATTGTCGAGCACCTTAAATGGACTATCAACAAAACTAGGACTATCATGACAATCAATAGGAACATCAAACCCTATAAAGATAATTTCATATCTTGTCAAGGTGTAAAGGAGAGGTTTTCTAGGAATCATAAATGTATATGACAATCATTGTAACCTTAGGAATATCACATGACATTGTTCGAATAGTAGTCCAAAATAAGAATGATCAAAACCTAGGACTTTCATAAGTAAGTTGGTGCATTACAAGGGCAATCACAAGATCATTGAAGGATAAATGGTGAGATAGGTTATTAAAGAAGAATATAATGATGAGAAGATGAGAAGGAAGAAGATCTAATGAATATCTAAGGAAGAAGTTCTCATGACAACAAATAAAATGTTTTTATCAAGCAAATGTGTTTATTAAAAATAGATCTACTCTAAAAGCAACTCTTGAGGATACAAATTGGTTATGTCATGTGGTTAGTATGGTCAATTGACCTTGAAGGACTTGACCTTGTTAGATATACTAAGATTTGTGGATTTCTCAAGATCTTGTTGAAGAGTTTGATCATAAATTAATAAGATAGTGATAGAATCTTATGTGGTAACCATACAATGCAAGACGCTTGGTGAAGAACTCACTATTGTATCATGAGCTAAGTGAGTTTCTAGAGCATGTATGGTAGTACAAGGGAACATGTGGTAGTGTTGGAGTGCATGTAGTGACAATTGAGAACATTTCTATGTTCTAGAGAATGTTTTGAGGTATCACAAGTGATAAAAAGCAATTGAGAGTCTGTCTTTGTTATTGCAAGCCATAGTTTGATTTTGGTTGCAGTTTAGGAAGACATACATACACGATTCATGTGTTTTGGTCAACAACTTTTGACTAAGTATGAAGACAAGTATGACAAACAAGCTAAGTATCCACTATACCCTTGTAAGCATTGAAAGTGTTGAATTATGACAATCAATCAATACAAATCAGTCAATTGGCAGTAAAGAAGACACTAAGTATGATGGCACACCTAGTCCCAATAATGAGCATGAGTTGAATGGCCAAGATGATGATAGTGACAACTCATTACTATATGAGAACCAAATATATATATCATATTTGCAACATCAATAGCACTATATTTTAAATGTTAATACAATTGGTTACATTAGAGAGAATGATGATAATACTTTGTTATAGGGAGGTATCGATGACATAGTTCAAATTCAATATACAAAAAATTCTATTAGTGATTCAAGATATAACAAAATCATATATATATATATATATATATCATATTTTAATGATTCTAATTCTATTAGTACACATAATGATGACTTTTTAACTTAGTTCCACATTTAGTGATTGTGAGTGTTCTAAAGAACATAAAGTGAATTAAATTGGACATAAAGAACATACCTTAGAATTCTATATTCGAGTTGACCAATCATCCAAAATTTGGCTTCAAAACCCTCAAATTGTTCTTTTTCACAAGTTTTATTATGAATTCTATATAACTCTAGAATAGGATTAATGAAATTTATGGAAAAAATAAACATATATCATCAAATTCAATCTATATCAATGGTAATTAGCTTTGAAACAATATGAAACATGAAACTTTCAGTTTAAATAATCAAATTTTGTCCAAAAACATGCAAAATTAGTTCTTCTACATTAAAAAAAAGGGTGGTAAATTGATAAAAAATGATTCTTAATATGCCAAACAACATGAAAGAGTATTTTCTTGTCTGATAGCATGCATGAAAAGTAGGGAATAACAGACATGTGGGGTCTGAATCATGGATCCCACATGGTTTTTTCCCCTTTTTTTTGCTTCCCATAATGACAGCGCGTTTTGGGAAGCATGAAAACATTAAGCTTTCATGCATTCAAACAAGTAAATTTAGTGTTTTCTCTCTATGTATAAGTATATATTTATAAGTATATATCTATAAGTATATATCTATAAGACATATATCTATGCAAACCTTTATGTATAAGTATATATCTATCTCTCTATCTCCCTCTCTCTCTCTAAACCCCTAAACCCTAAATAATGCCCTTGAACCTTTATCTCCCTATCTCTCCCTCTCTAAACTCCTAACCGCTAAACCCTAAAATTGATCAACCCTAAACCCCTATCTCCTTGTCTCTATCATCCCTCCACTTCTCAATCTCTTTGTCTATGTCTATGGCCATGTCCCTCACCCTCTATCTCCCTATCTCTCCCCTTGATCTCCTCTATATCTCCCTATCGGTCCTCTCTCTCTAAGACCTAACCTAAACCTCTAAACCTTAACCCTAACCCCTAAACCATAAACCCTAAACCCTAAATAATGCCCCTAAACCCTAACCCCTAACCCCTAAACCCCTAAACCATAAACCCTGGAAGCAACCCTAATCCTCTATCTCCCTATCTCTCCCAATCTCTATTAGTCCCCTCACTCTATCTCTCTCTAAACCCTAAACCCTAACCCCTAAACCTAAACTTGAGCAACCCTAAACCCCTAACCCCTAACCCCTAAACCCTAAACTTGAGCAACCCTAAACCTCTAAACCCTAAATAATTCCCCTAAACCCTAAACCCTAAACCCTAAACCTTAAACTTGAGCAACCCTAAACTCAAGCAACCAGGATAAACCCCTAAACCATAAATAATTCCCCTTTAACCTTAACCCCTAAAACCTAAACTTGAGCAATCCTGAACTCATAAACCCTAAATAATGTCCCTAAAGGTCTGAGAAACCTTTAATTCATAAACCCTAAATAATACCCCTAAACTTGATTAACCCTAAACCTCTCTCTCTCTCTCACACCCTAAACCCCTAAATGCTAAATAATGCCCCTAAATCCTAACCCCTAAACCATAAATGATAAACTTGAGTAACCCTAAACCACTAAACCCTAAATAATTCCCCTAAACCCTAAACTCATAAACCTAACCAACCCTCTCTCTCTCTCACCCTATTTCTCCCCTCCATCTCCATCCTCTCTCCCTCTCCCTCCCTCTCACTCTCCCTTATTAACAAAGAACATGGAAACAAGAAAACTAGGACATGCAAAGAGGGATGAGGATATAAATTGGGATGATGAAATGGAAAGAAGATAATTTATGAAATTTCATTGGATGGGAAGAATTATGAGGAGAGGTAGAGAGGGGAGGTAAGTAGAGAGTGAGAGAAAGAGGGTAGGAGGTAGAGATGAGAGGGAAGTAGAGAGTGAGAGAGGATAGGAGGTAGACAGGGGAAGGAAGAAGAGAGTGAGAGAGAGGGTAGGAGGTACAGGGGGGAGGAAAGTAGAGAGTGAGAAAGGGTATGAGGTAGAGAGTGGGAGAGAGGGTAGGAGGTAGAGAGGGGAGGGAAGAAGAGAGTGAGAGAGAGAGTAGGAGGTAGAGAGTGGAGGGAAGTAGAGAGTGAGAGAGAGTAGGAGGTAGAGAGGGGAGGGAAGTAGAGAGTGAGAGAGAGTGTAGGAGGTAGAGGGGAGGGAAGAAGAGAGTGAGAGAGAAGGTAGGAAGTAGAGAGGTAAGGGATGAAGAGAGTGAGAGAGAGGGTAGGAGGTAGAGAGGGGAGGGAATAAGAGAGTGAGAGAGAGGATAGGAGGTAGAGAGGGGAGGGAAGTAGAGAGTGAGAGAGGATAGGAGGTAGAGAGGGGAGAGAAGTAGAGAGTGAGAGAGAGGGTAGGAGGTAGAGAGAGGAGGGAAGCAGAGAGTGAGAGAAAAGGTATGAGGTAGAGACGAAAGGGAAGTAGAGAATCAGAGAGAGGGTAGGAGGTAGAGAGGGGAGGGAAGAAGAGAGTGAGAGAGAGGGTAGGAGGTAGAGAGGTGAGGGAAGTAGAGAGTGAGAGAGAGGGTAGGAAGTAAAGAGTGGAGGGAAGAAGAGAGTGAGAGAGAGGGTAGGAGGTAGAGATGGGAGGGAAGTAGAGAGTGTGAGAGAGGGTAGGAGGTAGAGAGGGGAGGGAAGAAGATAGTAAGATAGAGGATAGGAGGTAGAGAGGGGAGGGAAGTAGAGAGTGAGAGAGGGTAGGAGGTAGAGAGGGGAGGGAAGTAAAGAGTGAGAGAGGGTAGGAGGTAGAGAGGGGGGAAGAAGAGAGTGAGAGAGAAGGTAGGGGGTAGAGGGGAGAGGGAAGCAGAGACTCAGAAAGAGGGTAAGAGGTAGAGATGGGAGGGAAGTAGAGAGTGAGAGAGAGGGTAGGAGGTAGAGAGGGGAGGGAAGAAGAGAGTGAGAGAGAAGGTAGGAGGTAGAGAGGTGAGGGAAGCAAAGATTCAGAGAGAGGGTAGGAGGTAGAGAGGGGAGGGAAGTAGAGAGTGAGAGATGGCAGGAGGTAGAGAGGGGAGGGAAGTAGAGAGTGAGAGAGGGTAGGATGTAGAGAGGGGAGGGAAGTAGAGAGTGAGAGAGAGAGAGGAGGGAAGTAGAGGTGAGAAAGAGAGAGGAGGGGAGGGAGAGAGGAAAGAAAGGAGTCATTTATCTTAGCATAACATGAGCACGTTATAATATGCTCAAGCATTATGTGAATGTACATAATGCGAGCACGTTATAATGTGCTCGCATTATGCTTAGGCTTGGTAATTACCAATCCTAAGGCTTGGATTTTCCTTGGGCTTCCAACCCAAAGGCTTGGACTATGTTTAAGTCATCCAAGGTCGTGATTTTCCAATTTCTAACAAAATTTAGATGATCTAGAGCGTTCTCCCCATCAAGATTACACTTTTTTCAATGAAAAGTTCAAAAAAATACCACCATAATCTTAAGCTCTCTATTAGATATCTAACCATATAATTTTTTCACATTTTTAGTACATTAAGGGTTTCATCTTTAATTTCTTTTGTTAGTGTATCCATTTTTTGTCAAAAACTAGTGTCTAGTAATTTTTATTTATTTTTTAAATGTTCATTGAAATTTCAAATAAGTTACATTTTTAGAAACTAGACTCCATTCTACAAGTATTAAAAAAAATGATTTTCAATTAGTTTTCAAAAATTTTAGGGGGGAGCACGCTCAATTTTCTATTTGTCAGGATGTGTCCACTTCGAAAATTACTAAAAGATCAATTATTCATGAAAAAATTATCAAAAAAATCAAGGATAAACTACATGGTGTTAGCTAATTTCTCACTAAAGTGATTTTTGAAATACTAAAAAAAGTTAACATTTTAGGGGGAGCACACTAGATGCTATGTTATGTTTTTTTGAGAAAAAAGGACCAATTTGTGTGCTCCCCCTTTTTTGACCCCTTAATCTCAACCATTTTTCAAAACAATTAGTAGTTTAGAAACTAGATTTGGAGCACTACAACATTTGTTTTTGTTGTATCTTCAAATTTTGAGTGTAACTATCTTCAATTTCTCATCTAACATCAATGTTTCGTAATTTCAGAAAAAAAAAAAAGTGGCATTTTAAGACCCCCTTTTGGTCCCTCATCTTTGTGCACTTACCATAGGACCTATTATTTCTACTCCTGTTATATTCTTCCTAGTCACCTTTCCCCACAAAGTCCTTGTGAAATCCTTTTATTAAGTTTTGCAGAGTCCCGTCATGCTTTTACATATTGCAGAGTCAGGTGCTACATCTAGATTTAAGTCATGTTTTCACAAGATCTACTTACTTGTTCCTTTCCTAAAAAAGTGTAATTTTCATAGGATGTTTTGAATATTGTAGACTTTCATTTACCTCTATCAAGTCCTTGTATCCCCACAAAATTTTCAAAATTTATTCTTGCGAGAGAAAGTGACTTTGAGATTGTGTCACTGTCTACCTACCTCCCTAGTATACATTAATGATGATCAAATTGAGATTTGTGAGGATTTTAAATGTGATTTCTATGTCCACTTTGATACTTCATGATTGAATTATCAATCCCTCTTTGTATTCTGCCATCAACAATCAAAATGACCTCCTTGGTGATTTAGAGCTCAAACTCATCGACCTTTGCCATATAACACTAGTAGCACATAATATGATCTTGCATGCCAAAAACAAATTTCAATAGGTTTTGGATTCATAGAAGATTGTTTTTGAGTTGACATGAAGGCTTTGATATTTAATTAGGTTTAAATCAATATTTTAATTCTTTTCTTTGTTGTAATCATGAAACTAATTGAAATGTGGGGCTTAAAAGAAGGAAATATGAGCATGGATTGTTGATGAACACTCATACATTCCTTCATTTCAAATTTCAACTACTGGGTTTCAAATTAGGGAAAAATAAACCATGTTTTAACATTTAAAGCTTGGTTTAATCACACTATTAATGACCCCATGATTATGGAATCACACATTATACCTACTCAAAATCGATACCCTAGCTTTGAAAGGTGCACATAGAATTTAACCTAGGTTAACTGTAAAGTCTTAAAACTCCAAATTGCAAATAAGAAGGTTATCACTAAACTCTAGCACAATAGTGATTAATTGAGACTTGGAAATTGTGGAGATTTCTGGGAGGTATGGAAGTTTTAAAATAGTTGAGTTCCAACATCATTAAGGTTAACATCTTCATGCAATGATTTTAAATGTGGAAATTCAATTTTGAGTAAGAAAGTAGGTTCTAAATCCTCATTTCCTATAATGAGCCAATCCCCCACAAAACATGTAGTAAAATCAATGAGCTCAAACCTTGCAAAATTTTCATTTGGAAGTGGAATTTATCCCATCCCCTAGTTTTGATCCACAAATATCAATACTATCTGAGTTCCCACAAAAGATGCACTAAACAATTTTTGCAAGGATCTTTTATAGGAAGGGAAAAATAGTACCTAGACACTCATGTATGGGACCACCTTTACTTCTTGCATTCAGTTCTTCCCCAAAGTCTCACATGATGTTTTGTGGAGTGTTGATGAGGGATGGAATATTTGAAATAGAGGCCTTACATCTAGTCTAGTTCTATTCTCTTGTAGAGATTTTATAATCCTAAAACAATGATTAACTTGTGGACTTTTAATTGACAACTAGATTTAGCAAATAACACTTTATGTCTTGAATACACCTATACTCCCACATTTCAAGTAGATCTTTGAAAATTTAAAATTCAATCTAGCAATGTGTTTTTTAGAAAAGGTGCAAAGTACCTATACAATTTAAATTAAATTCCAAAACAAATAGTACAAGAAGGCGACACAATGGGTAGAGAATCACAATAACCACCAATGAAAGAAGGTGAATGGCAAGGAGAAATAAAGAAAAGACTATAGAATTGGGATGATATGCCAAAAGTACCACAAGAGAAGGTACACCCAAAGTGGCTAATAGCAAGAATCCACACACACTTTTAATGCTAAAACATTAGCATGCCTTCCCAAAACCATCAGCCAATGAAAATAGTGAGAAAATCCAGGAAGATCCGCAGATCTACCCATTAGGGTCAGAAAAAGATGAGATATAATCACCTAAGTGACCATCCAAAAAAAGGCATATGTTGAAGTCATAAATGCAAAATTTAAAATATCTCCACTGTCGAACCCACAAACAACCACAACTAGCACCACCAATCCACCACACAGCCCCCTACGACCCTAGGACCACTTCCATAGATGCAACCACCTCCAAAACCACCACCAAGGATGACATCACCTATGTAGCCACCACCCGTATCCTTGCCATAGCACCTCTCATCCACCACCAAGGCCACCTCCCACTCTGCAACCAACAAACTTGAATAGAGCACCACCAACCCAACCACTAATTCGAGAGTCACTTATAGGACAAAACATCCACCCTGCCACCATTATTAAAACCTAGACTTCTAACAAAACACCAACTAACAACAATGCTAGAGACATAATCTATTTCACCACAAGCATTATGGTCTCTATTACTAGCAGCAAGACAAGCACCACAACTTCAAGCACCCCTCGACCTTGGACCACCACCCTATCCATCCACGCCTTTGAAATCCAATATCCTAATCCATCCCATCAACTGGCATTACTACCAAAACATCTCCCTTTCCACCTTCAACAAAAACACCATCTACACCTCTAATAGAACAACCACCACACAATGGTCTTCCAATGATCCTCCTAGCTCAATAATACTAGAGAGCACCCATCTTTGGGACACCAACCCACCTTACAAGGTTCCTTTTAGAAAAATAAGCAATGCAAAATTGAAAGAATAGTGAATTAGCATTAAAAGCATTAAATAGACAACACAGATTTATGTCGAAAACCTGGTAATGTACCAAGAAAAACCACAGACAAAGATCTCTCAATTTTATTCTTAGAAGAAAATTTATAGTTACAAATTTTTTTCTCATGCCTTGGCATTCAAGCTTGACTTACTTAAATAATCATGAAAAAGCACATGCAAAAATAAATTAGTTTTAAAGAGATTTTCATGCATAAAAGCACAAGTGGAACTTCTGCATGCAATTTTTCATGGTGTACATGTGGAACATGGCCAATTTTGCTAGATTTAATTTTTTACTCCTTGTCACTGCTGGAATAAGTAAAATTGATTTCACATTTCAACAATCTCCCACTTGAAGTCAAGTTTCTTCCTTTCGAATAACTCCTCATATTGAGAGACCAATGCCACTACTTCCTATCATCAAGTGATGTACAAACTAAGAGAAGTTTTGCACCATATGAGCTCTCTCTACTAGTAGGCTTTGTCAAAATATCTGTTGGATTTATATTAGTGTGTATCTTAGCCAAAGAGACATATCCTCCTTCCACCACCTCACGTACAAAGTGATATTGTACATCAATATGTTTCATTTTGGCATGATAAGTTGAGTTTCGTGCTAAGTGTAAAGCACTCTGTCTATCACAATGCAACACCATGTTATCCTGCTTTACCTACAATTCACCCAAGAGTCTATGAAGCTAGATTGCTTCCTTGCTAGCTTGTGTCACTGCCATATATTCTGCTTTAGTAGTAGATAAAGCTACCATTGTCTACAACTTTGAAACCTAGCTAACAACACCTCTTCCTAAGGAGAAAACATAACCTATAGTAGATTTTCTCATATCTCTATCTCCACCAAAATCTGCATCTACATATCCATTAACCTAAAGAATAATCCCACTATAACAAATAGTAGCATCAGAAGTGCCCCTCAAATACCTAAGAATCTACTTCACAACTTTCCAATGATCACAACCTAGATTCGCCATGAAACAAATGACTACTCCCACTGTTTGTGCAATGTCTTGTCTAGTGGACACCATAACGAACATAAGACTACCAACTGCTAATGAGTACGGTACACAAGACATCTATGTATTTTCTGCTTCTGTGCTAGGGCACTGTTCTGAAGACAATTTAATATGAGAAAGAAATGGAGTACTAACTAGTTGTACATTTTGCATATTGATGTGCTAAAAAATCTTCTCCATATAAGTCTTATGTGGCAACCAAATTTTCATGTTATTTCTATCTCTGTGTATCCTCATTCCAAGAATCTAATTTGCATTTCCTAAGTCCTTCATTTCAAACTCCCTAGCAAGCTGATTTTTTAACTTGATGATTCTCTGCATGTGGGGACCTGCTACCAACACATCATCTACATACAAAAGCAAAATAATGAAACTTACCATCTTCATACCTTTTGAAGTAAGCATAATGATCAACCACACATCTACTAAAACCCAAACTTGTCATGAAGGAATCAAATCACTTGTACCAACACCTTGGCACCTATTTCAAACCATACAATGATTTGTTCAACCTACATACTAGATTCTCCTTGTCTTTTTCCTCAAAACCTTCCAATTATGGCATATAAATTTCCTCAAAAAGATCACCATGCAAGAAAGTTGTTTTAACATTTAACTATTGTAACTCCAAATCAAGACTAGAAACAAGAGCCAAAAAAACTCTTACTGTACTTAACTGCACCATAGGTGAAAAGATTTCATCAAAATCAATACCAGATTTTTGTTCATACCCCTTAGCCACCAACCGATCTTTATATCCCTCCACATTATCATTTATATCCCTTTTTCAGTTTAAAGACCCACTTGTTGCCAATAGCTTTTCGACCCTTAGGAAATTTCACAAGATCCCACATTTTATTTTTATGTAAAGTTCTCACCTCCTTATCCATGGCTTCTCTCCATTTATTTGCATCTTCATCTTCGGAAGCCTCCTAATATGAGCTAGGCTCACCAACATCAATAAATAAAGCATAAGCTGAACTACAATTAGAAGAGTATACCTTGCTGGTGGTTTGATAACTCTAGTGGATCTCCTTAGAAGGGGTAATGTGATACCCTGTGGCTCATTTGGTTGTTGATGAAAATCATCAAAAAATTGATTCTTATTATTGTCTTGCTGATTTTCATCTAGCATCTCCATATTAGCTTCATACTTTTCCATCTCTACTAGAATAGTTTCTGTACTTTGTTGTTCTTTACTTCTTTGCACTAACTTTTCATTAAAATAAACATCTTAGCTAATAATAATCTTGTGAGAAATAGTATCCCACAACCTGTACCGCTTTGTACCTTTTGTATATGGAAGAAAAATACATTTTGTGGACTTCATGTCCAACTTATTCCTACCCTCTTTAGGAACATGAGCATAAGCATCAGAACCAAAAATATGAAGAAAGGAATAATCAACAAGTTTACCTGTCCAAACTTCTTAAGGAATTTGATGATCTAGAGCTATAGTGGGTAATCTATTAATCAAGAAATGGGTTGTATTAACATCCTCAGCCCAAAATTTCTGCTCCAATCCAGTAGTACCCAGAATACATCTATCTCTTTCCATAATTGTATGGTTCATCCTTTTAGCAACACTATTTTTTTGTGGTGTTCTAGGAACCGTCAACTGCCTTGCTATACCATGCTCACTGCAAAACTGATTAAACTCACCTAAACAAAATTTCCCTTTGTCATATGTTCTAAGACACTTACTTGTCTTACCTTTCTGATTCTCTACCAATGCTTTAAACTTCTTAAAATAAGAAAATACATCAAATTTCTTCTTCAACAAATAAATCCACACCTTACAGGAATAATCATCTATAAATGAAACAAAATATGATGAACCCCCAATTGATGTAATAGGTGCTTGCCAAGTATCTAAATGGATTAAATCTAGAATTTCTTTACTTCTGGTAGTGCAACTAGATAAACTCAACCTATTCTGTTTTCCAAACAAAAAATGCTCACAAAATTTCAAATCTCTCTATTTAGCACCTAGGAGAATATTTTTATCTAGCAGCACCTTGAGACCATGTTCGCTCATGTGGCATAGCCTTTGATGCCAAGTAGATAATAAATCCATTTATGTATCTGATACCACTATATCCTCTCCACACAAGTGTCGCCAACCAACCTGTACAGATTGCCATCCTTTTCTCCCTTTAGAACCACCAACGCTCCCTTTGTTACCTTGAGACAACTATTTTCTCCACTGAATCAGTAACCTTGCTCATCGAATACTCCAAGTGGCAGCATATTTTTCTTCAATTTTGGTACATTTATTACATGCTGAAGATTCCTTACAATCCCATCAAACATCTTGATTTTTACCTCTCTTTTACCAATAGATTCACATGGGTTGTCATTACCCATGTAAACCATACCTCCATCACATGACCGGTAAGAAGAAAACTAGTCCTTGTGAGGAGTCATGTGAAAAGAGGCACCAAAATCAATGATCCAAACAAGATGAAATAAACCTCTTAGATTTGCAAATAAAACCTCTCCATCTTCCAATGGTAATTCACCTTTTGCTGTGTTTGCCTCTGATGGATGCGAGCTAGGATTTTCTTTGTTTTCTTTCAGAAACTTGTAGTCCTTTTTGACATGCCCTATTTTTCCATAGTTCCAACATTTAACTGTTTTCTGCCTCTTGGATTTTGACCTAGCTTGTCCACGCTCAACTTTCTCTCTTTTTAGAGTTTCGCTCCTTACAAAAAGGGCATCAGAGGAAGAAGAAGTCCCTTGAGATGTCTTCTATCTTAAATCTTTAGAAATTACTATGGATACCACATCTTCAAAGATAAGATTCCCTTTTGGTGCTGAGTTACTAAGTGCCATAACTAGTTGATCCCAAGTTTCAAGCAAAGAACACAATAGTATAGTCTCTTTAACCTCTTCTTTAATTTTCACCTCCACTGATGCCAACTTGCTATCAGTGTGTTGAAATTATTGAGATGATTTGTGACTGAAGAACTTTCATGCATCCTCAAATTATACAATTTTCATCGTAATAGAATTTTATTTTCCAATGACTTGGTCTCATATAGCTTTTCCAGCTTAGTCCACAAGTCATGTGTCATTTTCTCCTCTACAACATTTAATAAAATTGAATCAGCCAAAGATAACTGAATTGTAGCTCTAGCCATGTTATCTTGTTCATCCCAATCCTCTTGCTTCATGGTTGTAGGTTTTGATATTGCCCCCTTGAGAGTCAAGGTGCATCCATCCTTCAGTAATAAGGCTTGAACCTTTAGTTTCTACAAAGAAAAATTGGAACCATCAAATTTTTGAACCTCAAATTTGGTAACTGTGCCTTCCTTCTTCACCAACATGATATCCCTTTCACCCTTTATCACCACCAAATCCACCTCCAAATCTACCTCCCTCTGCACCAACCCTAAGGCTATTTATCAAGCCTCCTAGCTCAGCTAGCTACCCATCTCTGGGTTTGCACCTCAATTGCTAGGATGTTTGACCTCCTATTCCACCAAAATAGTATCCAAGACATACACAAATTGGTGCCAAGAACAAAAATATCTAAACCAACACCATTTCCATCAGCCTCAACACTAGCCTTTAGGTTAGATCCACTCCCACTTAAAACCAACACCTATAGGGCCTCCCCTAGCTCCTCCTTCCTTGGCCAAGATAAAAATAGAACACCTTCCAACAACTCCACCTCATCCAAACCTCCATCAGAAGCTTGACCAACTCCTCCTTCCTCCACCAAAATGGGGTGTGGCACCAACCTATTGTAGCACTGTTACACCAAGGCTCCCAAACTTCTCTAAGCCTTCACCCCTCACAAATTTTCCTCCCACACTAGCAACACTAATGAGATCTCTCAGTCTACCACAACTAGAACCCACAAGCCACCACACAAACCACCTCCACCTCCTTGACCACCAAAGTAAAAAACCCCAACCACCTAGCCAACACTATTTGTGACTATCTCATCAATGCTTGCCTCTAAGCCTCTCCTGAACCCGCTGAGAGCCATCTCCTTTTAAGGCCCCCATCGTCTCCTTACTTGTCCAAGGTGGTGACCATTCATATAAATCATCATTATCATCGCCATATTCTCCATCCTCATCACCCACTTCCCACTCCCACTCCCTCTCTCACTCACCATTTGAATAATAATTCCCTAACATTACTCATTTCATATGTTTCCTCTTCAATCTAGCATTGTTAGGGAAATGATTTCAATGATGTGTTGGTTAATTTATGTTATTTTATGCACTAAAAAGAGTGCAAATATATAGGAAATTACTTTAATAAATTTGATATCCTATTCTATTGAAGAAGTCCACAAAAGATGGAAAATGTATGTAGTATCTTATTCTGTGTGAAAACTCTGCAAAAGATTTTAAAGGAGAAAAAGAAACACTTTTTTTGGATTTCTCAAAAATTTAAGAGGAATTTATTGTGTTTTTCCTTTTACAGAGTGATGTCTCGTGCTAAATACATGAAGTACAATTTGAAAGGAGTCTCCCCACCTTCAAAATTAGTTCTACATGGAGTGAAGTGTTAGACACTAACCTTAGGCTTATTGACCTTGAGAACTTCAATAAAAAAATGTATGGGCCTAATCCTACAAATAGAGCTAGGAAAATGGTAACAATGGGAATTGCTCAAGCAACAAGATTCCCCACCTCTATCTAATGCCCAGATCTAGTGATGGAGTGTGCTAAGAACTACCACCTAGTGTCAAGAAAAATAATTATAGATGATAATTTTATTCTAGCTGATCTCTCCACAAACTACATAGCTGAAGATTTCTTCTATAATGTACCAACTAAAAAATTATATGTAATATCAGATCTGAAAATACAACTTTTAACAGATTCACCAAAACTACATCAAAATTGATGAAACTAGCTAGCTAGTCTTGCAATGAATTAACACCCAATATGTTGAATCTTCACCAAAAAAAATTTTTATTGATTTTAAGATGTAAATGATATATTATCAAGTCTATGACACTAATCTACAACAGCAACAACATTACAACTTCAAATAACAAAATCTAGGCAAAACCCACAAAAACTGCCAACACCGACAATCACCCAAATACACTAAAAACACCCCAAACTGATATAGTTTGATTTTAAGATGGAAATTACATGAAATATGATCTGATACAATAAAAATAATAGCATAAAAAACCTATAGAACTCAGCAGCAATCTACACAACCAAACCTTCACAAAAAGCTAAAATACACACTATGTATCCAAACCCACAAGCCAAATCAACACAATACTGCTCACAACACCCAGAGGTGATCTCTAGCACCAAGAAATGTAAATATACAGTGTAAGGGTAAAATGGTGATCAATCAAATGAATTAAATAAGACCCAAACATTAATAGAATAGAGAAACAAGAAGGATTCAATAAACGAAGCAATGAACAAACACAGTGCAAACCTCTCCCGTTTCGAAACTTTTGTTGTTCACCTATCACAGATCGTCCTTTTGCAGATGAAGTGAGCCCTCAGAGAGTGCAATCTTTTAGTAGTTTATAGGAAGTCGACGGTGAATGGCTGTGGTGATACGCAATGAAGATGAGTTCCAATGCAAGTATGTGATCTCAAGCTCGTAGATGACAAAAGGGTGCCAAAGGTGCACTGGTGATATTTCTATAGAGTAACGATGTCAAAAGCCTGGATCCCTAGAATGGAGGGATGAAGCTTCATTTATAGACTTGGAAGAATGGGAATCAACGGTTGAGAGGAGATATGAAGATCGACGGCTGAGGATGGTTGAGGAATGTGCAACCAGTGGAAATGTGACAAGTGTCCCAGCTCCATCATGAAAGGGGGGATGTGACAAAACTGATTGGAGAGTTAACTCCATTGACTGGTCTGTTAACAGACTTGATTGATCAGTTAGAAGAATAAATTGTTGAACTAACTGAATTGATTGAGGATTTGACTCAATTCACAGGTTAGTTAACACTTTTGATTGATTAGTTAACTAACCTCTGGATTTGAGAAGAAATAGGCCATGTGGGTGAGGGAAAATAAGGTAATTAAATATTAAATATATTTAATTACATGTGCAACCCGATGAGGTGGACAAGGTGAGGTGGAAAAGGTGAGGTGTAAAGGTGATGTGGATTTTTAGAATTTAGAACTTAGGATAGAGGAATTTGGATTAATTAAATAATTTATGACTATTTAATCATGTAGGACATTTAGAAGAATTTTAATTAAATAAATAGAATTTATTTAATTATGGAACAGTGAATTGATTAAATAAATTTAGAATATTTATTTAATTAATAGAAGAAGGGAATAAATATTCAAAATATTTATTTAGGATGAATCGTGTCATTTTTAGGCATATACATACAGCTACCACATAGAAAAAAAATTAAAATAACAACAGCAACACATTCCAACACTCCCGGAATCACCATGACAACACAATGAAGACCTCCACACACAAACAATGGAAACTGACAAAAACTACTGAATCCTTGAAGCTCTGTGCAACCTCTGAATGAAGCCACTCCTTGTGAACAAAGATTTTTCATCCTATAGCCACCTGAGGCTCATGGTTTTTCATCCACGATCCTTCTACTCCAATGGGGTTTCGTCCATTGAAGCTACAATCTGCAAATATGCATGTTTGAGAGAAAAAAGTCATATCAACAATACCTCCAGATGACAAAATTTTCATATTTTGAATCAATATTTCTTGGAGAGATGGGTGCCCAAGTTTCCCGTGTTTTCCTTGGATTCCTTCATATTTTGGGATATTATAGTTGTCATAAGATATCATACATTGTCATAAATTCCCCCGCCACTTGTGATTTCCCAATCTTTTCAAAATCTTCATGCAAATGGACACCTCTCATAACAGAAAACCCAGTGCCTCTTTTGAGCCCTTAAATATTTATTTTAATATTTAATTGTCCTCAAGAATTAATTTATATTTAGACAATAATAAATATTAAATTATTTATTCTTCCTATGCTTTCCCAATCAACCCACGGAAGAATAAAATGGGTTAATATTGATCATTAATCAAATATTAATAAAGAGGGACATGACAAGTCCTCCATCCTAGAAATTGCTTGTCCTCATGTAATGCAAATTTGGATGCTCAAGTATATCATGTCATTCCCATGTGGCATCTTCAATTGGCAACTTCTCCCATTTGACTAGATTTTTAATAATGCTTTTGTTTCTTAACCTTTTCTCCCTAGTGTCCAAAACCATTTCAAGAATCAAAATCAATTTTCCTTCCTCATCCAATGGTGGTAACTCTATTGTGAGAACAAATTGTTGTCCAAGAACCTTCTCCAAATATGATACATTTAAAACATGTGAATTCTGTTATCCGACAGTGGAAGTTCCAACTCATAGGCTACCTCACCAATCTTCTTGATAATTCTATAGGGCCCAAAAACTTAGGCTTGAGCTTTTCTGCCCCACTCTTCTTCAATGAACTCTATCTATATGGATGCAATCTTAAGAAGAACAAATCTCCAACCTCAAAGTTTCTCTTTGTCCTCTTTCTATCTACATACATCTTTTGTTGATTCTGTGCATGCTACAGATTATCCTTTAAAGACCTCAAAATTTCTTGACTTCGATTAATAAAGTCACTTGTTGCAGGTACTCTACTGTCTGTGAATAGCAAATCCGAAAAAGAAAGTGCATCATAACCATAAATAATTTGGAATGGAGGCATACCAATTGACATATGATGTGATGTATTGTAATAGTACTCTCCCAAGTGCAACCATTTGATCCAAGTAGTTTGCTGATTTGAAACATAATTCCTCAAATACCCCTCTATCCACTTGTTAATAGTTTCTATTTGTCCATCTATTTGTGGATGGTAACTTGTGCTTGGTGTGAGATTTGTTCCTCCCAAGTGAAAGAGTTCCTTCTAAAAAGAACTAAGTAACCTACTATCTTTGTCACTAATAATGTTATTTGGCAAACCATGTAGCTTAAATACCTCTTTGAAAAACAACTCTGCTACTTGAGAAGCCTTAAATTCTAAAGTGATGAGAAATAAATGAGCATTCTTTGTTAATGTATCCACCACCACATATATTCAATCCTTACCTTGTACCTTGGGAAGTACTATGATAAATTCCATGGAAATGCTCTCCCATTTGTGTTCAGGAATAGAAAGCGGATATAGTAGACCCGCAGGAAAAGTCTATTCACCTATGTTCCTTTGGCAAGTCATGAACTCTTTGATATGATTATAGACATCCTATTTCATCCCTTTCCATGAAAATCTCTCACAGATCTTCCTGTATGTTTTGAAATAACCTTGATGACCAACCAAGGGAGTGTCATGAAAATCTCTTAAAATTTTCTCCTTGATTTTTGATTTAGGAACAAGGAAAATTCTATTCTTATACTAAATCAACCCATCATTCACTGTATACTTGTCATCCCCTACTAAATCATATATCACATTAGATGCAAAAGTGTTCTTAACATATTCAACAATGATAAAGTCTTTCCATTCTACAGAAATAGAAGATAATGAACACAATGTTGGCTTCCTAGAAAGTGCATTCGCTACCACATTTCTTTTACCCTCCATGTATTCTATTTAATAAATGTATGCTTCCATCTTGCTTACCCACCTTTATTGGAAATCATTCAAATCTTTTTTATCAAGAAAATAGTTCAAACTATTATGGTCATTTTTCACAGTAAACTTGTCACACACAAGATATTGTCTAAACTTCTCTAGTGCATGCATAATTGCCAACATTTCCTTGTTGTATATGTGATATGTTTTCTCTAAGATGTTTAGTTTTCTACTCTCAAAAGAAATTGGATGTCCTTTTTGAGTTAGGATAGCCCCAATATCTTCACCAAAAGTATCACATTCTACTACAAAGGGCAATGAAAAATCAGGAATAGCAAGCACATGTCATGAACTCATTACCTCCTTAAACTTGTTAAAAGTTTTCTAAGCTTCTTGAGACCATGGAAAGGCTCCCTTCTTAGTTAAATCAGTCAATGGAACAACAAGATGAGAAAAATATTTTACAAACCTCCTGTAATAGCAACATAGCCCAAAAAATCCTTTCAACTATGTAAGATTGGTAGGTGGAGGCCAATCTAGTATTGCTTGAATCTTCTGTTGATCTACTTGAACACCCTTGGAACTTATGACGTATCCCAAGTAAAAGATTTCAATTAATCCAAACTCACATTTGGAAAACTTAGCATAGAAAGAATGGTGTTCCAAAATACCCAAAACTATATCTAAATGTTCCAAGTGTTCCCTTCAAGTTTTACTGTAGATCAATATATCATCAAAGAAAACCAAAACAATTTTTCTAAGTTGTTTAGTAAAAACCTTATTCATGCATGATTAGAAATTTTCTGGTGCATTAGTGAGGCCAAAGGGCATGACCAAGAACTCAAAATTCCAATAGTGACACCAAAAAGTTGTCTTCTCCACATCTTTGTCTCTCATCCGAATTCGATGGTACCCTGATTTCAAATTGATCTTCGAGAAGTAAACAAGTCCATGCAACTCATCAATGAGTTCATCTATCCTTGGGATATGATATCTATTGTTAATGGTCTTCTTATTCAAAGCCATGTAGTCTATGGACATCCTCAAAGTGCCATCCTTCTTCTTCACAAGAACTACAGATGATGCAAAAGGACTAGAACTTGGTCTAATGAATCCCATTTCTAAGAGCTCTCTGATAGTCTTCTCTATCTCTCTTCCCTGTAACCCCTTGGATATCTGTATGGAGTAGTTATAATAGGTTTGGCATCCTCTTCTAATTCTATAACATGCTGAAATTCCCTATCTGGAGGTAGTCATGGAGGTTTATCACTTAAAAAAATGATGAGTGTCAGGTAGCACTCATCTAAACATGCCTTTTTACTTCATTTTTCCCATCTTTTCACACTGTTTGTCCTTGTAACTGCACTATAGAAACTATGAAATCTTATTTTAATTATGCTGATAAGAGATGAAATGTTGAAGATTATTGTTACATATGATGAAAAGACTTATATTGTAGTGAAACTGACAAAATTGTGCAGAATTATCTCTTTTTGGTTTCAAAGGTATCTGTTGCACAGGTAGAAGGTAGTTTTGAGAAACTCCAGAGGTGATCCTAATTACCTTCAGAGCCAAGCATGAAGGACACCGCATGATACTCCAGCATTTTCCAGCTTGTTGGAGGATCTCTGGAGTGATGCAATAGAGTAGAGAAGATGGTGATCTCTAGAGTTATGTCCTAGTAGGTTTTGGAAGCATCTCTAGAGCTACTAGCAAAAACACAATCTCTGGAGCTACACAGAGTCTCCAACACCATTGATTACTAGGATCTCTAGGGTGTCTATGGAGCTATGGAGTCTACTTATTTAGGCCTAAGTGTCCCAACAAATGACTCCAGTTATCCATGGGGACATAATACACTTTCATTTATTTTTTCATGAGATCAGAGGATTTCTTATAGTCTTCTATTTTAGGAAATCAAGTTCCTTTTTATCAGGGCCTTGTAGCGTATTATTGTTATAAGTTAAACTCTAGATTTAGTGATACCTTCAATATCACTAAAGTCCTTTTTAAGACTTTACATGATTATACTCTAGATATACAGTTGCATGTTTTAGTTTTATGAATAAGAGATTATTTATATCTCAAGTTGAACTATTAGGTAAAGTAGTTAACTCTAGTAATATTATGTCGCTCAAACTAATATATATTTGGATGTGAATAGAAAAACAATTAATAAGGATTTTGTAGCAGTTGTTTATGTAATTTCATTTTAGAGTAGAAACATATATTTTTGAATACAATATACTTTGGATAGATTGGATTAAGGAAAGTAGTGTTGTTATACTTTTATTTTGAGTTTCATGTTTAAGCCTTCAGTTCTGAAGGTGTGGAGAAAGGGCCAACTCCCAGCAACAGATAAGAGGCTAGTATCTTTGCTTTATTGTCTTATTACAGTTTTTCATAAAGTATAGTTTCCTATTTTCATAAGATAGATTAATTATTGTTAAAGTAATCTTGTTTCCATTTAATGCATGTTTTAGATTTTGTGTGAATTAGATAGATCGTTTCAACAATTTATTGTTTTAGTCCTTAGATTAGGTTTTCCTTTCAAGAAGATAATTAGCAACATTGGTTTGATTAATTAGGGAAGTTCAATTTAGTAGATTAGTTAAGGACTATTGATTATTATGTTTCTTATTGTAAATATTCGAAGACACAACCCTAGATTTGACACATAAAATATGATTAAATGCCAAAGTACAATGACCCTTGTCATTTTTGGCACTGTTGTCGGGGATATGTGTTAATAAGTAAACCCTAGTTAACAATCCCTTTTAGATTAGATTAATTTTGTATGGTTAGATCTAGGGATCCAAAAGGTAGATACATTAAACAAACACCCAAGCAACAAACTACAGGTGAAATTAGTAGGGTAAGACTGTTGGGAATTAAGGTGTCTCAACCTTGGTAATTCTCTGCATTTGTAATGTTTGTATTTATTATTCAATTGCCTATGTTGTAAATAATTGGAAATTCCACTTTGTCATATTGTGGGATGTGGCACGGTGATGTGCCAATCCTACATGGATTATGACAACTTGGTATTTTGTCCTCACATGAGGAGATAGGCGTCCCACTTAGTGGTAGGAATATTCTACCATGTGTTGGCATCTTCTTTGTTGTGTAAGGAATGTTTGACCGAAACAGTTATGACGGATTCCTATGACGAATCTATGACATGTAAGAGTCGAGAATAGAAGGTAGTAAAATAGGTAATGACATGTGTCATGTAGCATCTTTGACTGAGGCATATTTGGGTGCCCCAAGGTAGAATATGATGTGTTGTAAGAGAATATTCTATTTATAGCATGTGTATGATAGATTCTCTTACAACTGTAAGTTGTAACCGCTATGATAGATTCTATAACGGTCGTAAGTGTCGTAAGACCATCTGTCATAGCCCATTTTGGAAATAGGTGACCTCTTTGGAATGGGAGCTATGGACAAGTGTCAGACACATTCTACAATGTTGACCAAGTGTCCCTAGGCATGGGTTTTGGTCCAAGATGCCATATTGGACACCCATTCCAAGAAAGGTCCAAAATTGCCTTGTATGTTCTATTTAAACAGGTGCTTGAAGATGGAGTTTGTATCACAAGTTTATAGGTACTATTATGCTACTGGATTGAATCTAGACACGAGTGTTGAAGACCATTGAAGCTTGCATTGCAAGTGTGTTGTAAACATTCTTTCAAATTTGTTAATACATTGTGCAGGTTTCTGATTGTGGGGTTTTTCACCCGAGAAGGGTTTTCCCCATCGTAAATCTCTCTCTTCTTCTGTCTTCTTTCTGGCTCTTGTGTTTTTCTGCAATATCTCATGTTAGTGGTTTAACATTGCTGTAATAGTTAGGATCAATTTGAATTTGTATAGCCCTCTCCTCAATAGATTAGTGTAGGAAGCGTTTCCGCACACATAGCTTCCTTTCAGTTGGTATCAGAGCTTGGTCACCTTTGGTCCTAGTTGTTGGGTAGGGGTTTTTTGAGCTAATCTTAGGTTGAGTGGGAGTTTGTGTACAACATTCTGTATCTTATTGTAGCAAGGAGATGGCAAGCACATCAAGAAGGTTTGAAGTAGAGAAGTTCAACGGCAGTAATTTCGAGCTATGGAAGCTAAAGATGGAAGACATGTTAGTTGACCGAGACCTTTGGGAAAGTGTGAATGGAACTAAACTAGCTACAATGACTCAAGATGAGTGGGATCTCAAGGATCAGAAGGCTAAGGGTCTCATAAGACTTAGTCTTGTCGATTCTGTGTTGTTAAATGTCCATGAGGAGGCTACTAGAAAACTCCTTTGGAAGAAGTTGGGGGATGTGTATCAAGCCAAATCCCTAGTCATTAAACTTTTCTTGAGAAAGAAGTATTCTCTTCGAATGGAGGATGGAGGATCCATGGCTGAGCATATGAATGCCTTTAATATGCTGGTTGCACAATTAACATCTATCGGTGTAAAGATGGAGGAGGAGGATCAGTGTATGACCCTGCTTTATTCTCTGCCAGACTCATGGGATCATCTTGTCATGGCAATCGAAAGCACCACATCCACATTCAAAATGGAAGAGGTGGTTTCTTCACTATTATCTAAAGAGATGTGGAGAAAGTATTCTAAGGTAGCCAAAGAAGCCCTTGTAGTTCATGGAAGACCCAAGGAGAAAGGGAAGAAGAAGGACAAGAAAGCTGAGAAGGGTAGATCCAAATCTCGTGGGAGATCCAAATCTCTTGGAAAGTCCAAGGCTCTTTTTTGGAACTATGGCAAGACTAGGCATTTTTGAAAGGAATGCAAAGAGGCGAAGAAGAAAAAGAAGAAAGCTCCTGATTCAGATTCTGACAAATCACAAGATGATGGTGATGCCTTCATCGCATCCCTGACAACCCATGCATCTGATGATGTGTGGCTAATCAACTCTGGTACATCATTCCACATGACCTCATATTGAGACTGGTTCACTAAGTATGAGGAGTTTGATGGTGGAAAGGTGTATCTGGGTGACGACTCTCATCTGAAGATTGTTGGTCATGGAAGAGTCTCTATCTAATTCCCTGATGGTCAAGTGAAGGGGATCTCTGGGGTTATGCACATCCTAGGCTTAGCATGGAACCTGCTTTCTGTAAGTAGTTTGAATGATGCAGGTGTGCAGGTTGTATTTTCGAAAGAAGGATGCAAGATGACTAGAGGATCTATGGTGCTTTCTAAGGGTACTTGGAGAGGTACTCTGTTTCAGTTGGAGGCATGCATTTCACAATGCAATAGTTCTTCTGACTCAAGGAAGAGGGCAATAGTCACTTCATCCCCACCATCTGAATGAGCAGTGAAGAAATCTGATGTTTCTAGTCTTGATGGTTGTAATCGTGCATTGGAAGTTAAACTTCCTGTAGAAAAGACAATGTTATGGCATAAGAGATTTGGCCACATTGGTGAGAAAGGTCTATGTACCCTGAAAAATAAGAACATCGTTGAGGGATTAGATGATTGTAATCTTGAGTTCAACTTTTACGAACATTGCATATATGGAAAACAAAACCGTGTTCAGTTTTACTCGAGTTCTCATAAGTCTTGTGGTGTGTTGGACCTCATTCATTCTGATGTGTTTGGTCCTGTTAATGTTCCTTCGTTATCAAAATCTCTATACTTTGTATCTTTTATAGATGATTTGTTGGCAAGAGACATTATATGGATTCATGGTTGTTGTCATTGATGGCAACAAAGGTCATCCCACATATCCGCAAGTCATGGTGTGTCTCTACCGGAAGTTAGAATGAAGATTATTGTGGTCCGGTGAACAAGAATAGAGCATGTGGTAAGGTCTGACAGACAGGTCCGGATCTCTCAAAGGAAGTATCTTGGTGCAGTGCAGATCTGGGGAAGTCAAGAGGACTACCTTGAGTGGTATATTCCAAGGATTTAGCCTCTGGTGATGGACAAGGAAAAAGATATGAATAGTTGAGTACCGAATTCCTGAGTGACAGTGTGAACAGAGGAAGAACTGACTGACAGAACATCAGACTATTTTCCAGATGTGTTACTGTTGATGGTAAAGGTTGTGAAGGCATGAATCATGTTTGGCTGACATGATTAATGATATCTACAAGTATATGCTTGATCCACATTACTTGATGTGGAAGGATTCAGCCAATAGAACAGAGTCTGTGAGAAGATAGACTATTCTGGGTGCCGACTAGAAAGATAATGAAATCACTTGTATGGATATATATAGGATGGATCTAGTTATGAGAAGTGACGTGATGAGATGTGATATGCGAATAAGAGTAGAGAAGAATAGAAGCAGTAAGAAAGCTCCGGTATGTGAAAGTAAAGAAGAATAAAGAGAAGAGAAAGATGAAGTGCAGCAGATCAGTGTACTGAGCCTAACCGGAACTGAACTCCAGCATATGTGGATGCTTCCAATCAGTTCAAGTATTGTATAACATTCTTTTGTAGATAGTGTGTCTCCTTGTAGGCAGTGTGCCTCCTTTGTGAGCAGTGTGCTCGGGTAGTGAGCCCTAATTGGCAAGTGCCATTTTGTAATTCCTTATTCTTCTAACAGAGAATAATCTTTGGGTTAATCACCCTGTGGTTTTCTCCCTTAATAGGGTTTCCATGTCAAAAATACTGTGTCATGTGTTTTTCATTTCATGGTAATATTTGCTTGTTTGAATTAATGCTGCATTGATTAATAAGAAAGTTTAGAAAGAAGAAATAATTAGGATAACTGATTCACCCCCCTCTTAGTTATCAACAATTGGTATCAGAGCTAAGTTCCTCCTAATAGAGCCTAATAGCTTGAGGAAGATCTGGGAGTTCAAATGGATGCATATGGTTTAAGGGAGCAACTCAAGACTTCCCTTGAGGATCTTGAACATTCAAACTCTGAAGTCAATGAACTAAAGGAAAGACTCAAATAGGCTGATGAATTCATGAGAGAACTAAAAGACAAATTAAGTCTCTCTATGAAAAAGAGAAAGGAGCTGCTCCAGCAATTGGTAAGACAAAGTGAAGAAAGTAATGCAAATGAAGAGCTGACTGAGAAAACCAAGTTATGTGAAAAGTTATCAAAAGAAGTCATTATGGTAAGACATGAAATGGAATCAGGAGTTATAAAGTTCACTCAAGAGATTGAAGAGAAAAGAAAAACTAAAGACAATCTAAGACAATCTCTCAAACAGAAATCAGAAGATTGCCACCAGATGGATAGGATTATCAGACATCTTGAATCTAATCTTGAAGATGCTAAAGATAATGAAGAAAAACTTGAGGATCAAATTGTCTCTCTCAAAAGGGATCTTCAAACAACAAATGAATATAAAGAGAAATTCAAGATAAGTTCTGCTCAACTTGAAGTTCTTCTTGGAAGTCAAAAGAGGGCAGATGACAAGTGTGGTTTGGGATATGAGAAAGGAGAAAGCTCCGGATCCGGTCAGAAGAATTTTGGATCAGAAAATCCAAGGAACAAGCCTAGAAGACCTCTGGTAAGACAACCCAATGCTCAAAGATATCCATCCTTCAATGGATACTGCCACAGCTGCAATCACTTTGGTCACAAAGCTAATTAGTGCAGAAAGAGAATGAATCAGACTAATTAACCCTTCTCCGGACAATGCTTTAACTGCAAAAGGTATGGACATAAGTCTCATGAATGCAGAAATATGCAAATGAACAAATCATTCAATGGTAGATGCTTTACATGCAATAGAGTAGGTCATATGGCTAATCAATGCAGATCAAGAGGTTATCAGTCAAATATGCAAAGAAATGTTGTTTGCCAAATCTGTAATAGGTCCGGTCATAATGCAAAAGTCTGCAGAAGCAAGAATCAGGACAAAAGAGGTCCAATATATAATCAGAATCAAGACAAGGGTAAACAAAAGATGAATGCGGATGAAGTTGGGAATGAGATGAACAAGATTTGGGTGAAGAAAAGTTCAGAGAAGGTAGAGGTTGGATCCGCACTAGACTCTGGTGCTGATATCCCTTCCGAAAATTAAGAAATGAGCTCTAGCTCAGGGGGTGACACAAAGAAAACCCTGTTCCCCCAGCCAATCAAGTGGTGCCAGATTAGGTACAATATGCGGAGTAAAGGGTTTGTAGATATGAGTCTTGAGATGATCCAGCTAAGATTTCAAAGGTCCGCATGAAGATATGAAGAAGTTGTGATCGATCACGTAGAACTTGTTCTGGGAGATGCTCCGGAATGATAGAGGATTACAAAAAGGTCTGGAGAGATCCGGAAGTGCATTGTCTTATTCTGCAGATTGGACAAAGTATTTGGGATGTCCTTGTGATGTGTCATCTTGATTTGTTCATGATTAGAAGATCTACATGATGTTCATAGATCAGGACTGATCCGGTTCTTCAAGTCATCCGAATAAGGCAAACTGGAATAATGTAGGTCGAGCATTTATTGTAATCAGATATTAAGGTTTGCGGAGCAATATAAGGGATTTCTCATTAATCACTTGTTCATTCTGCACTCAAGAAGAAATGAAAAGTGGAGCTCTGCAACAAAATTCATCAAGTTTATCAAAGATCACTCATAGAAGTTATTACATCCAGAAATCAATCAAACCAACTCCGTGCAACCAAAGTCGCATAAGGTATTTTCTGTCTTCAATATCTCACTACAAATCTTTTGAAAAATGGCTACTCCAAATATAGTTAAGATCTCTGATAGACCTCACCCCACATTCAAGAAACATCCATACAAATCTTTGGAGGTAGATCCCCTAGGAGCCTTCTCTAGTGTTCCGCATGGTGTATTGCATACGGAGGACATTAGGGTTTACATACATGCGAATATTGAAGAATTTGGAGAATCAAAATTGATGGATATCTATCATAAACAATTGATAGATGATTCCTTTGAGATTAAACCTTAGTATAAAGCCATCCAGGATAAGCACTTTGCACAGTGCATTCATTTCCCCTGTTTTGAAGAAGATGAATGGGTCCGATATGTACTGAGTAGAGTGCATGACAATTTCCTATGGTTGAACAAGCCTTTTAAGATCACCAAAGATGCAATTAGGGCTATAACCGGTCTGCACTCATTTGGTGGAATACCTATCCTCAAGTCTATCAAAAAATTAGACAGTTAGTGATGCAACCGGATCAAAATTTGATAAGAGAGCTATGACAATTGAAGACATCACTAAACCGGATGTCAAATTTGCATCTATAATAATTGGTTACAAGATTTATCACTCTAGTAGGAAAAATTCAGTGCCGGGAACTATAATTTACACAGCATATCAAATGCTAAAAGAGAATGCAGACTATGATTTGTGTGAGCTTCTTCTAAACCAACTTTTGGAAAATCTATAGAAGATTAAGAAGGACAAGAAGAACTCCCTCAAGTATGGTAGTTTGATCCTTTGTCTATTCTTTTATTACATGAATGAGCTTCCTAGATCTAGTGGATGGATATGGTAGAATGACAGACCAGTTGCCATCCAAATCAAAGATTATTTGCATGGACTTAGAGATGCTAAAGCAAGAAATATAGCCATGTGGGGATATTTCAAGAACTTTTAGAGCATGATGCAAGCAAGAGAAAGAATTCCCCAGTCTCTTATTGAGAATTACAAAGACACAGTATGCTTTATGGTAGAAACAAATCAGTGTCTAATGGAGGTAGTAGAGCCAAGGACAATCTGGATCATGCCCATGGGGTATGAGGTTGATGAACAGATTGTAGTACTGCATGTTCAACACATGCTTAGTCAGCCCAAAGATCCAAAGGCAAAAAGGTTTGGAACCTTTGAGGAGCTGAGTGTGAAGATCCATGTGGAACTCAGAGAACTTGAGATAAAGAGGAAGGTGAGAAAAGAAGTAGAGCATATTGCTCAAGGCCTAGGCATCCCAAAGGAGGCACTTGATGCCAACCAGGAAAAGAGGTGAAAGGCTGAGGAAGAGAAGAAAGAGGCAGAAAAGAAAAGCAAGAAAAGTACTTCGGTGGAAACCTCAACCCGGACAAGATCATCAAAAGGATCTACACCTGTCACAACCAAAAGCTCAAAAACATCAAAACCAGAAGGTCAAACATCTAGTAAAGGAGAGAAAAGGTCTAAAATAAAAGCCACAAGGGCTTATACAAGTCAGAAAGATGAAGAGGAAATCGAATCAGATGAGGGGGTAAAGGAAATAAAGAAGCAGAAAAAGAAAGGATCCGGTAAACCCTCCACAGGCCAAGACAAGGAAGAAATGGCAGAGGAATTTGTTGAAAAGCCCACCCTGTCTCTAGAGAGTGTAATCAAATTAGTCACTGTGGATGGAAACCTTCAACCAATGGCCAAATTCTATGATGACTACAATGAGGTTGACCAAAAGATCTTGCAGGAAGCCACAATCAGGTATCTAAACATATACAATAAGGCTTTCATTGAAATTATTTCTCTAATTCCTAAAAGCCTAGAAAAGGAGTTAGAAATAAGAAAGAACAATGCCCAGGCAAAAGATCTTGAGATCCGGGAGCAGATAGCTATTCAGCTATATCCTCAAATTGATCCCAAGACAATGAACATAATATTCAAAGACTACAAAGATGAGTTCAAGAGTAAAGCAAGGATGAATCAACTCATGCTTGGTGAGACTAACAAGGTGGCCATGGATACAAAAGAGATCATCTGGAAGGCCTTCAAAAGGTTTAATCTTCCTGTTGTAGAGGACTTGGGTACTAATCCCTCATCCACAAGTGTTGCAGAAGAAACTTTTGAGAAAGCAACAGAAGAGATGGGCCTTGAACAAACCAACATTTCTCCTCTGGTTTCCCCTACAGTCTCCGGATCCAAAGAAGAAGAGAAATTACAGGAGAAAGAAGCAGCAGTAAAAGAAAAAGAAGTTGACAGTACCAAGGTTGCAGAGAAAGAGAAGACCACAACTAATAGTAGTAAGAATGTGGAAGGAGAGAAAACTCCAAAGGACAGCTCCAAGACTACAGAAGAGAAGAAACATCTGTCTCCAGCAAGAGACACTGCACAAACTGTCTAAAAATTTCTGAGCAAAGAAACAATAGAGATTGATGAACCAGAGCTTCTACAAGGTCCATTCAATTTTGATTCCCTCTCTCCAGTACAGACAATGAAGATAGCTTCATTTGCAAATGCTAAGGCAAATGAAAAACTCCTAAAGTCTCATATGGAAGACTGTGAGTTGATAGAAGCTGCTTCCAGAGTGCTTGAAAAGATTATGCCATTGGTCTAGAAAGATCCCACAACCTCCTCTTCTGGTAATCTCAAAACCTTAGTCAGCAGTGTTGGTACACATTTTGAATCCCTAGAAAAATTAGCTGAAGAAAAGGTCCGGAAGGAGTTTTTGGATAAGAGATTCTCAGAGGTACTAGGATTAATCTCTAATGATAGGAGAAATATGAGTATTGGAATAAAGAGCTTAGAAAATGCTCTTAAGGATGGTGGTGACATTTACAAATTTTGTATCTCCTGGTCAAAAGCAACAGTAGAAATTGAGAAGAAAATAAAAGAGGAACAGGACAAACTACTGAGATTGTCTCAAAGTTTTGATCCTCTCTCTTCCTCCATAGTAAATCAAGAATGTCAAACTATTGCAATCACAAATGCAATAAAGAACTTTGAAAAGGAAAGGAAGAATATAATTAACCGGATGGGAGAACTTAGAAGGATTATTATCCCTAAGTTAGAGACCATGCATGAGGCCATAAGTGATGCTAAGACTACCGCCCAAACCAATGATCTGACAGATCTTAAGAGGGCAGAAGCTTTTGCATTTTTGTTGAGTGGTCACATTTCAATTTTGGATAGAATGAAGCAAAGTTGGGCTATAGAACTCATCCAATTGAAGACATCCTTTGCAGACATTCTTCAGTTTTTGTGAATATGTAATATACAGGCAAGTATAGTAAAATTCTTGAAAATTTTGGTATGCGGACCTTACCCTTTTCCATTGATGTCAAAGGGGGAGTGAGGAGCAGTGAAAAATGAGGAATCCAACTAAGGGGGAGCTCCAGAAAATGTATATAAAGACAGAGCATCAGTCAAGGGGGAGCATAGTGTAAACACTTAGTCATTTTTCACTAAGTGTTGCCATCAATGCCAAAGGGGGAGATTGTTGGCAAGAGACACTATATGGATTCATGGTTGTTGTCATTGATGGCAACAAAGGTCATCCCACATATCCACAAGTCATGGTGTGTCTCTACCGGAAGTCAGAATGAAGATTATTGTGGTCCGGTGAACAAGAATAGAGCATGTGGCAAGGTCTGATAGATAGGTCTGGATCTCTCAGAGGAAGTATCTTGGTGCAATACGGATCTGGGGAAGTCAAGAGGACTACCTTGAGTGGTATATTCCAAGGATTTAGCCTCCGGTGATGGACAAGGAAAAAGATATGAATAGTTGAGTACCGGATTCCTGAGTGACAGTGTGAACAGAGGAAGAATTGACTGACAGAAAATTAGACTATTTTCTGGATGTGTTACTGATGATTGTAAAGGTTGTGAAGGCATGAATCATGTTTGGCCGACATGATTAATGATATCTACAAGTATATGCTTGATCTGTATTACTTGATGTGCAAGGATTCAGCTGACAGAACAGAGTTTGTGATAAGATAGACTATTCTGGGTGCCGACTAGAAAGATAATGAAATCACTTGTGTGGATATATATATATAGGATGGATCTAGTTATGAGAAGTGAGGTGATGAGATGTGATATGCGAATAAGATCAGAGAAGAACATAAGCAGTAAGAAAGATCCAGCATGTGAAAGTAAAGCAGAATAAAGAGAAGAGAAAGATGAAGTGCAGTAGATCAGTGTACTGAGCCTAACCGGAACTAAACTCTAGCATATGTGGATGCTTCCAATCAGTTCAAGTATTGTATAACATTCTTTTGTAGACAGTGTGTCTCCTTGTAGGCAGTGTGCTCGGGCAGTGAGCCCTAATTGGCAAGTGCCATTTTGTAATTCCTTATTCTTCTAATAGAGAATAATCTTTGGGTTAATCACCCCATGGTTTTCTCCCTTAACAGGGTTTCCATGTCAAAAATACTGTGTCATGTGTTTTTCATTTCATGGTAATATTTGCTTGTTTGAATTAATGTTGCATTGATTAATAAGAAAGTTCAGAAAGAAGAAATAATTAGGATAACTGATTCACCCCCCCTCTTAGTTATCAACATGATGACAGTAGAAGGACATGGATTTATTTTCTCAGAAGCAAATCTAAAGTCTATAGCAAGTTTAAGGAGTTTAAAGCCTTTGCTGAAAATCAAACTGGTAAAAAGATTAAATGTTTGAGAACTGACAACGGTGGTGAGTTATGTTCTACAGAATTTGATAAGTGTTGTAAGGAACTTGTGATTGAAAGAAATAAGACAACTCCATACACACTACAGAGAAATGGAGTTGCAGAGAGGATGAACAGGACACTGATGGAGAAGGCTAGGAGTATGCTTAGTGGAGCAAGTCTAGAACAAAAGTTTTGGGTTGAAGCTATTGCCACTACTTGCTATCTGGTGAATAGATCTCCTACATCAGCTCTTGTTGGAAATACACCTATGGAGGTGTGGTCTAGTAGAAAGCCTTCAGTAAGGCATCTTCATGTTTTTGGTTGTGAGGCATATGCACATGTGCCTTGGGAGAAGCGGTCAAAGTTGGAGAACAAAGTTGTTAAGTGTATCTTCATCATCTATGGTGTTGGTGTGAAAGGATACAAGCTTTGGGACATCGTGACTAAAAAAGTGTTGTATAGCAGAAGTGTCATCTTCAGAGAGCTTGCACCTTCTCCCACTATTTTGCAGCCAGAAGAAAAAGAAAAGAAAGAGGATGTTGTTTAGTTTCCTCTCACCCCTGAGAAGACTGAACAGAAAGACAATGTTGGACCTGATGATGAGGAGAGCTCTAGCATCTTTGAAAGCTCAGAGGAAGAAGCTAAACCTCAATCTCAGCTCTTGAGGAGGTCTACACGGATAAGGAAGCAACCTGAAAGGTTTGGTTTTACATTATTTGATTCTAGTTGTACTTATGCTTTGCTCACTAATAGTGATGAACCTAGAACTGTATCAGAGGCTTTGGATATGAAGGATGCAGGTTCCTAGAAGGAGGCCATGGAGGAAGAAATGGCTTCTTTGGAAAAGAATCAAACTTGGGACTTGGTTCCTTTGCCTCCTGGATGGAAACCCGTTGGATACAAATGGGTGTTCAAGAAGAAGATTGGTGCAGATGGCAGTATTAAGAAGTATAAGGCCAGATTGGTTGCGAAGGGGTATTCACAAGTGGAGGGTATAGATTATGGTGAGATCTTCTCTCTTGTTGCAAAGCTGACATCCATTCAATTCCTATTGTCTCTCGCAGCAGCCTATGACTTGGAGGTAGAATAGATGGATGTGAAGATAGCTTTCCTTCAAGGTGACTTGGAGGAGGAAATCTACATGTCACAACCAGAGCATTACATGGTAAAAGGTAAAGAAAATTTGGTTTGCAAACTTAAGAAGTCTTTGTATGGTTTGAAGCAATCCCCTAGGAGATGGTACCTGAAGTTTGATGCCTTTGTGTTGTCATTGGATTTGTGAGATCAAAATCAGATCACCGTGTTTATTATAAGTTTGATGGTGATCGTACTCTCATTGTTGCATTGTATGTTGATGATATGTTGCTCATTGGGAAGGGTAAAAATATGATTTCTGATTTTAAATCTTAGTTGTCAGCTCAGTTTGAAATGAAAGATTTAGGGGTAGCTAGGTACATTCTAGGAATGGAAATCAGAAGAGACAGAACCAACAGAAAACTTTGGTTAAGTCAAAGTATGTTAAGACCATGTTGGGCAGATTCAGCATGGGAGATTGTAGACCATTGTGTGTTCCCATTTCCTTGGGGACAAATTTGTCTATTGAGGATTGTCCAAAATCTCCTAGTGAGGTGGAGGACATGAGTAGAGTACCTTATGCTAGTGTTGTTGGCAGTTTGATGTATGCTATGGTCTACACAAGACCAGACATTGCCCAAGCAGTGGGAGTCCTTAGTAAATGTATGGCTAATCTTGGATAGGTTCATTGGGAAGTAGTTAAGCGAGTGTTCAGATATTTGAGGGCTACTTCCAAGTATTCCATTTGCTATCATGGTAATGTTTCAGGACCTCCACATTCTGTTGATATTCATGGATTTGTGGATTCCGATTGGGCAGGTGACATTGACAACAGGAGATCCACCAGTGCTTATGTTTTTACAGTATTTGGTGGTGCTATTAGTTGGATGAGTAAGTGATAACCTATTGTTGCTTTGTCCATGATAGAAGTTGAGTATATGGCAGCAACTCATGCTTGTAAGGAAGCCATTTGGCTTAAGAGATTGTGTTCCAATATTGGTGTTGATATAGGTCAGATCACAATCAGTTGTGACAGTCAGAGTGTAATTTGCCTTGCAAAGAATCCAACTTTCCATGCTAGAACCAAGCACATTGATGTTCAGTTTCACTTCGTGAGGGACATGGTTGAGGATGGAAAGGTAAATTTGGAGAAGGTAGATACTTTGAAGAATGTTGCAAATGCATTGACGAAGCCAATGGGCACAGAGAAGTTTAGATGGTGTTTGGAGTATATGGGCCTCTTGGCCTATAGCAGTTAAATCCTATTTTTCTATTGGCTCTTACAAGGTGTTTGACAAGTGGGAGAATGTTGGGAATTAAGGTGTCTCAACCTTGGTAATTCTTTGCATTTGTAATGTTTGTATTTATTATTCAATTGCCTATGTTGTAAATAATTGGAAATTCTACTTTGTCATATTGTGGGATGTGGCACGGTGATGTGTCAATCCTACATGGATTATGACAACTTGGTATTTTGTCCTCACATGAGGAGATAGGCATTCCACTTAGTGGTAGGAATATTCTGCCATGTGTCGGCATCTTCTATGTTGTGTAAGGAATGTTTGACCAAAACGGTTATGACAGATTCCTATGATGAATCTATTACATGTAAGAGTTGAGAATAGAAGGTTGTAAGATAGGTAATGACATGTGTCATGTAGCATCTTTGAATGAGGCATATTTGGGTGCCCCAAGGTAGAATATGATGTGTTGTAAGAGAATATGCTATTTATAGCATGTGTATGATAGATTCTCTTATAGTTGTAAGTTGTAACCGCTATGACAGATTCTATGATGGTCGTATGTGTCGTAAGAGCATCTGTCATAACCCATTTTGGAACTAGGTGACATCTTTGGAATGAGAGTTGTGGACAAGTGTCAGACACATTCTACAATGTTGACCAAGTGTCCCTAGGCGTGGGTTTTGGTCCAAGATGCCATATTGGACACCCATTCCAAGAAAGGTCCAAAATTGCCTTGTATGTTCTATTTAAACAGGTGCTTGGAGATGGAGTTTGTATCACAGGTTTACAGGTACTGTTATGCTGCCAGATTGACTCCAGACATGAGTGTCAAAGACCATTGAATCTTGCAATGCAAGTGTGTTGTAAACATTCTTTCAAATTTGTTAATACATTGTGCAGGTTTCTGAGTGTGGGGTTTTTCACCCCATAAGGGTTTTCCCCACCGTAAATCTCTGTCTCTCTTCTTCTATCTTCTTTCTGGCTCTTGTGTTTTTCTACAATATCTCATGTTAATGGTTTAACATTGCTGCAATAGTTAGGATCAATTTGAATTTGCATAGCCCTCTCCTCAATAGATTAGTGTAGGAAGTGTTTCCGCACACCTAGCTTCCTTTCAAAGATAAGATCTTGTTGTTAGAACACAAGGATATACTGAGAGGGGGAATGAATCAGTATATCTCTAAAACTTATTTTAGTTATCAACAATCAAAACTTCTAACTGCATTAACCATAAGATCAGTAAATTAAACCAATTAAAGCACAACACATAAGCACACAACCACAACACCAGATTTATGTGGAAAACCCAAGAAGGGAAAAACCACAGTGAGCAAGCTACTTGGATCTACTATCCAAATCTAGCCTCACAAATAAAGATAAAATAAGATTACAATATTATTTATGGGTTACAACCCAAAGGAAGCTACAACTACCTAAAATAAAATGTAATGACACTTACAGAAAGAGGCTACACCCTCTAGATATTACATTGAATGGATTTTACTAAACAAAATACCTCTGCATCATCCGCACACTTCACTTTGATACAAAACTTCACTTTCTCTACTTAGCGAACACTATTACCTCCAACACACATTCACAAAGATACTCACATCTACTCACACATCTTCACACACTCTCACTCACTCATGCATTCCTCAACAAACAAGATCTTTCATTTATACCTTCCATAAATTCAAAAATCCTTCCCCCAAGTCAGCCAAGATGAAATGTGTATTCATGAAACATGCAAGGCCACACCAAGTCAACATCTAAAAGATGTATAAAATTAATGTCATTCAAGCCAAGTGATAATAAGGTCCTATTCTTCATTTTCACATTCTTCCAAGATGGCACACACTTCAAATCATCTAGCGGGAACATCAAAACACATGAAGTCAGCCCAACAAAGACTCATCCTTTTGCCCAATAGATCCAAACCTAAAGTGGTATCGGAGGGGTCAATTAAATTCATGTAGATCATCACAAAAGAAAATAAGACTTACAAAAACCTTCTCAACCAATCCTTCTTCTGAAATATATGTTTTCTTTTTGGTGAAAACAAATAGAAATTGAGCCTAGTATCATAGACAAATAGTGACACATAGTCTTGAGATAGAACATTGAGAAACCAACTTGTGGTGCACTTCACTACCTGAAACTTAAATTGAATCATCCATCTAAATATCTGAACCCATCCTCCAAACATCAAAGCCAAAAGATAAACTTCGGTAAAATGTGGTGGCTTCTGCTTTCTCCTCCAGACAACCCTAGTCAAGAGCAAGATGTGTCTTTGTTCTGCTAACCCTGGAGAACCTCTGTGGTACACATTAGAAACTAAACCTTGAATATTATCATCTTCTCATCTATAAATGATCATTCTTCAAACCACAAGACCTAAACTTCGAAGGCAGAGAAATGAGGAGTATTTCTTAGACGTATCCTGACTGCATCAACTCTGAACAACGATCTTCACTTTGCAATCTCTAGAATCATCTACGTTAATGTTCAAGCTCTAAAATCAGAAATATACACCCTTCACACATGTCTATGACAAACTCCCAATCTACAAGGTCATACCTTCAAATGTGAAGGAATGCAAAGCATTCTCTCGAGCTTATTCTATGCAAACCGCAGTGCCTTAGACAACTTGAATCTTTCTTTCAAAACTAAAGCAATATTTTTCCTCAGGAAATAAAGAGTATAATATTTACCACATTATAGACATCATTCTCAACTTCATACAACAACAAAATCTTTTCTCAAAGCAAGGATCTTCATGTTAGCACACTCTTTGTCTATACAACTTCAAGAGATATTGATGACATTATTACCTTACCCTTCTCATCTTTGATCTATCTTCTTTTGTCTTCTTCTCTAATCATATTGCCACAAACTTCCTTTGACATTAACCTCCTTTTCCCTTTACTTTCAACCTTCTTCATTGCAACACTACTGACACCACTCCTAAATATCATACTGTTGACATCAATGACAACACAAGCGCAACAATCTCCCCCTTTGGCATTGATGGCAAAAATTGACCTGATATGCAATTTTTTCCTCCTTTGACATCAAGGACAAAGGGCTACTAGTATTCCTCTGAATTTATCTTCCTTTAGTCCCCCTGTCTACATTCTTCTTGATTTTTCTTTCACTGCTCCTCACCTATCAACACCTCCTAATTGATCAATTCTTGTTATCCTTCAGAACATCTTGCTTACCTACTCCCCCTAAGAGGTAGCCATAATCAATCCAGGAATAAAAATATATCTTGAATTGCTCCCCCTAGATAGATGCATCATCTATGCATCTAGTTATAATAAGGAAGTGCAACAACCCCTAACTTTTGTCTGAGATACTCAAATGTATCCTTAGAAAGTGCCTTGGTGAAGATGTCAGCAACTTGATCCTTTGTAGGTACATACTTCAGTCTGACTTCTTGATCTACAACCTTCTCTCTCAAAAATTCATACCTGATAGATATGTGTTTGGTTCTAGTATACATCACTAGATTCTTTGAAATATTGATAGCACTTGTATTATCACAAAGAATAGGAATAGGCTCATCATATACAATCTTGATATCCTTCAATGTTTGCTTCATCCACAACACTTGAGTATAGTAGGCTGCTACAATAATATATTATGCCTTTGTAGTTGATAAGGACATTGAATCATGCTTCTTGCTAATCCATGAGACCAGTCTATCTCCCAAAAAGAAAGCTCCTCCATTGGTAAATCTCCTATCATCAATACTACCAGCCTAATCTACATTAGTATAAGCACTCAGAGAAAATTCATTGCCCTTTTGATACCACAATCCATGTTCCAAAGTACTTTTCAAGTATCTGAATATTCTCTTGATTACCTTCACATGTGTTTCCTTAGGATCAGATTGAAATCTTGCAACCAAATACATAGCTTGCATAATGTCAAGCCTTGATGTTGTTAGGTATAGTAGGCCCCCAATCATAGATCTGTATTGAGTTTGATCAACTTCAAGTGACTCATCATCTTTACTCAAGTGACAATTGGTTTCCATAGGAGTACTCACATGTTTGCAATCTTCCATTCCAAACTTCTTCAACATTTCCTTAACATACTTTGCTTGAGAGATAAATATGGCCTCATATGATTGAGAAATTTGAAGTCCTAAAAAGAATGATAGATCTCCTAACATAGACATTTCAAACTCTTTCTGCATCTCTTCTGCAAGATTCTTACACATCTCATCGTATCCACAAAATATTATATCATCAACATACACAACAACAATTAGAATTTGTTCACCTTCTATTTTGATGTAAAGATTACTATTTGTAGTATCTCTCTTGAAACCCTATTGAAGTAAGTACTTGTCCAACCTTGCATACCAAGCCCTAGGGGCTAGTTTGAAACCATACAAATCCTTCTTGAGTCTGCACACCATGCTTGGATCTTTTGATAACTAAAAACCATCTAGCTTCTCTATGTAGAACTCTTCTCCCAAGTCACCATTTAGAAAAGTAGACTGAACATTCATTTGATATACCTTGAATCCCTTATGTACTACAAAAGCAAGAGCCATTATGATTGCTTCCATTCTTGCCACTAGAGAAAATGTCTCCTCATAGTCAACTCCTTCAACTTTTGAATATCCTTTGTACACCAACCTTACTTTATTCTTGACCACTTCTCCATCTTCATTCAACTTATTCCTAAAGACCCATTTTGTTCCTATCAAATTATTGTCTTTGGGCCTTTGTACCAACTCCCCAGTCTGATTGTTTTCTATCTGATTCAGTTCTTCTTCCATGTCTTGTATCCATCCTTCATCCTTAATAGCCTCATTGAAAATTTTAGGCTCTATTCTTGACA
The DNA here is from genome assembly GCA_027924645.1 of Cunninghamia lanceolata. Classification (NCBI taxonomy): domain Eukaryota; kingdom Viridiplantae; phylum Streptophyta; class Pinopsida; order Cupressales; family Cupressaceae; genus Cunninghamia; species Cunninghamia lanceolata. The sequence continues at coordinate 442,508 of BSBN01000481.1, read as the reverse complement.
ATAAAACAAAGTTTACATGTTCATTTGTTCTTGCAAATCTTCTTCTTGTCTGAACTCCTTCATTCTTGTCTCCAATGATCTAATCTTTTGAATGATTTATTTGAACATACTTCGCTACAGACTTAGCAGTCTTCTCTAGGTTTTCTTCCTTTTCTTCAACTTTTGCAACTTCCTCTGTGCAGGTAGGTTCATCTAGCCAACAATCCTCTTGCTCAGCTAAATTTTTATGTGATTCTTCATTAACTCTTTCATTTGCACTATCAACTATCTTCTTTAGTATTTTATTGTAGCATTTGTAGGATTTTCTGGTAGTTGAGTATCCAAAAAAAATACCTTCATCTTCTCTTGAGTCAAACTTTCCCAGACCTTCTTCATCTCTTGTGATGTAGCATTTTCTTCTAAAAAATCTAAAATACTTGACTATTGCAGGTCTTCCATTCCAAGCTCATAAGGGGTCTTGGTGTTGTGCTTTCTTAGTTGTCCCCTATTAAGAATATAGACTATGGTATGAATTGTTTCTTTCTAGTATATATCAAGTAGTTTAGCTTCACTCAACATTGTCCTGGCCATCTCTTGGACAATCCTATTCTTTTTCTCTACAACACCATTCTACTGAGGGGTTCTAGTAGCTACATAGTGCCTTTTGATTCCATGTTCTTGACAAAACTCTACAAACCCATTTGAAGTGAACTCACCACCTCTATCAGATCTTAGGCACTTGATTCTAGAATTCATTTCATTTTCAACCATAGATGAATTCATTTCATTTTCAACCATAGATTTGAAGATCTCGAATCCACTGAAAGTTTCTAATTTTTCTTTAAAAAAGTAACCCATGTCATTCTAGAGAAATCATCAATGAGAAACATGAAATACTTCTCACCTTGTAGGCATTTTATCCTAGTTTGTCCACACAGATTTGTATGAACCAACTCCAAAGGCCTTATAGTAGAATATTCCTTGGACTTGAAAGTTATCCTTGTCTACTCCCCAATCTGACATTCTTTACATATTGTGCTTGCAGGCTTGATGATCTTTGGCATGTCCTTTACTACTTTCATGGAACTGATCTTCACTAGATTGTCAAAGTTGATATGCCCCATTCTCTTGTACCATAGCCAGTATTCATTTATTTTTCCTAATAGATAAGTCCTCTCATTAAACCCTTTCAGATTATACAAGTTGCCTTATGTCTTAAAGCCTTTAGCCACCGATTTTCCAAACTTTGCTCTCCTGATTTCACATCCTTAATCATGAAATGTAAGATTATATCCTTTTCTGCATATTTGACTTACACTGAGAAGATTATGCTTGAGACCTTCTACATAAAGAACATCATGTGTCTGAGACTTTCCACAAAAGATTATAGTACCTTTTCCAAAGATCTTTTTAGAAGAGTTGTCTCCAAACCTAACCAATCCACCATCCCACTTGCCAAGATTATTAAACTTGATTTTAATCACTTCTCATGTGATTTCTACATCCATTGTCTATCACCTAGAGATTTGTTTGTCCTTGAGCATGAAATGTTGTTTGGACAATCATTGAGTTCTCAACTCCATTGTTACATCCTTGTCGTACTTAGTGACATCAGTTATCTAAGATTCTGAATTTGGACCATTCCTGCAATACCTTGCTATGTGTCCAAACTTTTTGCAATTTTGACAAACCATATTGGCATCCACAAGATTTCTTTCACTCATTACCAATTTGCAATCCATAGCCTTATGATCAAATTTATTGCAAGTAAAACAGTAACCAAAGAAAACATGATTGAACATGTTCATGGTGAATTGTCTTACATGAAGAGATCTTCCTTGAGGCAAGATGAGATCTGTACATTCTGTATCATCTAGACTTCCAAGCTTTGCCTTCTTCAACTCCTTTTTTAGTAACTAAATTTCTTTCTCAAGTTTTATACATTCTTTTGTCTTATCTTCAATCATAGCTCTTTGTTCTTGGTTTTCCTTCCTTGCATAGTCTAAGTCTTCAAGAGTAGAAACAAGTTCACCTTCAAAATCAACTTCATATTCTTCTTCATCTATAGCCTTGTCTGAACCATCTGAGATCACCATGGACATGAATAGAGATTCTCCTCTACCCTCATCAGATGAGGAGTGATCTACTTCTTCTCCAGAGCTATAGTCTTCTTTTTAAATAAGGTTCCTTTAAAAATTATTTCTCTTCAACCCCTTGCTGCAACTTCACTTTCTCCAAAAGGACATTTACCTAATCCTCTTTTCAATTTTCTTACAAAATTTGCTTCTTTTTCCTCATCTTCATTGCATATATCAAATGTTCATTCATTCTTCACAACATTGAAAGCAACTTCTTTTTAGCATGGACCTATGACTTCATTTCTCATTTCATAGGTAGTAAGGGACCCAAACACTTCTACCATGGTGAGTTTCTTCAAGTCTTTAGCTTCTTCTATTGCAAAAACTTTTGAATCAAATCTATGAGGGAGGGATCTCAAAATTTTCTTTACAACCATTGATTCAGCTATATCTTCACCCATACTTATGATTCCATTAACAACTTCATCTACCCAGTGTAAGTAGCCAGCTATGTTCTCTTCTTTCATCCTTAGATTCTCAAATATTATTTTGTAGGATTGCAGTTTGGCTTCCTTTACAATGTCATCTCCTTCATAGAGACCTTTGAGCTTATCCCATATCTTCTTCGTTATCTTGCACTGCATAACCTTGACTAACTTTAAACTTCTCAAACCACTTAAGATTGCATTCTTAGCTTTGGAATCATTCTCATGGGCCTTCTTCGCATTTGAATCTGTAATGGGATAACTGGGTTCATCATAATTAGTCGCAATCACCCTCTAGACATCATTGTTGAAATGCACATGACAAATGAGAGGGGGGTGAATCAGTTGTTACAAAACTTTAACCAATTATCTTTACTTCAAATGTTCAATCACTATTATTATGATTTAACCATGAAAGCATGAAATATGAAGCTCAACACAAAAACATATTCAACACATGAGACACCAGATTTTTACGTGGAAAACCCTATAAGGGAAAAACCACGGTGGGTACTAGCCCACATAAATATATATGTTATATTAATACCAAAAAATAGAGGCTCACTGCCTATGGGCTCACTACCCAAAAATGCTCACTGCATAGATCAACTCACCACCAAGGGGTGGCTCATTACCAAGGGGTGGCTCACTACCAAGGATTTGTGAATTGATTTGATAGCATCTACTTCGTGTCTGAGTTCAGTTCCATTAAAGTGCAATACTTCTCCTCTACTCTGCTCTTCTTACACTTCTCACTTATCTTCACATTCTAGCACCCAGATCTCTTTTTCGCAACTACATTACATGTTTTTATACAACTCATCAACCTTGGAATGAACATCAAGGTCAACATTACATTCATCAACCATTGGAACAATCTCCAAGGTTGACATTACAAACATACATAGAAATAGGTCTGGACCTAATACAAAATTAGCTAAGGGAAAGATGTAAAAATGTATGTGGATCACGCCATGCCTTAGCTGGGACTCAAATGCAATCTCCCATGTATCAACATGATTCTACAATTTTCAATACATCTCCATAATTAGTGAAAGCAACCAAGTCGACCAAGATCTGAGACTTCAATCTTCTTCTAGGAACATGTCAATCTTCACATAACATCTTCAAGATCATCCACAAGATGTATAACTCATCTGGTCAGCCAGATTTAGGAAGAACACCATCATCCAGAAGTAATTCTTCAATTACGAGCTCAAACTCCAATGAGGACCACCAACACGAACTAGACATGATCAAAAGACCTTCACAAGCTAGCCTGAATCACCAAGAACATCCACACTGCATCTGCTTACTAAAATCCTTCTCTCCTTCATCCAGAATTTCAAGAACATAGTCTATCATCACTGTCACAATGGAATAGATGCTTGTGGACCTCCAGATCATGAACCATTTGAGTTGTCACTCCACATGGACTTCCTAAACATTCCCTCAAATCTACAAGACAAGATATTACATTTCTGGATCTCACCAGACCTGTCTGTGTCACTCTATCACCTTTGAACACCTGTCAGAACTAGTTTTTCTTGAGCGGCGACAACTTCTTTAGATCTTCATGTGGACCTTTGAAATCTTTACTGGATCACCTTAAGACACATATCTACAAATCCTTTAATGCACATCCTCTGATCTTCATCTTAGCTAGGATCTTTAGCTCACTATCTTCACTATTCTTCTTTGTTCCTGTTTAGAACTAATTTTCTCAATATCCTTAGTACACAGCTCATCCAATCCTTATCATCAATGCAACAGGAGTATGTTGACATCAATGAAAACACTGGTTAGGCCCATACTTGCAACAAAACCTTCATAATATGCGATGGTGCTCTTGGCATAACGTTTCTACTTGCAATCGATTGGTGCATGGCATATTATTGGCATCGTGGGATATTTATTAGTAGCAGTTATAAATTGTTCTGGTAGAAGACATTAAAATGGAGATCATGGACATCATGCTAGTAGTGGGAGAAATGGTTATAAGAGGAAGGTTCTTGATGATTAAAGAAATTGATTTGACAGCAGGCCAATGATGATAAAGAATATAAAGGGGGTTGACGGTGCTGAGTGCAGATAGATCAAAGGATGGGAGTATAGGAGTTAATTATGAAATTTTGTTTATTTTGCATTAGGTGGTCGATGGTCTACATAACGGAGGCCATAGTGATAGAAGGGGAGGTCGACGACTCTTAGAGAGAGTTGTTTTGATAGAAATGTAATTATTTATAGGCATTTTTGGGATTGAAGGATGGGAAGGCTGAATATATTACCGAATAATGAATATGTAATGTGGTCTTTTAGCCATAAATATAAATGAATGAAATATATCTCTTTCGTTGTATTAATTTTGCTATTGAAAATCAAATTCTTGTGGCATTAGTATTGTAAAGCTAAGACAATAGCTTGCATCATCTTCTGTCATTGTGAGGAACTATTTTTTGTTTTATGTCACTCAGTCTAAATTCTCTTTGATTGTGGTTCCTATAAACAAGATTTGGGTTTGAATCTGTAAACGCTCCTATCAAGTGGTATCAGAGCTCAGAACGATCTAAGTATGAGTGTTGTATGTGTTATTGGTTGTGGTTTTGTGATTACCTGATAGAGCAGATTGGAAAGAGAAGAAAGCCCTAATGAGGTGACTAAACGATGAAAGGAGATAGAAGAATCTAGAAGAAAATGGAGAAAAAGAATCTCACGAAAAGAGACAAAAGAAAAGAAGGCAAAAGGATGACAGATGAAGAATTCCAAAGAGAGTTGGCTGAGTTGAGGAGATATTTGATGATGGTGAAACAATGGTATGAAGAACAAGACCAAGGATATTATTGGGTATGGCCAATGGTAAAGAAATTGAAATGGCTAGTAAAGAAGATTGTTGAGAAAAGAAAAAGGCAAAAGATGGATGCCTTGACAAGAGAAGATAAGAAGATGAGAGGGTTCCTAGAAAGAGGGGCCAGGAAAGAGTTGCCCTTGGAGTAACATAGACTGGAAGAGGTCAAGAGAGTTCTCATTAAAGAGAACATGAGAAAAGAGAAAGAGGAAAAGGTGCCACAGGTAGCACTTGAGAAGGAGAAAAATGAAGAAGAAAGAATGTCCATGAGGAGGGCATTGAAAGAGACATTGTGGTCTCTCATTTTATTTACTAATGTTATGTTTATAGATTTGTATGTAGGTATAAAGAAAGTGATGGAGAAGGTCAAGGAGGAGACCTTGAAGATGATAAAAGATGGGGCAAGAATATCTCCCGAAGAAAGAGTGAAAGATGTGAATGAGAAGAGATTAATGGCAATAGAATGCCAAGAAGAGTTTGCAGTAGAGGTGCATTACAAAGTGCCTGAGAAAGAAGAGGAGATTAATGCCAAAGATGTTCAGTTTGATGCTGAAGATGGAGAGGAAACCCTAGAGCTTCATGATGTATGTGAAGATATTGCAGCAGTAGCACAAGATGCTTATGAAGAAAAGGAGTTAAAAAGCCAAGAAGCTGAAGGTGGATGCAATTTGGGACAGCAGATCCTTACACAGAAGGATGGAGGTAAAATTGTTATTTTTAATCATGAATGTAGAAATGAGAAGATGGATAGGAAAGTTGATAAGGAAAAGAAATTGGAGAATGTAAATATAATTGAGGATCATGGATATGTAGTGCCACATTGGCAAAAGAAAAAGATTGATGAAAAGGGTTGTAAAGAAGTGAATGCCTTTGATTATGTTTATGCAAACAAGCAAGTGCATAGAAGGAGAGATGTGCAGATGAATAAGTGGTAGTATGATGTAAGAATGAGTTGGCCAGCAAAGAGGCCTAGAGAAAATGAGTGGAGGATGAAGATAGAGCAAGTGAAGAGAAGCTAGAGAGTAGCAAATAGAAGACATTGGTCTAGTGACAAAGTGTGGGTGGTGAAGCAAGCAGCAGCGAATAAAGGTGTTGTAGAAAAGACAAAGGATTGGAGGCATGACAAGGAGAACAAACCCCTAGAAAATGGAAGTATGAAGAATCCAGTAGAAGATTGCAAGAAAGAGAAGGAGCATACAGTGAAGTTGCAGCAAGAGAAGCCAAGAGGAGGTAAGGTAAAAGAAAAGAAATCTAATTTTTATGTTGATAAAGCTTTGGTTGAGATTCCTAATGATGAGGAGATTATTAGATGAAAAAGAGGATGAGCAACTAGAAGTGCAGAATAGTTCGAAGGCAAATTTGGAAGGTGAAAGTGTAGATTTGGTAAAGGTGATTACAATAGAGAAATAAAACATTGAAGCGGACAAACTAACAAATGGAGAAGATTTATTGGTTGCAGAAATGAAGATTCTGGAGGTAATTTGTTTTACACAAAATGAGGATGAGGTTTTGTTTTCATTTGAGATGATGCTAGTAGATGATTGTGATGATGAGTCAGAATGGTGGAGATTTGGAGTTGATAAGGAGAATTGAAGGAGGAAGTATGTACAAAGAGAAAGGAGCCGACAAATGCAGACAATGAAACTTCAAAGGCAACAATGCAAGTAGAGAAGTGCAAAATTAAGAAACTGGAAAGCAAGGAAAAAGAAAGTGGAATCATGGGCCTCATGAGCAGGAGCTCATGAATTTTTCTACCTAGGGAGTCTGATTCAATGGCATCGCTCACCCTCACATTTTGTAATTCTTGCTTGGCTATTTTTTTTCTATCCTCTTTGTCAACTATTTCATATTCTTGCTAATTTTGGAGAGATCGTGGCTTACAGACATGTCCAGTTTGAAAAGGAAAAAAAGCCTCAAATCATGCAATTTAAGAATGGACCCCACTGGCATAGTAGTAAAAATGATTCATTTGTGATTTTCTTTCTTCCTTGTAGATCAACTTAATATAGAAACAACACTAAACCTTCATAATAGGCGATGGTGCTCTTGGCATAACGTTTCTACCTAGAATCAATTGGTGCATGGCATATCATTGGCATCATGGGATATTTATTAGTAGTGGTTATAACTTCTTCTGGTAGCAGAAATTAAAATGGAAATCATGGACATCATGCTGGTAGTGGGAGCAACGGTTACAGGAGGAATGTTCTCGATGATTAAAGAAATTGGTTTGACAGCAGGCCAACAATGATAAAGAATATAAAGGGGGTCAACGGTGCTGAGTGCAAATAGATCAAAGGATGGGAGTATAGGAGTTAATTATGAAATTTTGTTTATATTGCTTTCTGTGGTCAATGGTCTACATAATGGAGACCATAGTGATAGAAGGGGAGGTCGACGACTCCTAGAGAGAGTCGTTTTGATAGAAATGTAATTAGTTATAGGCATTTTTGGGATTGAAGGATAGGAAGGCTGAATATATGGCCAGATAATGAATATGTAATGTGGCCTTTTAGCTAGAAATATAAATGAATGAAATATATCTCTTTTGGGGTATTAATTTTGCTATTGAAAATCAAATTCTTGTGGCATTAGTATTGTAAAGCTAAGACAATAGCTTGCATCATCTTCTATCATTGTGAGGAACTATTTTTTGTTTTCTGTCACTCAGTCTAAATTCTCTTTGATTGTGGTTCCTGTAAACAGGATTTGGGTTTGAATCTGTAAATGCTTCTATCAAAGACTAGTGTTCACATTAAGTCTTATGAGAGCATTCTTCGTCCATGATCCAAATTTATTTTTGTGGACAAATCAAAAGGTAGGAACACAATCAGGAGACATCCACAAGCACATTGTAATCACCAAGAACATCCACACAACCTTTAACCACTTTGTCAAGAAGATTCTTCAAACTGGAGCACATAAACAGCACTCCCAGCTACTGTCATAAAGAAAAGGTCACTTGTGGACCACCAAATGATGAACCATTTGAGTTGAAGGCACATAACATCATCTTAGACTTAACTCTAGAATTGGAGACCAAAATACTTCAATGTGGAGGAATACAGAGCATAATACTTTCTCCTGGTCACCAGTAAATACTCAGAAAAAGTAGTTTCACTCTGGTGAATCTAACTCACTCAAATATTCATACCGGAGGCTCAACCTTGGAACATAGCATCTTCAGATATGCATTTAAATAACCTCCAATCCATATACAAGGATATTCAATCTAAAGGAAATGTGGAGCAATTTATTGGACCGTTATGTTGTATCAGGAATACTTCAACACTTAACTCGTTACAAGCAAGCATCAAAACAAGAGCACATTTGACACCAATGACAACACAGATATGTTGACATCAATGACAACATCAATTAGGAACATACTTGCAACAATCATACCCCAGTGAGGTAAGATAGGCTTCCATCCTTACATTCTTGAAGTCCTAGTTACTTCCATCAAACATCAGTGTTTTAGAAGAAGACTCCTTCTGAGCCATGTGTTCTATTCCAAGATCTACCTTCAATTGTTAGGCTACACCAAGGAACCTTGTTTTTATACCAATTGTTAGAACACAAGGATATACTGAGAGGGGGGTGAATCAGTATATCTCTAAAAATTATTTCAGTTATCAACAATCAAAACTTCTAGCTACTTTAACAAGAAGATCATCAAATTAAACCAATTAAATCATAACACATAAGCACACAACCACAACACTAGATTTACGTGGAAAAACCAAGAAGGGAAAAATCACAGTGAGAAAGTTGCTTATATCTATTATCCAAATCCAACCTCACAAATAAAGATAAAACAAGATTACAATATTATTTATGGGCTACAACCCAAAGGAAGCTACAACTCCCTAAAATACAATGCAATGATACTTACAAAAAGAGGCTACACCCTATGGATATTAAATTCAATGGATCTTACTAAAAAAAATACCTTTGCATCATCCACACACTTCACTTTAACACACAAGTTCACTTTCTTTACTTAGTGAACACTTTTACCCCCAACACACCTTCACAAACATACTCACATCTACTCACACTCTAACTCACTCATGCATTCCTTAACAAACAAGATCTTCATTTATACCTTTTGCAAATTCAAAAATCCTTCTCCCAAGTCAGCCAAGATGAAACATGTATTCATGAGACATGCAAGGCCACACCAAGTCAGCATCCAAAAAATGTAGAAAATCAATCTAGTTCAAGCCAAGTGATAACCGAGGCCTATTCTTCATTTCCCCATTCTTCCAAGCTGACACACACTTCAAAACATCCATCGAGAACATCAAAATAGAAGTTAGCCCAGCAAACACTCATCCTTCTGCCCAATAGCTCTAGACCTAAAGTAGTACCAGAGGGATCAATTAACTTCACATGGATCATCACACAAGAAACATAAGACTTACAAAAACCTTCTCAACCAATCCTTCTTCTGAAATATATGTTTTATTTCTGGCATAAACAAATGTAAATTGAGCCTGGTATCATAGACAAATAGTAAACACAAAGTCTTAAGATAGAACATTAAGAAACCAACTTGCGGTGCACTTCAGCACCTAAAACCTGAATTGAATCATCCATCTAAATATTTGAACTAATCCTCCAAACATCAAAGCCAAAAGATAAACTGTGGTAAAATGCGGTGGCTTCTACTTTCTCCTCTAGACAACCCTAGTCAATAGCAAGATGTGTCTTTGTTCTGTTGACCCCGAAGAACCCCTGTAGTACACCTTAGCAATTGAACGTTGAATATTATCATCTTCTAACCTATAAATGATCATCCTTCAAATCACATGACCTAAACTTCAAAGGCAAAGAAATGTGGAGTATTTCTCATACGCATCTTGGCAGCATCAACTCTGAACAACTGTCTTCACTCTACAAGCTCTAGAATGTTCTACATTAATCTTCAAGCTCTAAAATCAGGAACATACACCCTTCACACATGTCTCTGAAAAACTCCCAAACTGCAAGGCCATACCTTCAAATGTAGAGGAATGCAGAGCATTCTCTCGAGCTTATTCTGTGCAAACCTCAGTGCCTTGGACAACATGAATCTTTCTTTCAAAACTAAATAAATGCTTTTCCTCAGGAAATAATGAGTACAATATTTACCACTATTGGATTTAGGACAGACAACTGAGAGGGGGGGTGAATCAGTTTTTACCAAAATCATGTTCCTTATTTACTTTAAACCTTCTTATATTTCAACAACATATCAAAGATTCAATTATGCAATAATTTAAGAGTAGAAACAAATTCAACACATATAACACCAAGATTTTAACGTGGAAAACCCAGTTAAGGGAAAAACCATGGGATGACTAACCCAAGATTGTATTCTCTGTTAAAAGAATAAAGATGAATAAAATGGCACTTGCCAGTTAGGGCTCACTACCTGAGCACACTTCTCACAAGAGGCCCACTACCTATAGGAGACATACTATCTACAGAAGAATATAAGTATTACACACTTGAATTGGAGATTAGCATCTTCACTATGCTTGAGTAAGTTCCATTAAGTTCAACACCTCTGCTCTACTTTTTGCTCCTCTTTCCTACCACCTTCTCCTCATCACTACCAGGACACATTTGAATGACTTTGAAACTCTTATTTATACATGATATTGACTTTGGAATGATCATCAAAGTCGGCACAACATATACTTATTTTATTACAGAGCAATTACAAAAATACAACTTGACTTATTACAAAAACTTCATGTGCATGACTACACTATCGGCCACACATAGCTGGGACTTCAATCTTCTTCGAGGAACACACCATGCTTTACAAAACATCTTCAAGATCATCTGTAACATGCTCAAATCATCCAGTCATCCAAGACTAGGAAGAACACCATCACCCAAAGGTAAGTCTTCAATTACGAGCTCAATATTCAATGCGGACCACTAACATGAACTAGACACAATCTAGAGACCCCCACAAGTTTGCTTGAATCACCAAGAACATCCGCACCACTTCTGCTTACTGTAATCATTCACATATTCATCTAGAACCTCAAGAACACAGTCACCCATCACTGTCACATTAGAAGGATCGCTTGTGGACCTCCAAACCATGAACCAATTGAGTTGTCAATTCACATTAGCTTCCCAAACATGCCACCAGATCTACAGAACATGATATTGTACTTCCAGATTGCACCGAACTTATTTGTGTCACTCTGTCACCTATGAACAGTTGCTACAACCAGTTTTACTCTTATGGCCATAGCTCCTCCATATTTTCATGCGGACCTCTCAAGTCTTGACTGGATCATCTTCAGACACATATCTACAAACCCTTTGATGCGCATTCTCTGATCTTCATCTAGTTGGGATCTTCACTTCACAGAGCTTCACTGTCTTCACTGATCTTCTTTGTTTTTGATAGAACTAATTTTCTCAATATCCTCAGCATACAACTCATCCAATCCTTGACATCAAGAGTATGTTGACATCAATGACAACACCAGTTAGGCCCATACTTGCAACAATTCCCCCCTTTGTCATTGATGGCAACATATAAAGTTAAAAACTATTTTAACCATCAAGACAAGAACTTCTCCTCACTAACTAACATAGCTCCCCCTATCAATAACAACCATTCACATGTCTTCTCTTCCTTTACTACTCCCCTTTTAATCAGCAACCACTTTGTATTTTTCACATGTCTTCTCTCCCCCTTTGACACCAATGGCAAAGGGCACATACTTGCAACCACTTCACATACTTTGGAATAATATAGACTACTCCCCCTGAGTAGCAGCCTCCTAACATCAATCTAGATCACAAGATATGACTGTGGGATCCACCGAACTGATGCACATCAATGCACCTTAACTCAAAACTAGAGGGGTAATAACCCCTAACTTCTCCTTGAGATACTCAAAAGAGTCCTTAGGTAGAGGTTTAGTAAAGATGTCTGTAATTTGATCCTTTGAGGGCACAAACTCCAATATGATTTCATTCTTGTTCACCTGCTCTCTCAAAAAGTGGAACTTGATGGATATATGTTTTGTCTTTGAATGCAACACCAGATTTTTTGATATATTTATTGCACTTGAATTATCACAGAAGATTGTGATAGGTTCTTCATACTCCACTCTGATATCTCTTAGCATTTGCTTCATCCATAATACTTGAGTGCAACTACCTTCTACTGCAATATACTCTACTTTTGCAATGGACAGAGATATTGCCTCTTGTTTCTTGCTTAGCCAAGAAACCAATCTTTTTCCCAAAAAGAATGCACCACTACTGGTACTCTTTCAGTCATCCACATCTCCTACCCAATCAGTATCTATATATGCATGAAGAGAGAAATCATGATCCTTAGGATGCCATAATCCATACTCAACTATTCCCTTCAAATATATGAGAATTCCCTTGATTTCCATGACATAGACTCTCTAGGATCAACTTGGAATCTAGCAACAAGACCAACAACATTCATAATATCAGGTCTAGTTTGAGTAAGGTAGAGCAGTCCTCCAATCATTGACCTATATTTTTTCTGATCAATCTTAGGGGATTCATCATATTTACTCAACTTCTTAGGGGATTCATCATCTTTACTCAACTTACATCCGGTTTCCATGGGAGTATTCATTGCCTTTGAATCTTTCATCCCAAATTTCTTCAACAATTCTTTCACATATTTGGTCTGAGATATGAAGATTCCTTTCTTTGTTTGAATAATTTGCAAAGCCAAGAAGAAATTCATTTCCCCAAACATAGACATCTCAAATTCACTTTGCGTTTGATTCGTAAAAGTCTTGCACATACTATCTTTTCCTTCAAAAATGATATCATCAACAAATACTTCAACAATCAAGACATTTTCATGATCAATCTTAAAATACAGATTACTATCAGCAGTACCTTTGTTGAAACCAATCTTCAAAATATGTTGGTCCAATCTTTCATACCAGGCTCTTGGGGTTTGTTTGAGTCCATACAATGCCTTCTTCAATTTGTAGACCATATCTCCATGATTGGACAATTGAAATCCATTTGGCTGCTCAATGTATGCCTCTTCTTCCAAACCACCATTTAGGAAAGCAGACTTGACATCCATCTGATATGCCTTGAAATCTTTGAAGGCAACAAAGGAAAGAAATAATTTGACTGCTTCAATTCTTGCCACCGGAGAAAAAGTTTCTTCAAACTCAATTCCTTCTACTTGAGAATAGCCCTTACAGACCACTCTAGCTTTGTTTCTTACTACTTCACCTTCTTCATTTAGTTTATTCCAGAAGACCCACTTAGTCCCAATCACATTTTTGTCCTTAGGTCTAGGAACAAGATCCCAAGTGTGATTCTTTTCAATCTATACCAATTCTTCATCCATTGCTTTAACCCAGCTTTCATCATTGCATGCTCCACTTATTATTTTTGGTTCAATTTTTGAAATCAAACAATACTTCACTGAATCTTGAGCAATTTTTCTTCTTGTTTGAATACCTTTGCTTTTATCTCCTATGATTTGATCTTCAGAATGATTTAGTCTTACATAACTGGGAGTTTTGGGATTCTCTTGCACTTCTAATTCTTGGATAGGTTAATCCAAACTAGTCTCTTCTTGTTGTATTTCAGGATTCTCTGGATTAGTTTGAATCTGAACTGGAGTTGGGGCTTGTTCTCCTTGGTTTGAGACATCATTTTGATCATCTACTTCATACTCATAAAACCTTAAGGGATTTTCCATGCCTTCATCAACCTTCACATTTGTACTTTCTACAATCTTTCTCAATCTCTTGTTATAACACCGGTATGCTTTGCTTTGAGTAGAATATCCCAAGAATATTCTTTCATCACTTCTAGCATCAAACTTGCCAAGATCTTCATCTCTTTTGATGTAGCATTTACTACCAAAGACTCTAAAATACTTCACAGTAGGACTGATACCAAACCAAAGTTCATAAGGGGTCTTACTAGTATTGCCTCTAATTTGTACCCGATTAAGAGTATAGACAGTAGTGCTTACAACTTCTCTCTAATAGATCTGAGGAACATTTTCTTCCATCATCATGGTCCTAGATGCTTCCTGGATGGTCTGGTTCTTTCTCTCCACTACTCCATTCTGCTATGGAGTCCTTGGAGCTGATAACTATCTCTTTATCCCATGTTTCTCACAGAATTCTATAAACTCACCAGATGTGAATTCTCCACCTCTATCAGGCCTAAGGCATTTTATGTTTATGCTAGTTTCATTTTCTACCATAGCCTTGAATATTTTGAACTTCTCAAGTGCTTCAAATTTCTCTTTTAATAAAGTTACCCACATCATTTGGGAGTGGTCATCAATTAGCAACATGAAATACCTATCTCCTTGTAGATTCTTGATTTTTTCCAGACCACAAAGATTAGTGTGCACCAAGTCTAATAATCTAGTTGAAGATTGTTCCTTACTTTTGAATGTGACTCTGCTCTACTTACCCAACTGACATTCTTTGCACAAAATGTTAGTAGGTTTCATCATTCTTAGAAGATCTCTTACAACCTGAGTGTTGCTTATCTTGATGATATAATCAAAATTCACATAACACATTCTCCTATGCCACAACCAACTCTGATCAATTTGAAAAAATAAGAAACTTTTGCCAGTACCAACCAATTGGAATATGTTACCTTTTGTCTGTGTACTAGATACAATCTTAGTTCTAGAGATTTCAAAGATCTTGCATTTTCCTTTTTTGAAACAGAGATCATAGCCTTTGTCCACCAACTGTCCAACACTTAGAAGATTGTGCTTCAGACCTTCAACATATAGAACATCATTGGTTTTGTTCTTTCCATCAAAATAAATGGTTCCTCTACCTCTAATTCTGACAACAGAATTATCTCCAAACTTTACAACTCCACCTTGATATCTTTCCAAGCTTAAGAACTTACTCTCGTCTCTAGTCATATGGTGAGAGCATCCACTGTCAATAACCCATTCATCCTTATCTTCAACCTGAGAAACTAAAGCACTTTCTATCATCTTATGATTGGCAAATTCAATAGGCATTGGATCTTCTTCTTTGCTGGCAATAAACACCCAGTCACTTATGGGTTTATTTCCTATCTTAGATTCATCATCTATTACTCCTTCATCATCATCTTCATGAACATAGTAACACTTCTTCTGAAACTTTGATCTATTAGGGTTTAGCCTTGAAAACCTTTCTGGACATCTTGAGGCAAAATGACCAATCTTATTGCAGGCAAAGCATTTGAAAGGTAATTTTCCTTCATACTTACCAGATCCTCTTGGCAGTCTTTTTGCAATAAGGGCTTCAAGTTGTTCAGCTTCTAACTCATCTTCTTCTAGATCTTTGCTTGCTTTATCATACCAATTTGATTTCCTTGAGGAACTTTCACTTGGATCATATCTCTATTTGCCTTTTGCAGAAACACTAGCTTTGAATGCAGATTCAGTCTTGGGAAGTGCATCACCAAACTCAGCCAACTCAAATGCAGATATCTTACCAACCAATTGATCCCTTGTGATAGTTGTTAAAGATCTAATTTCCTCAATAGCAACAACTTTGTGTTTATATGCAGGAGGTAAAGATCTAAGAACTTTAGCAACAATTTCATCTTCATCCAATACTCCACTAGCACATCTAATGCCACATACAAGCTCATTTACTTTTGACATATATAAAGTGATATTCTCATCTTCACTCATCTTTAAGTTTTCAAACTTTCCTTTTAGACTTTACATCTTGGTACACTTAACATATTTCTCTCCTTCATATAGATTTTCAAGCTTTGTCCAAATTTCATAAGCAGTCTTCAATCCCATAACATTTGTCAGCTCTGAATCAGACAAGGCACTCAGTAGGGCTTCTTTAGCTCAGAGATTATTGTCTGCATCTCTGACTTCATCTATAGTTGTTGGACCATTCCTTGGGGGAACATATTTAGTTGATGTTATGTTCCAATATCGATCTCCCATGCATTGTAAGTGACATTCCATGCGGCTTTTCCAGGCAGTGAAGTTTAATCCATCAAACCTTGGATTGTCCTTATAGGTCGACATTCTGGATCTCCTCAAGCAGTTAAGCTTCTCCTAGAGGAACTTGTCTCTGATACCAATTGTTGAATTTAGGATAGACAATTGAGAGGGAGGGGGTGAATCAGTTGTTACCAAAATCTTGTTCCTTATTTACTTTAAACCTTCTTATATTTGAATAGCATATCAAAGATTCAATTATGCAATAATTTAAGAGCAGAAACAAATTCAACACATATAACACCAATATTTTAACGTGGAAAACCTGGTTAAGGGAAAAACCACAGGGTGACTAACCAAAGATTGTATTCTCTGTTAAAAGAATAAAGATGAATAAAATGACACTTGCTAGTTAGGGCTCACTGCCCGAGCACACTGCTCACAAGAGGCTCACTGCCTACAAGAGACACATTGTCTACAAAAGAATACAAGTATTACATAATTGAACTGGAGATTAGCATCTTCACTATGCTTGAGTCAATTCCATTAAGTTCATCACCTCTGCTCTACTTTTCACTCCTCTTTCCTACCACCTTCTCCTCATCACTACCAGGACACATTTGAATGACTTTGCAACTCTTATTTATCCATGACATTGACTTTGGAATGATCATCAAAGTCGGCACAACATACACTTATTTTATTATAGAGTAATTACAAAAATGCAACTTGACTTATTACAAAAACTTCATGTGCATGACTACATTGTCGGCCACACATAGCTGGGACTTCAATCTTCTTCAAGGAACATGCCATTCTTCGCAAAACATCTTCAAGATCATCCGCAACATACACAAATCATCCGGCCGGCCAAGACTAGGAAGAAAACCATCACCCAAAGGTAAGTCTTCAATTACGAGCTCAATATTCAATGTGGACCACCAACATGAATTTGACACAATCTAGAGACCCCCACAAGCTTACTTGAATCACCAAGAACATCCACACCACTTCTGCTTATTATAATCATTCACATCTTCATCCAGAACCTCAAGAACACAGTCGCCCATCACTGTCACATTAGAAGGATTACTTGTGGACCTCCAAACCACAAACCAATTGATTTGTCAATTCACATTAGCTTCCCAAGTATGCCACTAGATCTGTAGAACATGGTATTGTATTTCCAGATCTCACCGGACTTATTTGTGTCACTCTATCACCTCTAAACAGTTACTTGAACCGGTTTGACTCCTATGGCCATAGCTCCTCCATATTTTCATGCGGACCTCTCAAGTCTTGACTGGATCATCTTCAGACACATATCTACAAACCCTTTGATGTGCATTATTTGATCTTCATCTAGTTGGGATCTTCATTTCATAGAGCTTCACTATCTTCACTGATCTTCTCTATTTCTGATAGAACTAATTTTCTCAATATCCTCAGCATACAACTCATCCAATCCTTGACATCAATGCAACAGGAGTATGTTGACATCAATGACAACACCAGTTAGGTCCATACTTGCAAAAATGACATCAAAGACATCATTCTCAACTTCATACAACAACAAACTCTTTTCTCAAAGAAAGGATCTTCATATTAGCACACTCTTTGTCTATACAACTTCAGGAGATATTGATCACTTTATTACCTTACCCTTCTCATCTCTGATCTATCTTCTCTTGTATTCTTCTTTGATTATATTGCCACAGATTTCCTTTGACAATAACCTCTTGTTCACTTTACTTCCATCCTTCTTCATTCTAGTATTGATGACAACACACCTGAATCTCATACTATTGACATCAATGACAACATAAGTGCAACACTTGTTGACAAGGAAGAAGAACATTTGGAACCTACCTTGAAAATTACATCACGATTAGATATTCCCACAAGTCCTCAAAACCTTTCACTCTTTGAGTATATTCAAGAACTGTAGGAGAAACAATAGGCAAATCTGTTAACAAGATCTGTTTTACTAGAAACTCACACTAAATCTTGCAAGGAATAAGCATCATAGGAAGAACCATTAGACATGGGGGATAATCATAATGACCCAATAGATCCTCTACAGAAGACTGCAAGAACCTTTTCATACCCCATTGTTCTTTCTCCTGGGGACAATGCGAGCCCTATGAAGAACATCTCACCTTCAAACCATCCAACATTCAGGGGTCTTTCTTTTGAGGATCCAGACTAGTTTTGTTTTGAGTTTAAGGTCTTATGCCAGACATATGACTATGGATTCGATAACCAAAAACTCAAACTTTTCCCATCTACCCTAAAAGATTATGCCATGAGGTGGTTCATGGGTTTATCCCTAGATTCCATCCACTCATGGGATCAAATGGAAACTGAGTTCCTAGATAAATACAAGGACTATTGCAAAATCAATGTTAGAAAGGAAGAGTTGTTTAGAACCAAAATGAAGGAGGATGAAATTTTAGAAGACTACCTAGATATATTCAACTTTTCCCTTAGAACATATGGTGACCCTATAGCTCATAGCTTAGACAAAACTTTGTTTATAAAAGGATTGGACAGTGAGTCAAAGAAAGCATTGGATCTAATGGGAAGAGGGATTATGAACAAAATAGCTATGCCTGTTATAGAGGAAATCTACAGAAACTACTCTAGAACACAAGATGGAGTAAGAACACCAATGTCTCTAAAAGGAAAAAATGATATAGGACAGTTAATGGAGGATTTTGCAAACCTAAAAACAAACATCTTAGTTTAGCTAAACACCACTTTAGATGGGATATAGGTAAAAACCAAAACAACTAAATAGAACAAAACAACTAAACCCTTTTTAATTTACTGTAATAGATGTAGAAAAACATACCTTTTGAGAGAGTGCCCATTAGATAAATCTAAGATGTGCCAAATCTATGACAAAGAACACCCTACAAGTCACTGTGATCAGCTCCTAGCCTTGAAAAGGCTAACTTAAAAGAATGCCATAATAGAAGAGGAGTTAAACTATGTAGGGAAGAAACAAATCAGCTATTTCCCATACAACCAGTACCCAAACCATGCTTCTTATAGGGGCCCTTCAAACTAGGGAAATAACCAATGGAATCCAACCTGGGAGGGACCTCAAAACATTCCTCCATGGGTACCACAAGATAGGTCAAGCTAGCAATGGCAAAACCAACAATGGAAAAACCAACCTTCAGGTAACCAATAGTGGCCACAACAATTTCCATCATAATATGGAAAAATTGTAGCCTCAGTGGGGTCCTTAGTAGAGTTACAATCAATAATTTCAAGGACAACCTAGACATTTCCAACCTCAACAAAAAGAACTCCTAATTGGATTCGTAAACATAGAGGGATAGTCTCAAAAAGAGCCAGTTAGTCAACCACCCTTACCAGTTCAACCTGCATCAAACCCACGAAATAAATAGGGAGCAACTATTTACATGACTAAGTAAGAAAACATGGCTGGTGTAAACGTTATTTACCTAAATAACCTCCAGCTACGTTCTGGGAAAGAACTACCAAGACCATCTCCTCCACTCATAGTTGAAGTAACAGATGACATGGAACCTAAAAATCCATCCACTCAACCCCAGGAGGAGATTATAATAGAAACTATGCCACAAGAATAACCCTTAGGTAGCTTTGGAGTTCCTCCTAAAGGAATAGCCCTAGGGATCATCTTTGGAGTTGCTTCCAAGATGTAGTCTGGAGTTGCTCTGGAGATTGAAAAGTAGGCACCATACCTAGAATGACTCAAACAACATGTCCCTCATAAAATAGTCCTACAAAAAAAAGTCCAACCTACCATTGAATCAGAACTGCCACAAGAAATCAAGTAGCTAAACATTGAAATTCCACTCCTCCAAGAAATCAGGGATGTTCCTGAACTAAATCAATTCATCAAGTAGCATTGTGTTAAGACCTAAGGTAGGAAAAAAACTTTCCTACCACCATTCAGGTGGAAGGAAAAGTTGTGGATCTTCTAGTGGGGGAAATACTCCTCCCAAAATATGGGGATATTAGAAACCCTATCATAACAATCCACATTTCAAGAGTTGAAATGTCCAATGTTCTAGTTGACATAGGAGTAGCTTCCAAGATGCAGTCTGGAGTTGCTCTGGAGATTGAAAAGTAGGCATCATACCTAGAATGACTCAAACAACATGTCCCTCATTAAATAGTCCTACAAAAAAAAGTCCAACCTACCATTGAATCAGAACTGCCACAAGAAATCAAGTAGCTAAACATTGAAATTCCACTCCTCCAAGAAATCAGGGATGTTCCTGAACTAAATCAATTCATCAAGTAGCATTGTGTTAAGACCTAAGGTAGGAAAAAAACTTTCCTACCATGATTCAGGTGGAAGGAAAAGTTGTGGATCTTCTAGTGGGGGAAATACTCCTCCCAAAATATGGGGATATTAGAAACCCTATCATAACAATCCACATTTCAAGAGTTGAAATGTCCAATGTTCTAGTTGACATAGGAGTAGCTTCCAAGATGCAGTCTGGAGTTGCTCTGGAGATTGAAAAGTAGGCATCATACCTAGAATGACTCAAACAACATTTCCCTCATAAAATAGTCCTACAAAAAAAAGTCCAACCTACCATTGAATCAGAACTGCCACAAGAAATCAAGTAGCTAAACATTGAAATTCCACTCCTCCAAGAAATCAGGGATGTTCTTGAACTAAATCAATTCATCAAGTAGCATTGTGTTAAGACCTAAGGTAGGAAAAAAACTTTCCTACCACAATTCAGGTGGAAGGAAAAGTTGTGGATCTTCTAGTGGGGGAAATACTCCTCCCAAAATATGGGGATACTAGAAACCCTATCATAACAATCCACATTTCAAGAATTGAAATGTCCAATGTTCTAGTTGACATAGGAGTAGCAATAAATGTGATGACAGTTCACACCCTAGATAAATTGTCCCTTACACGTTTTCACGCCACATCCACAATTCTACAATGGGCTAATCAATCACTAGCCATTTCAAAAGGGGTGTTCACTGATGTCCTAGTTATTTTGGAATCATGGGAATTCCTAGTGGACTTTATGATATTAGAGCCTAGAAATCAAAGGAATGCTTATCCTTTGATTTTAGGGAGGCCATGGTTGGCTACTGCAACAACATACATTGATAGAAAAATGGGAGACATGGTCATTTCAAATGGCTTGGACATGAAGAAAATATCCTTGTACCCTCTAGCTAAACCATCTATACATTATTCAAGAAATGTGTGGGTAGATGAGCCTAACAACATGGAAAATAGTGCCTCTGTTGCTATGGTTACCATCATGGAGCACTTAGGTGAGTTGGAAGAAAAAATAGACTATGACACACCTGAAGATATAACTCACATTCTCATTGGAAAAGATGCAATGGACTTAGTCCAAGACTTAAGGAAATAATTTTTGACTACTACCCATTGTACCCTTGCTAATATCATTCTTTATGGGGAAACCTTCTACAGAGACCTAGCAACTTTTCATATGTTGCTCCCACATTCTTGCCCTCTTAACACTATGACTCTAGGATATGGGATAGGAACATCTATGTAACAGATTACAAAACAAGTCATGATCTTACCTAGGAAAACATTAAACATTAACACTCAACTAACAGAATAACAGGAAGGGGCAGTTCTTTATCTCCTTACCTCCCATTCAACAACTTATGCTTGGGAATATCTGTTAGTGTGAATAGGGATATTTTCTATCAAGTTTCCTTTGTTGTGAGAATAATTCATATTATTTAACTATTTATTAGTTAAATAATATTCTCACACATAATTCACATGTTAAGTTGACTTAGTGAGTCTACTAGATGTTTCTAGCCGTGTCTATTTGTTGCTAGGTATTGATAGTTGTCTTATAGTTGTCTTATCCTACACATGTGCTATAGTTGTCAAATGTCATAGGATTAAGACACTTGTCACATGAATACAAAATTTTAGCTCTCATTCTTACCTTTATAAGCAAGGTTCTCACGTATAACATAATATGAACAATTTTACATTCATTGATAGAATAGAATTATTATTCTCTCATATTGTCTCTCTTGTGCTTTCATGAAGTCCTAGATCTTGGGTGGCTCCTATCTAGCCAACTCTTACATGGTATCAAAGCTCTCTAGATGGAATCTCTTCTTGTTAGCCAAAATTTTGAGAAATTTAAATGCAAATTCATGGTGGATCTTGATAGTTGAGTATGCTCTTCTCTTGCATCGAATGATGACCAGGAGAATCAGAAAGACTTGATGGAAATACTAGATTTGTGAGGGGTTCCTATGTGTAGCCTTATATTGCAGGTGCATTTTGGAGCATGTTGCTGCACATTTGAGCATAACATTATGTTCAGGAGGTCTAAGATAGTCGAGATCACCTTTTGTTTCATCCAAATTGGACACTAGAGGCAAAATCTACAAGGTTTTCAATCTGGGGAGTTGTTACTTGATCCGAGAGATAGCTGTAATTTCAGAGTAGTTTGGGCAAAATCAAACCCTGTCATCATGCTCAAGAGGCTTGAAAACCTATGGATCAACTATCAAATCAACCAAATAAGACAAAGTTGAAATGAAAGGCAATTTTTTTGCAGATTGACTATACGGAATATTCTGTAGGTGTCATCTCTGCATAGAGGAATCTTCGTTGCAGTCGCAGACATTGGTACGAGTAAATTAAAATTTATGTGGTTAAAGCTTTTTGGCTAGTTTAATCTGTTGAGATTAAAAAAAGAAAATAATTTTTTTAAAAATATTTAGGTGTACTCGGTAGTACCCTACGTAGGGTTGTTAGGCCCCATGGGTTGTACCCATTGCCAATAGGGAGCCCAAAGGCTAGGCCCCCATGGTAGGGGCTATTGATGCAGGAGCATCCATGACAAATTGGCAATCAGCATCATCGAAAATATTTGTCATTTAATTTATTTTAATTTGGTTTCCTTGGGATAGATTAATTAGAGTTGAAAAATAAATGCAATATTAGGCCTAAATAATATATTAAATAAATTGGCCTTATTATAATATTACAAAAATAATAATTTTGCAAAAATCTAGGAGTGGGAGATAGTTTAGGAGATAATTTTGGAGTGTAAAATTAATAAAGGCAATTTGAAGTGGAAATTCAAAAGGAAATCTTGGGAGTGGATTTTTGGAGAGTTACACTTGAAGACAACTCATTAATGCTCCTCAAATGTAGCTGGAGGATTTGGGCCCCCATGTTGAGTTGGCATATTCTTTTTCTGCAATTAGAGCTATTTTCTAGGAGTGGGAATCTTAGTTGTTGCCTATTCTTGGCAAATCCTTGGGAGTGGTTTTGATTTTGCTTTATTGAGAATTTAATGTTTTTTTTAATGCATTTTCAAGATATTATCCCAAGTTGGACGTTCAAAATGAGAGGCTACAGAAAATGGAGTTAGTGGAGGCATAAAGGAAGGATTTTTGGACAATTTTTGGTTGTTGTTGCTTCCAGATTTTTGGGAGGAGGAAAAGAAATGCGTGGATTCTGTTAGAGAGTGATTGGAACACATTTTATTGCAGGTTTTACATGTGTGCAGCAGCAACAAATGGATTTTGGAGATCCATGGTTGAAGATCAAGAAATTTGATTGCTAAAGATTGAAGATTTGAGAGGCAATTTCAGAGGGTAGGATAAAGATTTGAAGAGGAAGCATTTGGAACTTGTATTGGATATTGTTTGCTGTCACACAATGGATTTAAATCTATTTATTAATGATTTTCTATAGCATATATGGCTGCACAAACTTATGTAATCTGATTTCTATGAAATTATGAAACCTTGTTGCCAATAAAATAGTGAAGTTAAATTTTATTGCTGCACATTTGTGCATCCTATTTGTAGTTGATCATGCTGATTGATTTTATGTGAGGGTTGTGTGAGTTCCTCTATATCAGTTGGTATCAAAGCTCAGAAGGTACGGACAAGAGAGTTTGGTGTTTGTGTGTTTATGTTTGTGCAGGTTGAAGCGAGAACCTGATTACCAAAAGACTAGGTAGAGGAAAAGAGAAGAGACCTAGGTGAGGCAAAGACAAAGAGAAGCAAGTTGAAAGAGATGTGCTTGAAGAAGGAGAAATGGATTTGTTGAAGAGGTACTTGTAGGGTGAGGGTTCATCAAACAAGAAACAAGAAAGGAAAAAAGACGAAAAAGAGATGAACAAGGAAAAAGAAAAGGCAAAACAAATGGCAATTGACCAAGAGGTAGCAGAATTGAAACAAGCCTTGAAATAGATGGAAAAAGATATGGAAAGAATAAATTGAGAGTTCCAAATGAAGATGCAGTAGTTGTAAAGTTGGCACTTATTGTTAGACTTAGGGCACACAACTAAGAGGGGGGGTGAATCAGTTGTCCAAAACTTTCTCCAATTTCACACTTAAATCTTCTTAGTGATTAGTAGTATATCAATCATGAAACATAATGCAATTAAACAGCAAGTAGAAACTCATCAACACATAAGACACCAAGATTTTGATGTGGAAAACCCAGTTAAGGGAAAAACTACTCACAAGAGGCTCACTGCCTACAAGAGACACACTATCTACAAAGTAACAAGTATTACAAACTTGAACTGGAGAATAGCATCTTTACCATTCTTGGATCAATTCCATTTAAGCCCAAAACTTCTACTCTACCTTTCGCTCTCTTCTTCGCTACCACACTCTCATCTCCACAAGACACACTTTGGAATGACTTCACAATCCTTTATTTATACAAGGCATCAACTTAGGAACAGTCATCTAAGTCAGAAAACACCTACAAGAACATCCGCAAGATGTGTAATACATCCGGTCGGCCAGTCTCAGGAAGAACACCAACATCTGGTGGTTATTCTTCAAATGCAAACTCTAACTTCAATGCGGACCACCAACATGAACTGGAAATGATCCAAAGATCACCACAATCTTTTCTGAATCACCAAGAACATCCGCACTTCATCTGCTTACTGGAATCCTTCTCTCCTTCATCCGAAACCTCAAGAACACAGTCTATCATCACTGTCACAAAGGAATAGGTTCTTCTGGACCTTCAAACCATGAACCAATTGACTTGACACTTCACAATGATGTCCTCAACACTTCCTCAAATCCGCAGAATGGGATAATGTATTTTCAGATCTCACCAGACCTATCTGTGTCACTCTGTCACCTCTGAACACCTGCCAGAGCCGGTTCTACTTGAGCAGCCATAACTTCTTTAGATCTTCATGTGGACCTTTGAAAACTTGACTAGATTATCTCAAGACTCATATCTACAAACCCTTTGAATGCAACCTATGATCTGCATCTTAGTTGGGATCTCCACTTCACTGTCTCCATTGCTCCTCTCTACTCATCCAATCCTTCTTATCAATGCAACATGAGTATGTTGAGATCAATGACAACACTGGTTAGGCCCATACTTGCAACAATCTCCCCCTTTGTCATTGATGGCAACATATGATGTGAAAAACCATCAAGACAAGAACTTCTCCTTTACTATCACAACTCCCCTATCAACAACAACCATTCACATGTCTTCTCTCCCTTTACTGCCCCCCCTTTGATTAGCAACTACTTGTTTTTCACATGTCTTCTCTCCCCCTTTGACATCAATGGCAAAGGGCACATACTTGCAATTCCAACACTTTAGAATCATACATGCTACTCCCCCTAAGTAGCAGCTCCCATCAATCTGGATCACAAGATATGACTATGATATCCATCGAACTGATGCGCCTCAGTGCACCTTAGTTCATCACCAGAGGGGCAATAACCCCTAACTTCTCCCTAAGATACTCAAAAGAGTCCTTAGGTAGAGGTTTAGTAAAGATGTCTGCAATCTGATCCTTGGAGGGTACAAACTCCAATCTGACTTCATTCTTGTTCACTTGCTCTCTCAAAAAGTGAAACTTGATGGATATGTTTTTAGTCTTTGAATGCAACACTAGATTCTTAGATATACTTATAGCACTTGAATTATCACAGAAGATTGTGATAGGTTCCTCATACTCCACTTTGATATCTCTTAGCATTTGCTTCATCCACAAAACTTGAGTGCAACTACCTACTGCTGCAATATATTCTACTTCAGTTGTAGATAGAGATATTGCCTCTTGTTTCTTGCTTAGCCAAGAAACCAATCTCTTCCACAAAAAGAATGCTCCACCACTGGTACTCTTTCGGTCATCCACATCTCTTTCCCAATCAACATCTGTATATGCATGAAGAGAGAAATCATGATCTCTAGTATACCACAAACCATACTCAACCGTTCCTTTTAGATATCTAAAAATCCTCTTGATTGCCATGACATGAGATTCTCTGGGATCAACCTGGAATCTAGCAACAAGACCAATAGCTTGCATTATATCTGGTCTAGTTTGAGTGAGATACAACAATCCTCTAATCATTGATCTATACTTTGTCTAGTCTGTCTTAGGAGAGTCATCATCTTTGCTCAACTCACATCTAGTTGCCATGGGAATATTCATTGGCTTTGAATCTTCCATCCCAAATTTCCTCAACAATTCTTTCACATATTTGGTCTGAGAAATAAAGATTCCTTTCTTTGTTTGAGTAATTTGTAGACCCAAGAAGAAATTCATTTCACCAAGCATAGACATCTCAAACTCACTTTTCATTTGATTTGCAAAAGTTTTACACATACTATCTCTTCCTCCAAAGATGATATCATCAACAAATACTTCAACAATCAAGATGTTTTCATGATCAATTTTGAAATATAAGTTATTGTCAGTAGTACCTTTGTTAAAACCAATCTTCAAGAGATGCTTATCCATTCTTTCATACCAAGCTCTTGGGGCTTGCTTCAATCCATACAGTGCCTTCTTCAACTTGCAGACCATATCACCATGATCAGACCATTGAAATCCATCTGGTTGCTCTATATACACTTCTTCTTCCAAGTCACCATTTAGAAAGGCAGACTTGACATCCATCTGATATACCTTGAAATCCTTGAAGGCGGCAAAGGTAAGAAATAATCTGACTTCTTCAATTCTTGCCACTGGAGCAAAAGTTTCTTCAAAATTAATTCTTTATATTTGAGAGTAGCCTTTGCAGACCAATCTGGCTTTATTTCTAATTACTTCACCAACTTCATTTAGTTTGTTCCAAAAGACCCATTTGGTTCCAATCACATTCTTGTTTCTAGGTCTGGGAACAAGATCCCAAGTGTGATTTTTCTCTATTTTCACCAGCTCTTCCTCCATTGCTTTAGTCCAGTTTTCATCATTGCAAGCTTCATTCACTGTCTTAGGTTCAATCTTTGAAATCAAACAATACTCTTCTGAATCTTGTGCAATTCTCCTTCTTGTTAGAATTCCTTTGCTTTTATCACCTATGATCTGATCTTCAGAGTGGTTCAGTCTTACATACCTGGGAACTTTGGGAGTTTCTTGCACTTCTAATTCTTGATCAGGCTCATTATGAATCATCTCTTCTCCTTGAATTACTGGATCTGTTTGATTCTCAGTACAGGAAGAAGTTTGGGCTCCTTGAATTAGAACACCATTTTGATCATCTTCACCATATTCATAAAACCTTGAGGGTTTCTCAATTCCCTCGTCAACCTTCACATTTGTACTTTCTATCATCTTTCTTAGTCTTTTGTTATAACACTGGTATGCTTTGCTTTGAGTAGAGTAACCCAAGAATATTCCTTCATCACTTCTAGCATCAAACTTTCCTAGATCTTCATCTCTTTTAATGTAACATTTGCTACCAAAAACTCTAAAATACCTTATAGTAGGAGTGATGCCAAATCAAAGTTCATAAGGAGTCTTACCAGTATTGCTTATGATTTGAACTCGATTGAGAGTATAGACTGCAGTGCTGACAACTTCTCTCCAATAGATATGAGGAACATTAGCTTCCATCATCATGGTCCTAGAAGCTTCCTATATGGTCTGGTTCTTTCTTTCCACTACTCCATTCTGCTGTGGAGTCCTAGGAGTAGACAACTGTCTCTTTATTCCATGTTTCTCATAGAACTCTATGAACTCACCAGATGTGAATTCTCCACCTCTATCAAACCTCAGACATTTCAACTTCAATCCGGTTTCATTCTCTACCATAGCCTTGAATATTTTGAATTTCTCAAAAGCTTCTGATTTCTCTTTCAAAAACGTTACCCACATCATCCGGGAATAGTCATCAATTAGCAGCCTGGAGTATCTATCACCTTGAATACTCCTAGTTCTTGCTAGACCACAAAGATTAGTGTGAACTAAGTCCAATAATCTAGTAGAAGATAGTTCCTTGCTTTTGAATATGACTCTGCTCAGCTTACCCAACTGACATTCCTTGCACAAGCTATTAGTAGGTTTCACCAATTTTGGAAGATCTCTTACTGCCTGAGTATTGCTTATCTTGATGATATTATCAAAATTCACATGACACATTCTTCTATGCCATAACCAACTCTGATCAACTTGAACAAATAAGCAACTTTTACCAGTGCCAACCAAGTGGAAGATATTACCTTTAGTTTGGGTACTGGATGCAATCTCTATTTCAGAGCTTTCAAAGATCTTGAATTTTCCATTCTTGAACCAGAGATTATAGCCTTTGTCCACCAACTGTCCAACACTGAGAAGATTGTCTTCAAGCCTTCAACATATAGAACATTACCGGTTTTGTTCCTTCCATCAAAAGAAATAGTTCCTCTTCCTCTGATTCTACCAGTAGAATTATCACCAAACTTCACCACTCCTCCTTCATACCTTTCCAAATCTATGAACTTATTTTTGTCACCTATCATATGGTGAGAGCAACCACTGTCCTTAACCCAATCATCCTTTTCTTCAACTTGGGCAGCCAGGGCTATTTCTAAAACTTTATGATTGATAGATACAGAGGATATTGGTTCTTCTTCCTCGATGGAAATAAACACCCATTCACTTCCAGATTTGTTTTCAGTCTCTGATTCATCATATGTTACTCCTTCATTATCATCTTCTTCATGAACATAGTAACAATTCTTTTGGAACCTTGATCTATTAGGATTTGGCCTTGAAAATTTTTCTGGACATTTTGAGGCAAAATGACCAATCTTATTGTAGTTAAAACACTTAAAAGGCAATTTTCCTTCATACTTACCGGATCCTCTTGGCAGTCTCTTTGCAATAAGGGCTTCAAGTTGAGCAGTTTCTACTTCTTCTTCTTCCAGGTCTTTTCTTGCTTTTTCATACCATGACAATTTCCTTTATGAGTTCTCTCCTGGATCAAACCTTTGTTTACCTTTTATAGAGGCACTGGCTTTAAATGTAGATTCAGTCTTGGGGGGATCATCTCCAAACTTGGTCATTTCAAATGCATCCAATTTGCCAGCCAATTGGTCTCTTGTGACAATTATATGGGCTCTGAATTCATCAATGGCAGCAACCTTGATTTTGTAAGAGGCAGGAAAGGATCTAAGAATTTTGCCAACAATCTCATTTTCATCCAAGACTCCACCAGCATTTCTAATTCCACAAACAAGGTCATTTACTCTTGGCATAAAAGAAGTAATATTTTCATCATCTCTCATCTTCAATTTTTCAAATTTCCCTTTCAAACTCTGTAACCTTGCACATTTAACATACTTGTCTCCTTCATGCAAAAGTTCTAGTTTATTCCAAATCTCAAAGGCAGTTGGTAGGTCAATAACATTTGATAGCTCTGAGTCAGATAATGAGCTTAGAAGAGCCTCTTTGGTCCGCAAATTATTTTCAACATCTGTGATTTCATTTAGGGTTGTCGGACCACCTTATGGAGGTACATATTGTTTTGTAACCATGGACCAGTACACCATTCCCATACACTGCAAGTGACATTTCATATGACCTTTCCAAAGAGCAAAGTTGGTTCCATCAAACTTCAGACTATCCTTCTTATAAGATGACATCCTGGATCTCCTCAAGCGGTTAAGCTCCTTTTAGAGGAACTTAGCTCTGATACCAATTGTTAGACTTAGGGCACACAACTGAGAGGGGGGGTGAATCAGTTTTCTAAAACTTTCTCCAATTTCACACTTAAATCTTCTTAGTGATTAGTAGTATATCAATCATGAAACATAATGCAATTAAACAACAAGCAGAAACTCATCAACACATAAGACACCAAGATTTTGACATGGAAAACCCGGTTAAGGGAAAAACCACAGGGTGATTAACCCAAGATTGTATTCTCTGTTAGAAGAATAGAAAGAACAAGATGGCACATGCCAATTAGGGCTCACTTCCCAAGCACACTACTCACAAGAGGCTCACTTCCTACAAGAGACACACTATCTACAAAGTAACAAGTATTACAAACTTGAACTGGAGAATAGCATCTTTACCATGCTCGGATCAGTTCCATTTAAGCCCAAAACTTCTGCTCTACCTTTCGCTCTCTTCTTCGCTACCACACTCTCATCTCCACAAGACACACTTTGGAATGACTTCACAATCCCTTATTTATACAAGGCATCAACTTAGGAACAATCATCTAAGTCGGAAAACACCTACAAGAACATCTGCAAGACATGTAATACATCCGGTCGGCCAGTCTCAGGAAGAACACCAACATCCGGTGGTTATTCTTCAAATGCAAACTCTAACTTCAATGTAGACCACCAACATGAACTGGACATGATCCAAAGAACACCACAACCTTTTCTAAATCACCAAGAACATTTGCACTTCATTTGCTTACTGGAATCCTTCTCTCCTTCATCTGGAACCTCAAGAACATAGTCTATCATCACTGTCACAAAGGAATAGGTTCTTCCGGACCTTTAAACCATGAACCAATTGACTTGACACTTCACAATGACATCCTCAACACTTCCTCAAATCCACAGAATGGGATAATGCATTTCCAGATCTCACCGGACCTATCTGTGTCACTCTTTCACCTCTGCACACCTACCAGAGCTGGTTCTACTTGAGCGACCATAACTTCTTCAGATCTTCATGCGGACCTCTAAAAACTTGACTGGATTATCTCAAGACTCATATCTACAAACCCTTTGAACCATAACCTATGATCTGCATCTTAGCTAGGATCTCCACTTCACTGTCTCCATTGCTCCTCTCTGCTCATCCAATCCTTCTTATCAATGCAACATGAGTATGTTGACATCAATGACAACACCGGTTAGGCCCATACTTGCAACACTAATCAGTTAAGAGGAAGTTTACATGGCCTATTAGAAAGATTGTTCAAAGAAGGAAAATACAAGCAAGGACAACAACAATAGAGAAAGAGGTAAGAAATGAAATGGTCAGTATACCTATGACTGTTTTGACATCAAACATTGAAGAAGACACGGTAAACATAGTTGTGGATGAGTCTCCAAAATTGGAGATCCAAAATTGGAGCTATTTTCTAGGAGTGGGAATCTTAGTTGTTGCATATTCTTGGTAAATCCTTGGGAGTGGTTTTGATTTTGCTTTATTGAGAATTTAATGTTTTTTTTAATGCATTTTTAGGATATTATCCCAAGTTGGACATTCAGTGGTGGCATAAAGGAAGGATTTTTGGACAATTTTTTGTTGTTGTTTCTTCCAGATTTTTGGGAGGAGGAAAAGAAATGTGTTGATTTTGTTAGAGAGTGATTGGAACACATATTATTGTAGGTTTTACATGTGTGCAGCAGCAACAAATGGATTTTGGAGATCCATAGTTGAAGATCAAGAAATTTGATTGCTAAAGATTGAAGATTTGAGAGGCAATTTCAGAGGGTAGGATGAAGATTTGAAGAGGAAGCATTTGGAACTTGTATTGAATATTGTTTGTTGTCACACAATGGATTTAAATTTATTTATTAATGATTTTCTATAGCATATATGGCTGCGCAAACTTATGTAATCCAATTTCTATGAAATTATGAAACCTTGTTGCCAATAAAATAGTGAAGTTAAATTTTATTGTTGCACATTTGTGCATCCTATTTGTAGTTGATCATGTTGATTGATTTTGTGTGAGGGTTGTGTGAGTTCCTCTATATCAATTGGTATCAGAGCTCAAAAGGTCTAGAAAAAAGAGTTTGGTGTTTGTGTGTTTATGTTTGTGCAGGTTGAAGAGAGAGCTTGATTGCTAAAAGACTAGGTAGAGGAAAAGAGAAGAGACTTAGGTGAGGCAAAGACAAAGAGAAGCAAGTTGAAAGAGACTTGCTTGAAGAAGGAGAAATGGATTTGTTGAAGAGGTACTTGTAGGGTGAGGGTTCATTAAAGAGGAAACAAGAAAGGAAAAAAGAGGAAAAAGAGATGAAGAAGGAAAAAGAAAAGGCAAAACAAATGGCAATTGACCAAGAGGTAGCAAAATTGAAACAAGCCTTGAAATAGATGGAAAAAGATATGGAAAGAATAGATCGAGAGTTCCAAATGAAGATGTAGCAGTTGCAAAGTTGGCACTTATCAGTTAAGAGGAAGGTTACATGGTCTATTAGAAAGATTATTCAAAGAAGGAAAAGAAAAGCAAGGACAACAACAATAGAGGAAGAGGTAAGAAATGCAATGGTTAGTATACCTATGACTGTTTTGACATCAAGAATTGAAGAAGACATGGTAAACATAGTTGTGGATGAGTCTCCATGTCATTTTCAGTTATTTGAGTTTGATGTTCAAGATGAGCAAGTGGAAAGGCATGTTGATGTTGATATTAATGATCAAGTTGCTATTGATAATAAGGTTGCTAATGAAGATGTTGCAGATTTGTTTGTTAATGAGGTATATGTAGATTTGCAAGGGTATTATGCAGATTGTGGTAATGGTGAATATTCTGATAAATTGTATTCAAATGATGAAGATGAAGACATGGATAGTAGTAATGTGGCATATGAACAAGAACTAGAGTTTTGGAACCTTGAAGCTGAGAAGATGCTAATTAAGAGGCGGTACAAGAAGAAGAAGAAAAAAGATCTAGGGAAAGTTGTTGAAATGAAGGACAAGTTGCGGAAGAATTGGAAGACTAGGAAGAAAGAGAAGACCTCTTACTATGCTCAATCCAAGAGGGCTTGGATTTTCTTTTGGTCGGGAGTCTGATGCCGGAGCATCCATGGTAAATTGGCAATCAACATCACCAAAAATATTTGTCATTTAATTTATTTTAATTTGGTTTCCTTAGGATAGATTAATTAGAGTTGGAAAATAAATGCAATATTAGGCCTAAATAATATATTAAATAAATTGGCCTTATTATAATATTGCAAAAATCTAGGAGTGGGAGATAGTTTAGGAGATAATTTTGGAGTGTAAAATTAATAAAGGCAATTTGAAGTGGAAATTCAAAAGGAAATCTTGGGAGTGGATTTTTGGAGAGTTACACTTGAAGACAACTCATTAATGCTCCTCAAATGTAGCTAGAGGATTTGGGCCCCCATGTTGAGTTGGCATATTCTTTTTCTAAAATTGGAGCTATTTTCTAGGAGTGGGAATCTTAGTTGATGCCTGTTCTTGGAAAATCCTTGGGAGTGGTTTGATTTTGCTTTATTGAGAATTTAATGTTTTTTTTAATGCATTTTCAGGATATTATCCCAAGTTGGACGTTCAAAATGAGACGCTACAGAAAATGGAGTTAGTGGAGGCATAAAGGAAGGATTTTTGGACAATTTTTGGTTGTTGTTGCTTCCATATTTTTGGGAGGAGGAAAAGAAATGCATGGATTTTGTTAGAGAGTGATTGGAACACATTTTATTGCAGGTTTTACATGTGTACAGAAGTAGAAGATCCATGGTTGAAGATCAACAAATTTGATTGCTTAAGATTGAAGATTTGAGAGGCAATTTCAGAGGGTAGGATGAAGATTTGAAGAGGAAGCATTTGGAACTTGTATTAGATATTGTTTTCTATTACACAATGGATTTAAATCTATTTATTAATGATTTTCTACAGCATATATAGCTGCACAAACTTATGTAATCTGATTTCTATGAAATTATGAAACCTTGTTGCCAATAAAATAGTGAAGTTAAATTTTATTGCTGCACATTTGTGCATCCTATTTGTAGTTGATCATGTCGATTGATTTTGTGTGAGGGTTGTGTGAGTTCCTCTGCATCAGCTACCCCTGCAGGGGTTAATCCCTGCGAGATCCCCCACAGGCTGCGTGGAGAGGTTTATAACTCCTGTGGACCCCTTAACAACAAAGGCTTTGACCTTCAAATATTTAAATTCGCAAGTTTAAAAGAAATTTTCAGGCGGCTTAAAAACAAATACTAGTGGGCATTTAAAACCATCACCCAATGTACAGACATAAAATAACCCGCAAGTTTTTCAAACTAGCTATGTGGAATATATTGGTATCACATCAATAAGCGATTTTGCATGCAAACGACAGTTTCACGAGCCCCCATAGGTGGTTTTGGCCCAACATTAGCAAGTTCCAGTTTGCTACATTAGTTTTTTGTGGTGGTTTTCTCAGCAGACAAGTGGTTTCCTTTGCCATTGGTAACTTTGTGCTATCTACTAGCAGTTTCACATACCTGATAGGGTAGTTTTCACTCAGCATAGGTGGTTTTTTTCTTAAACAGGTAGTTTTCAGCTACAGATGACAGTTTTCAAAAAACCACATGTTGTTTTAGATTTTGTAGAGTATATTCTAATCATAGGGGAATATTCTAGTGCCAGGTACTATTGACATCAGTGTCAGGGCCCCCTTTGGTCCCCGTCTAGCCCTAATTGGCCAATTTTTTTTGGGAGCCATAGCTTTCACCTCAATATCAAAAATTGGCAAATGAGATATCATTAGAAAGGTTGTTCCAAGAACTTCACAGTGGTGCATGTATTTTCTGAGATTCTGCTGCATGTGCTAGATACAACTGTTTGAAGCTAGATCTTGCATTTTTCACTCCTAAGCTCACAACTTGCACCCACTTTATCAGAATTTCAACTTTTTACAAGCATTGGAAAGGCATTTCTATACTCTATATTTCTATCCATGCCATTTTTCTAGATTTTTCTTTAGACATCAAATTTTTAGTTTGAAGCACTTTGGGTACATATGACTCATTAATTGAAAAAGAGTTGAAATTGGTGGTTAGTTTGGTTTGGGGGCTTCAATTACAGTGTTGACTGAGTTTGTGCTTTGATATAGCTACTTGTGCTCTTCTTTTCCTCTACATAATGGATAAATCAAGGGTTCCATTATTAGCACCTTATAACTATGCAACTTAGAGTCAACATGCATGGAATACCCTAATGGATCTTGGACATTCTCTATATGTTGAAAACAAGATACCTGAACCCAAAGACGAGAAGGAAAAGATAAAATGGATCATTAAGAATACAAAAGGTCTTGGATGTCTTTGTAGTTTCATTTCCCTAGATCTCTTGTTTCAGATTGAGGCATGGACAAATTCACATGATGCTTGGGATAAATTGAAAACATTGTATGGTACAATAGATGAAGTTAAAGGATATCAAATTGATAATGAATTGATGAGCCTTGATCCTAAGAACTTTAGCAACATCTAGGATTATATAACTAAGGTTAACAATCTAAGAGCACATTGTAAAGCATGTGGTATTGAGAAAAAGGACATCTAGTTGATCTAAATGTGGGTGAGTGCAGGATCATCGTGGGCCAAATAGTGGCAATAGAAAAAAATCACGTCTTTACTTAGCCAAAATTGTGAATTGGGGAAGTTTGACTTTCTTAGGTATGTAAAGAATATCTGTTTATAATGGATATCCATTTTGTGGGTCCCAAAATAGATATCCATTTTGGAGACAACAAAAACTCTAAAAAGTGGCTGCATTTTGCAAACTCATGGCTTACAAAAGGTAGACCTCTTCAAAAACATATATCATAGTTTTCTAGAATGGATATCCAATCCAAGTATGTATGACTCTTATTTTTTTGTTTGTTTTGTAAATTCAAGTAATTTTGTTTTTGTTTTTTTATCGTAAATGGGTATGTTTTATATTTTAAATAGGTAAAATGGATGAACAACATTAAAACCCAAACCCTCCCCCACCAAACCCTCCACCTCCAACAATTGAAGAGAAATTGAAAGTTGATCAAATAAAATGTGATTGTAGAAATGTATCACCACCACCCTCGATTGTCTTCAATGACATCAAATTTAGAGGAGATCATTACTCATGTTTGACCCTCACAAGACAACATGAATCATTTAGGAAATGGCAAGAAACCAAGAAGATAGAATATGCTGATGGTTTATCATATGATCAAGTGAAAAAGTTAGACATTACCAAAGCTATGTTAGCCCAATATTTTGTCAATCCTAAAATTGGACTACATGTTTTTATTCATAATCCTAAGTATTTAATCAAATGGTGTACACATGAGGGTATTAGTCAGAATTTTTGGGATTGTTGGTGGACAATTTTTGATAAACCACCCAACAACAATTTAAATGTACCTTTGTATTTCCTTTGTCAACTATATGTAGAGTTTGTAATGGGTCACCATGTGAATTATTTTGATTTTAGATAGTTCCAGGGAGTAGGTAAGGGAATGCCTCAAGATAGACCTGGGGCAATTAGACAAGTGCAAGGTCCTTTTATTCCCCCTCCTGCTATCCTTTCTTCACCCCCAATGCAACACCTAGACATTGTTGCAAATGCAACACAATAGGGCCTCATTGCCATACACTCTTTGATTGAGCACTTTATTACATAGACCTCTTAGTTTACATAGCCACATGATGTTGGCGGTGATATTGGATCACCCGTCACGCAATATTACTAGACCCTCCTCGTCCACACATGTTTGTGTGCCCCATCATTGCACTTTTTGCAATTAGTTGTGCTTAGGTTCTCTTATGGAGAGTAGTGAGCCACCCTTGAGCACTTCATAGTATGATGCCCCTTCATGAGATGAGGTAGCGGGGTCCAGAACTCAAGATGAGGGGTCAGGGACAAGAGCAAAAGCACAAGCATCAGTGGGTAGAGAAGGAGTAGAGCATGGCCAATCTTTTATAGAGGTAAAATTTAAAGTTAAATTTCATGGTGTATTCCATTTGAATAATAAAAACAAATATTAGGACTAATGTATCTAAGGGGGATAATAGTAGATGATAGAGGAGGATTTGACAGAAGTTCATCATGGAGCTCTTTCTACCATCTAATTTGTCTTCGACTTGCTGGTATAATTTTTTCTACACATCAACTTTTTTATTGTATGCATTTAATTCTTTGTGAGTAATTATATATTAATTTATATCTTGATGTTAATTTACTTTTATAGTCAATCCAAAATGTGAATGATGTGGCATCTTTTCCAATAGTCTTTAGTCAAACTCCTAATCGACCTAAGGGACCATCATTCGTGGAATGACTTTCTGAACGCCAACAAAGGGTAGAGGTAATTTGATTGAACTGTACTTTAATTGATAATTTAGAAAAATTAAATATTTGATTATAGTCATTTAGATAAATAATAAAATAGAGAATCATGGTGTTTGTTACATGTTTGATCATATAAAATAATGGTTAAAAGTTCATGAAAATGAGAAAGAAAGAAAGGAACATGTATTATCCATTATTCATAATATAGATTTGAGCTTTACTAACACATCAATTATTCGTTTAAATATTCATACAGAGTTTGCAATTGATTCGAAACTAATTTGATTATGTGATCCATTTTAGTGCATTGATTGATTCATCTTATGAGGATTCCATTATGACATACAATTTTCATTGATCACCAAGATAATTGTGTGTATTGATAAATTGATGCTATATCATTTACATACACACATCAACATATAAAAAACACATAAACATACAAGGAAACTAAAATTCCATAAAAAATATAGATCATATAGATGCCCATGCCATAAACCAATAAATATGAAGACCAACCATACATATCATAGTGTCCAATACCAAATGTCATCAACATAACAAAAATCATAAGATGATCAGGCACATATAATAGTGGTGACACATCTTCTAATCGTCCTTCTCATTTTGATCCTCTTGAACCCACTCCTCTACCTACATCTAATAGATATAATACTGGGGACACATCTTCTACCAATAATCTCTATTCATTTGTGACCTTGCATCATCTCAACTACAACTTTAATTGGCTCGTCTCCATCATTGTCATTAAATTTGTGAATGGAAAATGATGGTCTATCTATCTCCCAAGGTGATGCCATCCTAGATCATCCATACTCACATCAACTTGGATCTTTACCTTGAACACTTTCTTGCAACCTATCATGCCTTGTCTATTCACATGACTCCTAAACTTCATGACCTAGATCTTGTCTACAGATCTACACTAGATCATATAACCTCAACTTGATATGTTTGGCAACCTCTAA
Source organism: Cunninghamia lanceolata (assembly GCA_027924645.1). Lineage (NCBI taxonomy): Eukaryota > Viridiplantae > Streptophyta > Pinopsida > Cupressales > Cupressaceae > Cunninghamia > Cunninghamia lanceolata. Next base: position 403,870 of record BSBN01000481.1, on the reverse strand, counting down.
AGTCTCTCCTAAACAAACTCAACCTCTCCTAAAGTTATTCAACTACTTCCTTGAATAGAAAACATTGTTATCTCCTTAATACCACACATATTTCATCCCTATAACTTTGGATTTCAAAATTATAATCTTTATCCACTCATCCTAATCCACCTAGACCTATTCAACTTACGCTTTTTTTACTTCTCACGACACTCATTCGCCTCTTGACAACATATCAAGGTGATGTTACAATAATGAAAGAATATAAATATGTTATATGTTTTATGAATGTCATTTTAACCTCTTGACACCTTTTATGTTCATGTTTGAGGCCTCTAAAAGTCCCTATACAACTTGAGTTTTCAAATAGTCCATTTTGGCAGGAAAATGGGAAACCCTTATTCAAATGACTTAAATGGATGTCTTGACCTACAAGACCACTTGGAAACATGAAAATTTCCTCCTTGCCATCTCCTAAAGTCACTTGATTGGTTTTGAGCCTATGCTCCTGCATCACAAGGCCTAAGTGGCAAGTTTTGGTGCCTCCTATATATTTTAGGTTTTAGGGGAACATTCTACTAGATAAAAAACTATTTGAGGATCCACTTATAGTGAAAACATTCCAAATATGTAGACAAATACTATTATTATGTTTATCCTATGACAAATGTAAAAGGTGAGTACAATAAATACCTTGTATTTTCTCATGAAATGTAAGAGGTTGTAAAAAAATTCCATGATAGCTCATTTTCATTGAATCTTTAAAAAATAATTTTTAGGACAGTTCTCACTAGACATGTGCTAATGTGGAGAGTTGCATGATGAGTCACACCTCTAAACCTTAGTTGCAGATAGATAAGAGTCCATATCACATTTCTAAAAAAATAGAGGTCCTACAATATTGCATTTAACTTCTACATGGTCATAAAGTGATCCCTAATGACTAATAGTTCCTTTCCCCTAATGCTAGTGAGCATTTTTTCTTTGTTTTGTTTAAATTGATCCATTAATTTAAAAATTGTTATGATTATTTGTATACATAGAGTCTTACATTCTTGTCATTTTTCATAAAAGAGATATTAGTTGGTTCATCCATGACGAGTCCTTCTCAATCTATACAGGAGGCCTCAATGGTGGTATGTGCTTGTTTTCTACTAGATAAGTTTTTGTTTAGTGCAGTCTAGATTGTTTATGTGTAACACATCTAACCTTTTTTAATGTATGCATTTCCCTTTTTGTTTAATATTATATATTAATTTATTTGAATGTTACTTTACTTTTATAGTCTCTTGGGAAAGTGAGTGATGTGCCACCTTTGCCATCACGCTTTAGTAGGACACCTAATCATCTTAAGAGAAAATCAATTGCAGAATGACTATTTGAACAACAAGAAAGAGTCAAGGTAATCGAGTTGAATTTTTATAAATAATTGATAGTTTATAGAGGTCTTATTGTTGATTGTAGTGGTTTAGATGTATGTTAATAAATGAAAGTTCTAAATTGTAGTAGATAAGATTATATTTACTAACTCTTAACTTATTTATATTTACCATTGAAGAGATTAATTAGATTTGTGGTTTTACTTGTTAATGCAGTCAACTTTGCATCCATCAACTACTAGACATCATGGTATGAAGAGGACACTTTTTGAGGATCCATCACAGATTGAGGATTCACTAGAGACATAGGGTCATGCGGACCTTTAGTATTTGATGTACCTATTTTGCATGTAGATTGTATATAGATTTTGAGACATGGCATATGCCACATTTTGTAAAAATGTTTTGAGTTGGCATATTTGCCAAATTTTTGTATATGTCTACCATTATGGACTAGATTTTAATATATATATACACCTTGATATACAATATAATTTAAATTCCTTATGTGCATGTATTCCTACTTTGAAACTTAAAAGTTTAATGTATAATCAGTTTACAATGGTTGAGTTATGATCAATAACATGTTATAGATTGATTTCTTATTATATATGATTATTTTTCTTGGTAAAAAGATGATATATGTAGTTTCATACCTCAATACATAACTTGATCTTAATTGACATGTGATTGTAGTTTTAGTTAGATATAGAATTTTCTTAAAACATTTGGCATGTGAGTTTTTTTCATTCAAGAACACTAGCTTTGACATGTTAGATTTTCTTAGAACACTACATTTGATATATAAGCTACTAGGTTTGATATGATTTAATCATTGATAATTTCTCATCTTACATGTTAAACATGCAAGATACATGTTAATTTAAATGACAAAACTTGTGATGTTTTTCATTCAATCCAAGATATTTATTTTTGTATTAATGAGCAAAGACATGTTTGTGTGTTTACCTATTTCGTTATCTAGTTTATGCAAAGAAATGTCATCCACAACCCAAATTCAATAGCCATTGCATTTGGAAATGTAAATAGGTGTATGTATCTTAAATGGAAGTATGTTTCAATATCATATATACTCCATGTTTCAATATCATATCCTCATTTCATGGTCTGTATGTCTCCATGTAGGGAGAGAGACACGTTTGACATGAAATTCACATATCCTCATTTCACCTCCTATATGGTCTCCATGCTTTATCCTCATTTCATAGGTCCACATGTTTGATATAATTTTCTTATCCTAATTTCACCTTCTATATGGTCTCCATGCTTTGCATATCCTCATTTCATAGGTCCACATGTTTGACATGATTCGCTTATCCTAATTTCACCTTCTATATGGTCTCCATGCTTTGCATATGCTCATTCCATAGGTCCACATGTTTGACATGATTCGCTTGTACTAATTTCACCTTCTATATGGTCTGCATGCTTTGCATATCCTCATTTCATAGGCCCACATGTTTGAAATGATTCCCTTATCCTCATTTCACCTTCTATATGTATAATGTATCCTGATTTCACCTTCTATATGTATAACATATCCTCATTTCACCTTCTACATGTATAAGGCATCTTCATTTCACCTTCTATATGTTTGACATTTTTTTCTTAAGCTCATTTCACCTTCTATATGTTTAACATGATTTTCCTATCATCATTTCATCATCTATAGGTCTAGTATACCCTCAGTTCACCTTCCATATGGGTTATGGTAAGAGCAGTATGAGGTAGAGAGAGAGAGAGAGAGAAAGAGAGAGAGAGATAGGGAGAGAGATGTACATTTAGCATTATTTTCAATCCTCATTTCACCTTCTATATAGTCTACATACTTTGCATATCCTCATTTTACTCATGTCTACATGAGTTATGGAAAGACCAGAATGAGTTGTGCCCTTGATGCATTCCAATGTTTGTGGGGGAGTGAACATTTTTCTCTTGCAAACGACGAAGATGACTACATAGGGAGAAAGATACATTTAGCATGATTCACATTTGGACCTAACTGATGGTGGTGATAGGTGAGGGTGGGTGGGTTTATGCTAGTGGAGGCCTTGTTTCATTCCCCAGGTGTCCCAATCAAATTGGGCTACAATGTACTGACAAAGTCTCTTAAGAGACCTAAGAGCAAAAATTTCCATACTTTGATAGAGTATTTCTCACACTTTGTGGCACCTACAAATGATCTGTTTGGACCTATAACTAGATGTCAAGACCCTCCACAATAAGCTCTCTCAGTTTTGACCAACTCAATATCATTTGACCATGCCAACAATGGATGCATTCTTGCAAAGTTCCTCAGTGACATGTGTAAAGGTGCCAAGAGCCATATTTTTCATTCTCCCCCTGTGAGACCTAACTGATAGCGCTGATAGGTCGGGGTGGGTGGGTTTATGCTAGTGGAGGCCTTCTTTAGTTCCCCAAGTGTCCCAATCGAATCAAGCTACAATGTACTAACAAAGTCTCTTAAGAGACCTAAGAACCAAAAATTGCCAGACTTTTATGGAGTAGTTCTCACACTTCGTGGCACCTACAAATGATCCATTTGGACCTAGAGCTAGACACAGGCCCCTCCACAATAATCTCTCTCAGTTTTGACCAACTCAACATCATTTGACCATGCCAAAGGTGGATGTATTCTTGTAAAATGCCTCTGTGACATATAGTGTAAAGGTAACAAGAGCCATATTTTGTATTCTTCACCCTGTGGGACCTATTTGATGGCGCCAATAGGTCGAATTGGGCTACATTGTACCGACAAAGTCTCTTAAGAGACCTAAGAGCAAAAAATTGCTAGACTTTGATGGAGTAATTCTTGTACTTAGTGGCACCTACGAATGATCAGTTTGGACCTACAGCTAGATGTCAGGCCCCCCACAATAACCTCTCTCAGTTATGACCAACTCAACATCATTTGACCATGCCAACATCAAATGCATTCTTGAAAAATGCCTCAGTGACATGTAGTGTAAAGGTGCCAAGAGCCATAATTTTTGTTATTCACCCCATGGAACCTAACTGATGGTGCCAACAGGTTGGGGTGGTGGGTTTATGCTAGTGGAGGCCCTATTTCATTCCCCATGTGTCCCAATCAAACTAGACTATAGTGTACTGGCAAAGTCTCTTAAGAGACCTAAGAGCAAAAAATTGCTAGACTTTGATGGAGTAGTTCTCACACTTCATGGCACCTATTGTAACCGAAAATTTTGGATAAAATGAAAGATAAAACAAAACATGTGATTACCTTTTTACCCAAACCTTCTGAATACCTCAGATATTGATGCATGCATGTTTGTTTTGTTTGAATGATTGGATTGTTCATTGCTTAGATCTACAGCATAATGTTGGATTGAGATTGATGGATGAAAGATAGATGAAATAGATGAAGGAAGATGATGGATGAGAGGAAGAATTTTGGTAGAGTAATGATGCTTGAAAGCTTATCCATGCAAATGGCTTGGTTGATGATTAATTTATAGGAAAAGATGAGAGAAATTAGCCATTGGAAAATGAGAGAAATTCACTATTCCAAATGAGAGAAATTAGCTCCTCCTAGAGAAATTAGCTCCTCTAAATGAGAGAAGTTAGGGTGTTCATTCTTGGAAGGTGAGCTAATAATTTAATATTATTTAAATCATGAGGAATGTGAGGAAAGGGGATTAAATAAATAAATAAAATTTATTTATTTAATAATGTGAAGGGATGGTGAAGTGATGGGATAAATTAAATAAATGTTAGATTTATTTAATTTATTAGAAGAAATGTTAAGATGCAGAAGGGGTTATGAATAGAATTGGAATAAAATTAGGTGATGATATGGGTGCTTAGGGCAAAACATACTACAAGATGCCTAAATGACGTAACATTGTAACAATGTGTTGTAAGAGGACAATTTTGGGTGTCTACATTTTGCCCCTCTTTGATATGATGAAATTTGTGTCGAGTAACATCATTTCAAAGAACACAAGGTATGGATAGAGGAAAAAGATGATGTTGGAAAGATAGGATGAGGATGGAATGATAGGATGATGATGGAATGATAGGATGATGATGAAATGATAGGATGATGTTGCCCCCTCGAGAGGATTGGTAGTTTGAACAAACACAAGTATGCTTTCAAAATGAGATGAAATGATAAGGAGGGATAAGGAAATGGATAGAAGAAAGGATGTTGCATTATGCTGCAATAAAGTGAGCAACCATGATGTCTAATATAGCATGAGATGTTATGCACCAAGGTATTAAAGACCAAGGTGACGATGTGTCTCATGTCCTAGCGTAATACAACCTTGTCTAGACACAAGATAGGAATATTAGTTGGGAGGATACAGATGCAAATGCCAAAATGATAACACACACAAGCAAGCAAGCAAGCATGTACAAATGATATAAAAACAAACAAGGTATTGCCCTTGTCAAGATGTAAACCAATGATTTATTAGTAATTGATTGATTGATTGATGATAATAGTGTTGTCATGGTATGGAACGATATATCCCTAGATCAACACAAGGATGAATGATTAATTGATTGATGATGATTGATTGGGTTTACAACAAGGATAGGATCAAGACCATTGATTACGATTGGATAATTTGACAAGCATGATTAACTTGATTGGTATGGATAAAGGATTGATTTGCATTTGTGTTTATTGGATGGATGATTGATGAATTTAAAGGATGAATGGAAGAAGTGATTGAATAAGAGCTGATTTAAATGATTGATTGGAAGGATTGTTGTGATAGATTAATGAAGTGATGGAGATAGATGATAGAAGAAGATAGGATGGTTGAAAATGATGGTTGGTGAAGATTAGAAGAATGGTGAAAGATGGAAATGGGCTATCACCTATGCCTGAATCTAGGTACTTCCATCATATCCTAGATTGCCTACATACCCTGTATCCATGGGATCAAGGCTTTTAATGATAGAGATGAGATGTAGTTCTTATAATGTTTGATGATGATGGTGTGAGAGATAGATGGACAGAAGAGGGGGAGATGAATGATGAGGATAATGATTGGAAGAAGGATGGAAGATGAGAGAGGTGGATGGTCTTGTGCCTGAATCTGGGTATTTCCTTCAGACTCTAGACTGTCTACATACCCTGTATCCATGGGATCAAGGCACTTAACGATAGAGATGAGATGTAGTTCTGATTTGTTTTATTGATGATGATGGAAGATGAGGATGGATGGATTGATCAAGTTATGGATTGATTGGGATTGGTTAGATGTTTAAATTGAGTTCATGGATAAACTAGATGGAATTAGAAGAAGTGATTGAATGGATTTGATGAATTTTGATTGATTTGGATGGATTAATTAATGATAGGATTGAATGATTTGATTGGATTGGAAGAAATGATTTGATTAGATTGAGTGGTTTGTTGAGGATGAATTTTATTGCTTGAATTTTGTTGGATATTTAATTTTTTTGTATTTTGAAAATATTTTGATTTTTTTGGATTTTGAAATGTTTTAATTTTTTTTTGTATTTTTGACAATTTTTTTTTGTATTTTTTTAGGACAGCTTATGATTTTTTTGTATTTTTTTAGGACAATTTATGATTTTTTTTTGTATTTTTTCAGGACAGTTTATGATTCTTTTTGTATTTTTTCAAGACTTTTTATGATTTTTTGAATTTTTTCAGGACATTTTTATGATTTTTTGGATTTTTGATATGTTTTGGGATGTCAATGGATTTACAATTTGGATAGCCTTTTGTGCTAGATACCAATGACAAGGGAGAACCAAGTCTAGGTGCAAGGATGGAAATGGAATTGGATGAATGGATAGAAGGATGGGTGATAGTAGATGGGATGGAAGGCTCATGAAAGATGGATGGGTAAGAGGAGAGGCCATACAATGGAAAGCTCATGATAAATGGATAGATATAAGGATAGGCTATAGTGGATGGATGTATGCATAAGAGAAAGGATGTGATCTCAAAAGGCTATGTCACATAGGAATAACATGCCCCATTCTAGATAGTATGCTTAGGATTTTTCATGACGACACTTATGATGATAGGATAGTGATAGGATTGGATGGAAAGGATGAGGTATATCAAGAGATTTTTCCAAAGCTTGTTTCAATATTTTGCCCCCATATCTTTATTAAGATTGAAGGAGGAAAGGAGGCTGAATGGATGCAATGAGATAGGTGTATGTATCTGGAATGGATAAGGATGGTAGGAAATGGTATGGTAAGATAGGTTGAAAATGATAGTGTAGATGAGACAAGGTGCCCCCAAGTGTAGGTGCCATAGAAGATCAAATTTATGCATGACGCCTGTTTGCCAGGTTTTCATCATGGTACTTATCCAAGGTGCCTGTTTACCAGTTTTTCACCATTGGATGAAGGGATTTCTCTTTACTTTTTTTTTCATTTTCATTTTTTAAAAAAATTTCTTCTTTTTCTTCTTTTTTTTGAATATTTGGATGGGGTGGATGGAGCTGGGAAGGAGGGACTCAAGTGTCTAGTTCCCTGAAAGGTGATAGTCCTGCTGGATGGATGTCGTCGCATGGACCATGTCAAGTGTGCTCATAGATACTAGTAAGGGATTGCATGAAAGATGGATGGAGAAGGTAGATGGTGGATTACGAAAGGTGTGATAGTGGATTATGATGCAGGTTATGTATGGAAGGATGGTGGATTGTGATGTGGATTGCAAGAGGATGGGTGAAAGACTTATGCAAAAGCATGGACCATAGGGATATGATAGGTGAAATATGTAGGATAATGGTGGAAGGATGGGGAGATGGAGGTATGTGGAAATATTGTGGGATGGAATGGAATCATGACCAACGGTTGTACACACTGTGATAAACGTTAAAGCTTTTGATGGGAAGGTGGTGTAGGAAGCAATGGTGATATTTGCTTAGGAGATGGTTGATTTAGACATTTAGGGACCCACATGGACTTAGTATTTTTATGATTTTTTCTTTTCATATGGTATGGAGGAATTGGATATGTTTGAATGGAATGGATGGAAGAGGAGAAAGTGGATGGTTGGGATTGTTGAGAGGTGGATGCCTCATTTGACTTGATGGCTTGTTGCTTAGGGACCCACACATTTTTCATATTTGCTTTGAGGTGGGTGGTTGTATGCAACCTTAGAGATGGATTTGAAGTAATCTCTTGTTTCTTGGGGACCCATACCATTTTAGTTGTTGACTTTGCTTTTGGAGGTATGGGATTGGATGGATTTTTTAGTGTACCTTGCTTTGATTCTTTGCATTGATGTCCTAAGGCATGAGGATCCTTAGGATTTTTGGTAGGATTTTTCATTTTATGAGTGTAGGTATCTAAATTTTTATTTTGGAATCCCTTGGGTTTGGTGGAAATGGGGTTGGTGGAAGTGGGGTTGGTGGAAGCTCCATTCTTAGACAATATGTCCATTGGTTGGTCACGATCAGGAATATGAGGGTATTTATGAATGATAAGAATCTTAGGTGTTGGGAGTAATGGTGGCAAAGTTGATGGAGGGATATTAGGAGTTGGAAACAATGGAGGCAACGTTGATGGTGGAAGGTGTACGGTCACATGCTTTTGACATTTGTAAGATGATGGAGGTGGAATGGAAACATATGTTTTCGGAGTATGATGGATTTTGTGATAGGAAATGGTGGACTTAGGCAGAATGGAGAAAGTACCAACATCTTTACATTGTTGACCTTGAGGTGTGTATCCAAGGTCATATGAGTGCGGAGGGACCTTGACATGTATGGGCTCTAAAATTCCTTGTTCAAGAAGGCCTAAACCTTTACCTTGATAGTTCATGTTTTGAAGCATGCAATTGACAATGGGACTAGGTGTGGTTTGAACACTAGACACAAGATCCTTATTGCATGGAGAAGGTGAGATAGAGGATAATAGTTGTTGGTGTTCTAAGGAAGAATACTCACGGATGAAGGTGGATAGACCAATAGGATATGATGGTGGACTAGCAATGGGGTCAATAGTGGGTGATGGAGGATCATTAAGATCTTGCTTATGTTCAGTATGATCCAAGGTAGTTGATTGATCTTCTATGCTTTATTGGGAGGCACATGGCTCATCATGACAAGTAGATGTATGTAGATCATGGATGGATAGGATCAATTTGGATACCTTTCTCATGGATGGGTATGGAAGAAAGGATAGGTGGAGTGATAACCTCTTGACCATAATTTGCATAAAGTTTGGCTAAGAGGCTCATCGTGGTTTTCATGATCATGCATAGAATCTTGATCATAAAGGTGAGCATAAATAGGATTAATTTGGCTATGAACAGGATAAATTTGTTCATGAATAGGGTTATGATCATAAATAATATCTTGATCATAAAAAACAAAAAGGTCATGGATTGGTTGATCTTAGAGATGCTTTGACCTTGATTCAGATGGGGGCTTGATGTTTCCACATGCATTGGATTATAATCTTGACATAGCTCTTGATTTACTTGAATAGAAGTGGATGACTCTTGGATAGGTTCTTGGTTAGCAACATGAGGGCATGGTGGACTCATGGGAGGAAAATTTTCAATAGGCTCAATGGCTAGTGGGTCACATGATGGGCTTGAAGGGCTAGGCATGGTATTCGAAGGCTCCTTGCTAGGTGCTAAGATAGGTGTTTGACATGGGGATAAGTTGTTCCTAGCTAGTAGCCAATGGATCACATCCTTTGCAAGTGCATGGGTAGATGGACAATATAGTGGATGTATGATAAGGGTGGATAGTGTGGTAGGCTTCAAACTAGGATATGGATTGGAGGGAGGGATAGTGTGCTTAGATGGATTGGGATATGGATTGGATGAATGGATAATGTGCTTGGATGGATTGGAATTAGGATTGGATGGAGGGATAGTAGAACTAGATGGATTAGATAGTTGGTAGGTCAGTAGACTAGGAATGGGATCACATGATGGTGTCAAGATGGGACTAGTAGGCTCATGTGTTAGAATGTGATTGGATGGTGATGGAGGATGTTCATAGGATGCACAACATAGATTGGTATCTCCCTTGTCAAAGGATATCAAATCTTCCTCCAAAGATTGACTTAAGGACACTTGATTTATATACAAGGGGCCACTTGGAGTAGGATTAGGTTACACATAGGTATCTCCCTCATCAAAAAATATTAGATCTCGCTCCAAAAGTGGAATTAAGGATAGTTGACTTATGTACAAGGGGCCACTTGGAGTAGGATTAGGTGACACATAGGCATCTCTCTCGTCAAAAGATATTAGATCTTGCTCCAAAATTGGACTTAAGGATGTTTGACTTATGTATAAAGGGTCATTTTGGCTTGCATGTACCTCTTGTGAGAACACCTTTTGGCCTTGTGAATGGGTTGGGTGATGGTGTGTCAACATGTTGGAAGAAGAAATTGGATAAGTTTGAGGTGAATATTATTGGGTAGATATGACATTGACATGATGTGCAGATGGATTTGGTTGACATGATGGTGAAGGTGACACATAGGATTGTGGATGAATGTGTCAGAGGATGGGATGGTGTTGTGATGTGATTGGTTGTTGAATAGGTTGATGTTGGAATTGTTGGATAGGTTGATGTTGGATAGGTTGTGGTTGTGGTTATTGTTGTGGTTGAAGGTGTTGATGTTGTGTTGTATGAGGGATCACATAGGCTAATGATTGTTGAGATGGAGATTGATGTGGATAAGGGTTGACATTAGAAGAAGTGGGATAGGTTGATGAAGGATTGATGTGGAATGTGGATGTATAGGGTTGACATGATGGGATAGGTGACACATGGGATTGATGTGGCATTGGTTGAGGATGTGCCTATTGGATTTGACAAGTGACCAAGAGGTGTTGGATTTGTGATGAGGTGTTGCATTTGTGAGGATTAACTTACTTGCAGTTTTTGGATCATGTTATGGACCCTCTGAATGATCTATTGGTATAGAGGTGATTGGCTTGTTTGAACTTGGTGAAGTATGTGAACGATCTCTTGTACTAGGTCTGTTGATAACTAAGAGGGGGGGTGAATCAGTTATCTTAATTATCTCAGTTTTCTAAACTTTCTTAATAATTAGTGCAACATCAATTCAAACAAGCAAACTTAATCATGAAATGGAGATACAAATGACACAATATTTTTGACGTGGAAACCATGTTAAGGGAAAAACCATGGGGTGATTAACCCAAGATTGTATTCTTTGTTAGAAGAATAAGATTACAAAAATGGCACTTGCCAATTAGGGCTCACTGCCCGAGCACACTGCTCACAAGAGGCACACTGCCTACAAGAGACACACTGCCTACAAGAGACACACTGTCTACAAATTATGAAGAATGTAATACAATACTTGAACTGATAAGAAGCATCAACATATGCTGGAGTTCAGTTCTAGTTAGGCTCTGTATACTGATTTGCTACACTTCATCTTTCCACTAACTTTATGTTGCTGAGTTCAGTTTCGGTTAGGCTCTATATACTAGTTTGCTGCACTTCATCTTTCCACTACTTTTATGCTACTCTTCTTTCACATACCAGATCTTCCTTTCTACTTTTATTTGGCTCTACTGCTTTTCTTCACACATCACTTCCAACAACAACTCCTTTCATAACTAAATCCATCTTGTATATATATCCGCACAAGTGATTTCATCACCTTTCTAGTCAGCACCCAGAATAGTCAATCTTTCAACAAACTCTGATCTGTCGGCTGAATCCTTGCACACCAAGTAATGCGGATCAAAGATATACTTGTGGAAATCATTAATCATGTCAGCCAAACATAATTCATGCCTTCATAACCTTTACCAACATCAGTAACACATCCGGAATAATGTCTGATGTTCTGCCAGTCAGTTCTTCCTCTGTTCACACTGTCACTTGGGAACCTGACACTCAAGCATTCATATCTCTTTATCCTTTCCACATCAAAGGCTCAAACCTTGGAATCTATCAGTCAAGATACTCCTCTTGACTTCCCCAAATCTGCACTTCACTGAGATACTTCTTCTGAGAGATCTGGACCTGTCTGTTGGACCTTACTGACTGCTCTGTTCTTGTTTACTGGACCACAACATTCTTCACTCTAACTTCCGGTATAGACATACCATGTCCTACGGATGTGTGGGATGTACTTTGTTGCCATCAATGACAACATTCATGAATCCATATAGTGTCTCTTGCCAACAATCTCCCCCTTTGGCATTGATGGCAACACTTAGTGAAAAATGACTAAGTGTCTACACTATGCTCCCCCTTGGCTGATGCTCTATTTTTATACACATTTTCTGGAGCTCCCCCTTAGTTGGATTCCTCATTTTTCACTGCTCTTCACTCCCCCTTTGACATCAATGGCAAAGGGTAGGGTCCCTATATCAAAACTTTCAAAAATTCAACTATACTGAGCTGCATTAGTATATACATATGGCATACTTACATATATTGAAGTATGTCTGCAAAAGTTGTCTTCAATTGAATAAGTTCTGTAGCCCAACTTTGCTTCATTCTATCCAAAATTGAAATATGGCCACTCAATAGGAACGCAAAAGCATCTGCCCTTTTTAGATCTGTTGGATCATTGGTCTGGGCTATGATTTGAGCTTCACTTATGGCCTCATGCATGGCCTCTAACTTAGGGATGATGATCCTTCTAAGTTCACCCATCTGGCTGATTATGTTCTTCCTTTCCTTCTCAAAATTCTTTATTGCATTTGTGATTACAATAGTCTGACACTCTTCATTTACTATGGAGGATGAGAGAGGATCAAAACTTTGAGACAGACTTAATAGTTTATCCTCTTGTTCTTTTACTTTTCTCTCAATATCTTTGGTCACTATGGGCCAAGATAAGAAAAATTTGTATATATTTCCGCCATCTTTAAGAGCATTTTCCAAGCTCTTTATCCCAATATCCATGACTTTCCTGTCATTTGTTATCAGACCTTGCACTTCAGAGAATCTCTTATCCAAAAACTCCTTCCGGACCTTTTCTTCAGCTGACTTCTCTTGAGAACCAAAATGTGTGCTAACACTGTTGACTAGAGTTTTGAGATTACCGGATGTGGAGGCTGTGGGATCTTTCTGAAACAATGGCATAATCTTTTCAAGCACTCCGAAAGCAGCTTCTATCAACTCATAGTCTTCCATTTGAGACTTCAGGAGTTTTTCTTTAACCTTTGCATTAGCAAATGAGGCTGTCTTCATTGTCTGTACCGGAGAAAGAGAATCAAAATTAAATGGTCCTTGTAGAAGCTCTGGTTTGTCAATCTCCATTGTTTCTTTGTTCAAGAATTCTTGGACAGTTTTTGCAGTGTCTCTTGCCAGAGATAGATTTTTCTTTTCTTCTACAGACACAGAACTGTCTTTTGGAGCTTTCTCCCCTTCCACAACCTTTGTACTAATATCCTCTTTTCCCTTCACCTCTGCTTCTTTCTCTTTTATTCTTTCTTCTCCTTTAGATCTGGAGTCAGCAGGGGAACCCAGAGGAGTGATGTTGGTCTGTTCATGGGCCACTTCTTCTGGAGAAGAGGATTCCAAGTCCTTAGCTACTTCTGCACCGGTATTCATTACCTCTTCTATTGTTTTCTCAACAGACTCTTCTGCAACACTTGTGGTTGAGGGGTCAGTACCCAAGTCCTCTATAATAGGAAGATTAAATCTTTTGAAGGCCTTCTAGAGGATCTCTTCTGTATCCTTGGCTACCTTGTCAGTCTCACCAAGCATAAGTTGATTCATCCTTGCTTTGCTTCTGAATTCATCCTTACAATCTTTGAATACCATATTCATTGTCTTGGGGTCGAGTGAAGGATATAGTTGAATTGCTAACTGTTCTCGGATTTCTAGGTTTTTGGCTTGGGCATTGTTCTTTCTTATTTCTAGTTCCTTCTCCAAGCTTTTGGGGATCAAAGATATAATTTCAATGAATGCTTTGTTGTAGATATTTAGATACCTGATTGTGGCATCTTGTAATATCTTCTGATCTGCTTCACCATAATCATCATAGAACTCAACCATTGGCTGAAGATTTCCATCCATTGTGACTGATTTGATTATGTCATCAATGTGGAGAGTGGGTTTTTCAACATATTCCTCTATCTTTTCTTCTTCCTGCTGTCCGGTAGAGGGTTGACTAGATGTTTTCTTCTTTTTCTTCATTTTCTTGATTTCTTCATCAGTTTTGGTCTCCTCTTCTTCCCTTTGACTGGCATAAGCTCTTGTAGCTTTTGTCTTTGTTCTTTTCTCTCCTTTGCCAGATGATTTTGCTTCTAGTTCTGATGTCCTTGAGCCTTTGGCAGTGGTAGGTGCAGATCTCCTTGATGATCTGGTCTGGGTGGAAGGTTTTGCCAGAGCACTTTCCTCATTTTTCTTTTCTGCCTTCTTCTCTTCCTTAGCCCTTTCCATCTTTTTCCTGTGGGCATCAAGTACCTCCTTTGAGATGCCAAGGCCTTGGGCAACATTTTCTACTTCTTTTCTCACCTTCCTCTTGATTTTTGGTTCTCTGAGTTCCACATGAATCTTTATACTCGGCTCCTCAAAGGTTCCAAACCTTTCTGCCTTTGGATCCCTTGGCTATCTTAGCACGTGTTGAACATGCAGCTCCACAATTTGCTCATCAACTTCATACCCCATGGGCATGATCCATACAGTTCTTGGTTCTACTACCTCCATTAGGCACTGATCAATCTCTACCATAAAACATACTGTGTCTTTGTACTTCTCAACAATAGACTGGGGAATCCTTTCTCTTGCTTGCATCATGTTCTGGAAATTCTTGAAGTATCCCAACAGGGCTGTATTTTGTGCTTTGACATCACCAAGTCCATGCAAATAATCTCTGATTTGATAGATACTGGTCTATCATTCTCCCACACCCAGCCATTAGATCCGGGAAGCTCATTCATAAAGTAGAAGAATAAGCACAATATTAATCCACCATACTTGAATGAATTCTTTTTATCTTTCTTCATTTTCTACAGATTCTCCAAGAGTTGGTTCAAGAGAAGCCGACAAAGATCGTAGTCTGCATCCTTTCTTAGCATTTCATAAGCTATGTAGATGGCTATTCCAGGTACTAAATTTTCCCTACTAGAATGATATATTTTATATCTAATGATCATGGAGGCAAACTTGACATCCGGATAAGAGATGTCATCTACTATCATTGCTCTTTTGTCAAACTTGGATTTGGTAGCCTCACTTACAGTTTGATTCTTCACAGATTTAAGAACATGAATCCCACCAGATGAGTGTAATCCGGTAACTGCCTTGATGGCATCTTTTGTGATTTTGAACAGTCCATTTAACCACATGAAGTTGTCATGTATTCTGCTCAAAATATACCTGACCCATTCATCCTTAGTAAAATAGGGGAAATGTATGTATTGTGCAAAGTGCTTATTTTGGAGGCTCTTGTATTGGGGTTTGAGCTCAAATGCATCGTCTATCAATTGTTTGTGACAGATATCTCTTAGTTTGAATTCCCCAAACTCTTCAACATTTGCGTGCATATAAACCCTAATGTCTTCTATGTGCAAAACACCATGCGGAACATTAGAGAAGGCTCCTAGGGGATCTACCTCCAAGGATTTGTATGGATGCTTCTTAAATATGGGGAGAGGTCTATCAGAAATCTTTACTATATTCAGAGTAGCCATCATCAATGAATCTTACTGAGAGATATCAAGAACGAAGAATACCTTTTACGTTGTTTAGGGCACGTGATGAAATCTGGATTGAGCTGTATGAGGAATCGTCTTGATCTTTGGGAGAGGTTGTTGTAGAGCTCCTTTTCTCTTTTCTTCGAATGTGAGTGTACAAATGATGAGCGAATGAACTCTTTTATTTCTGAGAAGCCCTAATTTTCATTCTACAATAAATGTGCAACCTAATTCATTCCAGTTAGCCTTGTTTGCCTTATTCAGAGACAAAACCTTTCTGGATCACTGAGACAGACTTTGAAGTTACTCTAGGAGAGTAGTGATAATCTATCTTCCTTTCATTAGTCATTTGATCTATTTATAGATCAAGACACCATAGTTTGAATCATACTAGACTGAACTTGTAAGGAATCTATTTTTACCGGAAGACTGTTTTACTAGATCAATTCTAGAAGGATTAGATTCTTCAAATCTTCTTACGGATCTTCCAAATCTTAACCATAGTTTATTTGGATGTTTCCCTTATGAACCCTTTAATCCGCAACTCATCTTGTGCCAGTACCGGCACCAATTGACTGGCTGGGGGAACAAGGTTTTCTTTGTGTCTCCCCCTAAGCCAGAGCTCACTTTTTAGTTTCCAGAAGGAATATCAGCACCAGAGTCTGGTGCGGATCCATCCCCTACATTCTCTGTACTTTTCTTCACCCAAATCTTGTTCATCTCACTTTGAACTTCATCCGCATTTACTTTTTGTTTTCCCTTATCTTGATTCTGATTATAATATACCGGACCTCTTTTATCCTGATTCTTGCTTCTACAAAATTTTTCTATATGACCGAATCTATTGCAAATTTGGCAAACAACATTTCCTTGCATATTTGATTGATATCCTCTTGATCTGCATTGGTTAGCCATATGACCCATTCTATTGCAGGCGAAGCATCTACCATTGAATGAATTATTCATTTGCATATTTCTGCATTCATGAGATTTGTGACCATACCTTTTGTAGTTGAAGCACTATCCGAAGAAGGATGAGTTAGTCTGATTCATTCTCTTTCTACACTGATTAGCTTTATGACCAAAGTTATTGCAGTTGTGGTAGTATCCATTGAAGGATGGATATCTTTGAGCATTAGGCTGCCTTACTGGAGGTCTTCTAGGCCTGTTCCTTGGATTTTCTGATCCAAAATTCTTCTGACCAGATCCAGAGCTTTCTCCTTTCTCATAACCCAAACCACACTTGTCATCTACCCTCTTTTGACTTCCAAGAAGAACTTCAAGTTGAGCAGAACTTATCTTGAATTTCTCTTTATACTCATTTGCTGTTTGAAGATCTCTTTTGAGAGAGACAATTTGATCCTCAAGTTTTTTTTCATTATCTTTAGCATCTTCAAGATCAGATTCAAGATGACTAATAATTCTATCCATCTTGTGGCAATCTTCTGATTTCTCCTTGAGAGATTGTCTTAGATTATCTTCAATTTTTCTTTTCTCTTCAATCTCTTGGGTAAACTTTATAACTCCTGATTCCATTTCATGTCTTACCATAATGATTTCTTTTGATAGCTTTTCACATAACTTGGTTTTCTCCTTTAGATCTTCATTTGCATTATTTGCTTCACCTTGACTTGTCAATTGCTGAAGTAGCTCCTTTCTCTTTTTCATAGAGAGACTTAATTTGTCTTTTAGTTCTCTCATGAAATCATCAGCCTGTTTGAGTCTTTCCTTTAATTCATTGACTTCAGAGTTTGATTGCTCAAGATCATCAAGGGTAGTCTTGAGTTGCTCCCTTAAACCATATGCATCCATTTGAATTCCCAAATCTTCCTCAAGCTGTTAGACTTTTGTTAGGAGGAACTTGGCTCTGATACTAATTGTTGATAACTGAGAGGGGGGGTGAATTAGTTATCTTAATTATCTCAGTTTTCTGAATGTTCTTAATAATTAGTGCATCATCAATTCAAACAAGCAAACTTAATCATGAAATGGAGATACACATGACACAATTATTTTGATGTGGAAACCCTGTTAAGGGAAAAACCATGGGGTGATTAACCCAAGATTGTATTCTCTGTTAGAAGAATAAGATTACAAAAATGGCACTTGCCAATTAGGGCTCACTGCCTGAGCACACTGCTCACAAGAGGCACACTACCTACAAGCGGCACACTATCTACAAATTATGAAGAATGTAATACAATGCTTGAACTGATAAGAAGCATCAACATATGTTGGAGTTCAGTTCCGGCTAGGCTCTGTATACTGATTTGCTGCACTTCATCTTTCCACTACTTTTATGCTGCTCTTCTTTCACATACCAGATCTTCCTTTCTACTTTTATTCGGCTCTATTTCTTTTCTTCACACATCACTTACAACAACAACTCCTTTCATAACTAAATCCATCTTGTATATATATCCGCACAAGTGATTTCATCACCTTTCTAGTTGGCACCTGGAATAGTCAATCTTTCAACAAACTCTGATCTGTCGGCTGAATCCTTGCACACCAAGTAATGCGGATCAAGGATATACTTGTGGAAATCATTAATCATGTTGGCCAAACATAATTCATGCCTTCATAACCTTTACCAACATCAGTAACACATCCGAAATAATGTCTGATGTTCTGCCAGTCAGTTCTTCCTCTGTTCACACTGTCACTTGGGAACCTGACACTCAAGCATTCATATCTCTATATCCTTTCCACACTAGAGGATCAAACCTTGGAATCTATCAGTCAAGATACTCCTCTTGACTTCCCCAAATCCGCACTTCACTGAGATACTTCTACTGAGAGATCTGGACCTGTCTGTCAGAACTTACTGACTGCTCTGTTCTTGTTTACCAGACCACAACATTCTTCACTCTGACTTTTGGTATAGACATACCATGTCCTGCGGATGTGTGGGATGTACTTTGTTGCCATCAGTGACAACATTCATGAATCCATATAGTGTCTCTTGCCAACAAGGTCATCTAATGTTGGCATGGTGGAAAATGATGTTGATTAGATTAGAAAGAGGATGATGTGGAATGATGAGGTTAGATGACTTGGATTGATTAGGATGTGATTGATTAGATGACTATGATGATTTGGCTTGGAAGGATGGGATGATATGTAAGGAATAAGATATGTGTTATGACAAGTAGGTTGAGGATGATGTGGCAATTGTCTATGGGAAGTTTGACTTGGGCAATATCAAACACAAGATCTCACATGCACATGCATGCACACCAAACACAATGATAAATTTGTACAACCTAGACTAGGCAAGGACAATATCTACTGGACTTGGATTTCTCTAGCCGCACCTACTTATAGAAGATGGCCTATAAGTCTAGTAGCACTGGCTCCCCCTTACAGTGCAGTCACTTCTTAGGCATACCAAACTTTGAATTTCTAAAGGTCTGAAGACCTTTATAAATTTGCCATCTCTACTATAAGCTATGAAATTGTGAGACGACTTCAAAGGTTTGACCTCCTATGCTAGTAGATAGAGGGTTTTTGGATACTACAGTAGGTTTCTAGTAAGGGCTTTTGTGCAGGTGGCCATACATGTGGTGATTTGCTCTGAATAGGAGGCCCCCCAGCTTACAGAGGTTACGCTCTATAGGGTTTCATGCACCATAAGGTACTGTGGGGAACATTCATTGGTATGACATAACTGTACCTATTGCTTGTGACTTTCGTCAAAAACACGTTATTTATATAGTGGCTTGGAATAGCTTGGCTTTAGCCCATTATTGCTTGGGTCATTCCCTTCTCACAAAGGGAAGGCAGGCCTTCTAGAAGTAGCAATGATTTCTTTTGCACCCTAGATCCGTTGGTTAGGTGAGGGGAGAGGATACTCTCGTTGCTAAGTTGAGTTACACACAAACTCAATACAAGCAAACAAAGAGCAAAAGCAGGCACAGAGAAAGCAAAGTTAATTTTAAACACCAAATCGAAGTGTTCCTAATTTAGTGGCAAATAAGATTGTTCTTCAACCGATCATCCTATAGGAAATATATCAGTAGTTTGTTTTCCCCCATTCTTGGATAGATGGTTTGGACAAGTTATGCCAATAAAACATCAGTACCCAAGAAAACCCTAAGTTTGCAAAGCATAAAACCAAATGCAGATAGAACTAACCAAAAGCAGTCGGCTGTAATTCAAATGCAAAGAAAATCTTACCAGATGTGTTTACCTATTGTGCAAATGCGACATGTGATCATTCATATGAGAGTCTCCATTGTGCAGATGCAGTCAGCTATTGAACAAATGTGTCTAAACCTGTAGAAAACAACAAAAAACCCAATACGACCAAATGCAATGTGCTTCTCTTCAAATGCGATGTGCTACTCTTCAAATGCGATATTTCAAATGTGATAGGTTGCTCTTGAAATGCGACAAGCTACTCTTCAAATGCAACAAATTGCTCTTCAAATGCGACAAGCTACTCTTCAAATGCGGCTGGCTATGCCAAAGACAGTTTTCTGTTGTGCAAATGCTATTTTCTTCACTAAACGCCCTTTTCTTCACACAACCTAGGCATATTTATAGTCAATTTTCATGGAAATGGCCTCTTAGATGTGATGGTGAGGTTAAATTTGAGCTAGGAGATCACCTACAACAAATTCCTTTCCAAACTTGCAAATGAGGGTTAGAAAACACGCAAATTTTTACTACAAAAACTTGCAAAAATATAAGATTTGATCAGGAGAAGTGGGTCCCATCGGGCATGCCAAAAATGTAAGAAAGATAAAACAAAACATGTGATTACCTTTTTACCCAAACCTTCTGAATACCTTAGATGTTGATGCATGCATGTTTGTATTGTTTGAATGATTGGATTGTTGATTGTTCAGATCTGTAGCATAACATTGGATTGAGATTGATGGATGAAAGATAGATGAAATAGATGAAGGAAGATGATGGATGAGAGGAAGAATTTAGGCAAAGTAATGGTGCTTGAAAGCTCATCCATGCAAATGGCTTGGTTGATGATTAATTTATAGGCAAAGATGAGAGAAATTAGCTCCTCCAAATGAGAGAAATTAGCTCATCTAAATGAGAGAAATTAGGGTGTTCATTCTTGGAAGGTGAGATAATAATTTAAATCATTTAATATTATTTAAATCATGAGGAATGTGAGGAAATGGGATTAAATAAATAAATAAAATTTATTTATTTAATAATGTGAAGGGATGGTGAAGTGATGGGATGAATTAAATAAATGTTAGGTTTATTTAATTTATTAGAAGAAGTGTTAAGATGCAGAAGGGTTTATGAATAGAATTGGAATAAAATTAGGTGATGATATGGGTGCTTAGGGCAAAACATACTACAAGATGCCTAAATGACATAACGTTGTAACAATGTGTTGTAAGAGGACAATTTTGGGTGTCTACACCTAGAAATGCTTTGTTTGGACCTACAACTAGATATTAGGCCCCTTCACAATAACCTCTCTTGATTTTTACCAACTCAACATCGTTTGACTATGCCAACGGCGGATGCATTCTTGAAAAATGCCTCAGTGACATGTAGTGTAAAGGTGCCAAGAGCCATATTTTGTGTTCTTCACCCTATGGGACCTAACCAACCTGAAAGGTCGGGGTGGGTGGGTTTATGCTAGTGGAGACCCTATTTCATTCCCCATGTGTCCCAATTGAATCGGGCTAGAGTGTACCAATAAAGTATCTCAAGAGACCTAAGAGTGAAAAATTGCCAGACTTTGACGGAGTAGTTCTCATACTTCGTGGCACCTATGAATGATCTGTTTGGACCTACAGATGGATGTCAAGCCCCTCCATAATAACCTCTCTCAGTTTTGACCAACTCAACATCGTTTGACCATGCCAATGATGGATGCATTCTTGAAAAATGCCTCAGTGACATGTAGTGTAAAGATGCCAAGAGCCATATTTTGCGTTCTTCAACTCATGAGACCTAACCGACATTGCCAATGGGTTGGGGTGGGTGGGTTTATGGTAGTGGAGGCCTTGTTTTGTTCTCCAAGTGTTCCAATCAAATCGGGCTATAATGTACCGGCAAAGTCTCTTAAGATACCCAAGAGCAAAAAATTGCCAGACTTTGACAGAGTAGTTCTAGCACTTCGTGGCACCTATGAATGATCTGTTTGGACCTATGAATAGATGTTAGGCCCCTCCACAATAACCTCTCTTTGTTTTGACTAAGTAAACAACATTTGACCGTTCCAAAGGTCGATGCATTCTTGCAAAATGCCTTTGTGACATGTAGTGTAAAGGTGCCAACAACCATATTTTGCGTTGTTCACCTCATGAGACCTAGACGATAGGGTTGAAAGGTTGGGGTGGGTGGGTTTATACTATTGGAGCCTCTGTTTCATTCGCTAGGTGTACCAATCGAATCAGACTACAGTGTACCGACAAAGTCTCTTAAGAGACCTAAGAGCAAAAGATTCCTAAACTTTGACAGAGTAGTTCTTGCACTTCATGGCACCTACGAATGATCCATTTGGGCCCAAGGCTAGATGTTAGGACTCTCCACAATAATTTCTCATTTTTGACCAACTCAACATCGTTTGATCGTGCCAACGATATATGCATTCTTGCAAAATTCCTCAATGACATGTAGTGTAAAGGTGCCAAGAGCCATATTTTACGTTCTTCACCCCGTGGGACCTAACTGATGGCACCAAAAAGTCAGAGTGGGTTGGTTTATGCTAGTGGATACTAGGTTCATTCGCTAGGTGTCCCAATCGAATCGGGCTACAATGTACCGACAAAGTCTCTTAAGAGACCTGAGAGCCAAAAATTTATAGGCTTTGATGGAGTAGTTCTCAGACTTCATGGCACCTACAAATGATCTCTTTAGACTTACAACTGGACATCAAGCCCCTCCACAATAACCTCTCTTAGTTTTGACCAACTCAACATCATTTGACCATGACAAAGGTGGATGCATTCTTGCAAAATGCCTCTGTGACATATAGTGTAAAGGTGCCAAGAGCCATATTTTGCGTTCTTCAACCTGTGGGACCTAACTAATAGCACTGAAAGATTAGGGTGGGTGGGTTTATGCTATTGGAGGCCCTATTTCATTCCCCATGTGTCCAAATCAAATCGGTCTATAGTGTACCGGTAAAGTCTCTTAAGAGACCTAAGAGCAAAAAAATGTCAGACTTTGACAGAGTAGTTCTTGCACTTCATGGCACCTATGAATGATCTGTTTAGACCTACAGCTAGATATTAGGTCCCTCCACAATAGCCTCTCTCAGTTTTGACCAACTCAACATTGTTCGATGGTGCCAACGGTAGATGCATTCTTGCAAAATTCCTCAGTGACATGTAGTGTAAAGGTGCCAAGAGCCATATTTTGCATTCTTCACCCTATGGGACCTAACCAACGATGTTGACAGGTCGAGGTGGGGGGTTTTATGCTAGTGTAAGCCATGTTTCATTCCCTAGGTGTCCCAATCGAATCGATCTATAGTGTATCGGCAAAGTCTCTTAAGAGACCTAAGAGCCAAAAATTACCAGACTTTGACAGAGTAGTTCTTAGACTTCGTAGCACCTACAAATGATTCATTTGGACCTGGTTGATCCCATAATAGTGGGTTACACTTTTTGGCCAAAGTTGACATTGAAATGAACATTTTGAAAAAAACTTCACTTTCAAACACCTATAGTTGCTAAACCATGAGGAATTTGAAGATGATGCGAACTAATGATTTGTGACATTTTGTTTGTAGATTCTAAATATATTTTTTTAATTTTTTTGGAATCAAATTGCATTTCTTTTTCGATCTCCTTTGATAACTAGTTTTTAACAGTAAACACCATTTTTAAAGAGTTATATGTACTATAAAGCACATAACTTTTTTTCTATGAGGGATAAAATTCTAATTTTTTTAAATTTAGATTTGTAACTATGATATCTAGAGGATGCATTTGGTTTCATAATATTTTATTGAATTTTTTTTTTTTAATTAATTTTTAAAGTCAAACCAATTACAATTTAGACATAGGTGTATTGTGTAAAGCATAACTTTTTTTGTATGTATCGAAATTCATTTTTTTTTGTTGGATCAAGGACATGAATACCAAGAGGATAGATATTTTTCATAATTTTTTTTTGTAATATACTATTTTTCCACATGTGCAGAATAGAGAGCTTGATTTTCAGTGAAAAAGCTATGTTCAATTAAACTAAAAACAAATGTATAATAAAACCAAAATATATTAAAATTATATTTGATAGAAATCTTGTTTCAAGGACTATAATCCTACAGCGAGGTTTGTCAAGTTGATTCCATTTTGATCCTCAACTTGAGTATTGAAACCCAAAAAGTTGCATAAAATTCCAATTGGAGGGGGGCAAGCACAAAATAAGGGGGTTCGAATGAATGGGTGTTTGACGAAACCCCCAGAGACCCATTCATTCAAGCCCTATAAAAATATTATTAAAAAAATCAATCCAGGGGGGTTTGAACAAACCCAATCAGTTAAAATTATTTTTAACCACCGACGTTTGTTCGAACCCCTGGCCAACCAAGTTGTTATTACTTTTTTTTAATAATGTCATATGCATATAAATATGAACTTATTTTTTTATTTTTTCATATAACATTGCAAGATTAATTCACATTATTATTCATCAAGGGATATTTTGAAGAAGAAAAATTTTGGTATAGAATTTGAGAGAAGAAAACTTGAAGAAGAAAATTGGAGACAAAAAAAAGACAAAATAAGACTCAACAAAAGTATTCAAAAGAAAGAGAACAATAGAACTTGTACGAAATAAATTTGACAAGATACCATAGAAAGAAACAAGGTATGCATATTTTCTTTCCTATTTAATTTATGAGTTTTTAGCATGTGTAGTAGGATGTTATTTCTAGTTTTGAATATAAATACTAGGTGAATTTGTTGGACACCATTTTCAAACAACTTTAATTTATTTTTGTTTCAATTGAATGTGTTTTAGGGTCCTTCATAGGTTTGCACATTAAGTAAATCATACTTGTATTATTTAATCATAAGTTCCTCTCTCTTGAGTAGATCTTTTTAAAGCTCATTCTTTGTATCTCTCTAAATCTTCTTAAATCTAGATAGGTCAAGTCTCTCTCTCTCTCTCTCTCTCTCTCTCTCTCTCTCTCTCTCTCTCTCTCTCTCTCTCTCTCTCTCTCTCGTCTTAAGTCTTTTTAAATCTCCTCCTTTCTCTCTTTATCCTTCTCTAGATAGGTCTTCTATCTCTCTCTTGACTTAAGTTTTTTTAAAGCACTTTCTTTAGATCTCTCTTGACTTAAGTATTTTTTTGTGTAGAATGGGCTCAACAAGAAGAAAGTTCTCAAGCAGGAGTTGAGCCAAATTTAGATATTGGAGAAAATGAGGCTGAAGAGCACATAGTTGAAGATAGAGAGGAGGCCCAAGTTCAAACAATGCATGTTGGAGAGGAGTCAGGATCGCTTCCTTCTATTGGTATGAATAAGCATATGAATCTAGCTAAAGAGGTGAAGACACAAATTTCAAGTTATAGAAATTTAGAACATTTACTTGAAATGGATGTGAAGAAATTGAAACTTTATGCCAAACAACCTATAAATACTAGTAAGAGGTCATTGAATAAATCTGTAAAGGAAATAATCAATGCTCATTTCAATCATGTTAGCACACTTGAAAAAACCCAACGGTTATCACTTTTACTTCTTCGTAATGAGTTGAAAGAGCCATTACAATTGTTGGGTGTAGATTTAACATTGAATAAGAGGAAAGCTTCATACAACCTAGGAAAAGATATTGTTGAAAATGTTAAAAAAGGTTTAGATTCTGTTGGGAAAGGATCTCGATCAATGGATAAGGTCATTTCAAGAAGAGTGATGTTGACATCTATTTTAAATAGAAATATATCAAGAAAAAGAAAAATCTCTTCACTTTTGACTAAAATTGGTTTTAGTAGAAAGACACTAACAAAATATGTGAAAATGAGAAAGGTTTTGGATGATAGTACAGAAGGCAATTTGGCAATTATGTGTAGAGCTCCCCATTCTAACATGATTGAAGATGTTGTTAGGAACTTGGTCTCAATTTTTTTGGAATGATCATACTAATCCAGCATCAAATAGTATAGAAGTTATTAGACACAAGATTGAGCTCAATGATTATGAACATTATACAAACCATTGGCTAGACATAACACAACATGAGATGTATGTGAACTTTTGTAATTTGAATCCCGATATAAAGATTGGGCAAATAATATTCGAAAGGTTAAAGCCATATTATGTGAAGATAAACAAGGTTTTTGAAACTTGTTTTTGTCATTATCATATTGAATTTGATCTCTACTATCAGGTGTTTCAAAAGATGAGAGAAGAAAGTGATGGTTTTCAAAATACACCTCCTAAATGGGTAAGTATGTTCATAGAATCCATCTTATGTGATAACATTGCAATTGGTCAAATAAACTGCATAAAAGGACTTTGTGAAACATGTGGAAATTTGGCTAAATTGCCTTTGAGAAATGAAGATACCGACCCAACAAAGACAGTAAATTGCAAGAGTTACAATTATGTAAAGTTTCAAACAAATTTTGGGAAAGAATCCACAAGGTTAAACTATGTAGAACTGGAGATACCTATTGGAACATTTATGGAAAAATTTTGAAAATTGATACAACCATACATATAACATGCCTTTTTTTTTAAGTGGCACACACAACAGTTTCAAACATTAAGAGATACTTTCCCACCTGGACCAGTTCTATCAGTAGTCAACTTTGCAGAAAATTACTCTTTTGTACATCAAAAAGAGATTCAATCAGATTATTACTTTTCAAGGTAGATCACTATTATGGTGCATGTGTGTTATCAACATGCACAATTGGATTTGGATGGTGTTGATAGTACATATGATGAATGAGTCATTAAGAAAGAATATCACTTTTATATTAGTGATGATAAAGAGCATGACACACTTTTTGTACAACATTGTTTTACAAATTTTTTTGAGAATTTGGCAAGCAGGCGTGTAAAAATTGAAAAGTATTTTGTATGGTCAGATGGATGTGTGGGACAATTCAAATCATCACAACCATTTTATGCACTATGTAGATATCATCGAAATTACAAAATATGACATGTTTGGAGTTTCTTTGAGAGTGGGCATGAAAGGGTGAACATGATGGTGCAGGATCTTGCATCAAATGTGCTCTAAGAAAGCATCAAATGAGTTATTTGAGAGATCATATAGACAATGCACATGATGTTGTTGAATGGTGTAAGAAACACTTTGCATCAAATGAGGTCATCACATATTTAGGAACAAATCGATACATCCCACATAGAGTGTTTTGGGAGATATCAAATATGTATATATAAATTACATAAATAAAAATATGTATATATGTATGTATGTATGTATGTATGTTTGAAATGTATTTAAGTTTAAATTTTAAATTTAGTTTTCAATTATTTTAAATGAATTTCTATTAAATTTATATATGTAAAATTTTTATAATTTTTATGTATCTAGGTGTGGATAGAAGATTGAAGCATGGATGCAAGAGGGTAGACAAAACAAGATCTTTGCGTTGTGTCATGAGTACAAATGATTGCCCTGGATGGAAATTGTATATGAGGCATTACTCTTGTTTCTTTGATGAGTGCATTTTAGAAAAAATTGTGGCATGCAACAACCAACAACGTGGATATGTTAGTGAATGGAATGCAGTGCCATTAGTCATTTTTGACACATATGATGAAGATGAGGATGAAATCTTTGAAGTCATTCCTTTGATTTCAATTGATTAGGACCATATTTTAGGATTGATTAGAAAAGGTGTACATATATGTGTACTTGATAAATTTAATGTAAATTTACAATGCAATTATTTAAACTTTAGTACTCTAAGATGAGTTAAATTTAATGATTATAAAGTCTAGACAGTTCTAATTTTTTACAAATTTTGAACCATGTAAATTTAGTGTAGGAGATGTTTGTGTAGTCATAGTAGAGCCTGGAAACATAGAAGGTGTTAGTTATTATTTAATGCATTACATAGAAGAGAGGAAGAAGCTAACATGACCTGAAACAAGTGATGAAATGTTGTTTCTCATAGGTGGGTCACATTTAAATTTATATATACATGTACATGTACATTAAAACTTTGAGGCATGCAACAACCAACAATGTGGATATGTTAGTGAATGGAATGTGGTACCATTAGTCATTTCTGACACATATAATGAAGATGAGGCTGAAAGCTTTGAAGACATTCCTTTGATTTCAATTGATTATGACCATATTTCAAGATTGATTAGAAAAGGTATACATGTATGTGTACTTGATAAATTTAATGTAAATTACAATGTAGCTATTTAAAGTTTAGTACTCTAAGATGAGTTAAATTTAATGATTATAAAGTCTAGACAGTTCTAATTTTTGACAAATTTTGAACCAAGTAAATTTGGTATAGGAGATGTTTTTGCAGTCATAGTAGAGCCTAGAAACATAGAAGGTGTTAGTTATTATTTAATGCGTTGCACAGAAGAGAGGAAGAATCTAACACGACCTGAAACAAGCGCTGAAATGTTGTTTCCCATAGGTGGGTCACATTTAAATTTATATATACATGTACATGTACATTAAACCTTACATTATATTATTATATAGGTGGGTTGAGTGAAAATGTCATGTGCACATGTCTTACCTCAGGTTCATGTTGTTTATCTTGCAAGTTCAATTGTAGTGCAAGGGATATATCTTAAACAAGTCAAAATTGTTCAACATGGGATTCATTTTATTTACTATCAACCTGAGAACAAGGTATATCAGTATAGTCACCTAGTAATTGCTACCACCCTACATCTTCATTTAGTTCCACATGCACATTGATGAAAAAATGGAGACTAGATAGTGATGATCATCAGAAAATATTACATGTTATTGAAGAGCGGGCTAAACCAGTTGTTTGAGTGAGAACTTATATAGTAGTGTTTGAACTCCATTGTTTTAGTTACTTATAAAATTAGTGATCTTGAAGTTACACATTGGTGTAAGTTAATTTCTAGATGTTCTTAAGATCCAACCTTAGAAGTACTATTTAATTCAAAGTACTTTTATATTTAGTGTGGCACTTTTTTAAAGGACGAAGTATTATTTAATGTGGTCCACTTTTAAGGATGATACATGCACTATTTAATTAGTGTGTACATAGTCCACTTTAAACCTAGAAATACTTAATAGGAGATATGAATTCACATTGCACTTGTAGATATCCATATAATTTTTAAACATATCCCATATTTTGATGATCATAATTATGTTACATATAATTTCCTTATGACTTTAAGATTATCTAGATAGAAAATATTGTTGTCAACCTATGGAATTCACCAACCATTTTGAATATATTCTTTTCCACTAGCTTTAGACCATTGAAATGATCTTTTTTTGTTGGTTGAAATCTTACCTTTATCTCTACTTGGCATTGAAAGGAAATTTCATGGAAGGCTACATATCCTTTTTCTTCTCACATATGCTATCATGCCTCAAGCATATGTGCCTTATACAATTACATGTACATACCTTATTTTGATATTGTACCTATCGATGGTGCTTTGTGTTGTCATTGATATATTTTAATGATGGTGTTTTGTATTGGCATCTGATGTTTGACTACATGTTTTATTGGATGCATACATTGTGACTATGTGTGTCTAATTTATATTTCAATGTTTTGATTTATTATTTTCACTATATATGATATATGTGATTTGATTATGTTTTTGATATAGATAAGTTGCTAGTACAGGAGTAGAACCCGATAACAAAATCCAAATGACAACAGAATAGGCCTAGGGTCACCAACAGCTGACTAACAGCCGATTAACAGTCCATAAAAAACTAACAAAACATTAAACCAACTGACTAACAATCAATTTTATTATGTTATCTAGTTCAACATCATATATTTTATGATTAATTGGAGACAATTTGGTTTGGGCAAATATGTTGTGTGTATCTTCCCCGTTTCACTTGATTCAAGTTATGAGATGTATTTTGTTGATACCTATGGAATTATCAAGATCCAAATCGATGTCAATTCTAGATCCATGTATTATAAATAAACTTGTAATGTGTGTGTTCTCATTAAATGTGTTTATTATATCTCCTAGTTTGCATTTGTATAATTTATTTAGTTTATACATTTTCTTAATGAGGAGTTTTTGTGATTTACCTATATGAACTTAGATGTGAAATTTAAATATTTAATTGTTATCTTGGAATGGTTGAACACAATTAACATTGTGATATTTTATCTCAAATTATGAATTGAAAGATTATTTGGGCTTCATTCCTTAGCCAAATTGATTAAATCGTGTGTGTTAATTTATTGGGAAAAGAATTACTTTAATTGCAGCTATTTGTAAATGTGATTATAACAATAGTGATTATCAAGGACTACATTGCAATTTATTGATGGCAACACTGGTGCACTAGTGTCTAAACTGAACTTCTTCCAAATTTACTCTCCAAACTCTGTAAGTTCTCTAGGTTCTTATTTTTGTAACTAGTTTTCATATTATGTTTCTTTGTTTTCAATTTTTCCTATTTTCCTATATCAACTCATTAATTGTTTCTTAAGTGAAAAATGTAGTTTAATTAGACTTGAATGTACATTTAGATAAGGTTATGAATAATTTTGATTATATATTGAAATTAAAAATAATACTTTTTTATTCTTAGCATTATATCTAGTGTGTGTTAGGTTGAAATATTACATAACATTGGAATCAACTTTAACCATCACAAAAGGATAAAGAAGAAGTTTAGATTGCAAAAAGAAATGAGGGAAGAAATAGAAAGACATCCACATGCATCAACAAAAGTACCACCATCAATACAAGGTGAAGGAACACTATATGGTCAAACACATCATGTAAAAAGATATACACACAACTTCTTAAGTTTGATTCCAAAATTGTCGATGCTTGTACAATAAAATAGGTGAGAAGAGTGTATCTACTCATGTCAAGTTCAACTATATAATGAAAATTATCATGATGCAAGTGAAGAAATGTGTTTTGGAGATGTAGTGTTACATTTCAAATATATGATTTGATAGTCTTGGTTAAAAACAATTGTCATCTCACTATCTATATATGGATAAGTGGCACAATAGAATAGATAAAGAAAATGATCTTCTAAAGAAGATAAAGGAAGTGAATTCTCTATGTTAAGATGTTTCAAAGGATCTCATATGCCAAATTGTGAATATTAAGAACAATTATATATGTAAGGAATAGGCTACCAACTTGGATGTACTAAGAGTAGCTCATGATTTACTAACACAACTCATTGCTATCATGGAGGATAGGTTAAAATAATTGTAGAAAAATATTTTATTTCATGTATATATAAATCATTTAACATGTTTAGCATTTATATAATCATTTACTCATGAGTTCTCTAAATAGATATAACATAAACACAAACATGTATATATGTATGTATGGAGATGTTCACATAAACATTTACATAAGCAAACATGTATGTAATCAAGTCCTAGAAATGTTAATATATATCAAACATAAATCATCAAATGTATGTAATCAACTCTTGGAAATGTCAATATATCAAACATATATCTAGAAATGTCTGGATGCAATATCAAATGGACCCCTAGGTGGCTGCCTAATCGTCATGTCGACTCCTAGTCGAATGACCCTCTAAATGAGAATCCTGCTCTGATGGATGTGTTGAGTCCTGGAGATAAAATTGCATACATACATACAATGTGTTAAATACATTTTATCTATATAAAACTATTTAAAAATAAATGTAAATTATAAATATCTATAGATATATACATGTACATAAAAATTTAAAACTACCATGTCCACTAACAACAATATCATCAACTGAATCGCGTCGACATATATGATCTAACCTCAAGCTAGGAGTAACATGAGGTATCTCCATCTACTATATATATATATATATATCATTTAGTTAAAACTAAAATCTAAATAATTTTAAAAAAAATTGAATTGAACATGCCAATGCACACATACATATAGATCATACACATGTACCTACATATCATGTGGCATAGGATCCGAGCCCTCTGCAATGGTTGTCTCCACTAAATTATCCAAATGAGTTGTTTGAGCCATGTCATCATCTAATGCATCTATTTGAGCCCTCTCATGTCACAGTAATGATGAGTGAAGGGGACTAACCAACTGAGATGGCATCGATAATGAATTTGAATGTATCAACATCTCCACAAAACCTACAGACTGCATCATCTCTAGGTCATCTGAAGGATCACTAGCCTATGCAATAACCAAATGATCCATAGGTGGATCCTGATGTGCATTGGTGTTGGACTTGGCAGGGTGATGAGAATGATGAGATCCTGAATGTGAATGAATAAATGTAGCTAGATGATCTCTAACCTAGTCTCTAGAGATCCCAAGCTCTGATGTGGTGAAGTCATATGCCTCTAAGAGGTCCTCAACAAAACAATGTAAAGTATTCCATGCCATCTCCCATATAAGAATGTCCAACTATGTGGGTGTAGGGATGCTTGCCATAGCATAAGGATCACAGTCAGTGTTTCTGCACTGTACTATAAATGAAGCTCTGGATCATGGACATCATGACATCAAATACTGATCCACATGATCAGTAGCTATCATAGTGGTAGTGATGTAGGAGCATCCACAGTCAATGGCAATCTTGCATCACCAAAAATAATGTTATTTTAATTTTGTTTGTTTTCAATAATGTTGTGGGCTTTGGGAAAATAATATTTAAATTTGTAACAAATGTATTTTCTTGGGGTATATTAATAAAAGTAAATTTAAAGAAGAAATACCCCAATAATTTGTAAATTCCTCCATTAGTTGGGAGAATCTTTCCTAGGCATCCACTTGGAGATATGCATTAATTTGTATTTGGTGGGGCTGATTTGGTGGGTGAGATGTCATCATAAAGTGGGTCACCGACTCCTAATTTTTGCAAGCACTTATTTTGTAACTGACATCATGTAAGGAATATTGTAAGTGGTCTTTATCGCCTAAGTTGGTGGACCTAACTTCCAGAATTTTATTTTATTAATTCCAAAATTTGTAACTCCAAGATGGGTGCCGTAATTATGAGACCTAGTCTTGGTAAAATGGGCATAACTTTCTCATTTTAGATCAAAATTAAAAAAATAAAAATGTTTTGGAAATCTGGGAAGAAGAGGAACAAAACCCATAACCAATTTTACAAAATCCTAAAAATTTAGGGAGAAATGATAGGTTGGAAGTGACAGGTTTTCTTGTGGATTTGTGGAGGTTGTTTTGAAAAACCAATAATGGTTTTTTCTCACGCAATTTTCTACATATTGAGGATTTATCATTTGGGAGAGGAGAGCTTGGGATGAAGATAGTTGTATAGCCAGATGCTTCTAGAATGAGTTTAGGATGTTGAGAAATTTATTTGTTGCAGATGTTGCATGTATGATTCCAGGAAGCTCATAAACTTCATGTTGATGTAATGAAATTTCAAATTGAAATAAAATAAGTGTTGTAGATTTCTCTTCCATTTTCTATTGTTTCACTTCATTTGAAGCCTTCTTGCATAGGCTTTTGTGTTGGTATTTGTTGCAGATTTGTAAGGGAGAGTATCCCTTCCCTATTGCATCAATGGTATCAGAGCAGGTTGTTCTTGAGTCTGCAGGCAGATCGCCAAATGTGAGGCAGCTTGTAGAAGGACCTATGGTAGTGGTGTATGTGTG
Organism: Cunninghamia lanceolata; assembly: GCA_027924645.1. NCBI lineage: Eukaryota > Viridiplantae > Streptophyta > Pinopsida > Cupressales > Cupressaceae > Cunninghamia > Cunninghamia lanceolata. Next base: position 370,105 of record BSBN01000481.1, on the reverse strand, counting down.
ATTTGTGTGTAGATAGATCACCGAATGTGAGGTAGTCTATACCTGAGAAGTTGAAGATTAAGAGGTTTTCCTGAGTGGGCAGGCAGAGCACTGAGCGTGAGGTAGTTTGCACCTAGAAGTGTTGAAGATTTGTAAATAGATCACCAAATGTGAGGCAGTTTACATAAGTACAACTTGAAGATTTGAATATTTGTGTTGAGGCTTTGAGGGACTTGGAAAATGGAAAAGAGAAAGAGAAAAAAAAATTAATTATGGGATGGATTCTGATAATTCCTAGACTTGAGGAAATCAAAGAAAGACTTAGGAAAGATAGGGTGAGAGAATTGAAGCAACAAGTGGAAGAAATTGTAGCAGAGTGGGAAAGGAGAAAAGTACTTCATCAGAAAAGAGGTGACAATTTTATTTATCTTTCTAATGATACTTTGAATGCGGGAAAGAAAGAAAATGAAGTAGAGTGTCATGCATGTGACACTGAGGAAGAAGAAGAATATGAGTGGGAAGAAGTTATTGAATATGGAGTTGAGGCATGTCTTTTGGAAGGCATGGAAGAGGTGGTGAAGAAGGTTGTAGTAGTTGAAGAGGATAAAGATCTTGCAACTGAGAATGAAGATAAGAATGGAGATGAAGAGAAAGAGATACTAAATTTGAGTATTGTTGATTTGAGTAGTGCAGAAGAAATTGAGATGATGGAATTTGAGGGTCCTATGTTTGATGAAGAATTTGGTGAAGATGAAGAAGATCTACTCAAAGAGGAGATGAGAAAGATTGATATCTTATTTGAAGGGAAAATCATAGATGAATGTGATAATAAAATGGAGAAGATGCAGATGGGAAAAGATAAGTCTCATGATTATGCTGACATTGTTTTGTTTGAAGATGATCCTTTTGTGTGAAGGTAACAAAGATAAATATGAAGAGGTTATTCATGAGGAAGCTAAAGAAGTTGCAGCAGTATGCTTGGATGAAATCATGGAAGAAGAGGATAAAAGTTAAGAAATGAAATTTATTGCAGCATTGGTGAAAGATGGAGGAGTTCCAAAAATGAGTAAAGTTGCAGCAGTTGAGGATGTTGTAGTTGAAACAAAGTATGCAGTGATGTATGAGGATCAAGTGTTCGATGAGGAACCTGATGAAGACCAAGAGTTTCTTAAGGAAGAGGATGTTGTGATAGAAGAAGTCATTGAGGTAAAATCTGATTTTTATGAGTTTTGTAATGTTGAATTTGCAAAGGATTTGCAATTTGAAATGAGTAAAGAGTTAGAGATAAAAAGGATTGTGTAGATGCAAAGTGGCATACAGATGTATACTTGTAGGTAGAGGTTGTAGAGGATGGTATAGGCGAAACTTGGTGGAGGTGGTCAATTTGTGGTGGGTTGAATCCAACAAAGAAGGAGAGGAGAGGAGAAATAATTTGGTGGAGGAAGACAATATTTGGTGGATGCAAATCCATGAGAGAAGAGAATAATGGAGTGTAGATTTGTTGGAGGAATGTGAAGCTTGTTCTAGGTAGATGTTGGAAAAAGAGGAAAAAGAGAGCAATTTCTTGTTCACATATTTGTGAGTGTATGCTCACAAACTTCTTACCCTGGGTTCTAATGTAGGAGCATCCACGGTCAATGGCAATCTTGCATCACCAAAAATAATGTTATTTTAATTTGGTTTGTTTTCAATAATGTTGTGGGATTTGGGAAAATAATATTTAAATTTGCAACAAATGTATTTTCTTGGGGTATATAAATAAATTAAATTTGAAGAAGAAATACCCCAGTAATTTGTAAATTCCTCCATTAGTGGGGAGAATCTTTCCTAGGCATCCACTTGGAGATATGTATTAATTTGTATTTGGTGGGGCTGATTTGGTGGGTGAGATGTCGTCATAAAGTGGGTCACCAACTCCTAATTTTTGCAAGCACTTATTTTGTAACTAACATCATGTAAGGAATCTTGTAAGTGGTATTTATGGCCCAAGTCGGTGGACCTAACTCCCAGAATTTTATTTTATTAATTCCAAAATTTGTAATTCCAAGATAGGGGGTCGTAATTATGAGACTTGGTATTGGTAAAATGGGTATAAATTTCTCATGTTAGATTGAAATTGAAAAATTTAAAATGTTCTAGAAAGATGGGAAGAAGAGGCACAAAACCTAGAATCAATTTTAGAAAATCCCAAAAATTGAGGGAGAAATGACAGGTTGGAAGTGATGGGTTTTCTTGTGGATTTGTGGAGGTTGTTTTGAAAAACCAATAATGGTTTCTTCTCACACAATTTTCTACATATTGAGGCTTTCTCATTTGGGAGAGGAGAGCTTGGGATGAAGATATTTGCATAGCCAGATGCTACTATAATGAGTTCAGGATGTTGATAAATTTATTTGTTGTAGATGTTACATGTATGATTCCAGGAAGCTCATAAGCTTCATGTTGATGTAATGAAATTTTAGATTGAAATAAAATAAGTGTTGTAGATTTCTGTTCCATTTTCTGTTGTTTCACTTCATTTGTAGCCTTCTTGCATAGTCTTTTGTGTTGGTATTTGTTACAGATTTGTAAGGGAGAGTATTCCTTCCCTATTGCATCAGGTAGGAACTGTAATATCGTTGACACTATCAATTGCTTCCCTTTGGGAAGAAATGACAACATGATCTACTAAGGGGGGCAGGGCTGGGGAGATAGCAGGAGACCTCTTGATGATAAGAATCCCTATCGGTAAGTCTACCATGCCGCTAACCAAAATATCCTAGAAGGTCACAGTAGTTGACTTTGAGGCCCAAATGCACCTCAGCATACAACTTCTATGCAAAATATAAGGGAATTTGGTCGTTATTTGGATAACGACCAAAGATAGCAAGAAACTGAGGGTAGATCAAACTAGCCATAGCACTATCCACACATATGGTAACTTAGTATCCCTTCACCTTAGGATTATCCTAATAGAATGGAAAACATTGGGAGTTAATGGTTTCTTTGGTCACCACACTCTGAACATGAGAAAGGGAAACATCACCAGAAACTTCTTCCCAGATGTGGGAAAGAATAGCAGCTATAGCATCAGGGGAATATTCACTTGTCTCTTGAATTTTATCTCTAATTTTTTCCAGGCTTTCCAATATGGACTTACAAGTGTCCTTATATATTCCTGTGTTGGTACCATTATTTATGGAAACTCTCAATCTCTTGATCTCAAGATTAGTTCATGAAAACAGTTCTGAAGGTGGAACTGGTGCATTTTCCATGTGATGAACCTGAAGGAGCAATGAGGTTCTTGCTTTAATATCTATAGAGAATCTAGAAATATTGGATGTACACATTCAATTTAAATTATTTAAAATACATAACTATGTGTACAAGTGATCTAGAATGTATTTATCTATATCCATCTAGTTCTTATACATGGACATGTGTGCGCAATAAATAATGTTTAAATTCTAGAAACAACTAAACAAGTGAAACTAGTAAATTAATTTGAAGTATTAATATTTATCTAATGTAATTCACTTCATGCACAAATTTCACCACAATGTAGAAACTTGTAAGATACATTTATATATATATAGGATCACTAAATTGTTTAGTATCTTAGGGCTTCTCTTTGAATATGAAATCGAGGTGCTAAATTTAAATATTTTGGCACATAAGTGAAAGACTTATTCAAATTTAGTGAAAGGGTCACTATGGCATAAGTGAAAAGCATGTTTGAATTTGGAGGATGTGATTACAAGCACAATTTTCTATCTATAGAACAACATTGCACTAGAAAAAATCACACTTGCAATTCAATCCAAGGTGAGGAATGTGTACATGAATAAAAATTGGTTTAGACCATTAGGTATAAAAAGACTAAAGGTTGATAGATAAATTCTATATTTTTTATATCTTATATCTTGAAATAAATACCAAGATAATATATCTTAGGATAAAACCTAAAGTGAGTGTAAAATGAGTAGAAAAAAGGGATATAAAAATACACTTTTATCCTATATAATAAGATTCAAACACTATTTTAATGAATCTACTCAATCCTTCTCGCTCATTCATAACAAAGTTACAATTTATAATAATCATTTAGACATGTCTTAATTGTTTTAAATATAAAATGTTATGTTTCTTGATTTTTGCAAAAAAATAAACTACACCAAGTTACATGAAACCCTAAGATAAATCAATTAAATAAGTACATTGATACACAAATATCCTAGGAATTTAAGAGTTGTGAATGATAAGCATGTGTTGAAATTGATGCTCAAAAATTTAAATAATACATGCAAGTACTTAGCTCTTAGCTCAATGTAGAATATGACTATGCCTATGTTCCAAGGTGATTTGTCAATATTTTAAAATTTCAAGGCTTGCTAAATAAAGGCATCAAAATTGGTTAAACTTCTATTTTTCTATTACCTGGTCATTTGGAAATGACTGTACCTCATTAAAGTTTAATCTCTTGAATCCCTCTATGGGAGGGGAGTATGATTCCCTTTTCCACCCCATCAAACCTTAATATATTGTAATAGCCCTTTTGGGAGGGGATCATCATAACTCATCTTGCAGGTGATGAGATCATGAGAATTTTGAGAGAGCTTCTAAAATGATTTGCACTTATTGATCTTGAATGGTTTTTTAAAATCTTTTAAAATGTTATATGTATAGTCAAGTAAAGGAATAAAATCTCATTAAATCTAGGTTAAATGAAATAATGCAATCAATGATCACATAATTAATCTAGATTTAGTTAAGAAAGTATTTGTGTTGATAAATTGAAATGTTATTTTTAGAAAATTATAAATGTTATGGATAAGGTACTTTTATGTGGGAATCTTTAAGGAGAATTTCTATTGATGTCACACATAATCTAATTTCTAAGACCTACAAAAATAAATGTTCTTAGTTTGCTGGATATCTCATGTTCTAAATCATCAAGTAGAAATCTATATGGATCAGATCTAAACTCCTTGGGATAAAACCTAAGTGTCAAAAGAATGAATTTCTATATGGAAATGAAAATTGTAACTTGTAGATCAACTTGGCATGTAATGTAGACTCCTAAAAATGTTTAACCCTAATCTTTGATATTTGAATTCTTGTAAGGATGATCCAATATTTAAAATATCTTTAGGGAAGATAAACTAGATTTCTAAGGTCAAGTTCTATTAGATCAACCCCATTTCAAATTGTCTTTACATATTTGATAAAATGATTTCAGACAACATGGCTCGAGACCTGTGATTTTAGTGTAGACTAAGATTCCTTTTAAGCTTGAAATTGAAATGTTCCTAGAGTAAATATTCCTTTTGTTATAGATGTTCTCTTGATTTCTCCTTATGATCCCCTTGAATTAATTGCACAAATGAATATCTTAAAATACAAAAACATAATAATTAGTCTCATAAAGCATGTACCAAGTGGACTCACAATGACTAATGAAAAGGGGTGGGAAACTTAAAAATTTAAAATTTAGGGTCAATCTTGAGGCAATAATAAATGATGTGTAAATGACAAATGTATGGGTATGTGTACAAAAAGATATGAGGTAAAGTTGAATGCATGCAAATAGGTGAATTTAAGGGATGAGGTAAAGTTGAGGTACATATATCTAATCTTTACTAATTTTTAGACACTCGCTTTCAACTCAACTCACGTTTCTAAGTTTGATATTTGCAAATTAAAAGTTTGGTTTGTGTGCTTGGGAGATTACAAATGACAAGGATAATTCCTCCTCTATGTCAAACCCTAATAAACACACATTGAATCAATAATTTTGAACAAGATTAAAGATAACAATAATTCATGCAATATGCCCTAGAATGATGATGCAATGTTGATATCACAAGATCTGACTCTTTTTAGGTTATGTGATGTGTGTTAGAAAGTGTTCAAATGTTTCATGTGTTCACTAGATTTTATAAATGAATTAGGTTTAGTCCTTTTATATAGCTTCCCAAGTATTATTTATGAAATGTTTTGTATATCAATATGAACATAAATATTCACACCCATAAAAGGATACACATATGTCGAACTAAACACTATTTTGATACATGTTCCCTTGTGATAAGTGTGCCACTTGAAAACATGCAAACACAAAATAAAGGGATCCAAATAAGTAGCATCCATAAAGCATTCAAAATAAGCATAAACACAACTACTAACTAGGTATGAAACATAAGCAAATGGTATTTCATCGACAACTAGACACTACATACATAGCTAACATTTAAAGTATTATGTATGTAAACAAGTAGATAGTTTAAACTCAATGTAACTAAGATGGTACAAGGATAGTATGGAACATCTTGCAATCTTTAATGACATATAATCTACAACTTCCAAAATTGATTCAACTCATTTAGGGGCCCATAAATTTAGTCATGTTGCACGGGGGTAAAATAAATGGGACTTATTTCATATTGTAGGAATGGAAAGCATGTTTTTATTTCATATTTAAATAGCCCTAGAACAAATAGTGTAAGTTTAGAAAACCTAATTTTGTGTTTGGATGCAAAAGTTATGGCCTCTAGAAGGTCTATGGTAAAACAACTAGCAAAAGGTGAATAATGCATCCTCCTTGGAATAAACTAGCACCCACCTTGAAGTGAAGTTATGACTAATAAAGGGAAAGTAGGGAATATAAGGGTAATTTGACTATCACAAAGGGCAACCAATGACTAGAGAGCTAGAATTTAAACTAACATATATGTTATTTCTCATTTTTGGCATTTGTCAGGTTCTATCTTTAGACATAGGGAATCATGGCACAGTCGGTGTATACAATTATATATGTGTTTTCATAACAATGCATATGTGTAAAATTGTAAATTTCATAGCTATATTCAAATTTTCAGCTCTACATGCAATATAGAAATACATGTTAGCACTTGAAAGTTATATTATTGGGACATTTCAATGATGTTTGTTCATTACTACTCATATTAAATATATTTTGTACAGTTTCGAAGTATGCAAGGATGATGAAAGATTTGTAGAGCATTTGGCAAAGCAGTCAATACAAGTAAAGTCTGAGAGGACTTTACTTTGGAAATGGTCCACTAGACTATAGATTGAATTATGTTTTGTTGTTCAGATCATTATTTTCATTCATACAATCATTATGTAAAATTGATCATTTGTAACATCTTATTTTTGTGGACTATATTATTATTCTAGATTAGAGAACAATTAATGTGATTGACTTTTTCCTTAAGTAATTTTATGTGTGAAGGTAATTATCATGAATTTATATTGATGAAAATTGGAAAAAATGATTTAAATGTTAAATATTTTTGATGTGATTACAATGATTTGCTTCGGCTATGTTTTTGGAGACACTAACCTATTGACGTCAAGTTGAGTGCAAATGAATGTAGATACTCATCGAAGACGAGAACATGGTTGAGGTAGAGGTGTTCTAGCCACTTGGCAAGAACTGATGGGATGGTTTACCTTGATGCAATCACACACTCATGTAGTTTCATATGCATTGTCAAATGGACTATTTTTTATGCATCAATGTGTGGTTGATAAGTGTGATTGATAGTTTAATATTTAGAAAATATTGTGTTTTCAATTGCTACAATAGTTTACTTTAACTACATTATTTTATTAAATGGAGTGACGATTAAATTTTAATGGAATATTTAAATTAGTGTAGATAAAATTATTTAAATAAATAAATGCTTTTCTATTTCATGATTTTAGATGTTTGGAAGACAATATGTTAATTTAAGATTTAAATAATTATATTAAATTATAACAAATATATATATTATATTTCACTTCTTGATTTATTTAAAGTAAGTATGATTGTGTTTTTATAAAACAATAGTTAATTTATATTAAAAATACTGTTATTATATTTAGAAAATGAATAAAAGAATTAAAATTTACTTACTGTCCCTCATGCGACAGTAAGCTAACTTAAAGAGCTATTATTTAATTTTAAATAGAAAGATTGTGAGTTTTAAATTATTTTTTGTCATGCAAACTAAAAATAAAAACTTCAGTTCCTTAAACCTAAAGAAGATCACCAAAATTAGAGAGACAATTTTGATAAAAGAGAGGATCTTGAGTAGCAAACAACCACTGAGAATTTGAGTAGAGAAGGGTGTTTTCAGAGTAGCAGAGTGGATGTGGTTTTGGTTAGATAGTGACAGGAAATAATTGCTAGCAACTACAACAAGATTTGACTCTCCTCTTTGGCAATCAATCCAGGTATTCCTCTCATGTTTACATTGATTAAAAAGTCTATTAAAATGGCAAGAGAACTTAGAGAAAACAGCCTGGGCATGTATGCTTTTCCTGGCCTATGTTGACTGCAAATTTGGCCTGCTTTAAACTAATCACTGAAACTCCCTCAGGCTGCCAAAATGCAAAACCAGACCTGCATGCATTTTTCCTTTAATCTTTCTTTCTTTTTGATTCGACCTCCATATGGCATTGACTTCCTGGGCGATGTATTTTTCTTGTTTGGCTGAGCAAAGCGAACCACTTTCTATTCTTCCTTGTCGCCATTTTTGCTAAGGAAATCATTTTCCTTGTGTGTCGTCGACCTGCCTTTCATCCCATCTCTTCTCTCTTTCGGTCTAAGTTGCATCTAATTCATTCTGGGCGACCAGAATGGGATTGACCTCTTGGAGTTGGGTCTCTTCATCTTTTGACCTACTCTTTTATTTGTTATTCTAGTCACCTAGCAACTCTCCAAACCATGGCGATTTATCTCTGTAGCTATGCCTAGCAAATCGCCTTATTTAGATATTGTGTTTTACCATGAAAATAATGAGTTATCCAAATCCCTAATTACTGTTTAAATATTCTCTATCAGAAAATATATGACTATATTTCTTTCTTTATGCTGGCCGAAATTAGTTCTATGTTATAAATCAACTTTTTATTTATTGTTCAACAATGTGAACATAACCTCTTAAAAATAGATAAAATTAATATATTCCTATAGCTGCTTGTTTCTTATTGTTTGCTTTCCAAAACACTATTTTGAACCATTATCTTGAATGACAGTTGAAGATTACAAACTGTGTTTATTATTTATTTTTCAATTCTGTCACAGCTCGTCACTGAAATGATAATAGGTTACTGAATGTTACTTTTAAACTTATTGAATAAATTGAGTAGTTCCTATCACAGAAATGATAGTAGGTTCAAATAAAATTGAAAATGGTTTTTATACATTGAATTATGACTAAAATGGATTAGAAATTATATAAATATGATAACCTTATGAATACAATTGTTTGAACAAAAGATGGATTACTGATTGGAAAGTGTATTTTCCTTGATTGATGTTTTGGGAAAAAGGGATTTTTATTGATTTATTGGTGAACTTTGATTCTTTTATTTTATCATTATTGGTTTGCTTCTTGGGGAAAGAAGTAGTTTTTATCTATGAATGTATTGGGTTACTGATGCATAGCAAGCAGCGGAAATGCTCAAAATAACAAAACATATTGAAATATATTGAACCACCGTAGTGGTTGAACCATTGAACTCCTTGACCCTTTTGAACTTCCAAGTTCATTGAACCAATGAATCATTTTCACTTGGTTAGACTGGCGCACCCACGAACTCTCAACCTATTGAACCAATTGTATTTCGTTGAACCTTTGAACCAAAGGAACCAATTGAACCCATTGAACGTCCAACTTAAGGTTCAACGGTTCAATGCTATCTTTTTCTTCGGCAAGACTTGATTCTTCGATCTAACTTTAAGCTAGTCCCCTGATCCCCAACCTCATGCTGAAAGGCTTATGCTAGACTTGGCCTTCGTCAAGACTTCTATTATCAGTGATGCCCTCTTATCTCTGGCCGATACTCCGATGAACCTTTTGAATCCGTTGAACTGTTGAACCGGTTCAACCATCAGTTCAACCATTGGTCAGACTTTACTTCTTTGGCCAGACTTTAATCTTTTCCTTCGATAATGATACTTACGCCGATGTACCTTCACACATACATACATTGCTTGACCTCCTATTGCTGGTTCTTCTCACCGTTACTACCAGTCATTCCTTTCATATTACGAAATGCACATTCGTTCATGCAACAACGATATACAATTGACGGATACACACAGAATACTTCCTCATACAAATGTAGTATATACACAAAATACTTTCACACAGAATTGAGGTATACACATACACTGTCTGTGATATACACAAGAAATGTTCCTGACATGCGACTGTCACATATTCATAAAATGCATAACTCCAATATACAAAACCAACATGCATTTACCATATACATTCAATAAACCCAATAACTTCCTCAACAATTTCTGTAACCGAACAACACACAGGGAACAACAAAAATTTAACAAAATAGAAAATAAACTACCTACATAGAGGTCATTCCACTGGTTTCGAAGAAATCTACCAGTGGAATGACTCCAAATGATATCCCCTGCAGTTACACCAAAACACCAAATCTATTGATTCCTCTTTTCCAGAATTATACAAACAGATCGATTCTTTCTTCTCTTCCCCTTTTTTTTCTTGACTATCTACTCCTACTAATAAATACAGACTTTAGCTATTTTAAAGACACCTATCTAGACAATTACACATGTGGTGGAAGGTGAACCACCAACAACCACCGATTACAATACCAAATAGTTCGGTTACATTCTTTTTAATCTTTCTTGACACATATAAACTTAAGATTACTTGGCTAATGACATTTGGACAAAATAGAATATGTAAGAGAATATTTCAGATTCGTTATGTTTTGAGGTGCTCCTACACCATACAACCAACCAACAAAATTTCCAAGTCCCTTGGAAATGTACCTGCAATATAAAACTTCTATTTTTGCATCTCTTTTTGGCTTCAGTGTCTGTCTCTTCAGCTTCAGACTTCAAATCTGCACATCAGTGACCAACCAACCAACAAAATCAAACTACCATCTTCAGCTCCTTCTACTCCCATCAGTGGAGTACTCTTCAGGCTGCAACTTCAAGTGCTTCTTTAGTCAGGCATCCATCTTTCTACTGCTTCACAACACCAACTCCCCAAACCATCCATCTTACCCAACAACAGATTCTGGTGATGCACCTACCACTCTTTCGTTAGTGGTTTCTCTCTGCATCCTTATCCAGCCTAATCTCCATTGGAGAATGGTCATGATAGACCTCATCTTGTCTTCCCACACACACAACCTCAGAAACCTCCTTCTGCAGCTAGATGGAACAAGCACCTGCAACAGTCTAACAACTTTGTCAGCCTTTAAAATACCTTCTGCAATCTCTATCTTTAAAAGTGGTCACCAACAAAACTTTAACTCTTCATCTACCTTCAGAAATCAAAATACAAAACACCTCTGCCCAGAGCTTTTGCTAGCTCTGATACCACTCTGATGCAGAACAAGCAGCAGAAATGCTCAAAACAATAAAACATATTGAAATATATTGAATCACCATAGTGGTTGAACCATTGAACTCCTTGAACCTTTTGAACCTCCAAGTTCATTGAACCAGTGAACCATTTTCACTTGGTTAGACTGGCGCACCCACAAACTCTCAACCCGTTGAACCAATTGTATTTCATTGAACCTTTGAACCAAAGGAACCAATTGAACCCATTGAACCTCCAACTTAAGGTTCAACAGTTCAATGTTGTCTTTTTCTTTGACAAGACTTGATTCTTCGGTCTAACTTTAAGCTAGTCCCCCAATCCCCAACCTCATGCCAAAAGGCTTACGCTAGACTTGGCCTTCGGCAAGACTTCTATTATCAGTGATGCCCTCTTATCTCTAGCCGATACTCCGATGAACCTTTTGAATCCATTGAACTGTTGAACCGGTTCAACCGTCGGTTCAACCATCGGTCAAACTTTACTTCTTCAACCAGACTTTAATCTTTTCCTCCGATAATGATATTTACGCTGATGTACCTTCGCACATACATACATTGCTTGACCTCCTATTGCCAGTTCTTCTCACCATTACTACCAGTCATTCCTTGCATATTACGAAATGCACATTCGTTCATGCAATAGCGATATACAATTGACGGATACACACAGAATGATTCCTCATACAAATGCAGTATATACACAAAATGCTTTCACATACAACTGAGGTATACACATACACTGTCTGCAATATACACAAGAAATGTTCCTGACATGTGACTATCACATATTCATAAAATGCATAACTCCAACATACAAGACCAACATGCATTTACCATATACATTCAATAAACCCAATAACTTCCTCAACAATTTCTGTAACCAAACAGCACACAGGAAACAACAAAAATTTAAAATAATAGAAAATAAACTACCTACACAGAGGTCATTCCACTAGTTTCGAAGAAATTTACTAGTGGAATGACTCCAAACGATATCCCCTGCGGTTACACTAAAACACCAAATCTATTGATTCCTCTTTTCTAGAATTATACAAACAGATCGATTCTTTCTTCTTTTCCCCTTTTTTTCTTGACTGTCTACTCCTACTAATAAATACAGACTTTAGCTATTTTAAAGACACCTATCTGGATAGTTACACACATGGTGGAAGGTGAACCACCAACAACTACCGATTATAATACCAAATAGTTCGGTTACATTCTTTTTAATCTTTCTTGACACGTATAAACTTAAGATTACTCGGCTAATGACATTTGGACAAAATAGAATATGTAAGAGAATCTCTCAGATTCATTATGTTTTGAGGTGCTCCTACACCAGTTACATTCTAGGCTAGGATGTCGAATGTGGATTTTCAGATATGGCTTTTCCTCTTTTCAGGAATTGAACCAAGTTACTATTTAAAGGATTAGATCTAATTGAGATGACATTGAAATAGATGTTTATTTGTCTAGAAATTTTTTTTATATATATCTCTACCACATCTTGTTGTGAGACAATTTGCTTTTCATTATTTAGAATTACACATTCAGACATCAGGGTTGCATTAGGTGTTCCCCCCTGGTAGTTGTTTCCAAGTAGCTAGACATTTCGTGTAGGGATGGGTTTCCTTTGTTTCATGAAGGGATTTGGGGAAGTGTAATGTTGTGTGGTTACACAACATGCCCCATTTTGACTTGGCAAAATAGGGACCCAACTTTTGGCTTTGCTTGTGTTTTCTGCTTGCTGGTGGTCCGGTAAAAGTATGTCATGCAAATAACCCTCTATAAGAGGATGTGATAAGTCATCATCATGAGGTCAATTTGTCAAAGTTCTTGTTTCATGACATTAACCTCATATTTGGAAACAACATTAAAATTCATGCAGGTTTGCCTTTTACATCACCCTGATATTCATTAGGATGTGAAAGTTATGAATGGTCAAAATCTTGGTCAAACCTGATATTCACAAGGGGGGAGGATCATATTTCTTAATATTAGTCATCTTTCGAAAGATCACCCCAATCTAATTTATCACCTGATAAAGCATTTGATTTGCAACATGTGGATGCCAATTTTAGGTGATAATGACCTTTACCCGTCAACAGCCTTATATATATTTCGTGAGAGTCATATTCCTCAATGTAACCCGATATTTCTCAATATCATCCTGCTACGAAATATCCCCCTAAACCATTATCCTGATGATGTCATTTGAGTCTGATAAAAAAACAAACATGACGATGACGTAATCAGCACATTTACTTCTTGGGAGCATATTTCCTAAACATGATCCTTCTCGCATAACATGATGATGACGTCATGATGTCATAGCGATTTACTGAGCCAATATCTAGATGACGTCATCCCAATATTCTAAGAGAGAGGGATTATAATTTACCCAGTCATCATCATTTTTGTAACATCACCCGACATATTGAAATATCCTCCTGATGTATTAAGCATGACCTAATGGTGCATTCACCACCCTGATGTCCAAATATCATCATGTATTCGAATATCATCCTGTCATGCAAATATCACCCCGCTCTTGTTTCTGCCATTGACATTTAATGCATGTAGTTGTGGTAGGTAGTTCCCGCTGACCACAAATCGCGATCACACACCTGGCGAGATCTTGAGTTCCCATGAAAAATTAATGATTAAAATCTAATCTGTCAGTGTTTGCCCTAATTTTGCCCTAATTGCAAAGTTAAAAGGTAAATTCAATTGCCATTTTTACACTTACTTTGCGATAAAACCATTTTATAGAGTGCTAGCTTCCCAAACCCTCGTACGAGCGATACTTGGATGCATAGAGCTTACAAGCAGGAAGAAGTGTGAGATTATCACCTGAATTAAAAGTACTTTCAGATAACCATTGGTATAATCAAAGGGATCTGCATAACCAGGTAAGTAATTGAAACCTTCATCCTGTTGCTTCTATATAATTAGGTATGATGTTGTAGGTGTTAGTTTATGCATCCCATGATAAGTAAATGCTGAATAAGTATAGTATGCATGATGTTAGTAGAGATAAATCATTATGTGCATGCTTGTGAATATCCATTGTAAGACAAATCTTGTTAATTGCAGATATCCATGGCTGATAAGAGGTTAGCTAAGTGCGAGGCTGAATTCAGCAAGCCTATGTTCACATATCCTAGAGGAATCCTATTCAAGTACGGTGCCATAACGGATACGCATCAAGGAAGTATTGATTTGGAAGCCTGGTCTACCAAAATGAATGATGAAAAGAATAGAAGCACCTTGCTAGATGCAGTGTTCATGTCAGGAATGTGGAGTGCGGCTAGTTTTCTGTACTCCATGGAGTCTCTAGAGCTAGTTATTGAGTGTGCATGAAATTACAGTCGACAAACAAGACAGGTGGTGAAACATGGGAGAATATATGCAGACCTATCCATCAGGGGTCTTTCCAAGACATTTGGACTGCCATTGGGCAGGAAGGTTAACAGCATAGATTTGAAGAAATCTGAACTTGAATATGAAAACAATAAGAAGGCAAGAAAGAACATGTATCAGTGGAGGGCTAAGAACAGTGCATATCCTGCAGTGGCCAAGCTTCCAGTGCACTTATATAAGTATGATTTTGATGACAAATATCAATATATGATTGCGTTGCTTAGGAGGGTGACAGGCCAGCCTGATGCTGATAGTTTTAAGGAATGGATGTATGGTGTCATCATGATGTGCATATATGCAGATACTAAGTCACTATGGGGCCAATTGATTAGTGATGCTCTACATGAGCAGCTTCTGAGCCTGGGAGGTTCAAATTGTTTCTTTTACATGACATCATACATTGCCTACTCCTGTGCTTACAAAGGCACATTTGATGCATTAACAACGGTTGGAAGGATTGGTGGAACCACCAATGATGCTCATATTTGGGATCATTATCCCCAGTTGTAGAGAGTAAATTCCCTCCAGGATTACAAATTGGTAAATGATGCATTCTCTATGCATTTGGTGAGGACCATGGAGGAAGATAGGACAAAAAGATTGAGCATGGAAGCTCAAGAAGTAATCTACAGGCATGGAGCTTGGTATATCCAATTTGCAACATTTTCTTACATGAGAATTGAGGGCTTTGAAGGACAACCCCTTATGCTGCCAAGATATCCCACAGATGCAGTGGTATTAATGGAATTTATAAGGCAGAGCTCCACAATACTGAAGGCATATAAAGATGCTCAGAAAATACCACCCATTTTGTTTCCAGTAACCATTGGCTAGTATATGTGCCTAGATTCAGAAAATATCAAGAAAGTCATGGTTAGTTTGAATAAAATGCAATTGCAGCCATTCCCACTGGTAAGGCCATATGATCCTTATGGGAGGATACAAAAAGTAATAGGGAAACCTATCCATCAAGGGCACCTAGAAGACTTCTGGGTGGATTGTGAAGATGAAGCAGAAGCTAGAAGAAGAAGATACCAAAGGTTGACACTGAATCAAATCAAAACCTTTGACTACATATCCATTCCTTCACAGTTGTAAAAGGATGATGGCAAGATAATGGCAGATGAGTACGAAGAAAAGAAAATATATAATGATACAATATCTGCACCTGACCTAACCATACAAGAAGATATCTCTTTGGACCCTTTCATTGCTAGGACATTATAGCTAACCCAAGCTTGGGTTGATGAACAAATTGATGCTTTGAAGAAGAAGGGTGTTGCCATTACTGTAGACAATCAAAAGAAAGGACAGGATATTCCTGATGAGGAATATGATGATTTTATAACTGAAAAAAGGAAATCTAAAGGAGAAAGGTTGCCTCCACAACAACAACAAAGCAAAAGACCCCACAGGGGTAAGAAAGTTGATAATGAACCCAAAGGGGTGATTATTGAAAGAGCAGTGTTTCCAGCTGAAGATGCAATAGCATCAGGATCAGGATCAACATCACCACCATAGGCAGATAAACAAAAAGCCAAAAAGATTAAAAGGATGGTTACAAAAACTGCTGAGACCCAAGAAGAGGGTCAATCCTCACAAAAACAAATAGATGAGGATATCCCCCTGGAAGAAGAACCTAAGGAGGAGGAAGCCCCTTTATTATTCAAAAGGAAAAGAAAAGTCCCACAGGTGATGGTATCTACCACACCTAAGAAACCAAGAACCTCCATGAGAGGTGAGATAAAGCAATCCCCTATAATGTTGAAAGGGGCAGGTAGTGAAGCTTTCCATAAAAAATTTCAACACAATGTTCTACTTCCTACCATTGTGAAGTTTTTTATCTGATGATGAGGTAGTGGAGGATATAACTTCACAGAAGATGGAAACCCTTGCTACAGGTACTCACATGACTCCTCATGGGACTCCATTAGTTCAAACAATATTGGAGGAGATGAAGCAAGTGGAAGCTGAAAAAGAAAAGAGTCCAGAGAAGATAGTTCAAGAAATGGGGCTAGACACATTAGTGAAATAGGTGACAAGTCCTGCAGTAGTGGATTTGACATATAGACAGGATGTAAGTCTTGAACACCCATCAGGTACACCTGATAAAGAAGAACATATAGAAGAAGTGGAGATGGCAGAACCAGAGGACCATGCTTCAAAAATCAGAAAACAACACCAACTGGATACATCAGTTAAGCCCATTATAGTAGAGGTTTAGGAAAAGAAGGCTGATGAGAAAGATGTATTAGAAGATCATGCTTCTAAAGTCCAGGAAGTAAGTAGTGTAGGTGCAGAACAAATTGTGGTTTCAGAACAAATACCAGCACCTAAGGAAGATTCCACAATATCCACTGCTAAGAATATGCCTCAATAGGAGGAAAAGTCAAAAGTGGATGAAGTAATAAAGGAGAAGGATCATGATCATCATGATCATCATATCAATGCATCACAGGATCCTCCACCTCAGGATGATGCTCCTCAGGAAAAAGAAATTCCTCAACAAGAGGATATACCACAGGATTACTATCAGGATGAGCATCATGAAGAAGAAACAAGGAAATCACCTTCTCCATCACATATGTTGATAGATACCGAAGATCAAGGTGAACATCATGATGATGCTGAGAAACATGATCAGGTACCTCAGTGGTTGGAAAAGGAAGTCAACACAAAAGTTGGTTTTGAGATTCAAGAGTTTGATGTATCTACGTTGTTTTCAAAAAATTTAATAAAACCAAAGAGGAAGGCCAGAATGACTTCGGCCATTAAGAGAGATCCAACAACTAGAAGAAGGACTACACAGATTGTAATTCCTACTGTAGATAAAGAAAAGGGTAAAATTAGTTTGGAAGAATTCCAAATTAATATAGCTGACTTATGATTTGCAAATGAAGACCAGGAGGGTCAGGAAGGTAAGGATATCATTGATTCCTTAACTCAAAGAATTAAGAGAGAGAAAGATAACAATAAGTAGCATAAAGAGCACATTGTTCAACTACATTCATACATAAAAGGGTTAATTAACCCTGATGATACGTCAACTGATCATGCAGTCCCATTGACTGCTATTTCTTAGGATGAAGTAAATAAACTAGATCTCATGAAGCATGAGTCATCTATAATGAGAAAGTGGATGTTATCCACATTTGATGAAGCAGAGGAAGTGGTAAAAGCTTCTTTAAAGAGATGGAATTCTTTAAGTGTTTCCAGGAGAAAAGTTGACAAATTGCAGATGGAGATTGGGAAGAGATCTTTTCAGCTGGAGAAAATTTTGATCATCTTGGAGGAAATAAGAAGAATTGACCCTAAGGTTCTAATAAGTAATCAAGTGCTAAATAATAATAATGCACTGTTGGTGGACATATGGTATAAGGATACCAAATTTGAGTGTGAGATACTTAAAAGATGCAACACTAAATTAAGAGATATCAGCATAAAGCTACATGATATGATGTCAGATGAAGCTGAAATTTTAGAAGTACTGGAAGGGAAGGTGGAAGGGAAGATAGAAAATCAAGATGAGGAGTTTGCAATCAAAGCTATACATAGTAACTTCCAACAGGTAGCTGATGATCCGTTAAACAATCTAACAGAAGAAACCATGGACAAAATTATGATGATCAAGGTCAAGATTGAAAATTATCATGAGACATCTAGCAGTAGGAGAAGTAAATTAGAAAATCTCTAAGGCAAATACCAAATGCATAAGCACGCCACCATGAAAGCAAAAACTTAGGATGGTGGGGAAATAAAGAGAATAGTACAACTATATGAGAATATCAGGACAGCTATGCAGGTCCATATCAAAGAAGACCATCATCATCATGATGAAGATAGCAAAAGTGGCAAAAGTGATGATGATGACAAAGAGCATGATGAAGATGCATCATAAAAGAAATATATGTACCAGATGCAAAAGGAAGCAAGCCGTTCAGATGGTTGCCAGCTGGCAACTTGTGCCACTTGATAAAGTTGACAAAGTCAAAAGAAATACTCATCGTAGATATTCATAGATAAATCAAGATCATAGATCTTTTTGTAACGGATTCCTCACCTTGTTCTATAAAAGGTGCAGGAATGCCTCATTTCAGACATTCGAAACTTAATTGAAATCCTTCTGCTGAAATATTCAGGGCTCATTTCAAAGCTTTTTTGTATACATTTATATCCTTGCATACTTAATGAATGAGAAGACTTGTTTGATTACAATTCATAGTAAATCTTGAGTAATCAGTGTGTGAATTCTGGATATATGTTGTGACTTGCTGCATCCCTTGGAGTGCATATCTACTTGCATATGTCGTTTTCATACAATTCCTTTGAAGTTAGCATCAACTGTATCTAGCTGTGGAATGTCCTGGTGAACATATGGTTTAGTTTTCTTCTCTTCATGACTGTGTCTGATGTATATGTGGTTCAATAGCTAAAGGTTCAACATTAATTTGAAGCATTTTTTTCAATTTCTTTAAATTTCAGAGCATTTTACCAACATAATTGCAAATAATTGATAATCTCAAGCAAATAATACAAATATGTGGACATCTCATAGATAATTGCAAATATTTAGCATATTTGAAGCTAAAGCATGCATAATTGAAAATATCATGCAAAGATTTAAATATTTCTATATCATTTGATCAAACAACTACATAAAATGACCTCTGTGTGAAGAATCTTTGCAGAAATAGTGTCATGATGATGAACTCAACGTAAGGCCTCAAAATGGAAACATCAACGCACATCAACCTCTGAGTAACGTCAAACGATTAAGACCTAATCACCGGAGACTTGGGATCATGAATTCTTTGAATTCATCATATCTTTCAAGATGAATAAAGGTTAATGTGTACTTTTATTTTATGCTTGTTTGTGACTAACATCATGACCAACATAAATTGGCACTATAAGGAGGGCATTATCTGAAAGAGGACGCTCATCATCATTGTTTTCAGGTTTGATGATACAGAGAGTAAGGTAACCCCGAATGCACCTGTGAATTTCAAATATTGCCTAATGATTTACTGTAGCAAGCTTATAGACGCTTATTCTATGTAAATATATCCAGATCAAACGTAAATATTGCAAGCTTTATAGTAGATCATCATGAATTCACAAATATCAACCAATGTTAAGTAAGTCTGTTAGAGCTTTGAAGAGTTTTGCCGTAGAAACTTGATATCTCATGGTGAGAATCATCATACCCTGTCATCACCTCATATTTGTATTATCTTTGCAAATATTTCATAAATATCCAGTCAGTGTCACCGTTTTACCGCAAATATCACCTCAGCTAGTGAATTTCAATTGATATTTGCAAAGTTCCAGCCAATTTGCCTTAAAATTGAGAAATCCTGGCTTATAGGATAAATACCAGGTCTAGGCCTAGTGGAATCTTTGAAGAACTACCTGTTAGAGGGTTCAAACCTAGAACTGTAGACATCCATCACACTCTAGGGTCTAGTGCATCAGGCGCATCACTAGAGCCTCCTCCTGTAACTCCTATTGGTTTGTAAATACCTTTTGGGATATCTATGACACCTTCTATTTAACCTCAACCCCAGGTCCAACCTCAACCAACTGTACCATAGGCTCAACCTCCTCTGGTTGCAATGTCTTTCTTTGCAGCAGAGTCACCTTTGACCTTCAATGCATATCATGAGTTGCCAAAGAATCTGGACAAGCTTTGTCCAAAATATCATCCTTATCAGGATGCTGATGATCATATCAGGACCTTTAAAGAAGCTTGTTGTAGGGCCAGAATAGAGCATCAAGATGTTGTATGCAAATTATTTCCTTTTTCCCTAGGGGAAGAAGCTTATAATTGGTTTATTAGTCTTGGTCAGAGTTCTGTTGGTTCATGGGTTGTCCTAGAGAAAGCTTTTACTGATAGGTTCAAAATACCAATAGATCCATCAATGAACTATCACCTATTTGCCACTATCAAGAGGTTTGAAGGTGAACCTATTGCCAATTTCAATGCTAGGTTCTAGAAAATGCTATCCAAGTTAGTTGCTCCATATACTGTAGCAGATGCTACTGCTAGGAGTATCTATTACTCAGCTCTAGATCCATTGACTTCTATGTTCATCAGGAGAACACATCTTGAAATCACTACCTTGACAGGAGCTTTTCAAGAAGCTATCAAAGTAAATCAGCAGTTAGTCCCTGCTCCAACACCAAACATAGCATTCCCTACATTGCCTAGCATTTGTCCAACTTATCCTCCACAATATCCTGCATATCCGGCTCAGCAATATCCGGCACAACAATATCCCAATGGAGCTATGATGCCTCCAGTAGTCATGCCAGCACCCTTGCAAATTCCTCCATTAAGTATCATGCCACCTCCTAATGGGAGTGGCCATACGCCACAATATCCTGCACAAACTCAGACACCTCAGGGTGCTGACCTATCCAACAATAATCATGGATCCTCTTTCTTCAAGCCTCAAACAAAAAATGTAGTAGCTAAAGCTCAAGAAGAGAAGGAAGAAATCAAAGAAATATCTGCTCAACTGAGAAAACTAACTACCAAGGTCCTTCATCTGAGAAACTAGAACTTCTATTCTCAGCCTAACCAAAACAGAGGTTATTCCAATGACAAACCAAGTTATCCTGACAGAGGATACAACAACAATAATTTCAACAATAGTGGTGGAAATAACAATAATCCTCAGAGACAACCTAGAGTATGGAAGTCCAGGCCAAATAATGGCTCACTACCATCACCCTTAGATAATCAGCCACCTGCTGAAGCCAAACAAACTACTAGAGTCAATCTTGCTGAAGCAGCCCTCACCAATTGGTGCAGAATACACAATACAAATGCCCATGTAGAATTAGACTGTCCACAATTTAGAATTGCTGCTAGCATTTTCCAGATAGAGGTGTCTAATACTTCTGGAAATCCACCTCAGGTGGAGGGAAATGAAACTGTCCCTTGTGGATATGACTCTACATTTGTATTGGAGAGCTATACTGATCATCAGCATCAGCAAACTGTGTCAACACACTATACCTAGGCATGTGAGGAATCTGCCATGGCTTTTGAGTCAAATTATGTCTTCCCCTTTGAGGATGAGAATGAGCCATCCAATGAACATGAGGAGGTGCATGCATACCAACAGCAATATCAGGGTAAGCACAATTATAATCTAAAAAGTAACTCCAACAGACCTACTGGTCCATTAACCAACTCCTTGCCTCCAAATATTTTTAACACACCTCCTGATCCCAAGGCAAGTAACAATTTGGGATTTCCCAAGGTAAATGCACAATATCTATCACCACAAAATATAGTGTCAAAAGCTATTGCCCTACCTCATGAGTCTGAAAAACTAGTCACATATTTGGCAGATGAGATGAAGAAGGTAAAGATCAGCCTGTCTCTATCAGAGTTGTTGAAAACTCTTGCAATTAAGAAAGCATTTATGAAGTCACTAGATGATCCTGCTCCCAAAGAGGATAGTCATCCCCCAGGTCAGCCTAACAATAAGGATCATGCTGTCAAAGATAACACTGTCAAACATAAAATGCCAGCTATTGTTCAAGCTACAGAAACCTCCTACATGACCTTGTACAGGGACAAAAGCGAGTCACCACCCTTTCTCCTCACTATAAGGATGTTTAGCAAGAATTTACACAACTGTTTGGTAGATTCAGGTGCATCTACAAATGTCATGCCCCTGTCCATATGTGACGCTTTAGAGCTGCATCCTGCTAAATCCCTAAAGAAGGTGACACAGCTTGATAAGACAGAAGTGAGTGTAATAGGAGAATTGACTCATATACACATGCAGCTAGCATCTGATCCCAGGATCCAGTATTACATTGATATCCAGGTAGTTGACATACCTGACACATACGGGATGTTGCTCAGTAGAGACTAGTCTAAAACTCTCAATGGATATATGGCTACTGACTTTAGTCACATGTGGTTACCTTGGAAAGGTATACCCAACCAGATAAGAATAGACGCTAAGCCTAGAATGAAGCACATGATCACCGAGTACAACAAAACAAATGAGATCATGTACGTCGATATTGAGCCCAGAGTTTATGCCATTAGACCATAGACTATCAGGATAGAAGAGATCCTGATGCTTGACTTTCATCATCATCATCATCATGATCATTAGGAAGACATGCCGGTTGTAGAACCCGATAGTAATTTTGAGAATGAGAATGAAATAGATCGCTTCATAAACTTTGAGATGCATCTATCCAAGCAGGTAAAATGTTGTCAATTGTTAGATCTACCTGTTCATGACATTCTGATTGATGGTTGGTGCAGATTACATGACGAAGCACATTCAGAGAGAACTTGTGAAACATGCTTAGATATGATGGAGCTGGAGCAGACATGCAGTGAGGCATCATCATCATATTTTGAGGTAAGTTCTACATCTGATGATGATGATACTGATTCTAGTTTATCTTCTACAGGAGATACAAAAAAGGTGACGGATCATGACAGAGATCAGATTTTGAGGACAGAAGAAATTCTGGTGTATGACCAAATAAATGTTAAGAAGAAAGAAAAGATCACCCCTAGGAGTGATTGTCTAATGGAGTCAGATTATGAACTATCTGATGAAGACAGTGGTAGTAACTTAACCTGATTCAAAGAGTTTTTATCAAGAGAAATTAAGAAGATGATAGAACAAAAGAGACATCCACAGGATGCGCTGACTGAAAGATGGTGTAGGTTGCATGAGGCACCTCACTCGGAAACTATCTGTTCGCTATGCTTGCATGTTTTAAAGAGACATACAGTGCATGATCCAAAAGATCATCCTCCTGATGATAAAAAATAAGAAGAAAAATCATCTTCCCAGGAGAAAGAAAAGATGAAGTCTAAAAAAGCTGAAATTCCTAAGTTAAAATGGATATCAGGTGGAGCAGCTGCCAGAGCTGCAAAGAAAAGAGAAGGTTTAGCCAAACCTTTTGCTGAAGATAAATCCTGGACTCTAAGATTTGATGGATCTAAATCCAAACAAGGAGTTGGAGTAGGGATTGATCTCATTGACCCATCAGGAAGATCCTACTTAGCTACCTATAGATTACAGTTCCCCTGCACTAACAATGTGACAGAGTATGAAGCTCTGATTCATGGGATATTGTTTTCTCTCAAGAAGAAGGTAAAAATTCTACATGTCTTTAGGGACTTAGAATTAGTTGTCAGACAGGTAAGAGGATTCTACTTTGCAACTATAAGAGATTGTCAAATTATAGACACAGAGTGTGGGATTTGATTGAAGACTTTGATGCATTTAATATCACCCATGTTCCTAGAGAATAGAACCATAGGGCAGATACACTTGCCTAGGCTGCCAGTACACTGGAGCCATTATCTATATCAGGCTTAAAGAGATTTTCAGTAGAACTGATATCGGTACCATCAGTACCTGATAATGTTACTAATCTTCAGGTCTTTGATGATGATCAGCACATCCTTGATTTCATCTCTAACAGGGATATATTTGATGCTCAGATCATAGATGAGAATAATGTGGAAGATCACGTTTGGGAAGAAGATGAAATATTAGAGTTACCTAGCAACAGGATTCCCAAAGGTATGATTAAATTAGAAAGAGCCTTTGACTTGGATAATATGTTGAAGTAGAAGGATCTTCCCAAGGCTGATGGAGGTCAATATTCACAAGTGAATATTGGACAAAATGAAGACAAGAGAAATGTCTTGGTTGGTAAAGTCTGTACACCAGAAGAGTTAGAAGGAATAACTCAGGCCCTTAAGGATTACATCCATGTAATTGCATGGACTTATGATGAGTTGAAGACATATGACACATCAGTCATAACTCACACTATACCTCTCAAGCCAGATGCTAAACCTTTCAAACAGAAGCAAAGGCCAGTCAATGCATTGCTTGAACCAATAATTTTTTAAGAAGTCAAGAAGCTGTTAAATGCCAGGAAAATATTTCCTGTGAGGCACTCCACTTGGGTGGCTAACCTAGTGCCAGTAAGAAAGAAGAATGGAGACATCAGACTGTGTGTAGACTTCAGGAACTTGAATAGAGCATCAGAGAAGGATAATTATCCTTTACCCTCATTAGATGAAGTTCTGCAGATTGTCAATGGAGCTAAAATGATGTCCTTTCTGGATGGCTTCTCAAGGTACAATCAGGTCATGGTTGACAAGATTGATAGGCTAAAGACTGCCTTCACCACAAAGTGGGGGATATTTGCTTATAGATGCATGCCATTTGGGCTGATAAATCCTGGAGCAACATTCCATCAAACGATGGACATAGCCTTTAGAGGCTTAATAGGAAAATGTATAGTCATCTACATGGATGACCTCATAGTGTTCTCCAAGGAAAGAGGAAACCATGTAACAGATCTCAGAAATGTACTGAAAAAGTGTGAAGAATATGGGATATCCTTGAACCCCAAGAAATACATATTTGGGGTGACAACAGGAAAGTTGTTGGGCCACCTGATAACTGAAAATGGAATTATCATTGATTCTGACAGGGTGGAGTCTATTATGAAAATACAACTCCCTGGAAGTAAGAAAGAGCTTAAGTCTTACTTTGGTAAGATAAATTTCGTCAAAAAATTCATCTCTGGCTTTGCAGAAATAGTCAGACCTTTAAATGCTATGCTGAAGAAAGATGCCAAGATTGAGTGGACAGTAGAAGTTAAAGCTGCTTTTGAAGACATAAATAAGGCTATTTTTGATGCTCCTGTTCTCATCAGTCCTGATTACACAAAGGACTTCTACATTTATTCATTTGCTTCAGAACATACCTCTACAGCAGTATTAACACAAAGGAATGAAGAAAAGGAAGAGAAAACAATTGCATTCATGAGCTGCCCTTTCAAAGGTGTTGAACTAAGATATGTAGATGTTGAAAGGTAGGCACTTGCTTTGGTCAGAGCAGTAAAGAAATTCAGACATTATATCTTGAGAAGCAAGGTGATTGTAGTAGTGCCTAATGCAGCAGTGAAGATGCTGCTAATGCAGAGTGAACCTGGTGAAAAAAGAGCCAAGTGGATTACTGTATTACAAGAGTATGACATGGAGATTACACCAATGAAATTGGTAAGAGGACAGGCTCTAAGTCAAATGATATCAGAAATTGACCCAAAGATTATAAGCCAGCAATATGTTATCAATGCTAAGGACAATAAGGAATGGTATTCAGACATCAAGCACATCCTGATCACTGGAAGATGTCCTCCAAGACTGCAAGCTTCACAAAGAAGAGCCTTGAAGATAAGGTCACAAAAATATATGATGAAGGGAGGAATCCTGTTCAAGAAGAATTATGAAGGAATATACCTGAGATGCTTGGAAAAGCCATAAGCAAATAAGGTTTTATCAGAATTACATGACAAATTTAGAACAGCACATGGATAAGCCCTAGCCACAACACATGCGATCCTCAGAGCAGGATACTACTGGCCTACAGTTTTTAAAGATATAGCTGAACATGTTAAATGTTGTCATGTATGTCAGGTTGCTACCAACAGAGAGAAATATGCTGCACAACCCTTGCAGCCAGTGATGGAAGATCGCCCATTTGCACAATGGGGCATGGATTTCATAGAACCCATCATCCTCAGGCCATAGGTATGTCTTAACAATTACTGATTATTGTACCAAGTGGACTAAAGCTATCAGCAGCAAGACTTGTACTACAGATGATGTTATTCAATTTTTGGAAAGCAACATTGTTACCAGGTTTGGAACTCCTTATGCTTTGGTAAGTGATAATGGTTCTGCTTTCACTTCAACCAAATTGTTAAGTTGGGCTTTTGATCATGGGATCATACTCAAGTTTTCATCCAACTATTATCCCCAAGGGAATGGATTAGCAGAATCCACAAATAAGAATTTGTTGAATATCGTAAGAAAATTAATTGAGAAGAACCCTAGGGAATGGAACTCATTTCTGAAATATGCCTTATGGGTAGACAGAACTAGAATGAAAATTGCACTAGGAAATTCACCTTTTCACTTAGTATATGGGGTAGATCTTATCCTCCCTGTAAACTTAAAAATTCCTACCCTATAGTTTGCCCAAGAATACCTAGGCATAGACAATAGACAAGAAGTCAGGTTGCTTCAACTGATGCACCTGGAAGAGAAAAGAAGTCAAGCAATTGACCAATTTGCAAAACATCAAGCTGTTGTCAAATGCTGGTTTGAACAAAGAGCCATAGTTAAGGCCTTCAGGATATCTGATTTAGTCCTGATGTGGGATAAAGCCCATGAGAGGAAAGGAGACCATGGTAAGTATGGATAGGTCCCTTTCAAATTTCTGAGATACTAGGAAACAGCACTTATAGGCTTAAGAATTTGACAGGTGAGGATGTCCCATTGCCAATTAATGGACAATTCCTCAAACATTATTTCCAAGCCTAAGTGCTTCATGATAGTCATGTGTATCATAATGTATATTTTGTATAGTTGTTTGTACAGTGTTTTGTTTTTGCTTCATTTGCTTGTTGAGTTCTGTTTTGGTTAGTCAGGATGATGCAGCTCATCACCCCAGAAAATAATAAAATTGTTAAGATTCAAGTGATGAGAACACATTTATATATAGGTTGTGACTCATTTTGAGGAGGTCATCATGATCAGGTCTATGATATCCTGTCATTAGGGTACCTTTTTTAACCAAAGTGAATCAATCACAATGAAGCACTTAACAGCCTTGGGTTTGTTAAAAATACAAGTATAGGTGTTAAGTGAGAAATCTAAAGGGACTCCCTTGCTACCAATGTAATCTCCAACCTAAAATAGCAAGTGACTATACCTTGCATTTTGAGCTTACATGATGATATCAGATATATGAAATATGAATATTGAAAATAAAAAAATAGTATAAAATTAGGCCATCTAAGTAACTCTACTGGGGCTATGAACACTTTCTGGCAGTGGGGCTCTACTTAGGGAGATTGTATAGATAACCTTGCCAGGGCTATGAACGCCTACTGGCAGCAAGGCTCTATCCAGGTTGGCTATAAGGGATGATCTCCAACTATGTAGTTTAATACCAGTTACTTATGTTTTCAATTCGCTTTCAAGATGAGGATAATTAATCATTTGCACACACCTGATCCTTAGTTAGCATTTGTTACCATGAGGACATTTTATCATTCAGAAAGATTATGATGCTCATGCTTAGAAAGAGTTAGAATGCTATGCCATAATGTGTTCACCTCACTTGAATCATTGGAATTTTGATGTTTTCTTTGGTGGCAAGTTGTTGTGTGGTTACACAACATGCCCCATTTTGACTTGGCAAAACAGGGACCCAACTTTTGGCTTTGCTTGTGTTTTCTGCTTGCTGGCGGTCTGGTAAAAGTATGTCATGTAGATAACCCTCTATAAGAGGATATGATAAGTCATCATCATGAGGTCAGTTTGTCAAAGTTCTTATTTCATGGCATTAACCTCATATTTGGAAACAACATTCAAATTCATGCAGGTTTGCCTTTTACATCACCCTGATATTCATTAGGATGTGAAAGTTATGAATGGTCAAAATCGTGGTCAAACCTAATATTCACAAGGGGGGTGGATCATATTTCTTAATATCAGTCATCTTTCAAAAGATCACCCCGATCTAATTTATCACCTGATAAAGCATTTGATTCACGGCATGCAGATGCCAATTTTAGGTAATAATGACCTTTAAACGTCAACAGCCTTATATATATTTCGTGAGAGTCATATTCCTCAATGTAACCCAATATTTCTCAATATCATCCTACTGCGAAATATCCTCCTAAACCATTATCCTGATGATGTCATTTGAGTCTAAAAAACAAAGAAACAAACATGATGATGATGTAATAAGCACATTTACTTCTCAGGGGCATATTTCCTAAACATGATCCTTCTTGCATAACATGATGATGATGTCATGATGTCATAGCGATATACTGAGCCAATATCTGGATGACGTCATCTTGATATTCCGAGAGAGAGGGATTATAATTTACCCGGTCATCATAATTTTTGTAACATCACCCGACATATTGAAATATCATCCTAATGTATTAAGCATGACCCAATGGTGCATTCACCACCTCGATGTCCAAATATCATCATGTATTTGAATATCATCGTGTCATGCAAATATCACCCCGCTCTTGTTGCCACCATTGACATTTAATGCACGTAGCTGTGGTAGGTAGTTCCTGTCGACCACAAATCGTGATCACACACCTGGCGAGATCCTGAGTTCCCGTGAAAAATCAACGATTAAAATCTAATCTGTCAGGGTTTGCCCTAATTTCTCCCTAATTGCAAAGTTAAAAGGTAAATTCAATTGCCATTTTTACACTTACCTTGCGATAAAACCATTTTTACAGAGTGCTAGCTTCCCAAACCCTCGTACGAGCGATACTTGGATGCAAGAGCTTACAAGTAGGAAGAAGCATGAGATTATCACCTGAATTAAAAGTACTTTCAGATAACCACTGGTATAATCAAAGGGATCTGCATAACCAGGTAAGTAATTGAAACCTTCATCCTATTGCTTCTATATAATCAGGTATGATGTTGCAGGTGTTAGTTTATGCATCCCATGATAAGTAAATGCTGAATAAGTATAGTATGCATGATGTTAGTAGAGATAAATCATTATGTTCATGCTTGTGAAAATCCATTGTAAGACAAATCCTGTTAATTGTAGATATCCATCGCTGACAAGAGGTTAGCTAAGTGCGAGGCTGAATTTAGCAAGCCTATGTTCGCATATCCTAGAGGAATCCTATTCAAGTACGGTGCCATAACAGATACGCATCAAGGAAGTACCGATTTGGAAGCCTAGTCCACCAAAATAAATGATGAAAAGAACAGAAGCACCTTGCTAGATGCAGTGTTCCTATCAGGAATGTGGAGTGCGGCTGGTTTTCCATACTCCATGGAGTCTTCAGAGCTAGTTATTGAGTGTGCACGAAATTACAATCCATAAACAAGACAGGTGGTGAAACATGGGAGAATATATGCAGACCTGTCCATCAGGGGTCTTTCTACAACATAGATTTGAACAAATCTGAACTTGAATATGAAAATAATAAGAAGCAAGCAAGAAAGAACATGTATCAGTGGAGGGCTAAGAATAGTGCATATCCTATAGTGGCCAAGCTTCCAGTGCACTTATATAAGTATGATTTTGATGACGAATATCAATATATGATTGCATTGCTTAGCAGGGTGACAGGCCAGCCTGATGCTGGTAGTTTTAAGGAATGGATGTACAGTGTCATTATGATGTGCATATATATAGATACCAAGCCACTATGGGGCCAATTGATTAGTGATGCTCTACATGAGCAGCTTCTGAGCCTAGGAGGTTCAAATTGTTCCTTTTACATGACATCATACATTGTCTACTCCTATGCTTACAAAGGCACATTTGATGCATTAACAACGGTTGGAAGGATTGGTGGAACCACCAATGATGCTCATATTTGGGATCATTATCCCCAGTTGCAGAGAGTAAATTCCCTCCAGGATTACAAATTGGTAAATGATGCATTCTCTATGCATCTAGTGAGGACCATGGAGGAAGATAGGACAAAAAGATTGAGCATGGAAGCTCAAGAAGTAATCTACAGGCATGGAGCTTGGTATATCCAATTTGCAACATTTTCTTACATGAGAATTGAGGGCTTTGAAGGACAACCCCTTATGCTGCCAAGATATCCCACAAATGCAGTGGTATTAATGGAATTTATAAGGCAGAGCTCCAAAATACTGAAGCCATATAAGGATGCTCAGAAAATACCACCCATTTTGTTTCTAGTAACCATTGGCTGGTATATGTGCCCAAATTCAGAAAATATCAAGAAAGTCATGGCTAGTTTGAATAAAATGCAATTGCAGCCATTCCCACTGGTAAGGCCATATGATCCTTATGGGAGGATACAAAAAGTAATAGGGAAACCTATCCATCAAGGGCACCTAGAAGACTTCTAGGCAGATTGTGAAGATGAAGCAGAATCCAGAAGAAGAAGATACCAAAGGTTGACACTGAATCAAATCAAAACCTTTGACTGCATCTCCATTCCTTCACAGTTGAAAAAGGATGATGGCAGGATAATGGCAGATGAGTATGAAGAAAAGAAAATATATAATGATGTAATATCTGCACCTGACCTGACCATACAAGAAGATATATCTTTGGACCCTTTCATTGCCAGGACATTATAGCTAACCCAAGCTTGGGTTGATGAATAAATTGATGCTTTGAAGAAGAAGGGTGTTGCCATTACTGTAGACAATAAAAAGAAAGGACAGGATATTCCTGATGAGGAAGATGATGATTTTATAATTGAAAAAAGGAAATCTAAAGGAGAAAGGCTACCTCCACAACAACAGCAAAGCAAAAGACCCCCTAGGGGTAAGAAAGTTGATAATGAACCCAAAGGGGTGATTATTGAAAGACCAATGTTTCTAGCTGAAGATGCAATAGCATCAGGATCAGGATTAGCATCACCACCACAGGCAGATAAACAAAAAGCCAAAAAGATTAAAAGGATGGTTACAGAAACTGCTGAGACCCAAGAAGAGGATCAATCCTCACAAAAACAAATAGATGAGGATATTCCCCTGGAAGAAGAACCTGAGGAGGAGGAAGCCCCTTTATTATTCAAAAGGAAAAGAAAAGCCCCACAGGTGATGGTAGCTACCACACCTAAGAAATCAAGAACCTCCATGAGAGGTGAGATAAAGCAATCCCCTATAATGTTGAAAGGGGCAGGTAGTGAAGCTTTCCATAAAGAATTTCAACACAATGTTTTGCTTCCTACCATTGTGAAGTTCAAGACTGAACAAGTGGAAGAGTAGATGAAAGAAACCTCACAAATGTTTCAAAGAGGTCATATCGCATTGGATGAAACAATTAAATTATCTGATGATGAGGTAGTGGAGGATATAACTTCACAAAAGATGGAAACCCTTGCTGCAGGTACTCACATGACTCCTCATGGGACTCCATTAGTTCAAACAATATTGGAGGAGATGAAGCAAGTGGAAGCTGAAAAAGAAAAGAGTCCAGAGAAGATAGTTCAAGAAATGGGGCTAGACACATTAGTGAAATAGGTGACAAGTCCTGTAGTAGTGGATTTGACATATAGACAGGATGTAAGTCTTGAACACCCGACAGGTACACCTGATAAAGAACATATAGAAGAAGTGAAGATGGCAGAACTAGAGGACCATGCTTTAGAAATCAGCCAACAATACCAATAGGATACATCAGTTAAGCTCGTTATAGTAGAGGTTCAGGAAAAGAAGGCTGATGAGAAAGATGTATTAGAAGATCATGCTTCTAAAGTCCAGGAAGTAAGTAGTGCAGGTGCAGAACAGATTGTGGTTTCAGAACAAATACCAGCACCTAAGGAAGATTCCACAATATCCACTACTAAGAATATGCCTTAATAGGAGGAAAAGTCAAAAGTGGATGAAGTAATAAAGGAGAAGGATCATGATCATCATATCAACGCATCACAGGATCCTCCACCTCAGGATGAGGCTCCTCAGGAAAAAGAAATTCCTCAACAAGTGGATATACCATAGGATTGCTATCAGGATGAGCATCATGAAGAAGAAACAAGGAAATCACCTTCTCCATCACATATGATGACAGATACTGGAGATCAAGGTGAACATCATGATGATGTTGAGAAAAATGATTAGGTACCTCAGTGGTTGGAAAAGGAAGTCAACACAGAAGTTGGTTTTGAGATTCAAGAGTTTGATGTATCTACGTTATTTTCAGAAAATCTAATAAAACCCAAGAGGAAGGCCAGAATGACTTCAGCCATTAAGAGAGATCCAACAACTAGAAGAAGGACTACACAGATTGCAATTCCTACTATAGATAAAGAAAAGGGTAAAATTAGTCTGGAAGAATTCCAAATTAATACAGTTGACTTAGGACTTGCAAATGAAGACCAGGAGGGTCAGGAAGGTAAGGATATCATTGATTCCTTAACTCAAAGAATTAAGAGAGAGAAAGATAAGAATAAGCAGCATAAAGAGCACATTGCTCAGCTGCATGCATACATAAAAGGGTTAATTAACCCTGATGATACGTCAACTGATCATGCAGTCCCATTGACTGCTATTTCTTAGGATGAAGTAAATAAACTAGATCTCATGAAGCATGAGTCATCTATAAGGAGAAAGTGGATGTTATCCACATTTGATGAAGCGGAGGAAGTGGTAAAAGCTTCTTTAAAGAGATGGAATTCTTTAAGTGTCTCCAGGAGAAAAGTTGACAAATTGCAGATGGAGATTGGGAAGAGATCTTTTCAGCTGGAGAAAATTTTTATCATCTTGGAGGAAATAAGAAGAATTGACCCTAAGGTTCTAATAAGTAATCAAGTGATAAATAATAATAATGCACTGTTGGTGGACATATGGTATAAGGATACCAAATTTGAGTGTGAGGTACTTAAAAGATGCAACACTAAATTAAGAGATATCAACATAAAGCTACATGATATGATGTCAGATGAAGCTAAAATTTTAGAAGTACTGGAAGGGAAGGTGGAAGGGAAGATAGAAAATCAAGATAAGGAGTTTGCAATCAAAGCTATACATAGTAACTTCCAACAGGTAGATGATCCCTTAAACAATCTAACAGAAGAAACCATGGACAAAATTATGAGGATCAGGGTCAAGATAGAAAATTATCATGAGACATCGAGCAGCAGGAGAAGTAAATTAGAAAATCTCTGAGGCAAATACCAAATGCATAAGCACGCCACCATGAAAACAAAAACTCAGGATGGTGGGGAAATAAAGAGAATAGTACAACTATATGAGAATATCAGGACAGCTATGTAGGTCCATATCAAAGAAGACCATCATCATCATGATGAAGATAGCAAAAGTGGCAAAAGTGATGATGATGACAAAGAGCATGATGAAGATGCATCATAAAAGAAATATATGTACCAGATGCAAAAGGAAGCAAGCCATTCAGATGGTTGCCAGCTGGCAACTTGTGCCACTTGATAAAGTTGACAAAGTCAAAAGAAATACTCACCGTAGATATTCATAGATAAATCAAGATCATAGACCTTTTTGTAACGGATTCCTCACCTTGTTCTATAAAAGGTGCAGGAATGCCTCATTTCAAACATTTGAAACTTAATTGAAATCCGTCTGCTGAAATATTCAGGGCTCATTTCAAAGCTTTTTTGTATACATTTATATCCTTGCATACTTAATGAATGAGAAGACTTGTTTGATTACAATTCATAGTAAATCTTGAGTAATCAGTGTGTGAATTCTGGATATATGTTGTGACTTGCTTCATCCCTTGGAGTGCATATCTACTTGCATATATCGTTTTCATACAATTCCTTTGAAGTTACAATCAACTGTATCTAGCTGTGGAATGTCTTGGTGAACATATGCTTTGGTTTTCTTCTCTTCATGACTGTGTCTGATGTATATGTGGTTCAATAGCTGAAGGTTCAACATTAATTTGAAGCATTTTTTTCAATTTCTTTAAATTTTAGAGCATTTTACCATCATAATTGCAAATAATTGATAATCTCAAGCAAATAATACAAATTTGTGGACATCTCGTAGATAATTGCAAATATTTAGCATATTTGAAGCTAAAGCATGCATAATGAAAAATATCATGCAAAGATTTAAATATTTCTGTATCATTTGATCAAACAACTGCATAAAATGACCTCTCTATGAAGAATCTTTGCAGAAACAGTGTCATGATGATGAGCTCAACGTAAGGCCCCAGAATGGAAACAGCAACGCACATCAACCTCTGAGTAACGTCAGACGATTAAGACCTAATCACCAGAGACTTGGGATCATGAATTCTTTGAATTCATTGTATCTTTCAAGATGAATAAAGGTTAATGTGTACTTTTATTCTATGCTTGTTTGTGACTAACATCATGACCAACATGTAATTACTTCATGGTTGGGTGGAAAAAGCACCTGGGTCATGTTCACATCTCTTGGCTCACAGGTGGTGGACCACTTGGTTTGTGTGACTGATGAGTGTATTGATTTATTTATTCTTTTTTTACATGATTATTGTAACTTGAAATTTGGATGTAATATGGAATGATTGCCAATGGATTTTTGTAAATTATTTATAGTGCTTTTACCTAGATTGAGGATGTGATTTTGTAAGATTAATGACATTATGATTCATATTTATGAGATGGTTCATTTTACTTGTGATATTGCAATTAAGCAGATTAATTACACCCATTTTATCTTTTATATTGTAATTACGTGGATTAATTACATCTTTTTACTTTGGATATTGTGATGTTGTATTTAAGTGGATTATTTACTTCATTTACTTTTTGTGACAAAATTAAGGGCTTTACCTTTTAGTATCAGAGCTAGGTTGAACACTAGGGCCTCTATTTTTCTTTTGGGACTATTGTACTAAGTTATGAATTTGATACAGATTATCCATCATGAATACTAGAAACACTGATCGAGGTCAAGGATCAGAAATTGGTCAAGGTAGAGGAAACTGTGGAGGTGCATGAGGTGGTGCTCATGGTGGTCGGAATGCTGGGGATCGTGGAGATGCTAGTAATGATCAAGATGGAAGATTGGACCATATTCTTACTCTCTTGACCCAACAGG
Organism: Cunninghamia lanceolata; assembly: GCA_027924645.1. Lineage (NCBI taxonomy): Eukaryota > Viridiplantae > Streptophyta > Pinopsida > Cupressales > Cupressaceae > Cunninghamia > Cunninghamia lanceolata. The sequence goes on along the minus strand of BSBN01000481.1, from coordinate 334,682 downwards.
ACACAAGGATGAATGTTCTTGAATAGGAGATCAGAGGAATTCCTAGAGGGCAGAATGATAATGAAAACCCAAGGGTTGAGGTACAAAATGAGAATCCAAGGATAGAAGTTCAAGTTCTTGAAGTTGGAGCTAATGATAATAATCAAGAAAAGATTGCAGAAGAATTGGGGAAAGACCTCAAGAAAGTATCACCACCAAAATTTGATGGAAAGATGATTAGTGATGGAGCTGAATCCTAGATAATAGAAATGGAGAAATACTTTGGACTCTGAAATCTTTTAAATCACAAAAAGGCAATGTGGGGATCTTACCAGTTGACTAGAGAAGCAACAACATGGTGGGATAATAAGAAGGTAGATAAGAAGCTATTACCTAGTGAAATAACTTGGGAGATTTTCTTGCAACTGTTGAGAAAAATATGGTTACCACAGTTATTCATTGACAAGAAGATGACAAAGTTTCAAAATTTGATTCAAGGAGTTATGACGATAACCAGTTGTTGGGAAAGGTCTTCTCATCTACTTAAGTATGTTCCATAGTATCAAATAGATGAGAGATTTTGGATCAGGAAGTTTATTTTGGGATTAAGGCCTTAGATTGGAGTAGAGGTAGACATTCATAATCCACTCACTATGGATGTAGTTTTTGAGAAAGCAATTAAGCAAGAGCAGAAGTTGCAACAAGCAGCTAGTTACTATAAGCAAAGAGATGCGGAGTTTGCTAATAAGAAACCTCAAAATAACAGGTAGATCAAGAATCTTAAGAGAGGTTATAATTCTTAGGATGGAAATGGAGGAAACAAAAGAGGTGATTACAACAACAAAAACAACAATCAGAAGGAAAGAGATGAAGGACCAAAAGCACCTAAGGGTGGATGCTATACTTGTGGAGGAGAGCATTATGCAAATGCATTTCCACATAAAAGGGGAAACAAGAATTAGGAAGGAGCACCTCAACATCAGATTCATGCCACAGTGGACAATCGGCAAGTAGATTTTTAAGCAGCACCTATTCAGTTTCAAGGTAAGCTCTATGGACTACTTGTTTCTATTTTAATTGATACTGTTGCCACAAAATGTTTTGTAGATCCTAGAGTAGTATCTTAGTTATCTATTAGACTTGGTCATATGGAAAACTCTTGGATGGTACAATATGGCAATAGTGCAGAAAAAAGAGTAGACTCATGTCTAGCATGTAGTGAGTTAGAGCTTCCTAGTTTTCAGACGCAAGTAAATCAGTATGTAGCACCTTTGGGCTCTTATGATGTAATCTTTGGAATCAACTAGTTAGCTGAATATAAGTCTCTAGTAAATTGTGAAGACAAAGTTGTTAGATGTTTGGATGACCTAGGGAATCAAGTGGAAATTAATGGATCTAAGAGACCTTTAGAGCTTAGACAAATCTCAGCTATGCAATTGAAGAAAGCCAAGAGGAAAGGGTATGTAATTTATGTTGTCCAAGTAAAGGATCTTGACAAAGAAGAACCAATATTCAATGACTACCCAATCCTTAGAGATTTCAGAGATGTATTCCATGTAGAGTTGATAGAGGTACCCCCAAAGAGAGAGTTTGACTTCCTGATTGATTTGCTACTAGGGACTAAGCCTCAATCTAAGGCACCCTATAGAATGATTACAATAGAATTGTATGAGCTTAAAGTACAATTATAGGAGTTGCTAAATCAAGGGTTCATTAGACCTAGTGTGTCACCATGGGGTGCACCAATCATCTTTGTAAAGAAGAAGGATGGTACTTTGAGATTATGCATTGATTATAGGATGCTTAACAAACCTACTATAAAGAACAAGTACCCACTTCCAAGAATAGATGAGCTCTTTGATCAAATGAAAGGAGCAACAATGTTCTCAAAGATAGACCTTAGATCCGGCTATCACCAATTATGGATTAAAGATGAGGACATCTCTAAAACAACTTTTAGGACTCGATATGGTCACTACAAGTTCATAGTGATACCATTTGGGTTGACTAATGCTCTTGCAGCTTTCATGAATTTAATGAATAGCATTTTCAAAGATTGTTTAGATGATTTTGTGTTGATCTTCCTTGATGACATATTGATATACTCTAAATCAGTGGAAGAGCATGAGAGGCATTTGATGATAGTGTTGTAATGCTTGAGAGAGCAAAAGCTTTATGTTAAATTATCTAAGTGTACATTCTTTCAAGATAAAGTGCACTATCTTGGTCATGTGATCTCAGCAGAAGGGATTGCAATTGATCCTGAGAAGATAAAAGCAATAATGGAATGGCCTACACCAGAGAAGGTAATAGAAGTCAAAAGTTTTATGGGACTTGCAGGTTACTATAGAAAGTTTGTGGAGGGTTTTTCAACTATAGCAGCACTGATTACCTCACTGTAAAAGAAGGGTAAGAAGTTTGAATGGACCGAAATGTGTGAGCAAGCTTTCCAAGTGCTAAAGGAAAAGCTCACAACTGCTCCTATCTTGACCATACCAGATCCTAATGGTCACTTTACAGTTATAATAGATGCTTCGGGAGAAGGAGTAGCTAGAGTGTTGATGTAGAATGAGCAAGTGGTTGCTTATGAGTTAAGAAAGTTAAAGCGACATGAGTCCAACTATGCGCTTGATGACCTTGAGTTAGCTTCCATAGTTCATGCACTTTAGATGTGGAGGCATTATCTTCTAGGTAAGCCCTTTGAGTTGAAGACAGCTCATTTAGGACTCAAGTATATATTTACTTAACCTAACCTTAATGCATGACAGAGAAGGTGGTTAGAATTCCTTAGTGAGTATAACTTTGGAATTGAGTATATAAAAGGAAAATAGAATAGAGTAGCAGATGCTCTTAGAAGAAGAAGACATCTAGATGCCATGGTTACAATAAGATCCAATTTGAAGCAGAAAGTAATTTAGATCTTCAAGGGGATGAGCATTATGAAAGAGTAAAGAAAGCTTTTGAAGTAGACCCCTTAGATCACAGGTTTGATGGTTATGTGATTGAAATACATGGAATTTTGAGATTTCATGGAAGGATGTATATTCCTAATGCGGGAGAGTTGAGGAAGTTGGTGCTTGAAGAGATCCACAATGCACCTTATTTAGGACACCCTGGAGTGACCAAATTGGTCAAAGGTTTGAGACCTTTATAATTTTGTCCTAGACTTAAAAAGGATGTGATGGAATTTGTGGCTCGATGTTTGGAATGTCAGTGAGTCAAGGCTGAGCATGTGCATCTAGTAGGATTGTTGTACCTCCACAGTATTCCTTAGCATAAGTGGCAAGTGATAAGTATGGATTTTATTTAGGGGTTACCGATGTATAAGAATAGACATGATGTCATCTTAGTGGTTGTGGACAAGTTGACTAAAGTAGCAAATTTCATTCTGGGGAATCTTTCAGATGGTTCCATGGTTTTAGCTAAGAAGTTTGTTCAGGAGATTTTCTGATTGCATGGAGTGCCTGAGATGATCATTTCAGATCGAGACACTCGTATGACATCTAGATTTTGGATAACTCTTAATGCAACTTTGGGTACAAAGTTGAATTTCAGTTTGGCCTATCATCCTCAAACAGATGGTCAGATAGAAAGAGTTAATCAGGTTGTAGAAGAACTCAGAATGTATTATATGGATCAACAGTATAAATGGGAGGAGTATCTTCCATTGGTAGAGTTTGCATACAACAACTCATACCATGTATCTTTGGGAATGACACCATTTGAAGATCTTTATGGGTGTAGGTGTCGAACACCTATCAGTTGGGATAAGGTGGAGGATAGAATAGTGGTTGGTCCTAAAATGTTAAGAGAAATGGATGATCAGATGAAGTTGATCAAGGAAAAGTTAAAGCAAGCTTCAGATTGTCAAAAGAGTTATGCAGATAGAAATAGAACACCTAGATAGTTCTCAGTGGGTGGTAAAGTCTCTTTGAGGGTTAGACCTCATAACAGTTCAGTTTCATTTGGAAAAGCATCCAAACTTACTCCTTGTTTTGTAGGACCATTTGAAGTTTTGGAAGTGATTAATCCTATAGCTTATAGACTTGCTCTACCGCCTGCACTTGCTAAAATCCATAATATTTTTCATGTGTCCTTACTTAAGCTTTATCATCCTGATGCATCACATATTCTTGATTGGCATGCTTTACAGGTTTAGGATCCAGGATTGGTGCTAGTGGAGCCCACTCAAATTTTGGAGAAGCATAACATTAAGTTACACAACAAAGATGTGGTGCAATATAAGGTCCAACGGGACCAATATTCAGAGGACAGTACCACATGGGAGGATGCGAAGGAGATTGATAGATCTTTTCCCCATTTGAGGAGGATATAAAATATATTTCTTATTCATGCATAGATTATGATACTTTGAGTTTGATTATTGTTTGCTTTACTTTGAGTTGATATTATTGTTCTATGATACTCTGATACTTTATTGATGGTTGATTGATACCTTATTGTTTTGATGTGTAATAAGACATTGGGATGATGTCTCTTCCAAGTGGGGAAGGATGTCGTGTCTCATTTTTGTGGACTATATTATTATTCTAGATTAGAGAACAATTACTATGATTGACTTTTACCTTAAGTAATTTTATATGTGTGAAGGTAATTATCATGAGTTTATATTGATGAAAATTGGAAAAATTAATTTAAATGTTAAATATTTTTGATGTGATTACAATGATTTGCTTCGTCTATGTTTTTGGAGAAAATAACCTATTGATGTCAAGTTGAGTGCAAATGAATGCAGGTACTCATCAAAGACGAGAACATGGTTGAGGTAGAGGTGTTCTAGCCACTTGGCAAGAACTGATGGGATGGTTTACCTTGATGCAATCACACACTCATGTAGTTTCATATGCATTGTCAAATGGACTATTTTTTATGCATCAATGTGTGGTTGATAAGTGTGATTGATAGTTTAATATTTAGAAAATATTGTGTTTTCAATTGCTACAATAGTTTACTTTAACTACATTATTTTATTAAATGGAGCGATGATTAAATTTTAATGGAATATTTAAATAAGTGTAGATAAAATTATTTAAATAAATAAATGCTTTTCTATTTCATGATTTTAGATGTTTGGAAGAAAATATGTTAATTTAAGATTTAAATAATTATATTAAATTATAACAAATGTATATATATATATATATATATATTTATATTTATATTATATTTCACTTCTTGATTTATTTAAAGTAAGTATGATTGTGTTTTTATAAAACAATAGTTAATTTATATTAAAAATTGTTATTATATTTAGAAAATGAATAAAAGAATTAAAATTTACTTACTGTTACTCATGCAATAGTAAGCTAACTTAAATAGTTATTATTTAATTTTAAATAGAAAGATTGTGAATTTTAAATTGTTTTTCCTCATGCAAACTGAAAATAAAAACTTCAGTTCTTTAAACCTAAAGAAGATCACCAAAATTAGAGAGACAGTTTTGATAAAAGAGAGGATCTTGAGCAGCAAAAAAAACCATCAAGAATTTGAGCAAAGAAGGGCATTTTCAGAGCAACAGAGTGGACGTGGTTCTGGTTACACAACGACAGGAAAGAATTGTTAGCAACTGCAACTAGATTTGACTCTCCTCTTTGGCAATCGATCTAGGTATTCCTCTCATGTTTGCATTGATTAAAAAGTCTATTAAAATGGCAAGAGAACTTAGAGAAAATGGCCTGGGCATGTATGCTTTTCCTGGCCTACGTTGACTACAAATTCGGCCTACTTTAAACTAATCGCTAAAACTCCCTCTAGCCACTAAAATGCAAATCCAGATCTGCATGTATTTTTCCTTTAATCTTTCTTTCTTTTTTAGTAGACCTCCATATGGCATTGACTTCTTGGGTGATGTATTTTTCTTGTTTGGCTGAGCAAAGCAAACCACTTTCTATTCTGCCCTGTCACCATTTTTGCTAAGGAAATCATTTTCCTTATGTGTTGTCAACCTGCCTTTCGTCCCATCTCTTCTCTCTTTCGGTCTGGGTGGTGTCTAATTCATTCTAGGTGACTAGAATAGAATTGACCTCTTGGAGTTGGGTCTCTTCATCTTTTGACCTGCTCTTTTATTTGTTATTCCAATCGCTTAGCAACTCTCCAAACCATGGTGATTTATCTCTGTAGCTATGCCTAGCAAATCGCCTTATTCAGATCTTGTGTTTTATTGTGAAAACAATGAGTTATCTGAATCCCTAATTACTATTTAAATATTCTCTATCAGAAAATATATGACTGTATTTCTTTATTTATGCTGGCTGAAATTGGTTCTATGTTATAAATCGACTTTTTATTTATTGTTCAACAATGTGAACACAACCTCTTAAAAATAGATAAAATTAATATATTCATATAGCTGATTGGTTCTTATTGTTTTTTGTCCAAAACACTATTTTGAACCATTATCTTGAATGATAGTTGAAGATTACAAACTGTGTTTATTATTTATTTTTCTATTCTGTCATAGCTCATGTCACTGAAATGACAGTAGGTTACTAAATGTTACTTTTAAACTTATTGAATAAACTAAGTAGTTCCTGTCACAAAAATGATAGTAGGTTTGAATAAAACTGAGAATGGTTTTTATATGGTGAATTATGACTGAAATGGATTAGAAATTATATAAATTTGATAACCTTATGAATACAATTGTTTGAACAAAAGATGGATTACTGATTGGAAAGTTTATTTTCCTTGATTGATGTTTTGGGAAAAATGATTTTTATTAATTTATTGATGAACTTTGATTCTTTTAATTTATCATTATTGGTTTGCTTCTTGGGGAAAGAAGTAGTTTTTATCTATGAATGTATTGGGTTACTTTCTGGGCTAGGATGCCGAATGTGGATTTTTAGAGATGGCTTTTCCTCTTTTCAAGAATTGAACCAAGTTACTGTTTAAAGGATTAGATCTAATAGAGATGACATTGAAATAGATGTTTATTTGTCTAGAAAACTTATTTATATATAGTGAAAGGGGTTGTGCTTAAATGGCAAGGCCATAGGGTTCTCAAGATAGAGATCCAAGTTTGAATCCCCCAAGTAACATGTGACTCTTAAGTTGAATTGAGTTGATTAAGTGGCTTGTAGTCTCTAACTTGAATATGTGGATGGGGAGGAGGTCCCCTTTGTGACCTCTGCTGGAGTGGGCCAGCCTAAATATCCTCACACTTACCGAACAAAAAAAAACTTATTTATATATATCTCTACCACATCCTATTGTGAGACTATCTGCTTTTCATTATTTAGAATTGCACATTCAGACATTAGGGTTGCATCGGGTGCTCTCTCTTGCCAGTTGTTTCTAGGTAGCTAGACATTTCGTACAGCTGGGTTTCCTTCATTTCATGAAGGGATCCAAGGAATTGTAATTACTTCATGGTTGGGTGGAAAAATCACCTGGGCCATGTTCCTGTCTCTCGGCTCGCAGGTGGTGGACCACTTGGTTTGTGCGACTGATGAACATATTGATTTATTTATTCTTGTTGTACATGATTATTGTAACTTGAAATTTGGATGTAATATGGCATGATTACCCATGGATTTTTGTATATTATTTATAGTGCTTTTACCTAGATTAAGCACATGATTTTGTAAGATTAATGACATTATGATTCATATTTATGAGATGGTTCATTTTACTTGTGATATTGTAATTAAGTGGATTAATTACACCCATTTTATCTTTTATATTGTAATTAAGTGGATTAATTACATCTTTTTACTTTGGATATTGTGATGTTGTATTTAAGTGGATTATTTACTTCATTTACTTTTTGTGACAAAATTGAGGGTTTTACATCATTGTTGTATATAAGATGACATAATATGATACATCCAATTATGTAACTAACCTAGTTAGTTTAATTCCACTTATTCAACTAGTTTGTTAATGAATTAAGCATTATATAGAATTATCAAAGTCCACTTGTACAATAAAACATGACTAAGAAAATTATTCATTCACATGTTAAGAATCCTACATTACTGGACTCAAAGAAATCTATAGAGATTGTAAGTAAATTGCAAGTTTCTACTAATTCTACATCTAAAATGTAGGAGCATAGACAAGGGACGTGAACTATTTGACAGAATGCCTCAAAGAAATTTGTTCTCATGGAATGGCCCTCGATTGCAAGGATTCACAAAATGGATTTGTTGAAAAGGCTTTATAAACATTCAAGTAAATGCAATTGGAAGGTGTAAAGCCAGACACCACAACCTTTTCCAGCATCCTCCCTACCTGTGCCAAAATGGGAGCTTTGGAATAGGGTATGGACATCCATCAAAGGATAAAGGATAGATGAATTTTATCAGTTATTGTAGTTGCAACTTCCCTGGTAGACATGTATGTAAAATGTGGAAGCATAGGCAAGGCACCGAACTATTGACAAAATGTCTCAAAGAAATGTGTTCTCATGGATTGTATTGATTGCAAGATATGTACAAAATGGATTTGTTGAAAAGGCTTTAGAAACTTTCAAGCAAATGCAATTGGCAGCCGATAAGCCACTCTACAACCTTTGTTAGCATCCTCCCTAGCTGTTCATAAATGGGAGCTTTGGAACAGAGTATAGACATCCATCAAATCATAATGGAAGGTGGATTATTATTAGATATTATAGTTGGAAATGCTCTGGTAGACATGTATGCAAAATGTGGAAGCATAGACAAGGCACCCAAACTATTTCATGGGATGCCTCAAATAAATATGGTCTTATGGAATGCTATAACTGCAGGATATGCAGAAAATGCATTTGTTGAAAAGGATTTAGAAACTTTCAAGAAAATGCAATTAGCAGGAGATAAGCCAGACTCTACAACCTTTGTCACCATCCTCCTTGGATGTGTATAAATGGGAGCTTTGGAACAAGGTATGGACATCCATCAAAGCATAAAGGATAAATTTTATGCCCCAGTTTAAACTTTGGAAGCATATAATATTTATTCAATCAATGAGAAAATGAGAAAATGAGAGAATACATGGAGGCTGGCTAGAAGGTGGCTGGAGCGTTCAGCTGGTCACAGGCATTTGGGTCATGATCTCCTGGGGTCCTCTTGGGGTTCAAATCATGCTCCTGGGTTTGGCAGTAAAACTATCAAAAAATGACAGTTAAAAACACTTTTTAAAAAAAAACTTTAATAGGTGGGTTCAATCGAACCCATGTTCGAACAAACCCATTATTTTATTATTAAAAAATTTGGCCAACTGTGGGTTTGAATGAAACCGCCAATGACTTGGGGTTCCATGGGGTTCTTTTGAATGGGGGGTTTGAACGAACCCATTTTTGGGTTCTAATGAACACCCCCCATTCGAACAAACCCGTCCAAATTTTTTTATGCACAGGCAATTTTCCTTCCTCAATGCAATTGTAACCCAGTTATGTGGGATCACCCACCTATGGCTAGATGTCAGGTCCTTCCACAATAGCCTTTCTCAGTTTTGACCAACTCAACATTGTTTGACTGTGCCAAAGGTGGATGCATTCTTGCAAAATGCCTCAGTGACATATAGTGTAAAGGTGCCAAGAGCCATATATTACATTCTTCACCCCATGGGACCTAATCGATGGCACCAAGAGGTCAGAGTGGGTGAGTTTATGCTAGTGGAGGCCCTGTTTCATTCCCTAGGTGTCCCAATTGAATTGGGCTACAATGTATTGGAAAAGTCTCTTAAGAGACCTAAGAGAAAAAACTTGCCAGACTTTGACAGAGTAGTTCTTAGACTTCATGGCACCTATGAATGATCTGTTTGGACCTACAACTAGATGTTAGGTCCCTCCACAACAACCTCTCTTGGTTTTGACTAACTCAACATCATTAAAACAAAACCTTAAACACTGTAAAAATTACATTGGGATCTCCAAACTTCATGTTGCATGCAAGCATCCATGTAGTCAAGGTAAAAATCATTGTTTTTCCACATCTAAAAAGCCTTTTCTTGTCAAAGTTTCATATAGATTTGCATGGAGGGAATTTTTCTTCTTAAACTAATCTTATTTACGTTGTCTTTTAGTTTTGACATCAAGTTAGGTCATTGTTAAGCTTTTGGTTAGGTATAGTTTGCATTCATCTCCTTGAGTCTTTCCTCCTTTAGGGTTTTCCATAGTTGTTTGCAGGTCTCATGGTATGTAGCCCATCCAAGGCAGATGTTATACTGATTGAATAAGTATGATGTAGAGAAGAAGATAGTGAATTTCTGATGGGCGGCATTGTTTGAAAGTATATGCATAGAAAAAATGTGAGACACAAGAAAAATAGAAGGTTTGTAAACTAAGAATTGTTTGCAGCTACAAGCCCCTATTAAGCCATAATGGAGGAGTCAAGAACTTGAAGATTTCAAAGACATGGAAGACTCAAAGGGATTGTCCTGGGGTCTGTGGTGGAGATCAAAAAAGAGACTACACACAAAAGAAAATGAAGAGTCTCATATTAAGTATGGTATGCAGGAAAATGAGATATCAAGGTTTGTCACCATCAGAGGACTCCAAGGAGCATAGTGAAGAATGTGTACAAAGAAGAGCCCTTAGAGGTATTATTTGGTGATTTTTGAACATTGTCAAATACTATTAGGTCCTATTATCAAATAAGTTGCCACATTACTTTGAAAAGGTTTGTTAACAATCACTGCAAAGACTATCATCAATCATAAGAACTCTATCAATCATTCACATGTCAGTTTTAAGAGTTTGGTGTTGGTTTTGTTCAATATTTTGAGGGTTGTTGGAAGTTTTGAAACATACAAGATCTATTTAATAGTCCACAATACCTATTAAATCATCTCAAGGTTTGTGTAATCATTGTTGACCCAACACCATGGAGACTTGTCCACAAAGGTCTAAGAAAGGTAAGCTAAAAGTTTTAAATCCTTATTAGATGTGCTCCATCATTTTACATGTTTGAGTAGTGGTTTTATCTGCATACATCCTGGATACTCTTGTGCCAAAACTAGAGACTCATGCCTTGTTAAAGTCATAGAAAGTCTGATAAAGGTAGATAGACCTCCCAGAGACCCATTCTCTCAAGCCTCACAAAAGATTGCTAGGGTTCTAGGGTCTTAGGTCACTATCTAGTGTTCTAGGGTTTGTTAAACCATCTAATAAACTCCAATGAATAGTATACTATTTTGTAATGGATGAGGAAGATGTCTTCAAGAGGTAGAGACAAGATATTCCAAATGTTTTGATCTTTGATAGAAACTGGAGGTCCACAAGGTAGAGGTAGAAGTGCAACATGACAGTTTTGGAGCACAGGAGATAAGCACCAAGTATGGTGAAATCAAAGACTGATGCAGATTTATTAGGTTTTAAAGAAAAGTAGAAAATATGCCATAAATGCAAGTGTAGTGCTTGGGAAAATAGTGACAAAAGGTCTGCTACAATTTAAAGAATGGAAGGCAGGGAAATGTTAGAGGGATTTAGGCCATTAATTCAACATCTACAAGAGATCTATATGCATACAATACTCAAAGACAATCAATATTTTTTTTCTTTTAGGGAAGGACATGGGCATTTTCTTAGAGGTATCAACATTATCTTAGAAAATCTATCACTGAAGAATAATATATGGGTCTGTTAATAAGTTGTAATAAGGTCTATAAGGACAGTAGGGAGCAGACTTGGCATAATGAAAATATAAGTCTTGAATAGAGATTGGAAAAACTAGACTTGACATTCTTCATTAGTAATAGTGTTAAAGCATATGGAAATCCACAGTTTTTGTCTACAAGTACCACAAAATTGGTATGGACACAAGTTTTTGTGAACAATAAGTACATGAAGAACTTTACATTCTAGTAGGAAGGGTCATATGGACTGTGATGACAGTTATGAGAACAGAAAGAGAGGGTGGAAGCAAGTGTATTACTCTTCTGTAAATATTTGCATGAATGATGGTTAAGAACATGTACAGTGAGCAGAGATCAATGTGCCAAGAGTGCAGGGATAGTCATTTCTTACAAAGGTTTTAATGTTCCAAATTTGATTAGGGTCACAATTAGAAGATCGTAATAGTCAATATGGAGTTCATATCTCATAAAAGTATTCCTTCAGTCTTGAAGATGTAATTAAGGGTGGCATAATGATTATAGGGTGTTGCAAGGCTACTGTATGGTTTTGAAGAAGAGAAAGGCATTATACGAGAACTCAAGACTCTTTCCTTAAACACTAATGTCTGCCACAATCTAAGATAGTCCATAGAGGTGCAAGGGAAGGAAATAACATGATATAAGTACCAAGAAAGGCCTTTGCTAACCCTGTTTGATCTTATTTTAAGGTTGTCATCAAATATAAATTTCTTAGATAATGGGCATGATACAAATTGTATATGACTATCACAATGGAAAATAATCTTGAATCCCTTTATGTAAATTGGCTTCTTCTCCTTTACATGGACTGTCCTCACTATCTCTAGTTGATGGTATCTTCAAATTATCTAAAATGAATGATACAATAGGATCACTTTTGTTCTTTTGACGGGATTCCTTAAGCAATAGAAAATAATAGAACATTGAAATCAAGATTGATGGAGGTTGGCATTTATTACTGTTAGCATTATGATGTTGGGATGTCCTCTAATTTCCATCTTACTTATAAATTTTATGGTTGCCTTTAGACCATGATAATCATTAACTTAATAATGGAACTAATACCCATGAGTTTTCTAACAAATGGATGAGTGCTTCTTCTAGGAATAATGGTCCTATGACATGACATGAAATAGATGTAGGGCTATTGTATGGACTGTGACAGTCCCTCTTTCTTCAAATTCAAAATGATCATCATATGAATGTCGACAATGGACCCTTAGAAGATGGTATTCATGAGTGATGCTAATTTGATACCCTACTAAGACCACAACCTTAATTTATAACATAAAACAATGATCCTAAATGGATAATCGTAACCTCTTAATATGACAACATAGTCATGAAGGGCCAAGATAGTCATGGTAGCCTCTTAATATCCTAAAATTGGATCCTATGTTAAGGTAATGCATTGAGTGAAGGATCACAAGGTCACGGAGATCCATTGTAACACCTAGGATGCTAAGTTTTAATCATCTAAATTCCCTCTAAGTAGAAAAAGTGAATGAAGGTTAAAAGTCATTGGAATGATTGCCCAAAATTGTCATAAATAACATTGAAGCTATTTGATGAATTGTCATGAGAGAATTTGTCATTGATCCTAGAGAACTATCGTCTAACGTCTATGCTAGATGAGTCATGTCAAACATTATAGGGGTAAATGGTGATGCATCACAATGGATATGTTGTATGTTTGGATTCTCTATTTGAGTATGATTATGATAGTAGGGTTAAGGAAGAGGATAGTCACAATCTAAAATGGTTAAGAAAACTATAACAACACCCATAAAGTAGGCATTAAGTTGATCTAAGATAGGTTTCTAGCAATCATAATCACCATGTAATGGAGAAGCCTCATTATCAACTTTGCATGGACCGTCGTAGCATCTAACATGAGCAACATCTGGTATGAGTAGTTTACGAATAATTATTGAAGCCATAAGGGTTATTCACTTAAATAAATAGATTTCATCATTAGGAAGTGAGATTGGTGGTAGAAGAAAATATGGTTTTGAAATTGGGGTTTGGATCGAATGAATTGAGTTTCAGAATTGGCATAGTCAAAGGTAAAGGACTTTTTAGCCACAATGACTGTAAGAACAACAAATTAAATTGTGTAAGTAATATCAAGGTCATATCATTTGGATAAGAGTGATTTGAATATGGATTACAATTTTTTCCTAATTTATGATTGAAAAATGACGTCTTTGAAGAATTTCATGCTTTGTGTTCTTTTCTTGCATGAATATATTGTTAGTATGTTGATGTGTTGCTGATCCATAATGGAAACATCATGATCCTGAGATTATTTGGATGCAACTTATTGTTGTTCCTACACAAATGGAGCTGAAAATGTTGAGAAGGAAGAAAACAAAATCCTAAAGTTGAAACAAGATGAAAATTTTTGCTCACATTCCTAATTTGAATCCTTGTTTGCTACTAAATTGTAACATTTGAAAAGTCTCCATTTGCTTTCCTAGATTGATCATTTCATGGAAATACATGGATCAAGGTTTGTTTATGGATAAAATGATGAGAAAATGGAAAATAAGAAGTTGCACATGAAGGTCATGATGCCAAAACTACACATACTATAGCTACATATTAATATATATGCTTAAAACATGAGAACCTAATGCTACAAGGGAAGTATTGATAACAAAATTAGCTATCTTGTTATTTATGCTTGAGATATGGCAAGTAGGCATGGCATATGGGATTTGAAGAAGTTTCTAGATCTACACATGCCTTCCTAACCAAGTCATCACCTTGAAAATTGCATTCTTAAGGAACCTATGTTGTTAGAGGAGTTACTTCACGAAATTTGTTTGTGAAAAGTAAAGTTGCCTTGAATAAAATTCTGTTGTTTTAGTTGCAACTACCCTAGTAGACATGTATGAAAAGTGTGGAAGCATAGATAAGGCACATGAACTTTTTGACAAAAAAACTCAAAGAGATGTTGTGTGATGGAATGCAATGATTGCAAGATATGTACAAAATGGATTTGTTGCTTTAGAAAATTTCAAACAAATGCAATTGGCAAGTGTAAAGCCAAATTCCACAAACTTTGCCAGCATGCTCCCTACCTATGCCAAAATGGGATCTTTGGAATAGGATATGGACATCCACCAAAGCATAAAGGATATGAGAATTTCTTCAGATGTTCTAGTTGCAACTGCCTTGGTAGACATGTATGCAAAGTGTGGTTTAGCATAGACAAGCCACGTGAACTATTTGACAAAACAAATCAAAGAGATGTTGTCTGGTGGAATAAATTATTGCAAGATATGCAAAAAATAGATTTGTTACTTTAGAAAATTTTAAGAAAATGTAATTTCTAGGTGTAATTTGAAATTGCACAACCTTTGCCAAAATTTTGCTAGATGTTGTAGTTGCAATTGTTTTTTGTGACACATGTATGGAAAATGAGGAAGCATAGATAAGGCACATGAACTGTTCAGCAGAACACATCAAAGAGATGTCATCTCATGATATGCCTTGATTGCAGGATATGCACAAGATGTCATCTCATTGAATGCCTTGATTGTAGGATGTCATCCTTTTGCCTTTTTTTGGCTTTTACATAACAGATATCCGTTACCCAAAGCCCGATTCTTTGGGCAACATATATCTAGGTAATGGATATTCATTCTACAAAATGGATATACATTCTAGAAAATGGATATATGTTCTATAAAATGGATATCTGTTATGTTTTCTTATGAACTAACAAAACCAAAACTTATGTGTGGTTGAAAGAAGGTGGTGAACAAAACCAAAGGACTTATTGGAGACACTACCAAGGGTGTTGATGGCACAATAGAGATTTCAAATGGCAAAGGCACTAGTGTAACCTATGAAAATTTTATAGGGATCGTATAGAATATCATGTACAATATACATATCAAGGAATGCATCATGATACTTGGTATGGGTATGTGAGACTAGTAGAGTTGATTAGTTTGAAGAGGCCAAGTGTAGGGAAGAAGGAGAATTTCACCAAGGTGTAGATGGACTAGGAATTCTAGATTAGAGGATATTGACATAGTCTATGATGACACTTGAAAGGATAAAAGACTAGCATGGGAAATAGGTGGATAAAAGATGTATGAACCAATAAAAAAGAAAATCTATGAGGCTGTGGTCATGAACTATTCAGATGTAGACCCATCAAAGGATGGAATAGTAAGGGTAGGAAGGCAAGAGAGAATGACCATAAGAAGAAGATGCAGATTGAAGGGAATAATGACATATTTTGTGCTTATAGATTTTTGGTGACACAACCAACATTAGGTAAAGAGGAGCAATAGTTTCCCTATACGAAACAACTGATTGTTCCATGGAACAATGGAGTTGTGGCTAGATAATTGACTCTAAATAAATCCACAAATCCATTTTCTAAAGGATAAGTCAAAATGTCATATGCCAAAGGATTGTGAAATATTTTAGTAGTGTCAATTTTTGGTTGAACACTTTGTGCATGAGTATCAACATATCATTCTAGATTGTCAATCCCAGTAATGAGGTGGTTCAAATAAGGTGAAATATCATTCTCAACATGTCTCAAACTACATGTGTATGCCTCGTGTCATATGTAACAATGGTGGAGGGTGTCAAAGATATATTATCAACTAATGCCACCTTATCCTCACATATACCAAGTAAAAATTGTAAAAGATCCTCATGTTGTTATTCATTATTAAGTATGTCTATATTATGTGCAAGATGGAATATAGGAGGAGGTACTCCATAATTACTTAAAGATATGACATGTGAAAGTATGAATGGATCCAGATGGGGGTCGAGCTACTAATTTGGTATATCATACTGATGCATAGAAGATTTAATGGGATCTACAAATGGGCCACTAGAAGGAGAAGAAATAAAACCATGAGCAAAATATTGTCTAGGGCCAATAGTAAAGTGATCTATGAAAGCACATGACAATTCATGAAAGGATGTATGAGAAGCATGACATGAATTAAATCATTACTTAGTGGTAAAAATTAATGTATCACTAAATATTTATATCAAAATATAGTCATCATGTATAGAATAATAATCAATAGACCATGAGCCTCAAGATAGACAAGATAGATCATCATGAATTACATGGGAGGTAATGACCTCATGTGAATTTGAACAAGGTGTATCATGTATAGGTCTATCACTAGTGAGATGAACTACAATCATCATAAATCTCATCCCGAGGATAATGATCATAGGTAGGTAATTAAATTCAACAAGTATATCATTAGGCATGGATAGAGGTGAATCATAATCACATGTAGGTAAAGGTAAGGCATATATATCTACATTATAAGTGTCCATAGGTTTAGTGGAGATATAGAAAAATGATCGTCATTATACTCATCAGATCATGTATTAAAAAGGTAATTTATTCAAAGCACAATAATCTATGGACATAGGACTAGCATGACATGTCAAACATATATAATTAAGATAGGGGCCCTCTCTCTATATAGGCACCCTCGAGCCCATTCCCATAGGTCAAGCTCTATATATTAGGGGGAGACTAGGATTAGGCTATAGCTATATATAGTTGGTAGTCGGGTTGGCAACCCCCTCCCCCAGCATAATGAACCACTACTAATATGATGCATAGGTGAGGGAGGTGTGATATCATCAATAGAAATCATACTATGTGTATCATAACACATTATAAATCCATACTAGATGTATCACTACCATACTAGATGATTCACTACTATATGTATCATAACACATTATAAATCCATACTAGATGATTCTCTAGGCTTTTAGGAACTTCATATGGAGCCTAGAAGTGCTTTAACACTTGGTTTGAATGGATATTGGTTTGCTCTCTGATTCACTAAATTATTGATGGATTTAGGACAGACAACTGAGAGGGGGGTGAATCAGTTGTCCAAAACTTTCTTCCAATTAAACACTTAAATCCACTTTGTAGTTCAGCAACATAATAATGAATCAATCATGGAAATGCAATGCATTAAATCAAAAGAAGAAACACATTAACACATGAGACACCAAGATTTTGACGTGGAAAACCTGGTTAAGGGAAAAACCATGGGGTGACTAACCCAAGATTGTAGTCTCTATTAGAAGAATAGAAAGAACCAAATGGCACATGCCAATTAGGGCTCGCTGCCTGAGCACACTACTCACAAGAGGCTCACTACCTACAGGAGACACACTGTCTACAGAATAATAATTATTACATACTCAAACTAAAGAATAGCATCTTCACCATGCTTGAGTCAGTTCCATTTAAGCCCAATACTTCTACTTTTCCTTTCACTCTCCTCGCTACCACACTCTTATCTCCACAAGATCACTTTGAAATGACTTTGCAACTCCTTATTTATACAAGACATCGACTTAGGGATAATCATCCAAGTCGGCATACATTATAGAGAAAATACATAAATACAACATGACTAATTACAAAAAGACTTCACGCAGATCAACACACTGTCGGCTACACAGATCTGAGACTTCAATCTTCATTTAGGAACACGCCAATCCTCACATAACATCTTCAAGATCATCTGCAGGATGTGTAACTCATCCAGTCAGCCAGAGTTAGGAAGAACATCATCATCCGGAAGTTATTCTTCAATAGTGAGCTCAAACTCCAATATGGACCACCAACACAAATTGGACATGATCCAAAAACTTCCACAAGCTTTGCTAAAACACCAAGAACATCTACAGTACATCTTCTTACTGGAATCCTTCTCTCCTTCATCTAGAACCTCAAGAACACAGTCTGTCATCACTGTCATAAATGAATAGATGCTTGTGGACCTCTAGATCATGGACCACTTGATTTGTCACTTCACATGGACTTCCTAAACATTCCACCAAATCTGCAGAATAGGATATTTCATTTCTGGATCTCACTGGACCTATCTGTATCACTCTATCATCTCTGAACACCTACCAGAACTAGTTTTACTTGAGTGGCCATAATTTCTTTAGATCTTCATGCGGACCTCTGAAATCTTTACTGGATCATCTCAAGACATATATCTACAAACCCTTTGAAGTACATCCTCTAATTTTTAATTTAACTAGGAACTTTACCTTACTGTCTTCACTGTTCTTCTCTATTCCTGATTAGGACTAATTTTCTCAATATCCTCAACACATAGCTCATCTAATCCTTATCATTAATGCAACATGAATATGTTGACATCAATGAAAACACCAGTTAGGCCCATACTTGCAACAATTATTTGCTCTATGATGATCGTCAAAAGCATCATGGGGCTGCTAGATCACTAGGGCAAGTTCTCCTAGGTCAATCCATTGAAAATACGTTGTAGGTGTGGAAATACATGCAAATAGGGTAGGGATAAGTCAACTGTGTGGAAATTCATAAAGGAGGGGAGTATATGAGGGTATATAGGTATTAATAAAGGAGCCAAACTTAGCACAAGAGTGTGCCACATGTTTCTATATAAGTGCATTAAGGCATTCCCTCAAATTGGGCCCAAATTTGTCTTGAGGATAATGGATATCCATTCTAAGTCCTATGATCTACTCTTCAATACACCTAAATTATGTACAATCTATTGTTTGGCTTGTAATTACATAACAAATGTACAAAAGCAAAAGCACACATAAGCCAAAATTTTCAAAATTCAAAATAAACATTAAGAATGAAATGTTTACAAGGGATTGTTCAAAAAATTCTTAAGCTTATATTAATAAGAGAAGTCCAAATTTTAAAGAGATTCAAATTTGTTGATTGGTTCAAAAGTTGTTAACCATGTAACAATAGAAATCTACAAGTTGAATTGTAATTTGTAAGCATAAACCAATGAAAAGAAGAACAAACAATACCATTTGTTTAGTTCCAGAAATGGATATCCATTTCTAGCTCCACAAAATGGATATATGTTACTTTAATAATGAATATCCATTATTAATGGATATCCGTTAGTAATGGATATCCATTAGTAACAGATATCTATTTTTCTTCAAAAATGCCTTGTATTTAGGCTTGGGATTGTCATAGCTAACTTTTCATGAATTCTAATGTGTTTACAATTTTCACCCTCTTCTTCGAACTTCACCCTCCGTGCTGACGACCTTTTTTATTCAAATTTGATAAAAGGAAAAGGGTTTATTGAAGAAATTGTTAGCTTTCTAAAAATATAAGATTTGCTTGATTATCATATTATTAAACAATTATTAATAATTTTCTATATACTGTGTGCCTGAAATCCTAATCGACACAATGATTGAAAACACATCCATAAATTTCAAACCATTTCACCTTTTTCAAATCCAAAAGATGCATCACACTCTATGCTTTTCTAGCTATAGGTTTTTTAAAAAAATTGAATTCCAATTTTCTTGATTGAGTTAGGTTGGCTGGAAAATTACTTTTTAGTTTGTAAAAAAGTCACAGTAAAAAAATCATAACTAATTATTTTCTTGGAAATTTAAAAAAAAAATATGTGTCACATCTGGGCATGAGTCCTTTACTTATTTTGAAAGATTCAAAAAAACATTTTTTTTGTTCATAGTTAGGTTGGCTAGAATGACACCCACTTTTTTTTTTTTTTGAGAAACTTAATAGTTGTTCATTGAAATATTCATTTTTCACCAATTAAATTTAGTTTTTTTTGAAAAATAATTAGTATCTCATAAACTAGATTCAATTCTCTGTAAATTTTGTTCTTACATATTTTTCAAATTGTGTAGATAATCCATTCAAATTTTTACATCAACTTGATTAAGTCTGATTGTTAATATTTTCATTGCCACTTAGATGTATTGTTTGGCCCATCATGATTCTGCACATACACATGTGTTGAATAAACTTGGTCCTAATTATGTAGATTTTGTTTCTGGCTTTCACTCTCATAGGTTAACTATGGGATCTACTTTCACTATGCCTTCATTTGCATCCTTTACTGAGATGTTAATGCATGAGCAATATAAGCTTCTTTCCATGGGTATCATTACGCCATCACAGACTCATGCTTCGGTGGTTGGTGGTGCAGGAGCACATTGAGTTCCATAGGAGTTTGATTAAAATGATCCAATATTGTAATGATTCATCATTGTATAAGGTTAATCAAGTCATTGTTATGTATTAGAGGTCACTAGGAAGTTCAAATATGCAAAATATTGCAAACCATGTAAAGGTTGTCAATGTAAAGTTGGAAAAAGATGAAGAATGAGGGAAGGTGAAGAGTCATTTGGCTCTTGGTTCATTCCAAGTAGTTGGAAACTGAAAGGTCATTTTTAATACCTTTAAAAAGGCCTTGTATACCTTTTAAAACTTGGAGGTGATTGAAGATTGAGAATGGAATGGTAAAAAGCAATGTTTTCTATATTATACTTCAGAAATTTTTTGTTTTCTTGCATGGTATGGCCTAGTAAGGGTAGGAGGACATTTATTTTTTATTTAAAATGGAATTATATTCAATCACCCTCCCTTTCCTTTTTGTCTCATCGAATTTGGTGCAATATTGAGGAAGTTATGACCGTTTTAGTGACTGTAATTTCTAGAATTCTCCTATAACAGTCCTGTTGCAGCGTTTGGTACAGTTCTATATGGATAAATATAGGGGAAAGCCATATATGGTTGGAAATATTCTTGAGTCTAATTTCCATTTCTTTTTGTTTCATCAAATTTCATTAAGATTTGAATAAGTTATGGCATTTTTATTGAGGGTAGGTCTGTAGAGTTTAATTTTCTGAAAATGTAGTCTAAAAATATGCATGGTATGGCCTCACATTGATGTATATAATAGATGGCTAGAAAGATATGTGTTTATAGTTTACAATTATTTTGGTTTGGTATAATTTCATTAAGTTTTGTGAGAGATATTGCAATTTTGGTGAGGGCAGGTCTGAACGCTGCCTAGGGTTTGTAGTTTTGGGAAAAGAGTCATAACTTTCTCCCCTACCATTGGATCTTCATGAAAATTGGAAGAAAAATATGTATTAATGTTCTCTTCAACCTAAACAAAGCAATTGGATTAGTTCTTTGATTTTTTTAATGTTATTGAGGATAGTTTTGGTCCTCCTACCTCTGCATCAGTTGGACAACCTAAGGAACAGAAAGTGTCAGGTTCTTCTGGCAAGAAACAACAAAGATCTAAAAAAAATCCACAAATAGATTGTTATTTCGTAAAATGTTCACCTAGGACTTTTACCTCCTATGTTTAGCTCTTGGGTCCCTTAAATTTAATCATGCATGTTTAAAATGAACCTCGAAGCAAAATCCCCTGAAACCCATGTCAAATGGGACCTAGGGGTGAACCTTAAGCTTAATCTAGACCCAAAATAGGCCCTTGGACTTGGGCATCCACGCCCTAGTCCTACCATATTTTGTTGGGGTCCTAAATTTGAATGTCGGCTTGTGACTGTTAAAAAGGTTTCCCTTGTCGGCATCTCAAGTTTGAATTACAAAAGTTTAGCGTGAATGCATATATCCTAATGTTTAGGACTTCATTTTAACTAAAGATGGATAATGTGAACTTGTGATCTTGTGCTAAGGATGCTCAAGGCTTTCATTGTGTTATAGAGTAGTATTGTGTTGTGTTTGTTCATGTTTGTTGTAGATTTGTCTTCATCAATCCATCTCCTCATGGCGTGAAAGATCTTCATCTCCCCATGAGAGCTTCACCTCTGAGGTGACATCTACTTTGTGTTTCAATCATTTATCATATCATTTACTTTTGCCTCTGTCCATCAAGGACACACACTCTCTATCTAACAACAGTGTTGGAAGGCTTCAATGCCATTCTGAGGCTTGACAGAGGCAAGATCCTAAAAACCACAACCCCCAACCCCTCTCTTATGATTGCAGGTGATAGGTACCAGATCTTGCAGAGAGGAGTTGCAGGAGATCAGTGTAGAGCATAAAGATTCTAGATCTGAAGAAAGCAATGGGAAATATCCCTAATTGGACAAGGGCGATTGCTCTTTCATCCTCCAATTTGTCACTGTCAGAAATCTCTAAGCAGGGTAAAGTCTACAACATATTTGGGTCAGAAATCTCTAAGCAGGGTACAGTCTACAACATATTTGGCTCCCAACCTCTAGAAAAAGTGCTACCTTGGACAAGGGCAATCCCTCTTTTGTCCCCAAATTTTCCACTTTTTCAAATTAAAATCCTGGTATGTTTCTACTCTGTATTTAGTGCCTTCCTATGTGATCATTTGTCGGGTTTCATCCGTTTGTTTACGATTTTGTATAATTAGAGTTTTAGGCCTAATCAGATTAGGGTTTTAACAAAATATCAATCTATTCCATCTTTCCAAGCATCTCATAGTGACATCAGACCTGTAGTTGAGTCCTCTATCATAGTTGTGACTTAACTCGATCTATGTCCTTGAATATATGTGTGAAAGAAGGGTTTGATTGGATCTAATTGTTGCAAGTATGGGCCTAACCGATGTTGTCATTGATGTCAACATACTCATGTTGCATTAATGAGAAGGATTAGATGAGCTATGTGTTGAGGATATTGAGAAAATAAGTCCCAATCAGGAACAGTGAAGAACAGTGATGACAAGAAGCTAAAAGTCCTCAATAGGTCGAGGATCAGAGGATGCGGTTTAAAGGGTTTGTAGATATAAGTCTTGAGATGCTCAAGTCAAGGTTTTAGAGGTCCGCATGAAGATTTGAAGAAGTTATGGTCACTCAAGTAGAACTAGTTTTGGTAGGTGTTCAGAGGTGATAGAGTGCCACAGATAGGTCTGGTGAGATCTGGTATTTCATTATCCCATTCTACGGATCTGACGAAGTGTTGAGGACGTCCTTGTGAAGTATCAACTAGATTAGTTCATGGGTTGAAGGTCCAGAAGAGCCTATTCATTTGTGACAGTGATGACAGACTGTGTTCTTGTAGCTCCGGATGAAGGAGAGAAGAATTCTAGTAGGATGATGAAGTGCGGATGTTTTTGGTGATTCAGGGAAGGTTATGATGATCATTGGATCATGTCCTGTTAATGTTGGTGGTCAGCATTAAAGTTAGAGTTTACATTTGAAGAATAACCACAGATACTAGTGTTCTTCTTGAGACTAGCCGACCGGATGTATTACATGTCTTGTGGATGTTCTTGTAGGTGTTTGCTGACTTAGATGATTGTTCCTAAGTCGATGCCTTGTATAAAGAAGGGATTGTGAATTCATTTTGAAGTGTGTCTTGAGGTGATGAGTGTGTGGTAGCAAAGATAAGTGCAAAAGGCAGAGCAAAAGTATTGGGCTTAAATGGAACTGATTCAAGCATGTTGAAGATGCTATTCTCCAGTTCATAAAGGTGATACTTATTCCTTTGTAGACAATGTGTCTCTTGTAGGCAGTGAGTCTCTTGTGAGCAATGTGCTCAGGCAGTGAGCCCTAATTGGCATGTGCCATTTTGTTCTTTCTATTCTTCTAATAGAGAATACATTCTTGGGTTAATCACCCAGTGGTTTTTCCCTTAACCGGGTTTTTCACATCAAAATCTTGGTGTCATATGTGTTGATATGTTTCTTCTTTTGATTTGAATGCATTATGGTTCATGATTAATATTATGCTAATCACTAAAGAAGATTCAAGTGTTTAAAAAGAGAAAGTTTCACACAACTGATTTACCCCCCCTTCTCAGTTGTATGCCCTAAGTCTAACAATTGGTATCAGAACTAAGTTCCTCTAAAAGGAGCTTAACCGCTTGAGGAGATCCAGAATGTCGTCATACAAGAAGGATAGTCTAAAGTTTGATGGAACCAACTTTTCTCTTTTGAAAGGTCACATGAAATGTCACTTGCAATGTATGGGAAAGGTGTACTGGTCCATGGTCACAAAAGCGTATGTACCTCCACAGGGTGGTCCGACAACCCTAAATGAAATCACAGATGCTGAAAACAATCTGCGGACCAAAGAGGCTCTTCTAAATGCATTAACCGACTCAGAGCTCTCAAATGTTATTGACCTACCAAGTGCCTATGAGATCTGGATTAAACTGGAACTTCTGCATGAAGGAGATAAGTATGTTAAATGTGTAAGGTTACAGAGTCTAAAAGGGAAATTTGAAAAATTAAAGATGAGAGATGACGAAAATATTACCACTTTTATGCCAAGAGTGAATGAGCTGGTTTGTGGAATTAGAAATTCTGGTGGAGTTTTGGATGAAAATGAGATTGTTGGTAAGATTCCCAGATCCCTTCCTACCTCTTACAAAATCAAGGTTGCTGCCATTGATGAATTTAGAGCCTATACAACCATCACAAGAGACCAACTGGCTGGCAAACTGGCTGCTTTTGAAATGACCGAATTTGGAGATGATCCCCCCCAAAACTAAATCTGCATTCAAAGTCAGTGCCTCTGTGAAAGGTAAACAAGGATTTGATCCAGGAGAGAACTCATCAAGGAAATTGTCATGGTATGGAAAAGCAAGAAAAGACCTGGAAGAAGAAGAAGTAGAAACTGCTCAACTTGAAGCCCTCATTGCAAAGAGACTGCCAAGAGGATCTGGTAAGTATGAAGGAAAATTTCCTTTTAAGTGTTTTAACTGCAATAAGATTGGTCATTTTGCCTCAAAATG
The DNA here is from genome assembly GCA_027924645.1 of Cunninghamia lanceolata. Lineage (NCBI taxonomy): Eukaryota > Viridiplantae > Streptophyta > Pinopsida > Cupressales > Cupressaceae > Cunninghamia > Cunninghamia lanceolata. The sequence goes on along the minus strand of BSBN01000481.1, from coordinate 309,547 downwards.
TCTGGAAAGATTTTCAAAGCCAAATCCTAACAGATCAAGGTTCCAAAAGAATTGTTACTATGTTCATGAAGAAGATGATAATGAAGGAATAACAGATGATGAATCAGAGACAGGAAACAAATCCGGAAGTGAATGGGTGTTTATTGCCATCAAGGAAGAAGAACCAATATCCTCTGTATCTATCAATCATAAAGTTATAGAAAGAACTCTGGCTGCCCAAGTTGAAGAAAAGAATGATTGGGTCATTGACAGTGGTTGCTCTCACCACATGACATGTGACAAGAATAAGTTCATAGATTTGGAAAGGTATGAAGGAGGAGTGGTGAAGTTTGGTGATAATTCTACTGGTAGAATCAGAGGAAGAGGAATTATTTCTTTTAATGGAAGAAAACAAACTGATAATGTACTGTATGTTGAAGGTTTGAAGCACAATCTTCTCAGTGTTGGACAGTTGGTGGACAAAGGCTATGATCTCCGATTCAAGGATGGAAAATGCAAAATCTTTGAAAGATCTGGAACAAAGTTTGCATCTGGTACTCAAACTAAAGGTAATATCTTCCACTTGGTTGGTAATGGTAAAGGCTTCTTATTTGTTCAAGTTGATCAGAGTTGGTTATGGCATAGAAAGATGTGTCATGTGAATTTTGATAATATCATCAAGATAAGCAATACTCAGGCTGTAAGAGATCTTCCAAAATTGGTGAAACCTACTAATAGCTTGTACAAGGAATGTCAGTTGGGTAAGATGAGTAGAGTCACATTCAAAAGCAAGGAACTGTCCTCTACCAGACTATTGGACTTAGTTCACACTGATCTTTGTGGTCTAGCAAGAACCAGAAGTATTCAAGGTGATAGATACTTCATGCTACTAATAGATGACTATTCCTAGATGATGTGGGTAACCTTTCTAAAGGAGAAATCAGAAGCTCTTGAGAAATTGAAAATATTCAAGGCTATGGTAGAGAATGAAATAGGAATAAAGTTAAAATGTCTGAGGTCTGATAGAGGTGGAGAATTCACATCCAGTGAGTTCATAGAATTCTGTGAGAAACATGGAATTAAGAGACAGTTGTCTACTTCGAGGACTCCATAGCAAAATGGGGTAGTGGAGAGAAAGAACCAGACCATCTAGGAAGCATCTAGGACTATGATGATAGAAGCAAATGTTCCTTAGATCTATTGGAGAGAAGCTATCAGCACTGCAGTCTATGCTCTTAATCAAGTTCAAATCAGAAGCAATACCGGTAAGACCCCTTATGAACTCTGGTTTAGCATTACTCCTACTGTAAGATATTTCAAAGTCTTTGGTAGCAAGTGTTATATCAAAAGAGATGAAGATCTAGGCAAGTTTGATGCTAGAAGTGATGAAGGAATATTCTTGGGTTACTCTACTCAAAGCAAAGCATACTGGTGTTATAACAAGAGACTAAGAAAGATGAAAGATGATAGAAAGTACAAATGTGAAGGTTGATGAGGGAATAGAGAAACCCTCAAGGTTTTATGAGTATGATGAAGATGATCAGAATGGTGTTCTGGTTCAAGGAGCTCAATCCTCTCCTGAAAGTTAGATTCAGATTGATCCGGTAAATTAGGAAGAAGAAATAGGTCTGAATGAGCCTGATCAAGAAGCAGAAGTGCAAAAAACTCCCAAAGTACCAAGGTATGTAAGACTAAACCACTCTAAAGATCAGATCATAGGTGACAAAAGCAAAGGTGTGCAAACTAGAAGGAAAATTGCTTAAAATTTAGATGAATATTGTCTGATTTCAAAGATTGAACCTAAGACAATAAATGAAGCCTGCAATGATGAAAATTGGACCAAATCAATGGAGGAAGAGTTGATGCAAATTGAGAAAAATCACACTTGGGATCTTGTTCCCAGACCTAGAAACAAGAATGTGATTGGAACCAAATGGGTCTTCCGGAACAAACTAAATGAAGTTGGTGAAGTAATTAGAAATAAAGCCAGATTGGTCTGCAAAGACTACTCTCAAATAGATAGAATTGATTTTGAAGAAACCTTTGCTCCGGTGGTAAGAATTGAAGCAGTCAGATTATTTCTTGCATTTTCTACCTTCAAGGATTTCAAGGTGTATCAGATGGATGTCAAATCTGCTTTCCTGAATGGTGACTTAGGAGAAGAAGTGTACATTGAACAACTGGATGGATTTCAGTTATCTGAGCATGGTGATATGGTCTGCAAATTAAAGAAGGCACTGTATGGTTTAAAGCAAGCCCCAAGAGCATGGTATGAAAGACTGGACAAACATCTTTTGAAGATTGGTTTCAACAAAGGTACTGCTGATAGTAACCTATATTTCAAAATTGATCATGAAAACATCTTGATTGTTGAAGTATTTGTTGATGATATCATCTTTGGAGGAAGAGATAGTATGTGTAAAACCTTTGCAAATCAAATGAAAAGTGAGTTTGAAATGTCAATGCTCGGTGAAATAAATTTCTTTTTGGGTCTGCAAATTACTCAGACAAAGAAAGGAATCTTTATCTCTCAGACCAAATATGTGAAAGAATTGTTGAGGAAATTTGGAATGGAAGATTCAAAGTCAATGAACACTCCCATAGCAACCGGATGTAAGTTGAGCAAAGATGATGACTCTCCTAAGACAAATCAGACAAAGTACAGATCAATGATTGGAGGATTATTGTATCTCACTCAAACTAGACCAGATATAATGTAGGTTGTTGGTCTTGTGGTGAGATTCCAAGCTGATCCCAGAGAATCTCATGTCATGGCAATCAAAAGAATTTTTAGGTACTTAAAAGGAACAGTTGAGTATGGTCTGTGGTATCCTAGAGATCATAATTTTTCTCTTCATGCATGTACAGATGCAGATTGGGCAGGAGATGTGGATGATAGGAAGAGTACAAGTGGAGGAGCATTCTTTTTGGGAAAAAGGTTGGTTTCTTGGCTAAGCAAGAAACAAGAGGCAATATCCCTATCTACAACTGAAGTAGAATACATTACAGTAGTAGGTAGTTGCACTCAAGTTTTGTGGATGAAGCAGATGCTAAGAGATATTCAAGTAGAATATGAGGAGCCTATCACAATTTTTTGTGATAATCAAGTGCAATAAATATTTCTAAGAATCTAGCGTTGCATTATAAGACTAAGCATATATCTATCAAGTTTCACTTTCTGAGAGAGCAAGTGAACAAGGGTGAAGTCAGATTGGAGTATGTGCCCTCCAAGGATCAGCTTGCAGATATTTTTACTAAACCTCTTCCCAAGGACTCTTTTGAGTATCTCAGGGAGAAGTTAGGGGTTATTGCCCCTCTGGTGATGAACTAGGATGCACTAATGTGCATCAATCTGGTGGATATCACAGTCATATCTTGTGATCCAGATTGATGATAAGGGAGCTGCTACTCAGGGGGAGCAGCTGGTATGTTATGAAGTAGGAAGTTACAAGTATGAGCCCTTTGCCATTGATGTCAAAGGGGGAGAGAAGACATGTAAAAAACAAGTGGTTACTGATCAAAGGGGGAGAAATAAAGGAAGAGAAGACAGGTTAATAGTTTTTGCTGCTAGGGGGAGTTGTAACAGCAAGGAGAAGTTCTTGTCTTGATGGTTTTTCACATCATATGTTGCCATCAATGACAAAGGGGGAGATTGTTGCAAGTATGGGCCTAACCGGTGTTGTCATTGATGTCAACATACTCATGTTGCATTAATGAGAAGGATTAGATGAGCTGTGTGCTGAGGATATTGAGAAAATAAGTCTCAATCAGGAACAGTGAAGAACAGTGATGACAAGAAGGTAAAAGTCCTAATAGGTTGAGGATCAGAGGATACGATTTAAAGGGTTTGTGGATATAAGTCTTGAGATGATCCAGTCAAGATTTCAGAGGTCCGCATGAAGATCTAAAGAAGTTATGGTCACTCAAGTAGAACTGGTTCCAGTAGGTGTTTAGAGGTGACAGAGTGCCACAGATAGGTCCGGTGAGATCCGGTATTTCATTATCCCATTCTGTGGATTTGAGGGAGTGTTGAGGACATCCCTGTGAAGTATCAACTAGATTAGTTCATGGGTTGAAGGTCCGGAAGAGCCTATTCATTTGTGACAGTGATGACAGACTGTGTTCTTGTAGCTCCGGATGAAGGAGAGAAGAATTCCAGTAGGATGATGAAGTGCGGATGTTTTTGGTGATTCAGGGAAGGTTATGATGATCATTGGATCATGTCTAGTTAATGTTGGTGGTCCGCATTGAAGTTAGAGTTTGCATTTGAAGAATAACCATAGATATTGGTGTTCTTCTTGAGACTGGCCGACCGGATGTATTACACATCTTGCAGATATTCTTGTAGGTGTTTTCTGACTTAGATGATTGTTCCTAAGATGATGCCTTGTATAAAAAAGGGATTTTGAATTCATTTTGAAGTGTGTCTTGAGGTGATGAGTGTGTGGTAGTGAAGAGAAGTACGAAAGGCAGAGCAGAAGTATTGGGCTTAAATGGAACTGATTCAAGCATGCTAAAGATGCTATTCTCCAGTTCATAAAGGTGATACTTATTCCTTTGTAGACAATGTGTCTCTTGTAGGCAGTGAGCCTCTTGTGAGCAGTGTGCTCGAGTAGTGAGCCCTAATTGGCATGTGCCATTTTGTTCTTTCTATTCTTCTAATAGAGAATACATTCTTGGGTTAATCACCCCGTGGTTTTTCCCTTAACCAGGTTTTTCACGTCAAAATCTTGGTGTCATATGTGTTGATATGTTTCTGCTTTTGATTTGAATGCATTATGGTTCATGATTAATATTATGCTAATCACTAAAGAAGATTCAAGTGTTTAAAAAGAGAAATTTTTGCACAACTGATTCACCCCCCCCTCTCAGTTATATGCCCTAAGTCTAACACTAATTAACACACAATTTGATCATCCCCATTTTCATACATAACATTTTGGTGAACCTATTTTTTGTTGAACATTGCATCTTGATGACTGTTTTAAATCAGATTTGCATTCATACATATCGTATTCATCATTCTACATTCAAAAATCTTACAAAAAAATTGAAAATTTTGAAAAAAGCAAGCATCCTAGGCTTGCATTTAGGCATAGTTTGCACTATTTTTGTTGCATATCATTTAAATCATTTAAATGTCTGATATTTACATCATATATGATATAAATTACAGCAATACATCATTTCATCATCATTTACCTTGAATTTACATACTTTATTTGCTAGGGTTTGCTTAACATTTTGTATTTTTCATATAACCTAGTAATTCCAAAAGCTAGGGTTTGTAGCTAAAATCTTGTTTCAAATTTTAATACTCATTTTTAACACTCATTTAAATCTGATTTTGGACAGTAGTGTTTCATCATTGTGTGTTTTTGCATTTACACATTGTGTATTTCAACAAAAAGAGGCATATTCATTCATACTTCCTTAAAATTTGACTTGCATTGAGAATTGTAGGATTTTTGCATCATTTTCAAATCTGATGTAAGTTATTTTACATATTAAATTTTATTATATTCCATTCATTCATCATTTTGCATACTTTCATGCCTTAATTTTACTGTTAGGGTTTCAAAAAAACCTTGCATTGTTACTACATTTTGGCTAATCTTTCATCTAGCATTAAAAGATTGGTGTGTTGTGACAAAATTTGCTGAATTATTACACTAATTAAAAAGTTTTAATTTTCTGCTCCTCATCATTCTCCTAAATTCATTACATATTTTGTGCATTTGCATTGAAAAAGGTGAAAAATTTGATCATTTTAGGTGCATAAACAAGCATAGATTGGTGTTGCTTCATTGCATTCATCTTATATATCTTGAATTTCAGATCTTGCACTCATATTCAAGCATATATTCATTTGTCATTTGAAAATTTTGCATGATTTTGTATCATCGTGTGAAAATTGGCATAATCTTAATTACACAATGTGTATTTCAACACTACTTGTTTACACACCTTTTTACATCTTTTGATAAAAACCTTCAAAATCATCAATTGGACCTTGGGTGTGTGCAAGAAGTTGTGTCCACTTATTGGCCAAAAAGTGGAAGTGTTTTCCCTAATTTTCAGAATTTGTCACATTTGACCTAAAAATTTGAAGCACTTAACGGTGGAATCTTGGAAAAAGTCACTAAATATGAAATGTAGTACTCAGAATCTAGTTTCCAAATATGTAAATTTTTTCAATACCCAGATGATAGAAAGTGATTTTGAATAGGTGTTTCTAAAAACCACTATTTAAAAGTCACTTTTTTTTTACTATACCATGTACGTGTACGTCATCCATATTTTGACCTAAATAATCATATTTTTCAAAATCCTTTTGGGAAAAGATTTGTAACTCACTGAAGCACGTTTTTCATATTTTTTTGTAATTTTTTATTGAATATATTTTTTTTCATTAATTTTTTATTGGCCATTTTTGGTCTTTTAAAAAATCATCGTGTACGTCACGCATAAGATGACCTAAACTTAACATTTTTTGAAATTTTTTTTTTTTAAATTGAAAAGAATTGTCTAAAGTACGTTTTCCTACAATTTTTTTTACAAAAAAATATGTTAATAAAAAGTTATTAAAATACTAAAAAACCCTAATAATTCAAGTTTATGGACCTATTTCATCAGAAATTGATTAAAAAATAGAAAAAATAATCCAATTGTAAAAAAATTTACATATTTAGAATCTACACTATCTCATCTATAATGGGTTTTAATTTCGTCAAAATATTCTGCAAAATAGACCTTCAGATATATGCCCAAAGTCACTATTTTGTTGTGACATTGACAGGACCTTCAAGTTGCAGGTCAAACTTGGTCCAGAGGTCAGGTTCGGGTCCCCAAAGCATTTCCCGAACCGGGTTACAAAGCAAAACCCGAGCTTAAAATTCAAATTTTAAATAACGGGATCCCGTTTTAAAACGGGATCCCGTTTCATAAAAGGTTAATATTTTAACCTTTATGAAACGGGATCCCGTTTTTAAAACGGGATCCCGTTTTGAAACGGGATCCCGTTTTGAAACGGGATCCCGTTTTCAAAACGGGATCCCGTTTTCAAAACGGGATCCCGTTTTCAAAACGGGATCCCGTTTCATAAAGGCTAAAATATTAACCTTTTATGAAACTCAAAACGGGATCCCGTTTCTTGAAAACGGGATCCCGCTTTTGGCTCGGGATTCCGAAGCAAAGCGGGATCCCGTTTTTAAAAAGCGGGATCCCGTTTTTAAAAAGCGGGATCCCGTTTTATAAAAAGCGGGATCCCGTTTTGGTTAACCCGATTTCGGATTTTTTTCTAACTCCGAAACTTCCACCTTAAGTGGACACAACTTCTTGCATTTACCCCCTTGTTGTGTTGTACTATTTCCTCCTATCCACTTTATTTGTTGTGGACTATGTGTGTATTTTTGCCCATTTTTGTCAAGCAAGTGCTTCGATGTGACTTAACTAGAGATGGATAATGCAATCTTGTGATCTTGTGCTAAGGATACTAAAGGCTTTCATTGTGTTGCAGAGAAGTATTATGTTGTGTTTGTTCATGTTTTTTGCAGATTTGTCTTCATCAATCCATCTCCTCATGGCATGAAAGACCTTCATCTCCCCGTGAGAGCTTCACCTCTGAGGTGACATCTACTTTGTGTTTTAATCATTTATCATATCATTTACTTTTGCCTCTGTCCATCAAGGACACACACTCTCTATCTAACAATAGTGTTGGAAGGCTTGAATGCCATTCTAAGGCTTGATCAAGGTAAGCTCCTAAACACCACAACCCCCAACCCCTCTCTTGTGATTGCAAGTGACAAGTGTCGAATCTTGCAGAGAGGAGTTGCAGGAGATCAATGCAGAGCATAAAGATTCTATATCTAAAGAAAGTAGTGGGAAATATCCATAATTGGACAAGGGTGATCCCTCTTTCGTCCTCTAATTTGTCACTGTTAGAAATCTTTGAGTAGGGTACAGTATATATCATATTTGGCTCCCAACCTCTAGAAAAAGTGCTACCTTGGACAAGGGTGATCCCTCTTTTATCCTTGAAGTTTTTGCTTTCTGAAATCAAAATCCTAATATGTTTCTAATATGCATTTAGTGCCTTCCTATGCAAGCATTTCTCAGGTTTCGTCCATTTGTTTACGATTTTGCATAATTTGGGTTTTAGGCCTAATCTGATTAGGGTTTTAACAAAATATCAATCTATTCCATATTTCCATGTATCTCATAGTGACATCAAACCTGTAGTTGATTCCTCTATCATTGTTGTGACTTAGCTCAATCTATGTCATTTAATGTATGTGTGAAAGAAGGGTTTGATTAGATCTAATTAACACACAATTTGATCATCCCCATTTTCATACATAACACAGATCAAGCACGAAATTCACCTAAGAAGGAGAAGCCTACATGTGGTTATTGTAAGAAATTAGGGCATGATGAACATAATTTTTTTAATAAATAGATTGACATGTTGATGCGACTTGTTCAAAAGAACAATCTTCCATCACCCGGTTCTTCTTCTACTCCTTCGTCAACATCTACTCATCCAAAACTTTTTGAATCAGGTCATGCAAGGAAAGCTAAGGAAAGTAAACATAAAGGTAAAGCACTATGTGCAAATACAAGTTCTACATTAGGTAAATGGCTTCTTCCAAGGATATATTTTCTTCATTTGAGCCATGTGATATGCCACCTATCTTGATGGGTAATCACACATATATGAATGTAATTAGGAAGGGAACCATTGATATTAGTGAAGGTACATTCAATGATGTACTTTATGTGCCTTCTTTCACCAATAATATTCTTTCCATATATCAAATTACTCGTAGTGGTATAGGGAAGACAGTAGAGTTCACACCTGAGTTGGTTATTATCAGAAACTTGGAGAGCATAGGGCTAATTGCTACTCAGGTGGTTGATCACGCATCTCAGTTATATAACTTTCATGGTTTCTCTCCTGATAATGATTCAGATTCATTGGATGACATTCACACTCCTAGTGTGAATCATATTTTAGAGGAGAAGTTTAGTACTTAAACCTTGGTATTCTTGCCTCTTCATCAGTTCTTGAGACATGCTATACTTCCTCTCCACCTCTTACTTTTTCAGAGTTGAGTGCTTCAATTAAGCATGATGCTTCTTGTCTTTCTGATACAACTTTGTGGGATGAGTATTTGACAGGTATTTTAGATTTGTTTTGTGAGTCTCATCTTGTAGATTTGGAGGACACATTTGAGGGAACTTATCTCTCCTCTTTAATAACAGTCATAGCACAACTATTGTCAACCCATCATTGTCCTTGGAGCTTGATGATTTTCAGTTTCCACTAGATCCTGGATTGTCACTTTCACTAGTGAGGCCTAAGACTCCTAATTTGATTGTGGTATTATTCAACATCAACATGGAGACACATGAGTAGTTTTTAGAGTCATCATATTTCATGAGACTTCTTCCCTCATCTCTTGTTTTGGAGTTGAGGTTTCTTCGACATACAACAGTGGATTGGTTTCTTCCTAAGGGGAGGAATGTTGTTTGTAGGTTTTGGATCCTATTTAGTTTTCTTCTTCAAGCATTCACCATTGGTAGAGGAGCTACTTCATTATGGGGGGGACATCTTGTCTCATTCTTTCCCTCTTATGGGGGGGCTATTGATTGTAGATTTGTGATGGATGTTGTATTTGGGGGGTCTTAATTCATCCATCATTCCATCACTTGTGCATGTTTGTATGCATTCTCACTTTTGGAGAGGAGTTTTTTCTCATGAGGTTTTCTCCTTTACTCCACTTGAGACTTGTTTGTACATGGGTACCTAACATGTCACAGTAGTCGAGACCCATCTATAATTGCATCTATGCATTAGTCAGCTTCTCCCTAAGTTGCACTTAAGGGGGCGTGTTAGTGTGAATAGGGATATTTCCTATCACGTTTCCCTTGTTGTGAGAATAATTCATATTATTTAACTATTTATTAGTTAAATAATATTCTCACACATAATTCACATATTAATTTGACTTAGTGAGTCTACTAGATGTTTCTAGTTGTTTCTAGTTGTGTCTAGTTGTTGCTAGGTGTTGATAGTTTTCTTATCCTACACATGTGCTATAGTTGTCACATGTCATAGGATTAAGACACTCATCACATGACTACAACATCTTAGCTCTCATCCTTTCCTTTATAAGAAAGGCTCTCATGTATGACATAATATGAACAATTTTGTATTTATTTATAGAATAGAATTATTATTCTCTCATATTGTCTCTCTTGTGCTTTCATGAAGTCCTAGATCTTGGGTGGCTCCTATCTAGCCAACTCTTACAATATCAAGATATCAAGGCTATCCCTTCTGAGATCTATACCCATTACATATACATGGAAGATGTCAAACCTGTTAGACAACCCCAAAGAAGATTAAACCTTGCACTTAAGGACATTGTCAAAACTAAGATGGAAAAATTGCTACAGGAAATATTCATATATCCTATCTTAGACAGCCAGTGGTTTTCACCCTTGGTTATAGTGCCTAAGAAGAATAGGAAATGGAGAGTATGCATTGATTATAGAGAGATAAACAAATCCACAAAGAAGGATTATTTTCCCTTACCATTCATTGATCAAGTTCTAGATAACCTAGTAGGGAAAAATTACTTTTCATTCCTAGATGGGTTTAGTGGGTACAACTAGATTCAAGTAGTACCAAAAGACTAGGATAAACTACCTTCACATGTTCATGGGGAACCTTTGCATATAGAGTCCTTCCATTTGGCCTATGTAATGCTCGAGCTACCTTTTAGAGGGTTGTTTTAGCCATTTTTGCTGAATTATCTAATGAGTGTATGAAGGTTTACATGGATGATTTTACTGTGTATGTGGACACCTTTGAAGAAGCCCTCAAGAATCTAGATAAAGTTCTACAATGTTGTGAGAAAAATCAGATGTCATTGAGCTATGAGAAATGCTAGCAAAAGGAATCAAAGTGGATCAAAACAAAGTAGAAGTGATAAAACAATTGCCCCCACCTAAGAACCTAACTAATGTTAGAGGCTTCTTAGGTCATGCCGAATACTATAGGAGATTCATAGAAAATTTCAGCAAGATAGTTGCCCCTATGTTTTCCCTACTAACCAAGGATACTGAATTTTAGTGGAGAGAAGACTGCTAAACAGAATTTGAAACCATTAAAGAAAAACTTATAGTCACACCTATTTTGAGGGAACCTAATTGGAATCTCCCCTTTCACATCCAAATAGATGCTTCAAATGAGTCAATAGGGGTAGTCTTAGGACAAAAAGAAGAAGGGGAAGGCATACATGTAATCTAATACATAGGTAAAAACCTTACCCTTGATAAAAAGAGCTACACAACCACTGAAAAGGAATTCCTGGCAGTCATCTATGCTATTAACAAACTCATACATTATATCACTAGATATAAAATCTTTGTGTAGACTAATCATGCAACCATTAAATACTTAATGAACAAAGGTCTATAGTAGGTGCAAGGATAATCAGATGGCTATTACTATTGCAAGAATTTGACATTACTATCATAGATGACCCAAGAAAATTCAATTTGGTTGCTGACTCTTTGTCAAGGTTGCATACAAGTGGAGAATGTTGGGAATTAAGGTGTCTCAACCTTGGTAATTCCTTTCATTAATTAATTATATTTATTTATTTATTGCCTATTAATGTATTTTGGATGCAAGTCTTGTTTCATCATCTTGTGGGAGTTGGCACGGTGATGTGTCATCCTACATGGAAGGTAACCACATGTAATTTTGTCCTCACATCAGGAGATAGGTGTCCCACTTAGTGGTAGAGGTATTTTGACATGTGTCAGCACTTTGACTAGTGTGTAAGTGAATCTTGACCAAAACGGTTATGACAGATTCCTATGACAGAATCTATGACGTGTAAGAGTCATAAATGGAATGTTCTATGACAGGTGAAGACATGTGTCACAAGGCATCTTGGAAGAAGGCATCTTTGGGCACCCCAAGAAGGGTGATGATGTGTTGTAAAAGAATGTGCTATTTTTAGGCAGTTATGACAGATTCTCTTACAGCTGTAAGAGCTGTAAGTTATGACGGATTCTATGACTGTCGTAAGATGCGTAAGAGCATCTGTCATTACCCAACTTGGGAATAGGCAACCATATTGGGATGGGGTGATGTGACAAGTGTCATGACCATGCTACAATGTTGGACAAGTGTTCCTAGGCATGGGTTTTGGGCCTTGAGGCCAAGTTGGATGCCCATTCTAAGAAAGGTCCATTTCTGCCTTGTAACTTCTATTTAAATAGGTGCTTGGAGAGGAGATGTGTTGATGACTATTTTGATGCAATCATAACAATTAGTTAAAATTCACATAAAATGAACCAAAACTGACTTGAAAGATATGAAGGAATCAGTTAAGATTCACTTAATCTCAAGTTTAATATGGTCAGGTCTTGACCTATTGGGCAAATTCAGTTGGTTAATGTGAAGCTATAATGTTCAAGGGGCCTTACGTAGTTTAGGGTTTCTTGTAGGTTTACTGGACTTGAACTATGCAAAGAGATTGTAAATATCAGTCTATTATTCATCCCTTTCTTGCATAAAAGTGTTACTGTATTTCAAAGCTTTAAATGATTTAAATTATAGCAAGCTTTCTTCTCTTTAATCTTATGAAAAACTATCTACTTTCAACTTAGTTATATATGCCCTTTCAAATATGAGACAATTTCCTTTAAATTTCTACATTTTAAGCTAAGTATTTTCAGATGGGTTGGGAAAAGTTAGAAAGATCTAATCTACACTTCATTCACTCTATTCGAAGGATCTAATTGTTCTGTTATGCACTTTATAAATCATACAGTAACTTGATCAAATCCACAGACAAAATTTTAAATGTATAATCTGAGCATTTTCAAAAACATACACCTAAGATTGCAAGCTCTAAGAGAAAATGTTTCAAACACAATGAAGAGCAAGAAAAAACTCAGAAGATAGATGTAGAATTCCAGATTCAATTGTATTAGAAACAGACAGTCATATAAGATTTACAATGTCTGAATGACTCTTAGCTTCAATGATCAAACTACAGAAAACTTACAAGCTTTACAGATACAGTAAGGAAGCCAGATGTTCCACGCATTCCTTATTGCAGACACAAGCGACCTCCTTCTTCTACTTCTAAACTAAAAGGTCCCTCTATTCTAAATGTTACTTCTACAAATTCCTACTACTACAAATCTCTATGTAGCCCCTGTGTTCCTAAAATCCCTGTGTAAAGTTTTACAGTGTATAGAGGCACAATATATAGAATTTCTGATTGTCCTCAATACAGCTAAAAAAAAACCTAATTTAAACCCTAGTTCAAACCTCTAGTTACAACATAAATGCTGGAGATCAAATCTCCCAAAATATCTCTGAGCATACATCAAATCTGGGCGAAATATGCCCTCCTGAAACCCTAGCAGCTTGATAATAACTTCTGTTCTGTTGTGATGATGTTTCAACTGCATTTTGTCTTCATCAATGAAGACCTTTGACTTCCTCACCCTTCATCCTTATTTTCCTCTACTCCTGGGATCTGATTTCCTCCTCCGTGATGTCACCACCATTAAGTTTCAGCTCCTTCTTCAACTGCAAACCTACAAAAAATAGATAAGCAATAAGTATCATTTCATTTAATAAACAACAGGAATTGAAACATTTGTTAAATCAAGGAGTGACTGTGTAAACACATCAATCGGGCCCTGAATCTATGAAAATCACGTTCAAAATGCATATACAATGTCCAAAAAACCATCGGGTCAACCATCGCTAACCAGAAAACATGCATTCGGGCTCCAAAATGCTTCAAAACCCTAACGGTTTGCCTTTTCCCGCCTATCGGCATGAGTTCTTCTATCGACGAAGGCTTGAAATTTTACTCCAATCGCTATTTGTTACGCCGATCACCCTTCGATATACAACTTGGACGTGAAGCCCCCATTTAATCAGATTTCATTCTCCTTTAGATTCTGGTTTGTATAAACTGTTGCACATCGGCTTTGTATGTGAAATATACAAGTTGGAATCCATACTATGAATTAACATTGTTTAATAATCACTTCGGGTCCGCATTGTATATGTGCTTGTATATCCACTTGCATCATTTGCTTAATAATATACAAGGCGTGAATATACAAGGAATTTACTGTGCTTCATAAGTTTTGAATTCCGTGCGATGTATATATGCATTGTATCCTCTGATATACAAGTCAGACGCGATACAAGAAATAAATCAGTTTTGATTTCCTTTGGGTTCCAATTTGTATGTGTAAGGTGTAACGTATGTTTCAAAATATACAAGCCGTAACTTATACAACAAATTAGCATTGTTTGATAACTCCTTTAAAATCTGTGTTGTATATGTTGTTTGCATGTTGGCTTGTATATTTGATAATATACAAGTCGGAAACATACATTAAATTAACATTGTTTCAAAAAACTTTTAAATCCGCGTTGTATATGCTGTATATTTATGAAACCCTCTTTCCAAATCCACGGATATACAATGAAATTTCCATATTTAAAACCCATTTCACATCCGCCATTGTATATTTGCATTGTATGTTACCGAAACATACAAGCCCACAAAATATACAAGGAATTTACTCATTTTAATAAATCTGTCAGGTCCGCTCAATGTATATTTGCATTGTATGTTACTCAAACATACAAGCTCGTGGATATACAACAATTTAACAATGTTTTATAACTTTTGAAATCCGCGCCATGTATAAAATGTCTTGTATATTTCCTTGTATGTTGCGACCTGCCAAGCATACAAACGTTAGATACAAAGCGGAATCCAAACATCTATTCATTTTTACTTAAGTTATTTCGGGTCCATCTTGCATGTATATATCAAAACCTTTATTAAAATGCATACAAGGAAAAAAGACATACAATTGCCATTGTATATGAAAGCGATATACAAAAGGGATTGTATATGCAACATACAAACGACCCAACATGCAAATAACAATGCATATGAGCCTGACTGCAAAAAGCGATTAAGTATAAAAAGGACTTTGCACATACAAAGGACTTTGTATATGCAAAGTGATATACAAACCTGAATGTACATTTTACCAAAATGATCATAACTTGCAAAATATGGCAAATTTTAAGATGGTTCAAAAAGCAACCCTAGCTCATTTTTCACAAGGAATCCAACCATATCATGCCCTATTACTGAAAATGCATTTTTCCTCTATTTTTATCAAAGTTTGCAATTTTAACCCTCTTTTTCCCTTTACCACCAAGCAAAACAAAGCACACAAAAGCAAAAAAAAAAAGCAAAGCCACAGTAGGGGTCCTCATTTTGCTAAGGAGCAAAATGGGGCGTGTTGTGAACATCACAACAAGATGTAGTATGTGATTGACAGGTACTATTATGCTACTGAAATATCTCTAGATATGAGTGTCGAAGACTCCTGCAAGAGCATTGGATCTGTAACTGTGTTGTAAACTTCATTATTTAGATAATACATTTGAGTTGTGTTTTGGAGTGTGGGGTTTTTCACCCGTAAGGGTTTTCCCCACATTATATTGTCTCTCTCTCTCTCTCTTTTATCTTACATTCTTGTATTGTGTATTGCTGCAATATCTTTGTTATTAGGTTAATAACACTATAATTGTAAAGGTTAAAAAGAATTTGCACACATCTCTCCTCATTAGATTAGTGTAGGAAGCGATTTTCGTACACTTGGCTTCCTTTCAGTTGGTATCAGAGCTTGATCACCTTTCGTCCTAGTTGTTTGGTAGGGGTTTTTTGAGCTGATCTTAGATTGAGTGGGAGTCTGTGGAAAGTATTCTGTAATCTTGTTGTAGGAAGGAGATGGTAGGAACATCCAAAAGATTAGAGGTGGAGAAGTTTAACGGCACAAATTTTGAGTTATGGAAACTTAACATGGAAGACATGCTTGTTGATCAAGACCTATGGGAAACTGTTTCTAGTGTAAAACCAACTACAATGGCACAAGCTAATTGGGATCTCAAAGATCGAAAGGCTAAGGGTCTCATAAGACTTGGTCTAGCTAATTCTGTCTTGTTAAATGTCTATGAGGAGAAGACCATGAAAGATCTTTGGAAGAAGCTGGGAGATGTTTATCAGGCCAAATCCCTGGCGAACAAGCTTTTTTTGAGAAATAAGTTGTATTCTCTAAGGATGGAGGATGGAGGATCTATTGCAGATCATCTAAATGCTTTCAATATGTTAGTTGTGTTGGTGCATGCACCTAGAGTTAAGGTTTCGAGCTAAAAATCTGCAGGCATTTTCATTGTAAAACCTTCAAATTTTCTAAGTCTATCAGACTTCACTTTTTCATGCATGTATCTTTGTATATGCATTGTTGTTTGTATGTGCATTTGAAGGTGCAAGCGTGGATATACATTGGCAGGCCCAAAAAAAGAGTTAAATCAGCTTCAGAATGGAGAAAATTGGTTATATGCATCTTTGTATGCATATCGGGCTTGTATGTGCAATTCCAAGCGTGAAAAGTGGATGTACATTGAAGATTCCATCACAGATTCCTAGAATATTCCATGCTTGTATGTAAGGGTTTACATGTATATTTTCCATGTATGTTTGATATATAGCAGGTAGATACAATGGCAATATGCAAAGGAAATGTACATTGCAAAGATACAAAGGTCTTATACATTCGCCACATGCAAGGAAAGATCAATCGACGACATACAAGGAGAATATGCAAAGTCAAGGTGCAAGGGAGGAGATACAAAGTCTGGGGCCCACCGATTTCATGTATAGGTGATTGTATCTTCGCACATACAATCGCATATACAATGCGATATACATTCCTAATATACAAGGCCCGGACCCAAAGTGGATATACATTCTAGTTGATAAAGGCAAGTGTTTGTTTGCATATTTGTTTGTATATCTGTGGTGTATGCTTGCACATACAAGGGTCATATGCAAAGGAAAAATATACAAGGCAGACCTGAGTAGAGAATCAAATGTAGTGAATAATCACTTTGGGGTCCACGGCTTGTATAATGAAGTGCTTGTATATGCCGATATACAAAAAGATGAAGATACAAGCCGAACTTGTTGCAAAGTTACAATATGGTTAATGATCATTTTGAGGTCTGTAGGATGTACATTGCACATTGTCTATGCAATATACAAGGTGATATACAAAAGGAAAAGATACAAGCTAGATTTCAAAGGTTTTTTCTAATCTGATTGATAAGTGAGTTGGAATTCGAGATTGTATATTGCATTGTTCCCAATATACAAGGAGACATACAAAGAATGAGGATGCAAGACGGACCCAATTTTAGTTTCAATTTGTAGCATAATAATTTGGAGTCCACGCCTTTGTATGTTGGTGATTGTATGTATATACAATCTCAAGTATGTAACCACAGATGCATGTTGATACAATGGCTCATCAGCGAGACTTCGCTTATCGGCGGCCAGGTTCAGGGCCTTTCTAATGACCGATGGAGAGGTAAATGCATAGTGATGGTGATCCAATGGCAGGCTGCCACATGTCCAAAAGCAATTGTATGTATATGCATTTGTGTATACAAGGATTTGAAGGCAAAATGGGAAAAAAGGTAATGCATATGTTTGCACTGGGAAAAGTCAGCGATGGAAAAGGGGAACCTACATGGCGCGATTTCATTAGCAGGTGACTTTTCAGCATGTTTTGAGGCCGCAGATCTCAGTAGGAGAAATTTGATAGACGGTCATCATTCAAAATTTTGACAAGAGGAGAGTTGTATGTTTTCATAGTTGCATTTCAAATTGAGAGAGTTCCAGAGCACGCAACTGTTACATTTCTTGATGCTGTAGGTAGGTTGGCCATTAATGGTGAAGTTTGCAAAAGGTATGGGTCGAATGGACAGGCCAACTACTATATTTGATGAGAAAATCTCCAAGCGGCGGCACATTTCCCCATTATCTCCTGCTCTTCATTCTTCTTCTACCTACCATATTAAATGTTTTGGGTGCCATTTCTATGGTGCATTGTATCTGGCAAAATTTTGATTTGACCATTGTACTTGATTGCTAAGTACACGTTCTGGGTATATTAGAACCATGTTACTCATTTTTCTGTTGTTGAAGACTTGGGCATTTTTTGGGAGAAATAATGAAGAACAAAGCATTTTCTTGGTTGTTCTATCTCTTTTGGAGTTTATGAGTTGCATTTGAATGCACCTTGCACATATGTTCAGTTTCATGTTGAGTTTATATGAAAAATGCATTGTTGCATGTATTTAGTTGTTTGTCCCCATTGTTGTATGCATCCCTTCTTTTGAATCTTGTTGCTATGGGTTTCCAAGATTCTAGGATATAGATTTGCTGTATTGCATGCTTGATCTCTAACTTCCATTCAAGGAGTGGATTAAACTGTTTTAGGTTAAGTATGAAGAAGAATGTATGTCAGCTGGGATATTTGTAAGTAGAGGCATCTAAATACTCAGTCTTGGGTGGTGTTTGTAAGGCAAATACCAGTCCTAACCCCTTGAAACTTGAATTCCAGTGCAAATCATTCACTTGTATACGTCTAGTTGACTCCTTTCCCTGAGATAGGCACCGGTCTGCCCTTGTGTAGTAGTTATGATCCAAAACCCCCCTATCTTGCATCCAAAATATTAAAACAAATCCTTTCATAATCCCAATCTGTTAGTTGTAGGAGTAGAAATAGGACCCCTGCGTACTCTTATTCCTAACCAGTTAGATATGTCCAAGAACACTGCCAAACTTGTGATTTATCATGCAAATCTTGGTCTAGACATGAGAGTATTCTACATGTTGTGGTAAAGCTAAATCTTTTTGTCATTGGGCAAGTCAAAGATCAAATCTTTAGCTATAGGGATACCCCCTTGGTGTGGCAGAACTAGAAGTGAAGGGGAGGCAGCTCACGCAACCTCCTATATTTGTTGGCCGAATCTGCCTATGCATTGGAACTGGCAAACCCTCTGTCAATTTGGAGAGAAAGAACCAACAAGTTGCACAATTAAATTTTGTTGGTGTGAAGATGGAGGAGGATTGTTGTATGACCTTGATTTGTCCTTTACCAGACTCATCATCTTGTTATGGCTATTGGGAGCACCACATCCACTTTCAAAATGGATGATGTGGTATCTTCATTGTTATCTGAAGAAATGCAGAGAAAGTCTTTTGAAGTAGCCAAAGAGGCTCTTGCAGTTTGTGGAAGACCCAAAGAGAAAGGGAAAAAGAAGGACAAGAAAGCTGAGAAGAGTAGATCCAAATCCCATAGGAGATCCAAATCTCCTGGAAAGTCCAAGGTTCTCTGTTGGAACTATGGAAAAATTGGGCATTTCTAAAAGGAATACAAAGAGGAAAAGAAAAAGAAGAAGAATGTCCTAGACTCAGATTCTAACACGTCACAAGATGATGGTGATGCCTTCATTATAGCCCTGGCCTCCCATGCATCTGATGATGTGTGGTTGATTGATTTTGGTGCATCATTCCACATGACCTCACATAGAATCTGGTTCATGAAGTATGAAGAGTTCGATGGTGAAAGAGTGTACTTGGGTGATGATTCTCATTTGAAGATTGTTGGTCATGGAAGAGTCTCAATCTAATTCCCTGATGGATGAGTGAAAGGGATCACTGGGGTCATGCACATCCCAAGCTTGGCACAAAACCTACTTTCTGTAAGTAAGTTGAATGATGCAGGTGTGCAGATTGTCTTTTTGAAGAACGAATGCAAGATGACTAGAGGATCTATGGTGCTTGCAAAGGCTACTCGGATAGGTACTTTGTTTCAACTGGAGGCATGCACTTTATAGTGCAATAGTTCTTCTGATTCGAAGAAAAGAGTTGCAGTCACTTCATCCCCACCATTGGAACTGGCAGTGAAAAAGTCTGTTGTAACAAATTCTGATGGTAGTGCATTTTGGGTACCCCAGGGTGCTCATGCTTTGGAAGTTAAGCTTCCTGCTAAAAAGACAATGTTATGGCATATGAGATATGGCCACATTGGTGAGAAGGGTCTTAGAACCCTGAAAAATAAAAATTTTGTTGAGTGGTTAAATGATTGTAATCTCAATTTTGACTTTTGCGAACATTGTATATATGGAAAGCAAAACCGTGTTAAGTTTTACTCTAGTTCTGACAAGTCTTATGGTGTGTTGGACCTTATTCATTCTAATGTGTTTGGTCCTATTAGTGTTCCTTTGATTTCCAAATCTGTATATTTTTTATCTTTCATAGATGATTACAGTAGAAGGACATGGATTTATTTTCTTAGAAGCAAGTCTAAAGTCTTTAGTCAGTTCAAAGAGTTTAAATATTTTTTTGAGAATCATACTAGTAAAAAGATTAAGTGTTTGAGGATTGACAACGGTGGTGAGTTTTGTTCAGTAGAGTTCGATAAGTTCTATAAAGAACATGGGATTGAAATACATAAGACAACTCCATACACCTCACAGCAAAATGGAGTTGCAGAGAGGACGAATAGGACACTAATGGAGAAGGCTAGGAGTATGCTTAGTAGAGCAAGCCTCAAACAAAAGTTTTGGGATGAAGTTGTAGCCACTGCTTGCTACCTGGTAAATAGATCTCCTACATCAACTCTTGTTGGTAAGACACCTATGGAGGTGTGGTTTGGTAAGAAGCCTTCAGTTAGGCATCTTCATGTTTTTGGTTGTGAGGCATATGCACATGTGCCTAGGAAGAAAAGGTCAAAATTGGAAAACAAGGCTGTTAAGTGTATCTTCATTGGCTATGGTGTCAATGTGAAAGGATACAAGCTCTGGGATCCTATGGCTGAAAAAGTGTTGTATAGAAGAAGTGTTATCTTCAGAGAGCTAACACCTTCTTCTATTGTTCTACAGCTAGAAGAAATAGAAAAGAAAGAGGATGTGGTTCAGTTTCCTTCTACCCCTGAGAAGACTGAACCATCAGACCCTATGAGACCTCATGATGAGGAGAGCTCTAGAAACTTTGAAAGCTTAGAAGAAGAAGCAGAACCTCAACCTTAGCCTTTGAGGAGGTCTACACAAACAAGGAAGCAACCTGATAGGTTTCGTTATTCATTGCTTGATTCTAGTTGTACTTTTGCCTTGCTTACTAACATTGATGAGCCTAGAACTGTGATAGAGGCTATGGGCATGAAAGATGCAGGTTCCTAGAAGGAAGCCACGGAATATAAGATGGTTTCCTTGGAGAAGAATAAAACTTGGGACTTGGTGCCTTTGCCTGAAGGATGGAAACCTGTTGGATGCAAATGGGTGTTCAAGAAGAAATTTGGTGCAGATGGCAGTGTTGAAAAGTACAAGGCCAGACTGGTTGCGAAGGGGTACTCACAAGTGGAGGGAATTGATTATTGTGAAATTTTGTCTCTTGTTGCAAAGCTAACATCTATTTAGTTCTTGTTATCTCTTGTAGCAGCTTATGACTTAGAGGCAGAGCAGATGGATGTGAAAACAACTTTCCTTCATGGTGATTTGGAGGAAGAGATTTACATGTCACAGCTAGAGCATTACATAGAGAAAGGTAAAGAAAATTTGGTTTGCAAATTGAAGAAGTCTTTGTATGGTTTGAAGTGTAGTCTCCTAGGATGTGATATATGAAATTTGATGCCTTTGTGTTGTTGATTGGATTTCTAAGATTAAAATCAGATTATTGTGTGTATTACAAAATTGACAATGATCGCATTGTATGTTGACGATATGATGTTAATTGGGAATGGTAAGAATATGATTTCTGATTTAAAGTCTCAATTGTTAGCACAGTTTGAGATGAAAAATCTAGGGGCAGCCAAGTACATTATGGGAATGGAAATTAGAAGAGACAAAGCTAACATAAAACTTTGGTTAAGCCAGAGTAAGTATGTGAAGACTGTGTTGGATAGGTTCAGCATGGCAAATTGTAGACCATTGTGTGTTCCTATTTCATTGAGGACAAAGTTATCTGTTAATGATTGTCCAAAATATCCTTCTGAGGTGGAGGACATGAGAAGAGTACCTTATGCTAGTGTTTTTGGCAGTTTGATGTATGCCATGGTCTGCACAAGACCAGCCATTGTCCAAGTAGTGGGAGTCTTTAGTCGATTTATGGCTAATCCTGGATGGGTACATTGGGATGCAATAAAGTGAGTGTTTGGATATTTGAGGGGTACTTCTGAGTATTCCATATGCTATCATGGTAATTCTACAGGACTTCCACATTCTATTTGTATTCATGGATTTGTGGATTCTGATTGGGTAGGTGACATTGACAACAGGAGATCCACCAGTGCTTATGTGTTTACTATGTTCGGTGGTGCAATTAGTTGGATGAGTAAGAGACAACTTGTGGTTACTTTGTCCACGACATAAGCTAAGTATATGGAAGCAACTCATGCTTGTAAGGAATCCATTTGGCTTAAGAGATTGTGTTCAAATGTTGGTGTTGATGCAGGATAGATTACTATTTGTTGTGACAATCAGAGTGCAATTTTCCTAGCAAACAATCTAACTTTCCATGCTAGAACAAAGCATATTGATGTATAGTTTCACTTCATGTGAGACATGGTAGAGGATGGGAAGGTGAATTTGGAGAAGGTAGACACTTTGAAGAATGTTGCAGATGTATTGACGAAACCAGTGGGCACAAAGAAGTTCAGACGGTGTTCGAAGTCTATGGGCCTCTCAGCCTATAGCAGTTAAATCTTGTCATTTCCATTGGCTCTTACAAGGTGTTTGACAAGTGGGAGAATGTTGGGAATTAAGGTGTCTCAACCTTGGTAATTCCTTTCATTAATTAATTGTATTTATTTATTTATTGTCTATTAATGTATTTTGGATGCAAGTCCTGTTTCGTCATTTTGTGGGAGTTGGCACGGTGATGTGTCATCCTACGTGGAAAGTGACTACATGTAATTTTGTCCTCACATGAGGAGGTAGGCATCCCACTTAGTGTTAGAGGTATTTTTCCATGTGTCAGCACTTTGACTAGTGTGTAAGTGAATCTTGACCAAAATGGTTATGACAGATTCCTATGACAAAATCTATGACGCATAAGAGTCGTAAATGGAATGTTCTATGATAGGTGAAGACATGTGTCACAAGGAATCTTGGAAGAAGGCATCTTTGGGTGCCCCAAGGAGGGTGATGATGTGTTGTAAGAGAATATACTATATTTAGGCAGTTATGACAAATTCTCTTATAGTTGTAAGAGTTGTCAGTGTGAGAGGGAAATTTGGTTATTCAAATCAATGAAAAATAATCCCAAACATCTACAAAATAATAAAGATAAAAGAGATTTAAAATAAAGAATAGACAATACCTTCACATTTTTGCCTTCTGTAGTTCGCCTATCTTCGTTCGATCTTGATTGTGAAGCCCTCAGAAGCTGTTGCTTGCTTGCTTGTTTGAAGATGACAAATGAAGAATGGCTAGGATACTTTGGTATTTGAAGATGAGCTTCAAATACAAAAATGGAGGATGCTATGAAGTGCTCAAATATAATGGGGGTGCCAAAGGCGCGCTTAGATTCTTGCAGCATAAGTTTACACAAACTCCAAATATTGAAATGAAGAGAAGAAGGTTATATTTATAGAAGAGAGTGAGGGAAGATCAATGGTTGAGAAGAAAAGAATGAATCAACGGAGGAGGATTGTTGAGGAACATGCAACAAATGGAAGAAATACATGTGTCATTCAAAAAGAAGCTTTGTTGAGTTAAAAGCTTTCTTGATGAGTTTTCATTTTCTTTAAATTAGAATTTATTTTTCTAATTTAAGAGCAAAGTTGCTTTAAAGTTGCTTTAACTCAGCTTTTACTTTTGTATGACAAGAGGAATTTATTTTTAGAAGATATTGAAGATAAGAAAAAGAATTAAATAAATAAATTTATTTAATTTAGAAGATAAGAAAACAAATTAAATAAATAAATTTATTTAATTCATTTTTAGAAGATTTGGAAGATAAGAAAGCAAATTAAATAAATAATTTTATTTAATTTAGAAGATAAGAAAACAAATTAAATAAATAAATTTATTTAATTCATTTTTAGAAGATTTGGAAGATAAGAAAGCAAATTAAATAAATAAATTTATTTAATTTATTTTTAGAAGATTTGGAAGATAAGAAAGCAAATTAAATAAATAAATTTATTTAATTTACTTGCACATGATTTTGGAAGAATAAATAAAATATTTAATTATATTTTATTTTTGGGGATTTTAATTTAAATAAATTTGCATTTTATTTAAATTAGGAAGAATGAAAGATTTAATTAAATAATTAAAATTATTTAATTACTTAGAAGAATGGATGTTTTAATTAAATAATTGAAATTATTTAATTATTTAGAAGAATAAAGTTAATGTAGATGAAATTAATTAAATAAATGAAATTTATTTAATTAAATGGGAGGAAGTGAATCAAATAAATAAATAAATTTATTTATTTATTGATAGAGGACTATGAAGATGAAATAAATATTTAAAATATTTATTTAAGTAGAGTCATGTCATTTTTAGGTGTATACAGTCAGTTATGACAGATTCTATGACAGTCGTAAGATGCATAAGAGCATTTGTCATTACCCAACTTGGGAATAGGAAACCATATTGGGATGGGGTGATGTGACAAGTTTCATGACCATGTTGTAGTGTTGGAAAAGTGTCGCTAGGCATGGGTTATGGGCCATGAGGCCAAGTTGGACGCCCATTCCAAGAAAGGTCCATTTTTGCCTTGTAACTTCTATTTAAATAGGTTCTTGGAGAGAAGATGTAGTATGTGATTGACAGGTACTGTTATGCTTCTAGAATATCTCTAGATACGAGTGTCAAAGACTCCTGCAAGAGCATTGGCTCTATATCTATGTTGTAAACTTCATTGTATAGATAATACATTTGAGCTATGTTTTGGAGTGGGGTTTTTCACCGGTAAGGGTTTTCCCCACGTTATATCTTGTCTCTCTCTCTTTTGTCTTGCATTCTTGTGTTGTGTATTGTTGTAATATCTTTGTTGTTGGGTTAATAACACTGTAATTTTAAAGGTTAAAAAGAATTTGCACACATCTCTCCTCATTAGATTAGTGTAGGAAGCCATTTATGCACACCTAGCTTCCTTTCAAAGAAAACCAGCTAGTGGAAGATAGGTTTCCAGATGAACATCAATTTGTTGTTTCTTCCATTATGCCTTGGTTTTCTAATATAGCAAACTTCTTGGAAAGAGGCTTGTTTCATTCTCATTTCACTTCTAAATAGAAAAAGAGATTTATAAAAGAAATTTTATCTTACAAATAGTTGAATGGTCTATTATTTAAATGTGGTCCTAACTTATGTAGGTGCTTGAGAGATGATGAAATCTTTGATGTATTAAGGGCATGTCATGATGAACCCTCAGGTGGACATTACTCATCACAAAGGACAATCCACAAAATCATTAGAGCTAGTTATTATTGGTAATCTTTCCACAAGGATGCCAAGAGGTATGTGAAGCAATGTGATCAATGTCAAATGATGGATCAACCAACTTTCACCCAGGAAATGCCACTTCAACCCCAAGTGGTTTTATAATCATTTGAGCAATGGGGCCTAAATTTTGTGGGGCCTATTTCTCCAGCATCTTCAAGAAATGAATATATCTTCATATGTACAGATTATGTAACCAAATGGGTAGAAGTTCAAGCACTACAATTTGGAAGAGAAGAAAAAGTTGCTTATTTCCTATATAACAAAATTTTCTTAAGGTTTGGAGCCCCAAGATCAATAGTTTCAGATAGAGGTCCATAGTTTACTTCTTAGGTGATACAAGATTTCATAGATCTATACCAGATTAAGCATAGAAAG
Source organism: Cunninghamia lanceolata (assembly GCA_027924645.1). Taxonomy (NCBI): domain Eukaryota; kingdom Viridiplantae; phylum Streptophyta; class Pinopsida; order Cupressales; family Cupressaceae; genus Cunninghamia; species Cunninghamia lanceolata. Next base: position 283,746 of record BSBN01000481.1, on the reverse strand, counting down.
TCTTCACCTTACCATCCCCAAGCAAATGGGTAGGTAGAAGTGACAAACAGAGAGCTGGAAAATATCTTGACAATGAATAGGAGAGGTTGGGCTAGCAGGTTACCTGAAGCAGTTTGGGCTTACAACACCACATGGAAGTCAACAACTAAGTTCTCACCTTATGAACTTGTCTATGGAAGGAAACCTATACTGTCCATAGAGTTTGAGTTGCAAATGCTTATTTTTTCATTCTACATTGGATTTCCATTATCTATAGCATAACAAGATAGGATTCTTCAACTCAATGAGTTGGATGAAATCTAGAGGCCATACAGTAGACAAAACTCATTCAGCATTAGAGAAAACAATGGCATGACCAACACATCAAGAAGAGGACATTTCAACAAGGAGACTGAATTCTCTTATATGATTCTAAGTTTAAAGAGTTCAAGGTAAAACTATAAACTCATTGGATGGGACCTTCCTAAATCAGGGAAGTCTATGAAAATGGGATAGTTTTGTTGGCACCCATTGATGGAGGAGAAAACATATTCTTAGTAAATGGTCACAGAATTTGTCTCTATCAGAGACCAGCTACAAATGAGGAGTTTACCAAGGAGTTGTGCTTGGTGACAAAGGTCACATCCTCTGCCACAAATTGAAGAGATCCAAAGGACAATATATATAAAACAAAGAAAAAAATGAAAAAAATGAAATAAAAGAAGGGTTGAAAACCAATAAATGGTAGTCCTTCTCCAAAAAAATAAAAGAGAAAGATAAAAAACCAGTCAAATGGCAGTCTTTCTTGCCTAGAGAACTGAAAACCAACAAATAGTGGTTCTCTTCTTCATGTAGGAATCCATCATAAGTCTCTCTGGAGCCAACCAGACACTTCTCCAAAGCCAACCAGGTGCATCTTCTGAGCCAACCAGGGGCACCTTTGGCGCTTCAACAGATGAAGGAAATTCCAACCTTCAGGGCCCACCCTTCCAAACGTCAAAGTGGGAACATCAAACAAAGTGATGAGGTCATCATGACTCACACCCCACTTTCAAAAAGGGAATCCACACAGAACATTAATTATACTCAACTACTGGCTAAGCATTATTTCCACATCATTTGATGATGTCATCCATTGGCGCACAACAATCACATCCATCATCAAAGAAACCTGCTAGATCATGCGCTGCTGACATCATGACAAGTGATGAGAAGATTGTACGAAGGTAGAATCACATCATAATTGATAAAGGCAGTGGTGCAACAACCCAAACATATTGTCTAATTATTGCAAATGGTAATCCAAGTATTTCTCTTGCGTTAGTTAATTATGACAGGTCTTTTCATTTTCTATTTTCGTGTAATTTACTTAGACATGTAGACTCTATCATTATTGCTATCTCCATCCATGCATGTCACCTTAAATACCCAACTAACACATCCACTCTAAAGTGTCATATCCCTCCTACATTCATGATTAACCCTAAGTTTTGAAACATTCAAGCAAATACTTCCTCTTGAACGAAGTAGTCATTTTCACCCATAAACAAACAAAGAGATTTCAACTCTAGAGTGTAGAATAGGGAAAATAGAAGTAAATTCTTTCTATACAAATAGGGGAGCTCCAGAGTTAGGGTTAATCTATAACAATAGAGGAAGAGCTCTAGAGGGAAGATCATTCTAGTGGAAGCTACTTAGAGAAAGTACTTAAAAGTGAGGGTTTTGAAATCAAAACGAGCAAATGGAGGGTAAAATATTGTAAAGTGTAGAAAGGGAATCAAAAAGAAATATGAGACTGAGAAATCAAAAGGGTTACTTCAAGATCAGGCCTTAGTTGATGTTTTGAGAACTGTCGACTGGTTGGAGTTTCTATAAAAAATTGAAGGCTACTAGGAGGACATCGTGGATGAATTCCTCTCCAATCTAAAGAACAACTAGATGCAGGTATGAGGGGTGGCAATTTATGTCTTAACCACTGTGATGGGGGAAAAATCTAGATCAAATAATGAAAACTAGATCTAACCCTAAACACATTCAAGAAATCTAACCTAGGCAAAAGAAATGACATGCAATCGAAACAAATTCACTTTGGTGTTGTGATTTCATGATTTTATTGTGGATTGCTTCTCCATGCAAACCATATTCAATGAGGCTGCCATGATTGTGCATAGAAATGCTAAAAGGATGACATGCATGCAAAGAGAGAGTGCAGAAAATAATTTAGATTCATGTTTTCAAAATGCAATTGACGTGTTGTGATGTTCACAACACACCCCATTTTACTCCTTAGCAAAAATGAGGAACCCTGCTATGGATTTTTTGCTTTTTGCTTGTGTGTGTCATTTTGCTTCGTGGTAAAGGGAAAAGGGGCTTAAAATTGCAAACCTTGTTAAAAATGGAGAAGAGATGCATTTCAGTATTAGTGCATAGTATGGTTGGATTCCTTATCAAAAATGAGCTAGGGTTGCTTTTTGAACCATGTTAAAATTTGCCATATTCTGCAAGTTATGATCATTTTGGTAAAATGTACATTTAGGTTTGTATATCGCTTTGCATATACAAGGTCATTTGTATATGCAAAGGGTTTTGTTTTTATACTTAGTCACTTTTGCATTCGGGTTCATATACAAATTCAATTGTATGTCTTTTTGCCTTGTATGCATTTGTTAATGTTATATTTGTACATACAAGGTGGACCCGAAATGGTTAAGAGTTGAAAGGAATAAATGTTTAAATCCATTGCATGTATCTCGCATTTGTATGTTTGGTAGGTCGTAACATACAATGCATTTATACAAGGGCCGGAACTGAAAAGTTATTAGGCAATGTTAATTCATTGTATATTTCGGGCTTGTATATTTAAAAATACATTTGATATATACATTTGCAATGTGCAGGCCGCAGACCCGAAGATGTTATGGAAAGGAGTTAAACTGTTGTATGTTTTTTGTTTGTATGTTTTTACATACAAATGAAATATACAAGTCCAGATAAATGCAACGTTCATATGCATCAGGCGGACCTGAAGAGAAAATTAAAAGGGGTTAAGTCATTGTATATTTTGTGCTTTGTATGTTTCGACATACAAAGCCGATATGCAATGACTTATACAAGTGGCAGACCCAAAAAGGTTATCAGAATTAGTTAAATCATTGTATAACTCCGCAATGTATATTACGAAATATACATTGCGTTATATACAAACAATGGAACCCAAATGTTATAGATTGAAGTAAAATGCTTGTATGTTCCCCGCAATGTATATTTCGTAACATAGATTGCATTTTATACATTGCCAACATACAAGCTGGATTCGAAATGGAAGTTAAAAATAGAGAGTTCTTTGTATGCATATGCATTTGTATGTTGCGATATACAAACCGATATGCATTGCAGATATACAAGCCAGAATTCAAAAAGATTGAAATCCGATTGAACCAATGTATCATGTCCACAATGTATATCACAATATACATTGCTCAGCATACAACAAAATATACATTGCGAAACTCAGAGGCAAATTAAAAGCGGTTAATTCGTTGTATCACGTCCAAATTGTATATCGGATATACAAAGCTTTAAATAGGTGAAAAGGGGCAGGAAAGCCGACAATGGAAATTTTGAAGCTTCTTTGGGTGCCCAATGCATGTTTTCAGTCAATGATGGTTGACCCGACTAGTTTTAACGCTGTATATGCATTTTTTGATGCTTGTTTTCTATGGTTTTTGAGCCCGATGGCTGTGTTTGTGCATTTGGAGCCTGTTTTAATGTAGATGTTCATTTTTCCTACTGATTTATTAAACAATGGTGCTAATTCCTGCTTGTTTATTGCAGATTGTTGGAGTAGTTGGGAAGAAGCAGAGTCACTGACACAGTAACGGCATGCAGGTGAATGCAAAGGCGGGGTTTTAAATGACGATGATGTCCTAGGTGGCGAACTAGATCCCGAGAAGCCAAACACACCAGAAGGAGACGAAGCTTTCAATGCAGGGGAGTTTGCAGATGGAAACATTATTAAAGGAGTGGTGCCTTGTCTAGGTATGCTACTCAAATTCTTGGCGGGATTCATTTCTCACCATTGGATGCTACATTTCAAGACGCTGACCGTTGATCTCCTAGGGTTTTTGGGTGCCAGATTGGGGGAAAAAACTAGAGATATATATATTAAGCCCATGTACTGTACAAAGAGGGGGGAGGAGGTCAATAATACACAAAAAAATCAGACCTGTAATAGTTTTTAGGAAGAGATCGGATTACTAAGACTAGTGAGGGCTGGATTGTTGAAATAATCAAGGTCCTTTCCTCAGATCATTGTAAATGTACCTATTTTATGAACATACTGTATGGAGATGAAGCTTCAGACTATACCCTGATTGTAAACCTTAAGTAGTCTTCAAGTTGATTTATGGATATATACTGGTGAATGCTGTGTTCTATAGAAGCGCTTTCATTTCATTACATGTTGTTGTCAACTTTTCCCTTGAAGATTTGCACTGAATCATGTGGATTTGTGGACTGTCCTGGTGAAGTATGATTTTAGTTTTCTTCTCTTCATTGCTATATGGGAACATGTATGTGGATCAATGATCTCAGTCAAGTAATTTTAGGAATCTCACTCTCTAACCCTTTTTCTCATTTTAATTTCATTGAAATCACTTTCATAACTACACATCATGATAAATTAGAAGCAGAACAGAAAAATATGCTGACATCCTGAAGACAACTGAATATCATTAGCATATTTTGAGCTAAATGCATGTAGTATTGAAAATGTCATGTAGAGAATCACAAATAAGGGTAGAACTCATGCAAATATCAACTTAGACACATCATTTGGAGATATATACTGTGTAGAGTAACTTCCCTATGTAGCATAGTTGCAGAAATAGAATCTACTAATCTATGTAAGGCCCCAAAATGGAAAACAACAATACACATCAACCACATAGTAACATCAGTAGATTATGAACTAATCAACGGGGAATTGGGATCATGAATTCTTGTAATTCATCATATCTTTCAGGATAAACAGGGGTTGTTGTGTGACTTTTGTTTTGTGTGCTTGGTTGTGACTGACATCACAAGCCAATCAACAGGAAACTGGTGCTAGAAGGAGGGCCGTTGACAAAGGAAACTGTAGATTCTTGCATACATTGCTTAAACATCTTGGCGGTTTGAATTCTAGCCATAAACTTGCCATTTTGCCTTAAAAACTTGAGAAATCCTAGCTTTTAGGCCAAATACCAGGTCCAGATCTGGTGGACTCTTTGAAGAACTGCCTATCAGGGGATTTAGACCTAGGACTGTGGACATTCATCACACTCCTGATTCTAGTGCGACAGAAGCCTCACCAGAGCGTGCTCCTATAACCCCTATTGGCTTTCAAATACCCACAGGACCACCTATCACACCTCAAGCCCAGCCTCAGCCTGTCGTACCCCAGATCCAACCTCCACCAGTTGTGATGTCTTTTTTCACAGCAGAGTCACCGCTGGCCTTCAATGTATATCTTGCTTTGCCTAAAAACCTAGATAAAATTTGTCCTAGGTACCATCTGTATCAAGATGCTGATGATCATGTCAAGACCTTCAAGGAAGCTTATTGTAGGGCTAGAATTGAGTATGAGGATGTGGTATGTAGATTGTTTCCATTCTCCTTAGGGGAAGAGGCCTATAACTGGTATACCAGTCTAGGTCAGGGTTCAGTCCGTTCATGGGATGCCTTAGAGGAAGCTTTCAAGGATAGGTTCAAGGTGCCTATAGATCCTTCAATGAACTATCATCTATTTGCCACCATTAAGAGGTGCGAAGGAGAACCCATTGCAAACTTTAATGCTAGACTCTAGAAGATGTTGTCTAAATTGGTTGCTCCCTACGTTGTAGCAGATGAGGCTGCTAGGATTATTTATTATTCAGCTTTAGATCCCCTGACCTCCATGTTTATCAGAGGGACACACCCTGGTGTAACAACTTTAGCACAAGCTTTTGAGGAAGCTATCAAAGTTAGTCAGCAATTGGCTCCTGTTCCCACACCAAATATTGCTTTCCTTACACTTCCTAGTTATCCTACATATCCTGTCCACCAACAGACCAATGGAGCCATGATGCCTTCAGCTGTGATGCCAATCCCTTTGCAAATACCACCACTCAGTGTCATGCCCCCACCAAGTGGGAGTAACCAAATGTTACCATATCAAACACAAGTACCTCAGGGTGTAGAACAATCCAACAATAACAATGGGTCTTCCTTTTTCAAGCCCCAGACAGAGAATGTGATGGCCAAGGTTCAGGAAGAGAAGGAAGAAATCAAAGAAATATTAGCTCAGTTAAGAAAACTTACTACTGAGGTCACTCATCTAAGAAATCTGAATTTCTACTCTCAGCCTAATCAAAACAGAGGTTATGCCAATGACAAACCTAATTATCCTGACATGAGGTACAACAACAATTGCAATAACAACAATGGCAACAATAATCCTCCTAGACAGCCTAGAGTGTGGAACACCAGGCCTAACAATGGTTCCTTGCCATCACCCCTAGACAATCAGCCTCCTGGTGAACCTAGGCAGACCACCAGAGTAAACCTTGCAGAGGCAGCACTTACGAACTGGTGCAGAATACATAACACCAACGCTCATGCAAAGTTGGACTGTCCTCAATTCAGGATTGTTGCTAGCATATTCCAAGCTGAAGTGGCCAGTACCTCAGGTAACCCACCTTATGCAGAGGGAAATGAAATTGTCCCCTGTGAGTATGATTCTGCCCTAGTACTAGAAAGCTTCATGCATTGTCCTTATCAACAGACAATATCATCACATCAGGATTACACTTCAACATGTGAGGAATTAGCCATGGCTTTTGAGTCTAACTATGTTTTCCCCTTTGAGGATGAGAATGAGCCATCAATTGAGCATGAGGAAGTCAATGCTTATCAACAGCAACCTTAGGGTAGGCATAACTATAACTTAAGGAATAACTCAAATAGATCTGCCGATCCTTTGACTACCTCATTGCCTCCAAACAATTTCAATACTCTACCTGATCCCAAGGCAAGTAATAACCCTAGACTCCCCAAGGTCGATGCTCAATATCTGACACCGCATAACACAGCATCAAAAGATGCAAATCCACTTCCTAAATCTGACAAATTGGTTACATATCTGGCAGATGAAATGAAAAAAGTAAAGATCAGCCTGCCAATGTCAGAGTTGCTTAAAACCCCTGCTATCAAGAATGCTTTCATGAAATCATTGGATGGTTCTGCTAAAAAGGAAGATAGCCACACCCCAGGCCAATTTAGAAATAAAGATCATGCTGCCAAGGACATTAACATCAAACCTAAAACCCCGGCTACTGTTCAAGCTGCAGATACCTCCCACATGACCCTATACAAAGACAAGGGTGAGTCACCTCCCTTCCTCCTTACCACAAGGATGTTTGGTAAAAATTTGCACAACTACTTAGTAGACTCAAGAGCATTTATCAATGTAATGCCCCTATTCATATGCAATGCTTTAGGGTTACATCCTGCTAAATCATTGAAGAAGGTAACACAATTGGACAAAATAGAAGTAAGTGTGGTAGGAGAACTGACCCACATTCACATGTAGCTAGCATCAGATCCCAGAGTCTAGCACTATATTGATATTCAGGTAGTAGATATACCTGATACATATGGAATGTTACTCAACAGAGATTGGTCAAAAACCCTCAACGGATACATGTCAACTGATTTCAGCCATATGTGGCTACCTTGGAAGGGTATACCAAATCAGATAAAGATCGAAGCTGAACCTCGCATGAGACACATGATCACCGAATATAACAGAACCAATGAAATCATGTATGTGGATGTGGAACCTGGAGTTTACTCCATCAGACCTCAAACCACCAGCATAGAAGAAATCCTGATGCTTGACATACATGATCGTAATGGTGACCTTTGGAGTGATGAAATAAATTTAGAGCCTAATTGTAATCTTGGAAATAAAATAGAACTGGATCATTTCAAGAAATTTGAGATGCATTTGTTTAAACAGATGAAATGATGTCAATTATTAAGTGTGTCTGTTCACGATATTCTAATTGATGGATGGTGCAGGTTGCATGATGAGGCTCATTCTGAAAAAACTTGTGATTTCTGTTTAGACATGTTGGAGTTGGAATAAGCATATGGTGAAGCATCTTCACCCACAGTGAGTTCCATGGATAATGATAGTGATACTGATTTATGTTTGTCTCCTGCAGGAATAGGAGGATGCACACAGAAGGATGAAGGTTCTATCCAGATGACAGAAGAGATATTGGTATGCAATGGGGGTAATGATAAGAACAAGAAGAAAATCACCCCTGGGAGTGATTGTTTAGTGGAGTCAGATTACGAGTTATCTGAAGAGGATAGTGGCAGTAATCTGTCCAAGTTCGAGGAGTTTCTGTCAAAAGAAATCCAAAAGATGACACAGAAGCATAGGCCTCCCCAGAATGCCTTGATTAAGAAGTGGTGCAGGTTGCATGAGGCACCTCACTCAGAGACATCTTGCTCGTTGTGCCTACATATCTTGAGAAGGCATACGCTGCCTGGTACAGAGAATGTTCCTCTTGGTGATAAGAGAAAAGAAGAAGTATCATCTCCCCATAAAGCCGATGAGGTGGTGTCTGAGAAAACTGGGACACCAAAACTAAAATGGATATCTAGTGGTACGGCTGCGAGAGACAAAAGAAAGAAGGAAGCACCAGACAAGCTTTTAGCTGAGGATGAGCCATGGATCCTCAGATTTGATGAATCCAAGTCAAAACAAGGAGCTGGAGTAGGAATAGATCTCATTGACCCATCTCGAAAATCCTATTTGGTAGCATACAGATTGCAGTTCCCATGTAGCAGTTCCCTTGTGACAGAATATGAAGCTCTAATTCATGGGGTACTATTCACTCTTAGGAAGAAGGTGAAAGTTCTGCATGTCTATGGGGACTCAAAATTAGTTGTCAGACATGTAAGAGGTATATACTCTTGCAATTACAAGAGGTTGTCCAATTATAGACACAAGGTGTGGGACTTAATAGAAGAGTTTGATGCATTCAATATCACCCATGTACCCAGAGAGCAAAACCACATAGCAGATGCTTTGGCCCAAGTTGCCAGTACTTTAGAGCCACTGTCCGTATCAGGTTTAAAAAGATTCTCAGTTGAATTAGTATCAGTGCCTTCAGTACCTAATAATGTAACTAATCTCCAAGTATTTGAAGATGATCAGCATATATTGGATTTTATTTCCAATAGAGATGTTTTTGAGGCACAGATCATTGATGAAAAGAATCTAGAAGATCATGTTTGGGAGGAAGAAGAAATCCTGGAGCTGCCAAGTAACAAGATCCCTAGGGGAATGATAGAGCTAGAGAGAGCATTTGATTTGGATAGCATGCTGAAACAAAGGGATCTTCAAAAGGCTGATGAGGGACAGTATTCGCAGGTCGACCTTGGGCAAGGTGATAGAAGAAGAAATGTTCTGATTGGGAAGGTCTGTACAGAAGAAGAGTTGAAAGAGATAACTTAGGCCCTCAAAGATTACATACATGTCATTGCTTGGATGTATGACAAATTGAAAACTTTTGATACATCAGTCATCACTCATACGATACCTGTGAAGTCAGACGCCAAGCCTTTTCGGAAAAAGAAAAGACTCGTCAACGCTTTACTGGAGCCAATCATTTTTGAAGAAGTTAAAAGACTACTCGATGCCAGGATCATATTTCTTGTGAGACACTCCACGTGGGTGGAAAACCTAGTCCCAGTGAGAAAGAAGAATGGTGACATCAGACTGTTTGTGGACTTCAGGAATTTGAATCAAGCTTCTGAAAAGGATAATTATCCTTTGCCTTCTCTAGATGAAGTCCTGCAGATGGTGAACGACACCAAGATGATGTCTTTCTTGGATAGTTTCTCTGGATACAACTAGGTGATGGTGGACAGAATTGATAGATTAAAAACCACATTCACCACGAAATGGGGGATCTTCACCTACAGACGCATGCCATTTAGATTGATAAATGTTGGAGCCACATTTCAGCGAGCAATGGACATAGTCTTCAGAGGCTTGATTGGTAAGTGCATAGTAATATACATGGATGACTTAACGGTGTTCTCCAAAGATAGAGCGGACCATGTAGAGGACCTGAGAAGGGTGTTGAAGAAGTGCGAGTAGTACGAGATATCCTTAAATCCCAAGAAGTGCATATTTGGGATGACCACAGGGAAATTGCTAGGCCACTTGATAACTGAAGACGGGATCATCATTGATCCTGACAGAATAAAATCCATCATGAAGATACAACTTCCTAGAAGCAAGATGGAGCTCAAATCTTACTTTGGTAAGATTAATTTCGTTAGGAAATTTATCGTTGGCTTTGCAGAGATAGTCAGGCCCTTGAACGCCATGCTCAAGAAGGACGCTAAAATTGAATGGACCCTGAAAGCTAGAGCAGCTTTTAAAGACATTAAAAAGGCCATATCAAATGCTCCAGTCTTGATCAGTCTAGATTACACCAAGGATTTCTACATCTACTCATTTGCTTCAGAACATACCTTTGCAGCAGTACTGACACAGAAAAATGAAGAAAAGGAAGAAAATCCTATAGCCTTCATGAGCTGCCCTTTTAGAGATGCAGAGCTCAGGTATATGGACGTTGAAAGATAGGCATTTGCTTTGGTCTGAGTAGTCAAGAAGTTTAGGCACTACATCCTAAGAAGTAAGGTGATTGCTATTGTACCTGATGCAGCAGTGAAAATGTTGCTAATGCAAAGTGAACCAAGTGAGCAAAGGGCTAAATGGATCACTATCCTCCAGGAGTATGATATGGACATTACCCCTATGAAGCTGGTAAGAGGGCAGGCATTAAGCCAGATGATATCAGAGGTTGATCCCAATATCCTGAGCCAGCAGTACGTCGTAAATGCAAAAGATGATGGAGAATGGTACTCAGACATTAGGCACCTCCTGACCACTGGGAGATGTCCCTCAAGATTGTAGGCCTCATAGAGGAGAGCCCTGAAGATAAGGTCACTGAAATTTATGTTAAAAGGAGGAGTCCTTTTCAAGAAAAACTATGAGGGGATATACCTAAGATGCCTAGAAAGATCAGAAGCATAATAGGTGCTAATAGAATTACATGATAAATTTGGGACTGCACATGGGTCGTCCTTAGCCACCACTCATGCTATCCTCAGGGCAGGGTATTATTGGCCCACAATTTTCAAAGATACAGCTGAACACATCAAATGCTATCATATGTGTCAGGTTGCTGCCAATAGAGAGAAATATGTTTCTCAACCTTTGCAGCCAATGATGGAGATGTGCCCCTTTGCTCAATGGGGAATGGACTTCATAGGACCCATCAATCCTCCCTCATCCTTAGGCCACAAGTATGTTTTAACTATTACTGATTATTGTACCAGGTGGACTGAGGCTGTCAATAGTAGGACATGCAATGCTGAGGATGTTATTAGGTTTTTAGAAACCAATATAGTGACCAAGTATGGAGTTCCATATGCTTTAGTATGTGATAATGTGCCTGCTTTTGCTTCAATTAAATTGTCAAGTTGGGCTTTCGATCATGGGGTCATTTTAAAATTCTCCTCAAATTACTACCCCCAAGGGAATGGATTAGCAGAATCCACAAACAAGAACCTATTGAACATCATAAAAAAGCTGATAGATAAGAACCCAAGGGAATGGAACACTCTATTGAAGTATGCCTTATGGGTAGATAGAACCAGGAATAGAGCTGCATTAGGAAATTCACCTTTTCACTTAGTATATGGGGTGGATCCCATTCTCCCTGTCAACTTAAAGATTCCTACGCTGCAGTTTGCACAAGAGTACCTAGGCATAGATAATAAACAAGAAGTTAGATTGCTACAACTAATGCACCTAGAGGAAAAAAGAAGTGTAGCAATTAACCAATTTGCTAAACATCAGGCTGTTGTCAAGTGCTGGTTTGACAAAAGGGCCATAATCAAGGCTTTCAGGATCTCAAATCTAGTCCTGATGTGGGACAAAGCACATGAAAGGAAGGGTGATCATGGTAAATTTGACAAACTCTAGATAGGCCCCTTTCAAATTTTTAAAATTCTAGGAGACAAACACCTACAAGCTCAAGTCCTTAACAGGTGAGGATGTTCCATTACCAGTTAATGGACAGTTCCTTAAACACTATTTTCAGGCCTGAGGATTGCATCATGATAGTCATGTGTATCATAGTGTACTTTCTTTGTATAGTGGCTTTGTTTTGCTTGTTTTGTTTTGGTTGCTTCGTTTCCTTAGCAGGGATCTTTGTTTTACCTTAGAGTATTAAGGAGCAAGCTAACAACCATTGAAAACAGTATAAAATTTAGAATATTTAGGTTAATTATTTGCAATTTATACATAACTTGTTGTGACTGTCATGAATGTAGAGAGTTGTTTAGCTTCTGAAATTTAGTATTCAATAATAGTGATTGAGAATTCAAGGAAGGTTTCTCATGATGACACACCTAAAATCCTTGGGTTTGTTGAACCTACCAGTGTCAATATTAGGTGAAAAATCTGAGGTCACCCTTGCTACCATTACAATTCTCAGCTTAATTTTAGCAAGTGTTCACTCCTTGCATCATGAAGTTACAACTACAATATCTTGTGAAATCTCTTTCAAAAATTAGAAAATATAAAAAAATATATATAAATAAATAAAATGGATTATACTGAAAATCCAGATTAAGCCATGTAAGTAACTCTACCGGGGCTATAGACGCTTGCTGGTAGTGGGGCTCTACTTAGGAGAATTGTAACGATAACCTTGCCGGGGCTATGGATGCTCAATGGCAGCAAGGCTCTATCCGGTTGGCTATGAGGGAATGTCCTCACCTACGTAGTCTAATATCAGTCACTAGTTTGTTCAACTAATCTTCAAGATGAGGCTTATTAATCACATGCACATACTTAAACTGAAAATGAAAATTCATGCACCCTTATTGAATACCTTAGGTCTCAAGTTGAATAATAATTTGCAAGAAGGATAGTTGGAAGTTATGGATTCATTTCATTTAGTTTTCTTAAATGCTTTGAATTTAATTATTTTGTTTGGTTGCTAGTTGTTGTGATGTTCACAACATGCCCCATTTTACTCCTTAGCAAAATGAGGACCCCTGCTGTGGCTTTTTTTCTTTTTGCTTGTGTGTGTCATTTTGCTTGGTGGTAAAGGGAAAAGGGGGTTAAAATTGCAAACCTTGTTAAAAATGGAGAAGAGATGCATTTCAGTATTAGTGCATAGTATGGTTGGATTCCTTGTCAAAAATGAGCTAGGGTTGCTTTTTGAACCATGTTAAAATTTGCCATATTTTGCAAGTTATGATCATTTTGGTAAAATGTACATTCAGGTTTGTAAATCGCTTTGCATATACAGGGTCGTTTGTATATACAAAGGGTTTTGTTTTTATACTTAGTCACTTTTGCATTCGGGTTGATATACAAAGTCAATTGTATGTCTTTTTGCCTTGTATACATTTGTTAATGTTATATTTGTACATACAAGATGGACCCGAAATGGTTAAGAGTTGAAATGAATAAATGTTTAAATCTGTTGCATGTATCTCACGTTTGTATGTTTGGTAGGTTGTAACATACAATGCATTTATACAAGGGTCGGAACTGAAAAGTTATTAAGCAATGTTAATTCATTGTATATTTCGGGCTTGTATATTTAAACATACATTTGATATATACATTTGCAATGTGCAGGCCACGGACCCGAAGATGTTATGGAAAGGAGTTAAACTATTGTATGTTTTTCGTTTGTATGTTTTTACATACAAGTGAAATATACAAGTCCAGATAAATGCAGTGTTCATATGCATCGGGCGGACCCGAAGAGAAAATTAAAAGGGGTTAAGTCCTTGTATATTTCGTGCTTTGTATGTTTTGACATACAAAGATGATATGCAATGACTTATACAAGTGGCGGACTCGAAAAGGTTATCAAAATTAGTTAAATCATTGTATAACTCCGCAATGTATATTACGAAATATACATTGCGTTATATACAAACAATGGAACCCAAATGTTATAGATTGAAGTAAAATGCTTGTATGTTCCCCGCAATGTATATTTCGTAACATACATTGTATTTTATACATTGCCAACATACAAGCCAGATTCGAAATGGAAGTTAAAAACAGAGAGTTCTTTGTATGCATATGTGTTTGTATGTTGCGATATACAAACCGATATGCATTGCGGATATACAAGCCAGAATTCAAAAAGATTGAAATCTGATTGAACCAATCTATCACGTCCATAATGTATATCACAATATACATTGCTTAGCATACAACAAAATATACACAAATTAAAAGCGGTTAATTCGTTGTATCACGTCCGGATTGTATATCAGATATACAAAGATTTAAATAGGTGAAAAGGGGCGGGAAAGCCGGCGATGGAAATTTTGAAGCTTCTTTGGGTGCCCGATGCATGTTTTCAGTCAACGATGGTTGACCCGACTGGTTTTAACGCTGTATATGCATTTTTTGATGCCTGTTTTCCATGGTTTTTGTGCCCGATGGCTGTGTTTGTGCATTGGGAGCCTATTTTAATGCAGACATTCATTTTTCCTACTGATTTATTAAACGATGGTGCCAATTCCTACTTGTTTATTGCAAATTGTTGGAGTAGCTGGGAAGAAGCCGAGTCATCGACACAATAACGACGTGTAGGTGAATGCAAAGGCGGGGTTTTAAATGACGATGATGTCCCAGGCGGCGGGCCAGATCCCGAGAAGCCAAACACACCAGAAGGAGATGAAGCTTTCAATGCGGGGGAGTTTGCAGATGGAAACATTATTGAAGGAGCGGTGCCTTGTCCGGGTATCCTACTCGAATTCTTGGCAGGATTCATTTCTCACCGTTGGATGCTGCATTTCAAGACGCTGACCGTTGATCTCCTAGGGTTTTTGGGTGCCAGATTGGGGAAAAAAACTAGAGATATATATATTGAGCCCCTGTATTATACAAAGAGGGGGGAGGAGGTCAATAATACACAAAAAAAATCAGATTACTGAGACTAGTGAGGGTAGGATTGTTGAAATAATCAATGTCCTTTCCTCAGATCATTGTAAATGTACCTATTTTATGAACATACTGTATGGAGATGAAGCTTCAGACTATACCCTGATTGTAAACCTTAAGTAGTCTTCAAGTTGATTTATGGATATGTATTGGTGAATGTTGTGTTCTATAGAAGCGCTTTCATTTCATTGCATGTTGTTGTCAACTTTTCCCTTGAAGATTTGCACTGAATCATGCGGATTTGTGGACTGTCCTGGTGAAGTATGATTTTAGTTTTCTTCTCTCCATTGTTGTATGGGAACATGTATGTGGATCAATGATCTCAGTCAAGTAATTTTAGGAATCTCACTCTCTAACCCTTTTTCTCATTTTAATTTCATTGAAATCACTTTCATAACTGTACATCATGATAAATTAGAAGCAGAACAGAAAAATATGCTGACATCCCGAAGACAACTGAATATCATTAGCATATTTTGAGCTAAATGCATGTAGTATTGAAAATGTCATGCAGAGAATCACAAATAAGGGTAGAACTCATGCAAATATCAACTTAGACACATCATTTAGAGATATATGCTGTGTAGAGTAACTTCCTTGTGTAGCATAGTTGCAGAAATAGAATCTACTAATCTACGTAAGGCCCCAAAATGGAAAATAGTAATACACATCAACCATGTAGTAATATCAGCAGATTATGAACTAATCAATAGGGACTTGGGATCATGAATTCTTGTAATTCATCGTATCTTTCAGGATAAACAGGGGTTGTTGTGTGACTTTTGTTTTGTGTGCTTGGTTGTGACTGACATCACAAGCCAATCAACATGACGTAAGAGCTTTCAAAATGCAAGTAGATAATGAGACTAGGGTTCCAAATGAGAAAAATGAGGGCATTTATACTTTTGAAGGTGAGTGATTAACATCGTAGGATGAAAGGAGAGATCGATGGTGGAGGAAATTTGAGAGACATGCATAGAGAAATGCATAATAAATTAAATAAAAATCCTTATTTAATTTATTATGTAAGAGAGAATGTTGGTAGGAAGAATAATATAAATTAAATTAAATTAATTTATTTAATTTATATGTTTAATGCGGGAATAAATAAAATATCAATTTTATTTATTTTTTAGAAGGATGGAATAACTAAATAATTTAAAATTATTTAATTATTGATAGAAAATAGAGTATTAACAGAAATTAATTAAATAAATAAAATTTATTTAATTAATTATGAAGATGTGGAAGAAAATGAGATTTTAATTATAAGTGTGCTAGATGAAATAATGCATGCAGTGCGAAAATACAATAAATGCACAAATGTTAAAATGGGTCAATTTTGGGTGTCTACATTTTTCCCCTCTTTGAGACAATGCCCGTTAGGGCGTTGTTTCAAAGAAGATATGATATGTTGGATAAATAGGCTATGCCGCAGTGAAACTAGCGAATGATGCCCCCTCGAGAGGAAAACTAGGCTACCGGGAAAAGGCTGGGTTGACTCGCAACAAGAAGACAGAACAAGGATAGACTAGGTTAATTTGACACGAAGAAAAAGGGTTTGGATGGTCGACCATAGGGATGAAGTAGAATAATTAGGGTTTGGTTCAGAATGTAACTGTGAAATTTGATTCAAAACCTATTAAGATATCAAAACAACTACAACAATTGAGTCAAGAAGATGAAATCAAAGACAATCAAAAACATCAATAAAACATAAACCAATTCATCTTAAGAAAAATCCATTACTCTCCTCTCTTTTGCCTTGGGAGAAATGGCTTGCATGATTAAGCTTTGCTCTCAGATTTCTTGTAGCACATTCACATTGAAATTTCGGCATAGTTTCATTGCATTGTTCATGGTGGGATACTTGGAAAAAGTAAAAAGAGGGGTTTACATAGATTTTTTGGTGGAAGAGGAGATTGGGAAGGTTTCCATTTTGAAATGGAAGATCCTCTCAAGTTAAGTGATGTGGGTTGGGGAAGGTTTCCATTATGAAGAGAAGATTGAGAGAAGATGGAAATGGAAATGCCAAAAGGAGAGAAAGAAAAGAGAAAGATGGATATGGTAAGTTATTTTAATTAATTAGTGGCATGAATGATTAAATAAATAATAACTATTTATTTAATCATAGAAGAAAGGGGTTAGATAATTAAATGAATATTCCTATGTATTTATTTAATTATAAGTGGGATTAGGAGGAACGATTAAAAGGAACAATTAAATAAATATCAAAAATTTATTTAATTTAGAAGAAAGATGCTAGGGCAAATTTTAGTGTCTATAATTTTCCCCTCTTTGAGACAATGTCTGTTAGGTTGTTGTTTCAAAGAAGATATGATACGCTGGGTAAACAGGCTATGCCCCAGTGAAGTTGGTGGATGATGCCCCCTCGGGAGGAAAACCAAGCTACCAAGAAAAGGCTGGGTTGACTCATGACAAGATGACAGAAGGATGAAATTGTGAAGGAGAAACTTTTGATAGGAAGAAAAAAGATAGGATTGAGGAACAAGAAGAAAGTTAGTTTGATGAGAGATGGATGGATAGAGATGGACGGGCATGGTTAGTTCTTGGTATTTGTGCTTGTTTTTTTATCATCATAGAGCATTTATTTTGAAAGATGGATATATGCATACTAGGTATGATGGACCATAGTATCTTTGGTATCCATTGTAGGGACTGACGAATTTGTAGACACATCAAATGAAATGGACTGACAATGCCCCATTCTAGTATTTGCCACCTACTAGGACATTGATCCTAGAGATTTTGAGTCCTTGTAGAAATGAGAGCTTAAGATAAATCAAGATAAAAGACACATATGGTAACACACACAAGCAAACAAGAAAGCATGCACAAATGATTCAAAAACAAACAAGATATTGCTCCTGTCAAGTTGTAAACCAATGATTGATTGATCAAGGATTGATTGGATTGATGATGATAGTGTTGTCATTGTGGGGAACGATATATCCCTAGATCAACACAAGGATGCGAGAACGATATAGCCTGTTGATGATGATTGGATAAATGATCGATTGATTGGTTTGACAACAAGATTGGAACAAAACAAAAGTATGCTTTTGGACGATTGGCTAGTTTACTTGATTGGATTGGTATGGATTAAAGATGGCGTGCCTTTGGATGGATTGCTTGAATGTTTGGAATGTTATGATGTGTTTGGATTTTGGATGTTATGATTTTTTTGGATTTTTTTTGGATGTTTTTATTTTTTTGGATTTTTGGATGTTATGATTTTTTTGTATTTTTTCAGGACTTTTTATGTTTTTTTTTGTATTTTTTTGTATTTTTGGGAAATATTTGAGTGTTAATGGATTTACAATTTGGGTAGCCTTTGTGCTAGATACTAATGAAAAAGGGAGACCAAGTCTAGGTGCAAGGATGGATGTAGGATTGGATGAGTTAATAAAAGGGTGGGCAATAAGGAATGGATGTGCGTGTAAGAGAGCAAGGATGTTATCTCAAAGACTATGTCACATAGGAATAACATGGCCCATTCCAAGTGTAATACTTAGGATTTTTCATGACAAGTCTCATGACGATAGGATAGTGATGGGATTGGATGGAAAGGATGAGGTATATCAAGAGATATCCAAGGCATGTTTCAACATTGTTGCCCCCAATCTTTATCAAGATCAAAATGAGGAAGGGTAGATGAATGGATGCAATGGGATAGGTATATGTAGGTGGAATGGATAGTAAGATAGGATATGGTAAGATAGGACATGATAGGGTGGAAAATGATAGGAGGATGAGACAACGTGCCCCCAAGTATAGGTGACATAGAAGATCAACTCACGCATGATGCCTGTTTGCCAAGTTTTCATCATGGTACTTATCCAAGGCACCTGTTTACCAGGTTTTCACCATTAGATGAAGGGATTTATCTTTATTTTTTTGGGAGGGGGGGTGAATCAGTTGTGCAAAACTTTCTCCAATTTACACACCTAAATCTTTTTGGTGATTAGCAGTATATTAAACATGAAACATAATGCATTCAAATCAAAAGCAAAAACTCATCAACACATAAGACACCAAGATTTTGATGTGGAAAACTTGATTAAGGGAAAAACCATGAGGTGATTAAGCCAAGAATGTATTCTCTGTTAGAAGAATAGAAAGAACAAAATGGCACATGCCAATTATAGCTCATTGCCGAAGCACACTGCTCACAAGAGGTTCACTACCTACAAGAGACACACTGTCTACAAAGAAATAAGTATCACCTTCATGAACTGTAGAATATCATCTTCACCATGCTTGAATCAGTTCCATTTAAGCCCAATACTTCTGCTCTACCTTTCACACACCTCCTCGCTACCACACACTCATCACTGCAAGACACACTTTGAAATGACTTCACAATCCCTTACTTATACAAGGCATCGACTTAGGAACAATCATCTAAGTCAGAAAACACCTACAAGAACATTTGTAAGACGTGTAATACATCCAGTCAGCCAGTCTCAGGAAGAACACCAACATCCGGTGGTTATTCTTCAAATGAGAGCTTTAACTTCAATGCAGACCAACAATATGAACTAGACATGATCCATAGATTACCACAAGCTTTTCTGAATCACCAAGATCATCCGCACTTCATCTGCTTACTGGAATCCTTCTCTCCTTCATCTAGAACCTCAAGAACACAGTCTGTCATCACTGTCACAAAGGAATAGGTTCTTCCAGACCTTCAGACCATGAACTAATCAACTTGACACTACACAAGGACATTCTCAACACTTCCTCAAATCTGCAAAATGGGATAATGCATTTCTGGATCTCACCGGACCTATCTGTGTCACTCTGTCACCTCTGAACACCTACCGGAACCAGTTCTACTTGAGCGACCATAAATTCTTCTGATCTTCATGTGAACCTCTGAAAACTTGACTAGAGCATCTCAAGACTTATATCTATAAACCCTTTAAACCGCATCCTCTGATTCTCAACCTATCTTGGACTTTTACCTTGTTGTCATCACTGTTCTTCACTGTTTCTGATTGAGACCATTTTTCTCAATATCCTCAGCACATAGCTCATTCAATCCTTCTCATTAATGCAACATGAGTATGTTGACATCAATGACAACATCGGTTAGACCCATACTTGCAATAATCTCCCCCTTTGTCATTGATGGCAACATATGATGTGAAAAACCATCAAAACAAGAACTTCTCCTTACTATCATAGCTCCCCCTATCAACATCAACCATTCACATGTCTTCTCTCCCTTTACTGCTCCCCCTTTGATCAGAAACCACTTGTTTTTCACATGTCTTCTCTCCCCCTTTGGCATCAATGGCAAAGGGCACATACTTGCAATTTCACCACTTTAGAATCATACCTGCTGCTCCCCCTGAGTAGCAGCTCCCATCAATCCAGATCACAAGATATGACTGTGATATCCACCAGACCGATGCACCTCAGTGCACCTTAGTTCATCATTGGAGGGGCAATAACCCCTAACTTCTCCCTGAGATACTCAAAAGAGTCCTTGGGAAGAGGTTTAGTAAAGATATCTGCAATCTGATCCTTGGAGGGCACAAACTCTAGTCTGACTTCATCCTTGTTCACTTGCTCTCTCAGAAAGTGAAACTTGATAGATATATGCTTAGTCTTAGAATGCAACACCGAATTCTTAGAAATATTTATTGCACTTGAATTATCACAAAAGATTGTGATAGGCTCCTCATACTCTACTTTAATATCTCTTAGCATTTGCTTCATCCACAAAACTTGAGTGCAACTACCTACTGCTGCTATGTATTCTTCTTCAATTGTAGACATGGATATTGCCTCTTGTTTCTTGCTTAGCCAAGAAACCAATCTCTTTCCCAAAAAGAAAGCTCCACCACTGGTACTCTTCTGGTCATCCACATCTCCTGCCCAATCAACATCTTTGTTGAAATCAATCTTCAAAAGATGTTTGTCCAATCTTTCATACTAGGCTCTTGGGGCTTACTTTAGTCCATACAGTGCCTTCTTCAACTTGCAGACCATATCACCATGCTCAGATAATTGAAATCCATCGGGTTGTTCAATGTACACTTCTTCTTCTAAGTCACCATTCAAGAAAGTAGACTTGACATCCATCTAATACACCTTGAAATCCTTGAAGGCAGCAAATGGAAGAAATAATTTGACTGCTTTAATTCTTGCCACCGGAGAAAAAGTTTCTTCAAAATCAATTCCTTCTATTTGAGAGTAGCCCTTGCAGACCAATCTGGCTTTATTTCTGATTACTTCACCAACTTCATTTAGTTTGTTTCGGAAGACCCATTTGGTTCCAATCACATTCTTGTTTCTAGGTCTGGGAACAAGATCCCAAGTGTGATTTTTCTCAATTTGCACCAACTCTTCCTCCATTTCTTTGGTCTAGTTTTCATCATTACAGGCTTCATTTATTCTCTTAGGTTCAATCTTTAAAATTAGACAATATTCATCTGAATTTTGAGCAATTTTCCTTCTAGTTTGCACACCTTTGCTTTTGTCACCTATGATATGATCTTTAGAGTGGTTTAGTCTTACATACCTTGGAACTTTGGGAGTTTCTTGCACTTCTGCTTCTTGATCAAGCTCATTCAGACCTATCTCTTCTTCCTGATTTATCAGATTAGTTTGAATCTGACTTTCAGAAGAGGATTGAACTCCTTGAACCAGAACACCATTCTGATCATCTTCATCATATTCATAAAACCTTGAGGGTTTCTCTATTCCCTCATCAACCTTCACATTTGTACTTTCTATCATCTTTCTCAGTCTCTTGTTATAACACCGGTATCCTTTTCTTTGAGTAGAGTAACCCAAGAATATTCCTTCATCACTTCTAGCATCAAACTTGCCTAGATCTTCATCTCTTTTGATGTAACATTTGCTACCAAAGACTCTGAAATATCTTACAGTAGGAGTAATGCCAAACTAGAGTTCATAAGGGGTCTTACCGGTATTGCTTCTGATTTGAACTCAATTGAGAGTATAGACTGCAGTGCTGACAACTTCTCTCCAATAGATCTGAGGAACATTTGCTTCCATCATCATGGTCCTAGATGCTTCCTGGATGGTCCGGTTATTTCTCTCCACTACTCCATTCTACTGTGAAGTCCAAGGAGCAGACAATTGTCTCTTAATTCCATGTTTCTCACAGAACTCTATGAACTCACTAGATGTGAATTCTCCACCTCTATCAGACCTCAGACATTTCAACTTTAATCCTATTTCATTCTCTACCATAGCCTTGAATATTTTGAATTTTTCAAGAGCTTCTGATTTCTCCTTTAGAAAGGTTACCCACATTATCTAAGAATAGTCATCAATTAGCAGCATGAAGTATCTATCACCTTGAATACTCCTGGTTCTTGCCAAACCACAAAGATCAGTGTTAATTAAGTCCAATAATCCAGTAGAAGACAATTCCTTGCTTTTGAATGTGACTCTACTCAACTTACCCAACTGACATTCCTTGCACAAGCTGTTAGTAGGTTTCACTAATTTTGGAAGATCTCTTACAGCCTGAGTATTGCTTATCTTGATGATATTATCAAAATTCACATGACACATCCTTCTATGCCATAACCAACTCAGATCAATTTGAACAAATAAGTAGCTTTTACCAGTACCAACCAAATGGAAGATATTACCTTTAGTTTGAGTACCGGATGCAATCTCTGTTCCGAAACTTTCAAAGATTTTGCATTTTCCATCCTTGAATTGGAGATCATAGCCTTTGTCCACCAACTATCCAACACTAAGAAGATTGTGCTTCAAACCTTCAACATATAGTACATTACCAATTTTGTTTCTTCCATCAAAAGAAATAGTTCTTCTTGGTCTGATTCTACCAGCAGAATTGTCACCAAACTTTACCACTCCTCCTTCATACCTTTCCAAATCTACAAACTTATTTTTTTCACCTGTCATATGGTGAGAGCATCCACTGTCAATGACCCAATCATCCATCTCTTCAATTTGGGCAGCCGGAGCTCTTTCCATAGTCTTAAGATTGACAGATACAGAGGACATTGGATCTTCTTCCTTGATGGCAATGAACACCCATTCATTTCCAGATTTGTTTCCTATCTCTCATTCATCATCTGTTACTCCATTATCATCATCTTCATGTACATAGTAATAGTTCTTTTGGAACCTTGACTTGTTAGGATTTTGCCTTGAAAATCTTTCCGGACACCTTGAGGCAAAATGACCAATCTTATTGCAGTTAAAACACTTAAAAGGTAATTTTCCTTCATACTTACCGGATCCTCTTGGCAGCCTCTTTGCAATAAGGGCTTCAAGTTGAGCAGTTTCCACTTCTTCTTCCAGATCTTTTCTTGCTTTTTCATACCATGACAATTTCCTTGAGGAATTCTCTCCCGGATCAAACCTTTGTTTACCTTTAACAGAGGCACTGGCTTTGAATGCAGATTTAGTCTTGGGGGGGTCATCTCCAAACTCTATCATTTCAAATGCAACTAATTTCCTAGCCAATTGATCTCTTGTGACAGTTGTATGGGCTCTGAATTCTTCAATGGCAGCAGCCTTGATTTTGTAAAAAGCAAGAAGAGATCTGAGAATTTTGCCAACAATTTCATTTTCATCCAAGACTCCACCAACATTTCTAATTCCACAAACCAGCTCATTCACTCTTGGCATAAAAGTGGTAATATTTTCATCATCTCTCATCTTCAGTTTTTCAAATTTCCCTTTTAGACTCTGTAACCTTGCACATTTAACATACTGGTCTCCTTCATGCAAAAGTTCCAGTTTATTCTAAATCTCAAAGGCAGTTGGTAGGTCAATAACATTTGAGAGCTCTAAGTTAGATAATGCGCTTAGAAGAGCCTCTTTGGTCTGTAGATTGTTTTCAGCATTTGTGATTTCATTTAGGGTTGTCAGACCACCCTATGGAGGTACATACGCTTTTGTAACCATGGACCAGTATGCCATTCCCATACACTACAAGTGACATTTCATGTGAGCTTTCCAAAGAGCGAAGTTGGTTCCATCAAACTTCAGACTATCCTTCTTGTAAGACAACATCTTGGATCTCCTCAAGCAGTTAAGCTCCTTTTAGAGGAACTTGGCTTTGATACCAATTGTTAGACTTAGGGCACACAACTGAGAGGGGGGGTGAATCAGTTGTGCAAAAATTTCTCCAATTTACACACTTAAATCTTCTTGATGATTAGCAGTATATTAAACATGAAACATAATGCATTCAAATCAAAAGCAGAAACTCATCAACACATAAGACACCAAGATTTTGACGTGGAAAACCTGGTCAAGGGAAACACCACGGGGTGATTAACCCAAGAATGTATTCTCTGTTAGAAGAATAGAAAGAACAAAATGGCACATGCCAATTAGGGCTCACTTCCCGAGCACACTGCTCACAAGAGGCTCACTGCCTACAAGAGACACACTATCTACAAAGAAATAAGTATCACCTTCATGAACTGCAGAATAGCATCTTCACCATGCTTGAATCAGTTCCATTTAAGCCCAATACTTCTACTCTACCTTTCAAACACCTCCTTGCTACCACACACTCATCACCGCAAGACATACTTTGAAATGACTTCACAATCCCTTACTTATACAAGGCATCGACTTAGGAACAATCATCTAAGTTAGAAAACACCTACAAGAACATCCACAAGACGTGTAATACATCTGGTCAGCCAGTCTCAGGAAGAACACCAACATCTGGTGGTTATTCTTCAAATGTGAGATTTAACTTTAATGCAGACCAACAATATGAACTAGACATGATCCATAGATTACCACAAGCTTTTCTAAATCACCAAGAACATCCGCACTTCATCTGCTTACTAGAATCCTTCTCTCCTTCATTTGGAACCTCAAGAACATAGTCTGTCATCACTGTCACAAAGGAATAGGTTCTTCCAGACCTTCAAACCACAAACCAATTGACTTGACACTTCACAAGGACATTCTCAACACTTCCTCAAATCTGCAAAATGGGATAATGCATTTCCGGATCTCATCAGACCTATCTGTGTCACTCTGTCACCTCTGAACACCTACCGGAACCGGTTCTACTTTAGTGACCATAACTTCTTCTGATCTTCATGTGGACCTCTAAAAACTTGACTGGAGCATCTCAAGACTTATATCTACAAATCCTTTAAACCGTATCCTCTGATCCTCAACCTATCTTAGACTTTTACCTTGTTGTCATCATTGTTCTTCACTGTTCCTGATTGAGACTATTTTTCTCAATGTCCTCAGCACACAGCTCATCCAATCCTTATCATTAATGCAACATGAGTATGTTGACATCAATGACAACACCAATTAGACCCATACTTGCAACACATATGTCTTAGGAGTATGATGGGATTTGTGATGGAAAGTGGTGGACTTAGGAGGCATGGAGGAATTACCAACATCTTTAGATTGCTTACCTTGGGGTGTGTATCCAAGGCCATATGAGCATGGAGAGAGTTTGACATGGATGGGATCCAAAATTCCTTGTTCATGAAATCCTAAGCCTTTACCTTGGTAGTTCGTGTTTTGGAGCATGCGATCGATAATGGGACTATGTTTGGGTGGAACACTAGACATGAGTTCCTTATTGGATGGAGAAGGTGAGGTAGTGGATAATGGTTGTTAGTGTTCTAAGGAGGAACACTCATGGATGAAGGTGGTAAGACCAATAGCATATGATGGTGGATTTGGAATAGGGTTGATGGTGTATGTGGAAGGATCATTAGGATCTTGATTAGCATAGTGTTCACTAAGATCCAAGGTATTGATTTGATCTTCTATATTTTGTTGGGAAGCATAGTCTCATCATGACAAGTGGATGTTTGAAGGAAGGCCATGAAATGGGGTGATTGCTCAAGGAGGTCAACAAGACTTTCATTAAATTGAGCATGTAAATATTGAATGTCAATGAATGGGTATAGGATCAAGATTCTCATGGATAGGTTCTTCATCATGGATTTCATCTTGATCATAGAATAGATAAATGTTATGGATGGGTTGGATGGAGATGATTTGATCATGATTGGAATTAGAGGATATTATTTTCCCATGCTTATGATTATGTTCTTGACATAGCTCTTGGGTTACTTGAATAGAAGGGGATGACTCTTGGCTAGGTGGGATTCTTGGTGGACCACAAGATGAGGTGGTGGGAATAGAAAAGGTGTTTGAGGTTTCTATGGTAAGCTCAAGTATTGGTGTTTGACATGGAGATAGTTGATTCCTTGTGAAAATCCAATGGGTCACATCCTTTGCAAGTGTATGGGTGGATGGACAATATAGTGGGTGGACGATAACGGTAGATGGTGTTGTAGGCTTAGGATTAGGATATTGATTAGATGGAGGGATAATAGGACTAGATGGATTAGATGGTTGGTGGATCAATGGACTAGGAATGGGATCACATGGTGGTGTTGAGATGGGACTAGTAGGCTCATGGATTAGCATTTGAGGGGGTAGTTATGGAGGGTGTTCATAAGATGCTTGCTCTAGGTTGGTATCTCCCTTGTCAAAGGATATTAGGTCTTTCTGCAAAGGTGAGCTTAGGGATACTTGATTTATGTACAAGGGGTCACTTGGAGTAGGATTAGATGACACATAGGTATCTCCCTCATCAAAAGATATGAGAGCTTTCTCCAAAAGTGGACTTAAGGACGTTTGACTTATCTACAAAGGGATACTTAGAATTGAGTCAAAGGTTATTAGGTCTTGTAGCATAGGTGGACTTAAGTCTATTAGGTCTTGCTACAAGAGTGGACTTGGGCTCGCTTGATTTATGTACAAAGGGCCACTTGAACTTGCATGTGCTTCTTGTAAGGATACTTGGTTGCCTTGTGAATGGGTTGGGTGATGGAAGGTTAGAATGAGGAAGTGGATAATCTTGGGGTGGATATTGATAGGTTGATATAGCATTGACATGGTATGTAGATAGATTAGGTTGGTATGAAGTTGGATAAGTTTATGGAACAGTGACTTGATAGGTTGGTGGATTAGGTTGGTATGAAGTGCATGGGAGAGACTCATAAGAATGATGTAGAAGTTGTTGATGTGGTGATTGGATTTGATGATGATGTGCTTGTTGGGTTTGGGATTGTTGGTATTGGCTTATGACTTGATGTTGTGGTATGATTTGTTGTGGTGGCATAGGGACTTGTTCCTTTCTATATAACCACTCAAGTGTATCAAGCATTCTTTTGGTGCCATAAGGATCATTCTCACAGGTCTTGTTTGGGAATGTCATGTCCATGTGTACAAGTGGTAGATTAGGATGTGAGGATGTGGAGTTATTAAGATATGATTTAGATATGAAATGGATGAAGTTGATTGGGTAATGATTAGGATGAAGTGATTGAATATCTTGGAATGATGATTGACTAGGATGATTAGGATTAGAGGATGTGGATAATGTGGCTTATGATGTGTGTTAGGATGGGATTTTCTATGACAGGGATTTTATTTTTGACAGTGTTTTTGGCAATTTTA
This sequence comes from Cunninghamia lanceolata, assembly GCA_027924645.1. Lineage (NCBI taxonomy): Eukaryota > Viridiplantae > Streptophyta > Pinopsida > Cupressales > Cupressaceae > Cunninghamia > Cunninghamia lanceolata. Next base: position 256,160 of record BSBN01000481.1, on the reverse strand, counting down.
TGGCAAGAAAACAAGATAACAGACAATCACGCACAAGATACTCACAAATATGTACAACTTAGGCTGGTAGAGACAATATATGTTGGATTCCCACTTGGATTGCTCCAACTACAATTATTCAGAGCAGATAGGTTAGAAGTTTGGTGGCACTGGCTCCCCCTTGCTCAGCACTCACTTCTTGGGCACACCAAACTTCAAATTCCTAAAGACCCAAAGGTCTCCAAGAATTTGCTATCTCTACTTTGAACTGCGAGAATGTGGGATGGCTTGAGAGGTCTATATTCTGACCTCCTACGCTAGTAGATAGAAGGATTTTGGCTACTACACAGAGGTTTTTAGTAAGGGCGTTCATTCAGGTGGCCATACATGCGATGATTCACTCTGGTTAGGAGGTCTCCTAGCCTACAAAGGTTATGCTCTACATGTTTTCATGCACCACAAGGGTACTAAGGGAGACATTCATTGGTATGACGCATCGGCACCTGTTGTTTATGACTTTTATCACAAACACATTTTTTATATAGCGGCTTGAATGAGCTTGGCTTTAGCTTATTACCACTTGGGTCGTTCCCTCTCACAATGGGAGGTAGACCCTCTAAGAAGGAAATAGAATCATTTCTCTTCATCCAAGATTCTTATGAAGGTGAGGGGAGAGGATACTTTGGTTCTATACCTTAGGGTTATAAACATGCATAGCAAGCAACCAAAAAAGATAAACATACATGGAGCATGGAAAGATTAGCACCAATTCCAAATGTTCCTAATTTAGTGATAAATGATAAGTCCTTGACCAATCGAACCTGCAAGAAACATGTCAGTAGTTTTCCAGATTCTCCATTCTTTGACAAATGATTTGATGTTGCAATGACAAGAAGAAGAACGAACTTGCAAGCCAAAGGGGGTTAGGTCAAAAAGATGCAATCTATTAAAAATCTTTGATAAATGGCTTGATAAAGAAAAGTATACTGCATAGATAGAAAGTTTGGGAAATTCTAAATAGTTTTAAAAAAATTTTGTTGAAATTGGATACGCTTTGCTCAAGATATGCTTGTTTGAAATTTTAAAAGAAGCTAAAGTTTGACAGAGAAATTACCTGATGGGACCTTCGCCACTGCAAAGTTGGGTGAACCAAATTTCCAACGAGACCTTCCTCGCATGATTTTACCTATTATGACCAAGTTATAGAAAAAAGAAAAAAAATAGCTCCCTTGGCATGTAGGAGATAACAAGTTGACTTATCTGTTTGACTACTAGAGGTTTCAAGTTTATGGTTGACTAGATTGGGTTGGTTGACTTAATTTGATTTGAAGATTTGGTGGTTTTATGTTGACAGATTAAATTAACCCCATCCCCCCTTTGAAAAAAAAAGATTAAGATTCAAAAAGCATTAAAACCTTAATCTTAAGACTAAAGTATTGAAACATAAAATTTTTTTTTGATGTTTGACTAGAACAATTTGACAGCAACCATAAGATTTAAGTTTACAACCATGATATATTGAATCTGACCTAAGATTTAAATGCTGGCCTAGAATTTAGACACTGATCTTCAAGTTTTAACGTTGACTATAGATTTAAGACTCACACCTTAGACTTAGGACTTCATGACTCGACAAAGACTTCAACCTTGACAAGACTACAATGGAGAGTGTTAAGATTGATGACAACTTAAAGGTTATGATGCTGACCTTTGATTTTTGCAATGACCACCCTAGACTTGTCTATGATCTAATACCTTGACTGCGATGGGAGAAGGTTGAGACTGGTCGATGATATTGAGGGTGACGATAGAGTTTGAAAAGAGGTGTCAACTAGAGTATGAAGGAGGTGATGAAGGACTGGTGTTAGGGTTTTAGATGTCTGTACAAGTGGTTATGGTGGGTGGTGACCGTGATTTTGGGGTGGTGATAATAGTATGGAGGTGACACTAGGTATTTTGACAGCGACGAGGATTATCAAAGGTGTCGACAGGGAGAGTGAGGAGTACACAACGGTTAGCAGAGAAATGGAAGCAATAGACTATGTCAAATAAGGGGTCTTTGCATAGGTCGACAGGGGGTGGTTTAAACAGGTTGACAGAAGCTTTACACCTACAGATATTGAAATTAAACCTATAGCAAGAAAAAACCAAATCTCCACAACACACAAACAACACCTGCAATGCCAAAATCACACAATAATGGCAGATCCGTATTGTATGGATCTGTCTGGATCCATACAGTATGACTACCAAAATTTAAAAAAAATCAAATTTTTATAAAAATTTTACAGTGGTGAAATATATGCAAGTTTATAGTCAAAAAGCATCGAAACGGCCTCTCAAACATGATGGTGTAGTCCTTTTGAGCCCTAAAGGTCACTAACAATAGATCACATGCAAAACTTGACAACGAGGGTTAGAAAAACACAAATTTTTATAACTAAAACTTGCCAAAACATAAGATTTGATCAAGAGAAGTATGTCCCATAGGGCATGCTAGAAATGTAACTATGAAATTTGATTCAAAACCTATTAAGATATCAAAACAACTACAACAATTGAGTCAAGAAGATGAAATCAAAAACAAATGAAAACATCAATAGAACATAAACCAATTCATCTTAAGAAAACTCCATTGCTCTGTTCTCTTTTGCCTTAGGAGAAATGGCTTGCATGATTAAGCTTTTCTCTTAGATTTCTTGTAGCACATTCACATTGAAATTTTGGCATAGTTTCATTGTATTATTAATGGTGGGATCCTTGGAAAAAGCAAAAAGAAGAGTTTAAATAGATTTTTTGGTGGAAGAGGAGTTGGGAAGGTTTCCATTTTGAAATGGAAGATCCTCTCAAGTTAAGTGATGTGGTTTGGGGAAGGTTTCTATTATAAAGAGGAGATGGAGAGAAGATGGAAATGGAAATGCCAAAATGAGAGAAAGAAAAGAGAAAGATGGATATGGTAAGTTATTTTAATTAATTAAAATAAAATTTTAATTAATTAGTGACATGAATGATTAAATAAATAAGAACTATTTATTTAATCATACAAGAAAGGGGTTAGATAATTAAAAAAATAGTCCTATGTATTTATTTAATTATAAGTGGGATTAGGAGGAACAATTAAATAAATAGCAAAAATTTATTTAATTTAGAAGAAAGATGCTAGGGCAATTTTTAGTGTCTACAACCACCATCATCAACAACCTATCAGGCCTCCAAGAAGAAGGTGAGAGGTTTTACCATCTCAAAACCCTCTACTCTGAATTGATAAAAAATTTCTCAATAGATAATGACCCTGAAGTTCAATTACATTTAAATAAGGGATAAGTAAAGGGGATTATTAGGACCTTTTGTGCCTTGTACACACACCCCATTTTGCCAAATGGAGCCCCCTATTTTTCTCTTTGGCATGGTCTCATTTTGATGTTCTTGCTTGAGGGAGAATGAAGTTCAGATGATTTGAAGATTTTCTTACATTTTCACACTTTGGTTAGATTGAATATCTTTCAGTTTTCATAATTGGGATAATTGAAGTGAGTTGGTATCATTTTAACCTAAGAATTAGCCTCCTTATGAAGAAAGCTCTAAAAAATACTTCTATTGTAGTTAGAGCTAATATCCAGTGCTACCAATTATTAGCACTAAGTCCAATTACTCACGTATGTGCTAAAAAGCCCTCTTGTTGGACTTAGCACTAAAACTAAGGGCTACCAGATATATCTGCTATCTGTCAAAAACCCTGCTGAAACTTGATTGTCAAATGCTATGTGATTGTGGGTTTTGATGACGTCACTACTTCAGCACTAAAAGCGACCACTGCCAAACATGTCCTATAGGGTTCAAAATCCTTGCTATCCTACAACAAGTGAATTCTCTACTTTTTCAACCTTTTGGTGTGTGACACTCTGTCCACTGACAGCATTAATGGTGGATATGAAGGCAGTTTTATTGACAGAAAACTACCAAAAGGAAGCATCATTTGCATCTTAAGCCTTCAAAAAAATTGAGCTCTACATCCAAGCAAACTAACAACAATCCCACGAGTGATTTGATGAAGTTTTTGATTGATTCCAAGGGTGCACCATCTACCATTCTTGATTTTTTGTAGTCAGGTTTATGTTTGTGCAGGTTGGTTTCTTTCTAGTTTCCTTCAAATTTTTTGCATGGCTCAGCTATATTTTTTGATGAAGGTTCAAAATTTTAGTGGGTTTTGATTTTGCTATGTCTAATTGAATGATCAATTTTTTGAATATGTGATTTGCAATGATTTAGGGTTTGCTGAATTGGCTAGTTAGGGTTAGGATAAATTTTGAATAAATAGATTATCAACCTTATAAAATGCTAGGTTTAAACCCAAACCCCCATTGATCGTACTAGAAAAACTTAGAAAATCTTGAGGGTTTTAGAGTATTTTTAACAATGCCCCATTTTTCCTGTCAATCCCTTCGTACCCTTTACCCAAGTTTGCGCTAAATTTTGCGAGTGTCCGACATGTCCAGCACCCTTCATAATCTCTGCTTATTGAACTACACCAGACAACTAAGAGGGGGGCTGAATCAGTTGTCCTAACACTTTTAACCAAATATGATCATCAACTTATCAATTACTTATATTTAGATGTAACCATGAAAGCATCAAATGAGAAGCTCAACACAAAAGTATAAACAACATAGGAGACACAAGATTTTTACGTGGAAAAACCTAAAAGGGAAAAACTACAGTGAGTGTTAGCCCACATAAATATATGTTATATCAATACCAAAAATTAGAGGCTTGCTACCTACACGGCTCACTGCCCAAATGCTCACTACAAAGAAAGGCTCACTGCCTATGGATGGCTCACTGCCAAAGGGTTAAACTGAGATAATAGCATCCACTTCATGCCAAGGTTCAGATCCATTGAAGCACAAACACCTTTGCTCTGCTCTGCTACCTAACTTCACTTTATCTTCACATCTTCGCACTTGGATACATTTTCACAACTCAATTACAAGCATTTATACACTACATCAACCTTGGAATGATCATCAAGGTCCGCATTACAATCATCAACCATTGGAACAATCTATAAGGTCGGCATTACAAACATACATAAAATAGGTCTGGACCTAATACAAATTTAGCTAAGGAAAATATTTAAGGATGTATGCAAATCATGCCATGCCTTAGCTGGGACTCAAATACAATCTTCCATGCTACAACACACTATCACAATCTTTGATGCATCTCCATAGATGATGAATTCAACCAGGTTGGCCAAGACTGATGATAACATAAGTATTTTCAAGAGCATGCTTCATATACTATTTGAATTACACCTTGTGAACCAATTTGAATGTAGGAGCATAATCAAGAGACATCCACAAGAACATTGTATTCACTAGGAACAACCACACGATCTCTAACAACTTTATCAGTAAGATTTTTCAAACTGGAGCACAAGAATAACACTGCTAGCCACTGTCATGAGTAAAAGATATCTTGCGGACCACCAAATCATGAACCATTACACTTGAAGGATTTTAACATCATCACAGACTTAATTCTAAAACCACAAACCAAAATACTTCAATACAGAGGAATGCGGAGCAAAACACTTTCTCCTTGTCACCACTAAACACATAGAAAAAGTTGTATTCACTCTGGTGAACATAACTCACTCAATTCTTCATGCTGGAGGCTCAAACTCAGAACATAACATCTTCAGACATGCTTCTAAATAACTTCCAATCTGCAGGTAAAGATATGTATTCTCTAGGAAATGTGGAGCATTCTTCTAGATTGTTCTTCTACATGTAATGCATTGTTTCTACTGCAACACATTGTTATCACCGGAGGGGCTAATTTTCTCAATATCCTCAACAAAGTAAGATCACAGTTGACACCAATGACAACATAGATATGTTGACATCAATCACAACACTGATTAGGCACATACTTGCAACACTGCTATGTCCATAGAGGCCATTTTCACCACTAGCAAGGTCTTGTCCTTTTAGTGCTAAATTCACCCTCTGCCTAATATGTCTGACAAGGTCAGAAAACTCCACTATCTGGCATCCATATGAATTCCCATTGAGAAGGCCATCTTTGCGTTAGCGCTAAATTTATTATTTACTACACATATATAGTAAGCGCCATTTTTGGTGCTATCTTGCAAAAGCTAAAATCTGTGCAAATCCGGTAGACCCCTAAAAGCCCACAAATCAGGAAAGCGCTGAAATTCCCGCTCTTTCACATAATGCACTTGGAAGCTTGTTTCAAAGGGTAAAACTAGTTTAAATGGTATTTTTTAGATGGATTTCATCTATGGGATTTAAATTATTTTCTCATTATGAATAAAATTCTTGGGATTTTGATGAAGACATTTATCATTGTATTTTCTGGTATGTCCCGCAACATAGTAAAAGCCTGATGACTCTTGAAATAGCTTTAATTCATGAATTTAGATCAAAATAACTAAGGAGTGTGCACAAAAATGAATTCCTTATAGGTCCTTAGGCACAATTAATTAGTCAAAAATGATGAATCATGAATTTTGGTTAAGTAATTTCACTATTACAATGATATATCCTGCAAGGGGCTAAAACCCTGCTTTTTGGCTTAGACTCTGCACTTTGGAAAATTATGAAGGAAGAATAGTTAGCATGTACCTTTGGATATCTCATAGGTTGTTTAGTACCTTCAAACTAGGGTCTAGGAAAATTAGCCAAGATTTTGGAGAAGTTATTCATTAGAGTTTTGGCCTGCAAGATAAATGTCTATCAGGGCTAACAACATGAAGTACGAGTTCAAGGGATTCCTGCTTGTTAGAAAGATCACATCAGCTTGGAATAACATTGGAGATAGTAACCTAGGTCATATAGACCTAGATGACTTCATACTCAAGGTCTTTGGACCCAATCCAATAGAACGGGCTAGGATGATAAGAGATAATGGACTTGGCCAAGTTGTTACCTTCCCTACTTTGGTACAATGCCCCAAATTAATCATATCTTGTGGAGAAAGGTACCATCCTCAGACAAGAATAGTGGTAGCCCAAGATGGAAGGATAGTTGTAAACTTCACTGCCTTGGCCATTGCTGAAGCATTTGACATTCCCCCTACCCCAACTCTAACAATGTTGAACAAGGATTATACTAACAATTTGTATGAGCAAGGCTTAGATGCCTGCAGGAGGGTAATCAATGACAAATGGATGAAACAAAGAAGGACAACACTATCTAAGCTTCCTCATGTGCTCTATAGGAGTGACTTGAATGAGGAGATAGGGGATATGGTCACCCTTCTGAGTCAAATTATGGGACTGCCCTCTGCCTCAACCTTTGAGGGTTAGATGTTTGTTTATATTAAAGAGATTTTGAAAGGAGAAATGAAAATACACTAGGCTCAACTCCTGAACAATAACATTCATGAGGCCTTCATAGCCTTAAACCAAGATACAGTGTTCATATGGACTTCTTATGTGGTGTATATGTTGGCTAGAAACTTTGTCTATCCTAGTTTGTCCAAGCTAAGGGAAGTGGGCAATGGAGAAGGAAAAGTTAAGGTATATGAGTTCTATACTCAATTGGAGATCTCCCCATCCTTAGTGCACTATAAAAGAGTCAATGATGCATTTACAATGCAGATTACAAGAATGTTGCAAGGAGACATGCCCAGAAGGTTATCATTGGAATCCACCAATGTGGTGTAAACATATGGAAGGTGGTACATCTAGTTCCCTAAGTTTACTTACCTCAGGGTTCAAGTTTTTACTCTTCCTCCCTACCAACTGCCTAAATACCCCACTAACAACGTACTGCTCTTGGAGTTGACAAGGAAACTATGCACTTTGCTGAGCAATTGAAGTGTCTACGAAGATCTTTTATCAAGTTCCCCATAATAATAGGTAGAGATCTCTTTTCATGTGTCACTATAGGGTCAACAAAATATTCAAATACTGAGCTTCAAATGATCAAGCTACATCTATATAAACCCAAGACACATTGTGATCCCTTTGAAGTTATGGAGAGACATGTTAGCAAGAAATTGTTTCATAGAGAACACTTGGAAGATTTTTTGGCTAACTACTTAGATGAGCATGAGGTGATCAGGAAGAAATGTTCAAGATTATCCTTGGAGTACATAAGGATGTTCAATATTGTAGAGGTCTCAAATCAGCTCACAGATGATGATAATGTAGTTCAACAAGATGCATGGAGGGTAATCTTTGGTCAGCCCATTCCACCTCCTAACTGGACAAAAGAAAAAGAAACTTCCTTAGATGAGGTAATGAGGCAACCCCTTTGGTCTACTAGAAATTAGGTCAGGGACCAAATCACCAGGCTAATAAGAGTAGGAGTAGCTCTCACCTACACACAATAGCCCCAAGAGAGACTTAGTGATGATGAATAAGATGAACCACTAGAGGTTGAGGAGGAGCCATCACAAGGGGCCATTGAAGGAGTGGCTAAAGAAGTAGATAGTGAGGCCACAGGAGATGACCTCCCTTCACAAAGTAAATCAAAACTAAAGGTAAATAAGGAGCATCCTAGGTAATAGAAGAAGGATGCCTGATCCTTAGTTAGAACCAAGAGCTCCAAGAGGAAGGATATGCTTAGTGGGCCAAGGGAGTCTTCTAAGCCAAAGAGAATGAAGGAGCAATTTCCAAAGCCCTCCTCCATAGATACAACCCCTGCTACTTCCACTACTATTGCCTCTACCCAAACTATCAGTGAGTCCTTTGCTCCCTCTCCTACAGTGAGTGCAATACCTCCCATTTCCTTTACTACTCCAATTGTGTCTTTACCTCTAGAAAAACCAACAAATGCATCTGTCTCTCCCTCTCCACCCATTTCTTCCATGCCTTCTACCATTCCATCCATTTCATCTTCATCTCATGTCTCTTCCACCTTCATTCCATCCATTTCTCCCACCTCATCATCTTTCCCTTCCATCTCATCCATTAGCCTTCCCCTTTTTTCTTCATCCTCACTTTCCATTTCACTTTCTCCTTCAGTTACCTTTCCACCTCTTGTCACCTCTTCTTTGCCTCCCACTTCCACTATTCTTTCACCACCTTCCTTTTCCTTACTATCTCTCAATTTGACCACCCCTATTGCCATTTCCTCCATGCTGTCATCTCCTTCCATCCCTCCCTCCTTAGGTTTTGCAAAATTTGTAAACTTATCACAAATACATTTGCCTCCATCTACCACTAATTCTTTTTCCACCATCAATAATTCATTGGCCCATCCCTTCAATGACTCAAAAGAAGTGTCCATGCCAGCGACACTTCAAGTGCCTCTACTACCTGGGATTGAGAAAGTCTGTGCCGAATTGAACATTATATCTAAAAAGGAGGTAGAAATTGAAGACATAACTAATAACCCTCCTACTGATCCCAGCACAATTGAAGTAGTAAACTTGGAAGATAGCCCATCCAAGGAGGTGGTAGATGAATCTATGTTAGATATTACTTAGTAGGTAGTAATATAAAATCTACAATAGATAAATCAACCAGAGTGTCCTCCCAAGATAGATGCAATGGGTGATAAGGATAGGCAGGAAGATAAGGATATAGATTAGGGACCAGAGGCAGAGGATCACATTCAATCATATTCTTTAAATAGGAGGACATCCACATTGGCTTTCTAACACATTCTTTGGCTACACCCAATTGGCTTCAACAAAGACTCAATAATCAGTCCTCTATAGTGGAAGCAGTGGATCTAGACTTGGACAGTTTTTTGGATAGGATCGAGAAACCAAAGAAGCAAAAGAAGGCCAATATACAATCAAGGATATACAAGGATGCTTCTATTTCTCGTATTGTAGAGGTTGTTGTTCCTCCTACACAAGCCAATAAAGAAGATGTAAGGCCAGAAAATTACACTCTCACACTCTCAACTTGGGTCTAGCTTCTAAAACCCAAGTTGTAGAAGAATTTAAAGATTATGTGTCTAACATGCTTGATAGAATAAATAAGGATGATATGACAAAACAACATCTTAGGCAGTAGAATGAGGATCTTAGGGCATGTATCAAATACCTAATAAAACCCACTCACTCTGAGAATGGAGCAACATTAACACCCTCTCTCCTCTCCAAGGAAGAATTGGAAATTTTTTATAATATTAGAGCTATTGGTGTAGTTACAGAGAAATGGTACCATAAGGTATATGATGAGGGATGTAAGATCATTGATGAAGCTGCTGAATTGCATAAATATTTCTACACCTTGAAAGTAGAATGGGATGATATTGTTGATGAATGCACAAATTATGATAAATATTACTCTAACATACATCCCCAAGTGCTTGCAATGAATAAACTCTTTGATGAAGTTTTGATTGAGGAGAATATTTTGACCAAGGACAAATTGCATATGCTAGAGCACTGGTTAGAGGTGATAAGATTGAGGAGAAATTTTTTTGATAAAGCCAAAAATATGTTTAAGCCAGCTAAGGCACATATTTTGGAAGTCATTTATAGTTTGAATGATGTACTTAGGGATTCAACCAAGATGTACTTGGATGATACCACTCCAGTAGATAATTAGGAGTGCAAAGAGAAGTTGAATTTACTCATTCAAGGAAACTCACCACCCTGCAAAGTAGAGGATCTAGAGAGAATCAGTGACCTGAGAATGCAGTTCAAAGAATTCAAGAGAAACAAAAGGTCCAGGTCTATTGTGTATAACAAATTCTCATGAGAAGTTGACATAGTAAAATTGAGGATTTATTTTGTCAAAGATCCTCAACCCTCTCAAATCAATCCAACTTTGGAGGCATTCATAACATATAGGAATAGAGAAGTAGAGAAAAATAAGATTGATTTGGATGGAGACAACCAACAACAACAAGACTCAGTGGCTGCATGACTTCCTAGTAGCCATGTCACTTCCTCAACTTCCTATAAATCAGCATTGGATCTTCTTTTGACTTTTGATCTTGAAAACTATGTTCATCACTATCAATGTTCTAATAGGAATTCATTTTGTTTCATTCTCTACAATGTAAAGTTGGATTTTTGTCTTTTCTTATAAGACAAAATTATTCTCGTGAATGTAACAAATAGCTGCTCATTATTAAATACAATGTAATCTAGATCCTCAGTGATTGTTAATTGAAAAACTTGGTATGGTGGCTTATCTATAAAAGGGCTATCACCTCTCTTTGCAAGTAAGATTTGATGATGAATTGTTGAGACTACCAAAATTTTGATCAATACAAGATAGGTTTTGCAATTTGCTGAAAATTGTGTTTGTGTGTTGTCCCATTTTTGAATTCATGTTCATTTCATTCTGAAATTAGATGAAGTGTTGTTGCAATGATGGATAAATGCTTGGATATGTGATGAATGCTCATGTTCATACCATTTGTACTTGTTGACTGTAAGTTAATTTGTATGGTTAATCTGAACCTCCATTAATGAATTTGGTTCGATTGCATTTCAATAGTTAAACCACACCATCAATCGGGTGTTTAATGGATGAATGTAATTTGAAAATTATAAGATTCCTTTGAAGATTGCAACATTATAGTTTCTTAACCTGGTCAAATAGGAGGTGGTTTACTGAGGGTGTTTGTCTATCTGTAGTATACTATCAAGTTGTGATTTGTCACATAGGTTTCAATATCTCTCTCTTTACCCTTAACCTTTTGCATTTTCTTTATACACATTTATTAGAACTAGGTTTTAAGTATCCCTCATATTGTTAATCTGCTGGTAATTTTAGACTTAGTAGTCTACATGATTGAAGGGTTGTTGCACACTTTGTTGTCATAGTTTCATAAACCCTTTTTATTTCATGTAAGTCCCCTTGGTTGGAGCATCCTAATACATGTCCACTGAGTTATCTTGTGAGCTAAGACCTAGCTATATAAACCTTGGGACAGTCCTATTCTTAATTTTTGGGATAGGATTCCTTCCAAGAGAGGTGAGATATCCTATATCTTACCTGCGTTGATGTGTGCTAAAAACACCATCAATAGAATTGGTGCTAGAAGGAGGGCCCCTTTTTCAACATCACATAAACCTTTCTTTTCTAGATAAGTAAGACTGGGGACTAGGTAGAGGCATACTAGATTCAATTCAGCTGGAGAAGATCTATTATCCTTAACTTAGTTTAGAAGAACACAGAGAGATCAAGGGGTACCTAGGATCCCAATGGCAAGGTTTATTCCCAAAAGTCTAGCTACAGTTCAAGTTAACTTCCTTAACATGGTTTTCTTTGTTGTAAATCCTTCTCCTATCCAGTTCAACAACTATCATGACATGCCTAAAAATCTAGATAAATATTGTTCAAAGTTTTGACCTAATGATTTTGAAAGGACTGCTGATGAACATGTAAAGATTTTTTAAGGAAACATGTACATGCTATGGGTTGAACATGAGGATGTAGTATGCAATTTTTTTCCTTACTCATTGCAAGATGAAGCATATTATTGGTTTGCTATCCTCCCCTCAGCTTCAATCAATTCATGGAAAACCTTGAAATATGCCTTCTTAAGTAGATTTTAGATGCCTTCCCCTGAAGCATCACACTGCAACTCGAAGGGCTTGCTAAAATCTGGCATGGCCAATACAGGGCATGTATTCATAATCTGTTTGAATTGGTCAAAGCACTCCTATGTACCCCCTATCCAACTAAAAGCATCCTTGCAAGTCAAATTTGTGAGGGGAGCAGCTGACTGAGAAAATGCCTTCACGAACCTACGATAATATCCACATAAACCCAAGAATCCCTTCAGCTGAGTAAAATTCTTTGGTGGCGGCCAGTCTACTATTGCCCGAATCTTCTCTGGGTCTACCTTCACGTTACCAGCATTGATGATGTGACCCAAGTATAGCAACTCGGTCATCCCAAACTCACACTTTGACATCTTGGCATATAAAGATTCCCTCTCCAGAATACTCAACACAATGTCAATGTGTTTCACATGCTCTTCACACGTTTTGCTGTAAATCAGGATATCATCAAAAAATATCAAGACAAACCTCCTCAACTATTCTCTCAAGACTCTTTTCATGCAAGACTGGAAAGTAGCTGGTGCATTAGTCAAGCTGAATGGCATGACTAGGAACTCAAAGTCCCCATAGTGACACCTAAATGTCGTCTTCTCCACATCCTCATCCCTGACCCTAATCTGATGGTATCCAGTCCTCAAGTCTATCTTGGAGAAATAACAAGCCTCGTGTAGCTCATCAATCAACTCATCTATCCTAGGTATGGGATACCTGTTCTTGATTGTTTTCTTATTGAGTTCCATGTAATCAATGCACATCCTAAGAGTCCCATCATTTTTCTTTACTAACACAACAGATGATGCAAACGGGCTCTTACTTGGTCTTATGTGTCCCATGGCGAGAATCTCTTTGATAGCTTTCTCGATCTCATCTTTGGATCTCTTCGGGTGCTGGTATGGTGTGATGATCACCGGTTTTGCACCCTCCTCCAACTCGATCACATGCTTGATACCCCTGTCAGGCGGTCTACCTAGTGGAATATCACTAAATACTTTGGTGTGTTTAGTTAGAAGAGCATGTATGTCAGGTGGATACTCACATTTTTGCTGCTCCGCAATTTCTAGCATCACCAATATCTCTACTGCCCATTGTACCTGATCATGGTGAATCAATTTTTCCATTCACTTGATAGAAACAACTCTCAGTCCACCATCTGAAATTCCACTGAGCACATGCTTAACTCTGTTCACTTCAAACTTCATTTCCATTGTTCTCAAATTGATAGTGAACTCTCCTATCTCATGAAGCCATTTCATTCCCAGCACAACATCCATGTCACCCATGCTAACCACATAAAACTCTGACTGGCAAGTATAATGGTTTAGCTGGATCGTCAAGTTGGGAATCCTCCTAGTGCAAGTGAGTACAAACCCATCAGCTACCTTTACCTTAAATCCCACAAACTCCTCTGTTTGTAACCCCCTCTTAGCAACCAAGCCCTCATCTATGAAGTTATGAGTGGCACCTGTATCTAGCAAGGTAATGCACCTTTGTCCCCCCAATACTCCTCAGATCTTGAATGACCCTTCTCTTTGAATGCTAGAAATGTGGGTTGTGGGTAGGGAGGTATCATTATCCTTATCTGGTACTTCAAATGCAACATCTATCCCTAAATCATCATCCCCTGTATGTTGCTCTGAATGCATGTCTGACTCCACAGACTCATCTATTGAGAAGTACTCAATTTATTTTGCCTTCCCTTGGGCAGCACACTTGTGCTTAGGATCCTAAGGCTCTCTATAGTGAAAACAAAGCTTCTTCCTCCTGAGGTCATTCAGTTGATCATTATCAATCTGGGAAGAACTCTTATGTGGTTGGTGTCCTGAGTCCTTGTGGAAAGGTCTCCTATCTCTTTCCTTATCTCTCCTATGCGGAAAGTTCTTACTTTTAAATTTGCTCCTCCATATGGACAATTCCATATCACGGGCCTTCTTCATGGCCTCCTGCTATGTCATATGGTCTAAACACTTCACCCATCCTCTTAAAGGATCAGATAACCCATCAATGAAGAGCATGATTAACCTCCTCTTTGATATATTTGAAACTATGACTGAGAGATCCTGGAACTCAACAATGTATGAGTCCAGTGATCCACTCTGTCTCAATTGTGCTAGCTCCTTGAACTGCAATTCAGGATCCTTCTTGTCAAACCTATCTATGAGTCTGGTTGTGAACTAAACATAGGATGTGATCTGGTCATGTCCTAGAGTCACCTTTCCATTGCTCCACCATTTATGCGCACTACCCTCCAAGTGTAAGGCTGCGTATGTGATGGCATCTGTCTCTAGCATGGGGCTGATCTGAAAGTAACTGTCCAATTTTTGTACCCACGCTCTTGCTGAAGTTTTTCCTGAACCATCAAAATATGGTAAGGTCATCTTGCTGGCCTTCTTCTGTAGCTCATTATTCTATTGTTTATTACCCCCTCTGGGTCTGTGTCTCATCCGAAGATCTGAGTAGTCTCTGAAAGTCATTTTGGCTCTAAACTCTTCACTGGAAGCCTGCCAATCCCTAACAATCTCTTCCTGAAACTCCAACTGTGTAGCATCCCTATCTAGTATCTTGTCCCTCAGCCTAAAAATCAGAATGCCTAGTCTATCTATAGCCGTGAGCCATGTAGCACCCCGGTTATTCACCGATGCCTCTCCATCATGATTCTTATGCCCATTTCTATCACCAATGTTTCGGTCACCATTCCTATCTCCATTTCCTCGATCTCTAATCCTGTCATGCCGGTCTCCATGAATGTCATTCCTGCCTCCATTCCTGTCATTTCTATATCTGTTTCAACCTATATTCTCCTCATTGTCTTCTAGCTCAGAAAATAATCAGCCCAGAAGCCTCCCAAGTGCTTGCTGAGACCTGTCCAAGCTAGCCACGATTTGTTGCTGACCTCTAGCTAAGTCATTGAAGATATCTCATGTGCTTGGTTCTTCAATTTCCATATCTCCCATTTCCCTTGTATGCTCTGTAAATAGAGGTAACTCTCCAGGAAAGGGGTCTGTCTGTGAAAACTGAGAATCATCCTCTGCAGCTGCTACCTCTATCTCTAGGTTTGACTCAAAAGGATCTATTATGGGTATTGGATTCTCTAGAACTATCAACTGCAGAATCGGTGTTCCTTGCCTTGCTCTGGTATTCCTAAAGGAATATCTATCTGCCAGTCGCATATCTCATTCTCACTTCTGCATGTCTATTTCACCTCACAGGATGGCAAGATCATGGCTCTGATACCACTATAATGAGCCATACCTGTTTGTATATTTTTTAAAATCTTTTAATGTGTTTTATTTTATTTTTATGTGATCTTTCAAAACTAGACAGAAGAATGCAGAAGGGGTTTTTAGTTTGTTGTAGATGTGTGGCAGGAGCATACAAAATATAGCATATGTTGCAAACCCAGAAAATATACAATGAAAACAAGAGAAATATGAAAGACCCAGTTCATATATCAACAAATAAAAAGGTTCTATCGCATAACCATAAATAGATTTGAAACTTCAGTTTTTGGCTATTGCCAAACCAGCGATTGAAATTACAATATTGCTCCAAATCATCAAGAATCATAGAGCATCAAGCATTCATTGTTAACAACAATACAATAGGCCTTGGAGGCCTCAAACAATGCAAACAAACCACTTCCCACAAAGAGAAAGAGGTCAAAATGCCCCACGTCATTCCTGGGGGTGGACGACCTTTGCTGGGAGTGATGAACAACAATGATGCACACCCAAATACCTTTGAAAATCCTCTGATATCAATCTACTACTGTACTCTCAATTGGGTGACCCTTTATGAGGGAGAAATAGCTAGAAGGAAGCTCCAGACTACCTCAAGAAGTGGAACGGCCTGCCTAGGAGAGGTGCAGCCAGCATGTGCAGTGTATACCTATCATAAACCCTTGTATTTCCTCTAAAATCTACAGCTCTTCAATACCATCAGCTAAAACAAATAACTTTCAGAAGATAAAGTGATAACTCCTCAAAACCTTATCAAATAAACTCCAATGAAGCACAAGAATGAATACTGGATGTATCCATCATCAAAGCACCATTGGGTGGTACTGCATACCTGTAGAATGTTGTTACCTATGGAGGTTTTCATCCCCACAAGCCTCTGGTTTGAACCCTCAAACTTCCACGATAGAAGACTCTAGTAGAGCTCAAAAGAAGGAGATATCATAAAGCAAGAATATCTCAAATGAGGCACTTCTCCTCTTTAAAAACTCTCCAAGAGGGACGTTTACTTTGGAGGGAAATATCTCTTTGAATTTCACTTTTAATATTTCCCAATGTGAGTGCTCCAAAAGGTAACTTAAGTGACCTTTTTAAATATTTTATTTTTATCGCTTAACCAAATGACTAGTCCACCAGAATTCTATGATAGACTAACCATGAGCCTAGAAGGGGACATTACAGTCTGACCTCCCTAAGAAGTCATGATGCTCTAATATCTGCTCATTCTCCCAAGTAGCATCCTCGACGGGTAGGTTCTTCCATTTAACCAAGTACTCTCTGATGTTCCTCCTCCTCAAATTACGTTCCCTAGTATCAATTATAGCCTTGGGTACTAGTATCAACTTCCCCTCTTCATCAAGAGGAGGAAACTCTACCGATGGTAACACCTTATGCCCCAATGCCTTCTTGAGGTGAGATACATTAAATACATTATGTACCCTGCTACCTGTTGGAAGCTCCAACTCATAAGCCACTTCCCCAATCCTCTTGGAGATCTGAAAAGGTCCATAGTCTCTGCCCCACTCTTTTTGAGAGTGGACTGTCTATAGGGTTGCAACATGAGATACACCATGTCACCAACCACAAAAGACCTCTCAGTCCTCTGCTGATTTGCATACTGCTTCTGCTGATTCTGAGCCTTTTGTATGTTCTCCTTCAAAGACCTCATGGAGAAGGTCTTTGGCCTTCGGCACTCTGCTATCACCAAAAAACAAATCAACAAAGCTCAGTGCCTCATACCCATATAGGGCCATAAATGGTGACATCTGAATAGACATGTGGTATGTGGAATTCTAACAGTACTCTCCCATGTGGAGCCACTTAACCCATGCCTTTTGCTGCCCTGAAACATAGTTTCAGAGGTATCCTTCCACCCATTTATTAACTATCTCCATCTGACCATCCATCTGAGGGTGGTAACTCGTACTAGGGGTGATCTTTATCCCTGTCAACCTGAAGAGCTCCTGCCAAAAATTACTAAGGAACCTGCTATCCCTATCACTAACAATGTTTCGAGGCAACCCATCGAGTCAAAATACCTCACGAAAGAACAATTCTACAACCTGTGTTGCAGTAAAAGTGGTAGAGATGGCAAAGAAGTGTGCATACTTTATCAACCTGTCCACTACCACAAAAATGCAATCCCTACCTTGGACTTTTGTTAAACCTGTGATAAAGTCCATAGAAATAATATCCCACTTCCTTTCAGGAATGGGCAGGGGATGCAATAAACCTCTTGGGAATGAGTGCTCTTGTTTGTTCTACTGACATGTAGGGTACTCTCTCACATATTGCAT
The DNA here is from genome assembly GCA_027924645.1 of Cunninghamia lanceolata. Taxonomy (NCBI): domain Eukaryota; kingdom Viridiplantae; phylum Streptophyta; class Pinopsida; order Cupressales; family Cupressaceae; genus Cunninghamia; species Cunninghamia lanceolata. The sequence continues at coordinate 238,138 of BSBN01000481.1, read as the reverse complement.
CACCTCCATCTTGAGGCCCTTCCAGGTGAACCTCTCTCTAACCTGCCTATAAGTTTTGAAGTACCCCGGGTGTCATACCATCGGCAACTCATGAAATGCCCTCAAAACCTTTTGTTTCATCTGAGAGTCTGTCACCAAGAAAATCATGTTCTTGTAAATGATTAAATCATTTACCACTATATACCTATCATCCTTGATGGTGCCATCAATTATCCCTATAGCCCATGCATCCTTTGCATACTCAGCTGATATCATCTCCCTCTAATCATCTGCAATGGCTCCAAGTGCACATAAATGGGGCCTCCTGGATAGAGCATCGACAATAACATATTTCTTTCCTTTGACATACAAAATGTCAAAGTCGTAGGCCTATAGTTTGCTGACCCACTTCTGTTGCCTCTCATTTAAGTCTTTCTGGCCAAGGAAATGCTTCAAACTGTTGTGATCTGTTTTGACTGCCAACTTACTGCCCACAAGGTATTGTCTGAACTTAACCAATGCATGCATTATGGCTAACATCTCCTTGTCACGTAAATGCTATAGCTGAGTTCCACAGCCCTCAACTTTCTACTCTCAAATGCTATGGGGTGCTTATCCTACATAATTACCGCACCAATGCCTTCCCCTGAAGCATCACACTACAACTCGAAGGGCTTGCTGAAATCTGGCATGGCCAATACAGGGTATGTACTCATAATCTGTTTGAATTGGTCAAAGCACTTCTGTGTACCCCCTGTCCAACTAAATGCATCCTTGCGAGTCAAATTTGTGAGGGGAGCAACTGACTGAGAAAACCCCTTCACGAACCTACAGTAATATCTGCATAAACCCAAGAATCCCTTCAGTTGAGTAAGATTCTTTGGTGGCGACCAGTCTACTATTGCCCAAATCTTCTCCGGGTCTACCTTCATGTTACCAACACTGATGATGTGACCCAAGTATAGCAACTTGGTCACCCCAAACTCACACTTTGACATCTTGGCATATAAAGATTCCCTCTCCAGAATACTCAACACAATGTCAATGTGTTTTACATGCTCTTCCCATGTTTTGTTGTAAATCAGGATATCATCAAAAAATATCAAGATGAACCTCCTCAATTATTCTCTGAAGACTCTATTCATGCAAGACTAGAAAGTAGCTAGTCCATTAGTCAAGCCAAATGGCATGACTAGGAACTCAAAGTGCCCATAGTGACACCTAAATGTCGTCTTCTCCACATCCTCATCTCTGACCCTAATCTGATGGTATCCATTCCTCAAGTCTATCTTGGAGAAATAACAGGCCCCATGTAGCTTATCAATCAGCTCATCTATCATGGGTATGGGATACATGTTCTTGATTATTTTCTTATTGAGTTCCTTGTAATCAATGCACATCCTAAGAGTCCCATCCTTTTTCTTTACTAACACAACGGATGATGCAAACGGGCTCTTACTCGGTCTTATGTGTCCCATGGTGAGAAGCTCTTTGATAGCTTTCTCGATCTCATCTTTGGATCTCTTCGAGTGTCAGTATGGTGTGACGATCACCGGTTTTGCACCCTCCTCCAATTCGATCACATGCTCGATACCCCTGCCGGGCAGTCTACCTGGTGGAATATCACTAAACACTTTGGTGTGCTTAGTTAGAAGAGCATGTATGTAAGGTGGATACTCACATTTCTGCTGCTCTGCAATTTCTGGCATCACTAATATCTCTACTGCCCATTGTACCTGATCATGGCGAATCAATTTTTCCATTCGCTTGAGAGAAATAACTCTTAATCCACCATCTGAAATTCCCCTGAGCACATGCTTAACTCCATTCACTTCAAACTTCATTTCCATTGTCCTCAAATTGATAGTGAACTCCCCTATCTCATGAAGCCATTTCATTCCCAGCACAACATCCATGTCACCCATGCTAACCACATAAAACTCTGACTAACAAGTATAATGGTTTAGTTGGATCGCCAAGTTGGGAATCCTCCTAGTGCAAGTGAGTACAAACCCATCAGGTACCTTTACCTTAGATCCTGCAAAATCCTCTGTTTGTAACCCCCTCTTACAACCAAGCCCTCATCTATGAAGTTATGAGTGGCACTTGTATCTAGCAAGGTAATGCACCTCTATCCCCCAATACTCCTCGAATCTTGAATGACCCTTCTCTTTGAATGCTAGAAATGTGGGCAGTCGATAGGGAGGTATTATTATCCTTATCTGGTACTTTAGATGCAACATCTATCCCTGAATCATCATCCTCTGTATGCTGCTCCGAATGCATGTCTGACTCCATAGACTCATCTGCTGAGAAGTACTCAATCTGTTTTGCCTTCCCTTGGGCAGCACACGTGTGCTTAGGATCCCAAGGCTCTCTACAGTGAAAACAAAGCTTCTTCCTCCTGAGGTCATTCAGCTGATCATTATCAATCTAGGAAGAACTCTTATGTGGCTGGTGTCCCGAGTCCTTGTGGAAAGGTCTCCTATCTCTTTCCTTATCTCTCCTATGCTGAAACTTCTTACTCTAAAATTTGCTCCTCCATACGAACGATTCCATATCACAGGCCTTCTTCATGGCCTCCTGCAATGTCATAGGGTCTAAACCCTTCACCCATCCTCTTAAAGGATCAGACAACCTAGCAACGAAGAGCATGATTAACCTCCTCTCTGATATATCTGAAACCATGACTGAGAGATCCTAGAACTCAGCAATGTACGATTCCACTAATCCACTCTGTCTCAACTGTTCTAGCTCCTTGAACTGCAATTCAGGATCATTCTTGTCAAACCTATCTATGAGTCTGGCTATGAACTCAACATAAGATGTGATCTGGTCATGTCCCAGAGTCACCTTCCCATTGCTTCACCATTTATGCGCACTACCCTCCAAGTGTAAGGTTGTGTATGTGATGGCATCTATCTCTGGCATGGGGCTGATCTAAAGGTAACTGTCCAACTTTTGTACCCACGCTCTTACTAAAGTTTTTCTTGAACCATCAAAATATGGTAAGGTCATCTTGCTGACCTTCTTCTGCAGCTCATTGTTCTGTTGTCTATTACCCCCTCTGGGTCTATGTCTCATCCGAAGATCTGAGTAGTCCCTGAAAGTCATTTTGGCTCTAAACTCTTCACTAGAAGCCTGCCAATCCCTAACGATCTCTTCCTGAAACTCCAACTGTGTAGCATCCCTATCTGGTATCTCATCCCTTGGTCTGAAAATTAGAATGCCTGGTTTATCTATAGCTGTGAGCCATGTAGCACCCCAATTATTCATCGAAGCCTCTCCATCATGATTCCTGTGCCCATTTCTATCACCAGTGTTTCGGTCACCATTCCTATCTCCATTTCCTTAGTCTCTATTCCTGTCATGTCGGTCTCCATGCCTGTCATTCCTGCCTCCATTCCTATCATTTCTATATCTGTTTTGACCTATATTCTCCTCATCATCTTCCATCTTAGGAAATAATCAGCCCAGAAGCCTCCCAAGTGCATGCTGAGACCTGTCCAAGCTAGCCATGATTTGTTGCTGACCTCTAGCCAAGTCATTGAGGATATCTCATTTGCTTGGTTTTTTAATCTCCATATCTCCCATTTCCCTTAAATACTCTGTAAATGGAGGTAACTCTCCAGGAAAGGGGTCTGTCCGTGAAACCTGAGAATCGTCCTCTGCAGCTGCTACCTCTATCTCTGGGTATGACTGAAAAGGATCTGTTATGGGTATTGGATTCTCTGGAACTATCAACTGTCGAATCGGTGTTCCTTGCCTTGCTTTGGTATTCCTGAAGGAATATCTATCTATCAGTCGCATATCTCATTCTCACTTCTGTATGTCTATTTCACCTAACAGGATGGCAAGATCATGGCTCTGATACCACTGTAATGAGCCGTACCTGTTTGTATATTTTTTAAAATCTTTTAATGTGTTTTATTTTATTTTTATGTGATCTTTCAGAACTAGACAGAAGAATGCAGAAGGGGTTTTCAGTTTGCTATAGATGTGTGGCAGGAGCATACAAAATATAGCATATGTTGCAAACCCAGAAAATATACAATGAAAACAAGAGAAATATGAAAGACCCAGTTCATATATCAACAAATAAAAAGGTTCTATCGCATAACCATAAATAGATTTGAAACTTCAGTTTTTGGCTACTACCGAACTAGCCATTGAAATTACAATATTGCTCCAAATCATCAAGAATCATAGAGCATCAATCATTTATTGTTAACAGCAATACAATAGGCCTTGGAGGCCTCAAACAATGCAAACAAACCACTTCCCACAAAGAGAAAGAGGTCAAAATGCCCTGCATCACTCTTGGGGGTGGACAGCCTTTGTTGGGAGTGATGAACAACAATGATGCACACCCAAATACCTCTGAAAATCCTCTGATATCAGTCTGCTACTATAGTCTCAATTGGGCGACCCTTGATGAGGGAGAAATAGCTAGAAGGAAGCTCCAGACTACCTCAAGAAGTGGAACGGCCTACCTAGGAGAGGTGCGGCCACCATGTGCAGTGTATACCCGTCATAAACACCTGTTATTTCCTCTAAAATCCGTAGCTCTTCAATACCATCAACCAAAACAAATAACCTTCAGAAGATAAAGCGATAACTCCTCAAGACCTTATCAAATAAACTCCAATGAAGAAAAAGAATGAATACTGGATGTATCCATCATCAAAGCACCATTGGGTGGTATTGCACACCTATAGAATGTTGTTACCTATGGAGGTTTCCATCCCCACAAGCCTCTAGTTTGAATCCTCAAACTTCCACGATAGCAGACTCTAGCAGAGCTCAAAAGAAGGTGATATCATAAAGCAAGCATATCTCAAATGAGGCACTTCTCCTATTTAAAAACTCTCAAAGAGGGACGTTTACTTTGCAGGGAAATATCTCTTTGAATTTCACTCTTAATATTTCCCAATGTGAGCCCTCCAAAAAGTAAGTTGTTGGTACCCATTTATGTCTAGGGTTTTAAGCTTGAATGTTTGCAGGTTTTCTCATTCAAACCCTGAAACTTCTAAGTCATGGGGCTTTGCATTGTTTTTTCTATTCGGACAGTGACCTTCTGTGGTGGGTTCTTGGTTTATTAGTTTCATCCTCATGCTTTAGTGTTCATAGGTTGACCAACCACCATATAATGTTTTACCACTTTTTTCCATCACACATGAGCAAAATGCTAGGTTTTTGTATGTGCAAGTGGTCATGTATGTTGGCGGGCTTGTGAAATCTCAGTCAGCTTTTGAAAAATGGTAAAAAGTTGAGTTATATGCATTTTTTAATTCATATCGGGTTGCATATACAAGATGGGAATCTATCACAGATATGAGGAATATTCCTGATTTGTATATCGGCTACATACAAGGGCCTGTATATTCGATAACATATGAAGTAGCAAAGATACAATTGGTGGGGCCTACAGGTATATACAAACGAGTTTGTATATTCGGCATACAAGTGGGATATACAAGGTGGACCCGACCAAAGGAATTAATAGCATTTTGAAATATTTTGGGATCCGCCTTTGTATGTTTGGGATTGTATATTCCAAATATACAATCAAATGTGCAAACAAATATACAAAGAAATGACATACAGCCCAGACGCGAAGGAAGAGTCAAATGTAGTGAATGAAATTTGAAGTCCATGGGTTGTATAAAGCACTTGTATATGCCGATATACAAGCTAATGTGCAATAAAAAAGATACAAGCCAGATTTCAAAGGGTTCTTTCAGTCCAATTCATAATTTTTGCAATCCGTGCCTTGTATGTATAAGTTGTATGTATGTGCACATATACATCGAGATATGCAAGGATCACATGCAAGGCCCGGACTCGATTTAAAATTCCAATCTGCTCTATAACAGTTTGGGATCTGCCTTGTATGTTGATCAATTGTATATGCATTTGCTTATGAATATGCAAGGGCGAAAAAGGCAAAATGAGAATGGGAAGAGTCAACGATAGGAGGGGCAAGGTGCCTACGTGGCATGATGTCATTGGTTGGTGACTTTTTAGAATGTTTTGGAGACGTTAATCTTAGTGATAGAGTTAGGATCAACGGTTGGTTTCAAAGTTCACATCAATGGTAGTTTTTGTGTATCTAAGGCCACGTTTAAGCAGAAAAACTTCTGATGCATCCGTTGCTGCACTTCTGAGGGATGCGGGTAGCTGAAGCATTAATGGCAGTTTTGCATGGACGTGGTCTATGAAGTTAAGGCCCCAACTACCTGATTTGATGTAAATCTTGGAGCCGCGGCTTTGATCCTGAGCCCACCTGCCTTCTCCTCTGTTTTCCTCGACTGCCTTCAATATTTTGGGCGTCGTTTCTGATGCGGTGTATCTGGGCTGGAATTCTGACTTGTCATGTAATTAATTTGCTAGATGTACAGTTTGGCTATAAGAGTGGTAAACTGTGTCATTCATGGTTGTTGGAAATTGGAAAAAAATTTGGTGTTGTAATCAGACACAATCTCATTGGTGGCTCTATTCTAGGTATTTTGTGAGTTTATGAGTTGTATGTTGAATGTCTTATATTAGAATTAATCAGTTTCATGTTAATTTAAATGAGTAATGCTTTATAGCATGTATTTCATTATTTGTCTCCAAATTGAATGTGTTCTTCTTCTGAATCTAAACAACTAAGGGGTGTGAGAGATTCTAGGTTATGAGTTTCCTAAGTTGAATGCTTAGTCTTTTTCCTTCTGCTCAAGGAGTAGATTAAATGTTTTGGGTTAAGTATTGAGAAGAATACATTGCAGTAAGGATGTTTGTAAGCAGAAATAACTAAATACTTTATTTTGGGTGTTGTCTATAAGGCAGACATTACATAATCCCCTTGAAATCTGATTGTTGTTTTAGGTCTGTGATAAACATTCATATATATATATATATATATATATATGTCTATTGACTCCAAGCCCTGGATAGGCACCAATCTGTTCTTGTATTTAGGTTGCAACCCAAAGTCTCAGTTTTGCATCCAGACATAAAATCAAACTCAATCTTTAAATACAAACCTTTTAGGACATTAGGAGTAGTTTAGGACCGAAATCCTCTGTCTCACAACTGAACATAGGCCCAAACCAAGCCCCTTTGCACTTATCTCACAGTTTTAGTCTGCATAAGAGAGGATTTATCTGCTTTGTGTCAACATCCTAGCTAACTTGTAGGTGCATTTCATAGATGTTGAATAGGGAATACCCCCTTTGGTTCTATAGAGCCTAAAGAAGAAGAGGAGATATTTATAGAGTCTATCTCCTGTACTGTTGGTCCCTGGCCCGGGAATCCTGTTGATCAATGATGGCTACTTTGTAGGGATAACTGGGAACAAGCATCCAGCCTAGGAAAAACACCAATAGATTTGGCGACTCAGCTGGGGATCCACTTTGTGAAAGGACATTAATTTTAAAAGAAAACAATTCCTAGTTATAGGTGGCAACTCCGAACAAATCTCCCAACCGGTAAAGAAAAAATTTGTATGCTAGGGAGAAGATCCCTGTGTAATTCTCTATTTGAAGAATTACCCAGAAGAATGATGTACATGAAAAAATGGATTGTTCAAGCCAGTCAAGAGGGTTCTCCCAGAAGTAATGATAATATTCAAGACAATCTAGGATCTTCAGAGTGGACAATACCTTATTTCTCAAACATTGAGGCTGAAATCCAGAACGTATATGAAAGACAATAGGGTAGTGGATTGAGAATGAGGTCAGAGGTGTTTCAAGAATGCCCTTTCCTTGATTCCCCTAATAGATTTGAAGAAGTTGAATCCCCAAGGGATGATAATGATGATCAGAATATAATGAAACCATCCTCTTCTATGTCGAGAGAGGAGGAATTAGTCGTAGAAATCAAGAGTCTACAAGCAGAATTAGAATATTTGCAAGCAGTAAAAATTAGAGATGACATGAGACAAAAAGTGCAGGCTCTGAGAATTGCTCAGAATGATTTAGTTCCCACCCTTGAGAATATAAATGTGCTGAGAAACCAGCACAAAGATGAAGCCCATCATCAGCAGAATGATCAAAGACAGAATGCAAACAATGCTAGAGCACCATTAAATAATGTAAGATATCAGAATGCAAATAGAAATGCCAATGTTATTCAGCCTGGTAGACAACCTATGCAGCTGGACAGATTCAGACAACTGGTTTTTGATGGCAATCCTAGTTACCCAAATCCTATTGACAAACATGTGAGACCGCAAGTGCCAAAGTTTTTAGAAAACAATACTGTCAGGAGAAGACCACTTAAAAGCTTTTCAGAATATCATGGACAACTTTGAGGTTGAGCATGAGGATGTTTTTATGAAATTATTTATGCAATCCTTAGTTGATGAAGCCAGAGAATGGTACAAAGGCTTGCCTGATAGAAGTATTTCATCATGGGATGACTTTAGAAGAATTTTCAAAGAACAATATGGTGATAAAATGGATCCAAGTTTTTTCATTAATGAATTTACTGGCATTACCAAAGGATCAAATGAACAGGTTGTTGATTTCAATGCTAGATTCACTAAGCTATTGAACAAATTGCCACATTGAACCTGAGGTCTAATGAACCTATGTGCATAGTGTTATACATAAATGATTTTGAAGCTAAAACAGCTTATGGATTAAGAGATAAGGGTCCTCACAGCTTCAGAGATGCTTTCAAAATAGCAACAAATATTAAAAATAATAGAAAAGCATCTGGTAAGACAAACAGAAGAGATGATGTAAAATTTTTGCTAAATCCAAATACTAAATCTCAGAGTGTTCAAGGAAATGCATCTACTTCTAAGGATAAATTAGATAAATTGACAACTATTGTCAAGGACTTGAGTTATAGAATGGATAAAAATGAAAAAGGGATAGGTCTTGATAGGCAAGTTTACCAAAGGCAAGAAAGAAGACCATCATTGCATGATATGCCATATAATATCAATTGACATAATGGTAAACCCATTCTCCCAAACAGTAACCCAAGTCAAAGGACTCAAAATGTCAAAGAAAGACCTGATCCTTTGAAGGAGGCTATTGATACTTGATGACACCCCATGGTGCATAATCTGTTAGATGCCTCACTCACAGTCACAATGTATGATTGTTCAGTCTCTATATAACAATATCGTGGCCTGTGATGAGTATAATGAGCCACATTGCATGGAAGATGACAATGTCAATATGTTGTCTACAAACAGGGAGTATCCTTCCCATGATGTTGATGCAAGCACAAATAATGAGATTCAGGTTTGCTAGCAGTTTCCCTGTGATGAAGATGATGAAGATAATTATGCTTATGCTTAGGACTCATGCAATTTTTTGAATGACTTGAGGAGACCATCTGATGAAGAGATTAGAGCCTTCACAGCTATAGCAGTTGCTCAAGTCAAAAACAATTACAACCTAAGAGGTAAGGCTCAGGTAAGTAACTCACACCAATTAGAAAATACTTTTGTGAACCAGCCAGTGCATAGTCATAAAGGGACTGAAACACAAAAGAAGCAATGGAGCAATAATAAGCAAAATTTTAAGCAAAAAATAGGTCATGATTCTCAAGGGTCAGAAAATAGAATTCCCCAGGTTGAGGATCAAAACAAAAATTTTTAGATCAAAGATGACAGTCAGGGAGCCACGAAAATTAAAGCTAGATCATACCAAGATAAAAATAAAACTGTAGATCAGGCTACAACTGTTATACAAAATTATGCTCCATTTGACATAACTCAGGTCTTGTCCTAGGTAAAGATCTCTATTCCATTGATGGAGCTGATTAGAGTTGAAGAGTTCAGAAATAAAACATTGTCTCTGATTTCAGGAATACCCTGTCAAGCTAATCAGAAAATTGAGACTCAGGGTAGGAAACAAGTTATGTGTATTGATGAGGAGGACGTCCCTGAAGTTTATTTGGGAATGACCATGACAAAATGCCCCTCACAGGTTGAGCCATTTTATGTCTCCCTTGTCATAAATGGAAAAGTGATTAAGAATTGTATGCTTGACTCAGGAGCATCAACGAATATCATGCCTTTGGCCATTATGCAGGAAGCTGGGTTAAAGATAGATAAGTCATGTGGGAAATTCTATGCCATGGATGCTAGAGAGGTACCTGTCATTGGAATTATGAAAGATGTGGACTTCAGACTGGCAGCATATCCAAAAAAAACTTACAAAATAAACATAACAGTTGTTGATATCAAGCCACAATATGGCATGTTGTTTTCAAGAAGATGGGCAGCATTGATTGGTGCAAGTATGCAACTAGATCTATCATATTCCATGATCCCAATGAATGGTAGGGATGTCAAACTGATCAGAGAAGAAAGGTCACTAGACATAGTTGAGGATCAAGAGTTAGAGGAGCATATATGTTTTGTGAATACTGACTGTGATAATTTCAGAGTTGTCTCAGATGATCAGGGGGGTAAAGGGAGAGATGTTTGCGTTCAGGAGCTTGACCAATAGGGTCTCTAGACCATGTATTTTGATGCAGCTTGTTCAAAGGAAGGCTCTGGTGCTAGAATTGTATTTTTGTCTCCAGCTGGTAAGCTTCTAAAATTCTCTTTCTTGCTGAAGTTTTCTTGTACAAATAATATTGCATAGTATGAATCTCTATTATTAGGATTGAATGTTGCTTTGAAGCATGGGATCAAGATGCTCAAAGTATTTGGGGATTCAGAGTTAGTTGTTTCCCAAGTTAGAGATAAGTATGCATCAAAAAATAAGAGGATAAAACAGTATAAGCATGCTATTTGGGATACAATTGAATTGTTTGATGCTTTTTTAATAAGTTGGATAGAGAGATCAAAAAATGTCAGGGAAGATTTTCTAGCTAATGTAGCCATAAGGCCAGATGATCTTACTCTGTCAGATGTTACAAATGTTGAGGTTAAACTTAGACCTGCAGTGCCAGACAATGTATGCAACTAGCAAGTGTTTGATGATGATAGAGATTTACTAAGATTTCTACATTGCATTGATGAATATGAGAACCAAGAAATGGATTTTTAGAACTTTGTAGAAGTTGTGGGTGGGAAAGAAACTCTCTTAGGGAAGGAGGTAATTCAACTCAAGACAAATAAAATCCCTAGGGGGCTGGTTGCTTTAGAGAGAGTATTTGACAACAGGGACCAATTTGTTACAAAGGCATCTCCAACAAACAAGAATGATTTAGAAGAGATAAACTTGGGGACATCTCATGCCCCCAAAAAGGTATATATTGGCGAATAGCTCAAGCCACATGTTAGGAGTATGCTGATAGTACTATTGAACAAATATAAGCATATTTTTGCCTGGTCATATGAGGACCTGAAAGCTTATAGAGAAGATTTATTTCAGCATGAGATCCCTTTGAAGCCTAGAGCTAAACCATTTAGACAAAAACAAAGACCTATCAACCCAACTTTAGCTCCAAAAATGCAAGAAGAGCTTATGAAGCTTAGGGAGGCTAGAATAATTATGCCTATTAGACACTCAACTTGGGTGTCCAACCTTGTTCCAGTTAGAAAGAAGAATGGTGACATAAGACTTTGAGTGGACTTTAGAAATTTGAATGTATCTTCTTTAAAGGACAATTATCCATTGCCAAACATGGAAGCCATGTTGCAGAAGGTGACTGGCTGTGAACTTTTTATCCATGATGGATGGATTTTTAGGGTACAATCAAGTGAAAGTAAAAGAATATGAACACTTCAAGACTGCTTTCACCACTCCATGGGGAACCTATGTATATGTGAGAATGCCATTTGGGCTGACAAATGCAGGTGCCACATTTCAGAGGGCTATGGATGTTGCTTTTGTAGGATTAATTGATTCAATCCTAGCTCTATATTAGGATGATTTGATAGCTTATTTAGAAAAGGAGGAGCAACACTGTATGCACTTAGAACAAGTCTTTATTAGGGCATTGGAATATGGCATCTCACTCAACCCAAAGAAATGTGCTTTTGGGGTAGTGGAAGGAAAATTGCTTGGTCACATTGTTTCCAAGGATGGAGTCGGGATTGATCCTGTAAGGGTGGCTGCAATTGACAAAATTTAGATCCCTAGAATAGTGAAAGGTGTTCAGTCCTTCTTTGGGCAAATTAATTTTGTTAGGAGATTTGTCCCTAACTTTGCAGAGACCATGAAAGATATCTCTAAAATGTTGAAGAAAGGTGCAACTGTCAATTGGGAAGATGAAGCAACTAAATCATTTCAGAACATAAAAGAGGCTATAAAGATGGCTCCTATGCTAAAATCTTCTAATTTTCTAAGTCATTTCAGTTGTTCTCATTTGCTTCTTTCCATACTATTTCTGCAGGTTTATTGCAGAAAAATGCACAAGGTTTGAACAACCTATAGCTTTCTTTAGCAGGTCATTGCAAGCTGCTAAGTTGAAGTATGACATCATGGAGAAGCAAGCATATGCACTAGTTAGAGTAGTCAAAAGCTTCAAGCCATATTTGGTAGGCTCTCGGATAATTGCATATGTACCCCATGCAGTAGTTAAAAATATTTTCACTCAGCAGGAGGTAACTAGAAGAAGATGCAGATGGATAAATAAATTGCAAGAGTTCAACATTGAAATACAAATCACAAAATTGGTAAGAGGACAAGGTTTGGCAAGATTGATGACACAGTCAAATATAGAGGCATGCCAAGTGAATGTAGTGCATAATGAAGTTGTAAATATGTCAGAATCTGAATGGTATAAGGACATAGTACATTATTTGCAGAATTTGAACTGTCCTTCCCATCTCAGTGATAATTAGAAGAAGACCTTGAAGCTACATGCTATTAAATATATCATTGTTCAAGGAGAGCTCTATTGGAAAAATCCTGATGGTGTATTACTCAGGTTTAGAGATGAAAATCAGGCCAAGAATATTCTAAGTGACATGCACAAGGGAGTGTGTGGTGGACACTATGCTACTGAGACTACAGCCCACAAAATTCTTAGAGCAGGCTACTAGTGGCCAGCTCTTTTCTCAGATGCACAAAGAATGATAAGAAAATGTGACCCTTGTCAAAGATTCTCAAGAAAGCTAAAGTATGAAGGTGCATTGTCCCTTAGGACTATAACTATAGAAGCTCCTTTCCAGCAATGGGGAATTGATTTTATAGGGGAAATTTTAGAAAAATCAAGTGGAGGACATAGTTGGATTTTGGTTGCTACTGATTACTTCACTAAGTGGATTGAGGCCATTCCAACTAAAAAAGCTACAAGCAAAGTGGTGATGGATTTCATTCTAGAAAATATTGTTATCAGATTTGGAGTACCAGCCAAAGTGGTCATAGATAATGCGATGTGCTTAAGGTCTGGTGAATTTATTGATTTTTGTAAAACTTATGGAATTGATTTGTCTCATACGTCACCATACCATCCACAAGGAAATGGTCAGGTAGAGTCAAGCAACAGAAGTCTCATGAAAATCATGAAGAGGGTGATAGATAAAAACAAGAGGGCTTGGGATTCAAAGCTGACGTTGGCATTATGGGCTGAGAAGGTGACAGTGAAGAGAGAAATTGGAAGGTCACCTTTTGAATTAGTATATGGTGCAGCAGCTAAACTGCCTCTGAACAACCTCCTGCCAGTTTATAGGTTCATCCAAGGCAACGATGAGGAGATTGGGGACTCAATGTCTGAAAGAATAAATCAACTGGTTGCATTAGATGAAATCAGACGGGACGCACAAAAAACAAACATCAAGAAACAACAAAAAGTGAAATATCTGTTTGATAAAAGGGCTACAGAAAGAAAGATTCAAATAGGTGATATGGTCCTTGTATGGAATGCAAGAAGCCAAGATAAGGGCAAGCATTGTAAATTTGAGCCCCTGTGGATTGGCCCATATCAAATTGGTAATATCCATGAAGATGATTCCTACTTCCTCCAGGCCCTCAATGGTGAACTACTAGAATTGCCTGTGCACAGTAAATTCCTTAAAGCTTATTTCTCATAGATGATGTCTTCTGTGCACATTGTAAATTAGATGTAAATGTTGTTGGCAAGAGACACTATATGGATTCATGGTTGTTGTCATTGATGGCAACAAAGGTCATTCCACGTATCCACAAGTCATGGTGTGTCTCTACCGGAAGTCAGAATGAAGATTGTTGTGATCCGGTGAACAAGAATAGAGCATGTGGCAAGGTCTGGCAGATTGGTTCGGATCTCTCAGAGGAAGTATCTTGGTGCAGTGCAGATTTGGGGAAGTCAAGAGGACTACCTTGAGTGGCATATTCCAAGGATTTAGCCTCTGGTGATGGACAAGGAAAAAGATATGAATAGTTGAGTACCGGATTCCTGAGTGACAGAGAGAACAGAGGAAGAACTGACTGACAGAACATCAGACTATTTTTTGGATGTGTTACTGTTGATGGTAAAGGTTGTGAAGGCATGAATCATGTTTGGCCGACATGATTAATGATATCTACAAGTATATGCTTGATCTGCATTACTTGATGTGCAAGGATTCAGCTGACAGAACAGAGTTTGTGAGAAAATAGACTGTTCCAGATGCCGACTAGAAAGGTGATGAAATTACTTGTGCAGATATATATGCACAATGGATTTAGTTGTGAGAGTTGTTGTAGTGATGATGATATATGTGAATAAGTGTAGAGTAGAGCAGAAGTAGTAGAAAAGATTCGGTATGTGAAAGGAAAGCAAAATAAAGAGAAGAGGAAAGATGAAGTGCAGCAGATCAGTGTATTAAGCCTAATCAGAACTGAACTCCAGCATATGTGGATGCTTCCGATTAGTTCAAGTATTGTATAACATTCTTTTGTAGACAGTGTGTCTCCTTGTAGGCAGTGTGCCTCTTTGTGAGCAGTGTGCTCGGGCAGTGAGCCCTAATTGGCAAGTGCCATTTTGTAATTCCTTATTCTTCTAACAGAGAATAATCTTTGGGTTAATCACCCCGTGGTTTTCTCCCTTAACAGGGTTTCCACGTCAAAAATACTGTGTCATGTGTTTCTCATTTCATGGTAATGTTTGTTTGTTTGAGTCAATGTTGCATTGATTAATAAGAAAGTTCAAAAGAAGAAATAATTAGGATAAATGATTCACCCCCTCTCTCAGTTATCAACAATTGGTATCAGAGCTAAGTTCCTCCTAATAGAGCCTAATAGCTTGAGGAAGATCTGGGAGTTCAAATGGATGCATATGGTTTAAGGGAGCAACTCAAGACTGCCCTTGAGGATCTTGAACAATCAAACTCTGAAGTCAATGAATTAAAGGAAAGACTCAAACAGGCTGATGAATTCATGAGAGAACTAAAGGACAAATTAAGTCTCTCTATGAAAAAGAGAAAGGAGCTACTCCAACAATTGGCAAGACAAAGTGAAGAAAGTAATACAAATGAAGAATTGACTGAGAAAACCAAGTTATGTGAAAAGTTATCAAAAGAAGTCATTATGGTAAGACATGAAATGGAATCAGGAGTTATAAAGTTTACTCAAGAGATTGAAGAGAAAAGAAAAGCTGAAGACAATCTAAGACAATCTCTTAAAGAGAAATAAGAAGATTGCCACTAGATGGACAGGATTATCAGACATCTTGAATCTGATCTTGAAGATGCCAAAGATAATGAAGAAAAACTTGAGGATCAAATTGTCTCTCTCAAAAGAGATCTTCAAATAGCAAATGAATATAAAGAGAAATTCAAGATAAGTTCTGCTCAACTTGAAGTTCTTCTTGGAAGTCAAAAGAGGGCAGATGACAAGTATGGTTTGGGATATGAGAAAGGAGAAAGCTCCGGATCCGGTCAAAAGAATTTTGGATCAGAAAATCCAAGGAATAGGCCTAGAAGACCTCCGGTAAGACAGCCCAATGCTCAAAGACATCCATCCTTCAATGGATACTGCCATAGCTGCAATCACTTTGGTCACAAAGCTAATCAGTGCAGAAAGAGAATGAATCAGACTAATTCATCCTTCTCCGGACAGTGCTTTAACTGCAAAAGGTATGGACACAAGTCTCATGAATGCAGAAATATGCAAATAAACAAATCATTCAATGGTAGATGCTTTGCATGCAATAGAGTAGGTCATATGGCTAATCAATGTAGATCAAGAGGTTATCAGTCAAATATGCAAGGAAATGTTATTTGCCAAATCTGTAATAGGTCTGGTCATAATGCAAAAGTCTGCAGAAGCAAGAATCAGGACAAAAGAGGTCCGGTGTATAATCAGAATCAAGACAAGGGTAAATAAAAGATGAATGCGGATGAAGTTAGGAATCAGATGAACAAGATTTGGGTGAAGAAAAGTTCAGAGAATGTAGAGATTGGATCCGCACCAGACTCTGGTGCTGATATTCCTTCCAGAAATTAAAAGGTGAACTCTGGCTTAGGGGGAGACTCAAAGAAAATCTTGTTCCCCCAGCCAATCAAGTGGTGCCGGATGTGGCACAAGATGCGGAGTAAAGGGTTTGTAGATATAAGTCTTGAGATGATTCAGATAAGATTTCTGAGGTCCGCATGAAGACGTGAAGAAGTTGTGATCGATTAAGTAAGACCTGTTCCGGGAGATGCTCCGGAATGACAGAGGATTACAAAAAGGTCCGGAGAGATCCAGAAGTGCATTGTCTTATTTTGCGGATTGGACAGAGTGTTTGGGATGTCCTTGTGATGTGTCATCTTGATTTGTTCATGGTTGGAAGATCCACATGATGTTCATAGATCAGGACTAATCCAGTTCTTCAAGTTATCCGAATAAGGCAAACCAGAATAATGTAGGTCAAGCATTTATTGCCATCAGATATTAAGGTTTGCGGAGCAATATAAGGGATTTCTCATAAATTACTTGCTCATTCTACACTCAAGAAGAAGTGAAAAGTGGAGCTCTGCAACAAGATTCATCAAGGTCACCAAAGATCTCTTGTCGAAGTCATTACATATAGAAATCAATCCAACCACTCCGTGTAACCGAAGGCGCATAAGGTATTTTCCATTTTCGATATCTAACTACAAATCTTTTGAGAAATGGCTACTCTGAATATAGTAAAGATCTGAGATAGGCCCCGACCTGAATTTAAGAAACACCCATACAAGTCATTGGAGGTAGATCCCTTAGGAGTATTCTCTAGTCTTCCTCATGGTGTTTTACACACAGAAGACATTAGGGTTTACATACATGCAAGTATTGAGGAATTTGGGGAATTCAAATTGAGAGATTTCTATCACAAACAACTGATAGACAATGCTTTTGAGCTTAAACCAGAGTATAAGGGTATCCAGAAGAAACAGTTTGATCAATTCATTCATTTCCCCTACTTTGAAGAAGATGAATGGGTCCGGTATGTATTGAGTAGGATGCATGACAACTTCCTATGGCTGGATAGACCCTGCAAGATCACAAAAGAGGCAATTAGGGCAATGACTGGTCTATAATCTTATGGAGGGATACCTATCCTCAAATCTGTCAAAAATAACATTGTAACTAAGGCCACCGGATCAAAATTTGATAAGAGGGCAATGACCATTGAAGATATCTCTGACTCGGATATCAAGTTTGCATCCATGATAATAGGATACAAGATTTATCACTCCAGTAGGGAGAATTCTGTATCCAGAACTGCAGTATATACTGCCTATGAAATGCTGAGGAAGAATGCAGATTATGATCTCTGTGAACTTCTCTTAAGCCAATTAATGGAAAATATACAGAAGATCAAAAAGGACAAAAAGAATTCTTTTAAGTATGGTACTCTTATATTATGTCTATTTTTCTACTTCATGAATGAGCTGCCCGGATCAAGTGGATGGGTATGGTAGAATGACAAACCTATTGCAGTCCAGATCAGAGATTATTTACATGGGCTTGGGGATGCCAAAGCAAGAAATACAGCCCTGTGGGGATACTTTAAAAACTTCCAGAGCATGATGCAAGCAAGAGAAAGAATTCCCCAGTCCATTGTTGAAAAATACAAAGACTCAGTTTGCTTTATGGTGGATATTGATCAGTGCCTAATGGAGGCAATGGAGCCAAGGACAGTCTAGATCATGCCCATGGGGTATGAGGTTGATGAAAAGATTGTGGAACTACATGTTCAACACATGCTTAGTCAGCCCAAAGATCCAAACGCAGAAAGGTTTGGAACCTTTGAGGAGCTGAGTGTGAAGATCCATGTGGAACTCAGAGAACCTAAGATAAAGAGGAAGGTGAGAAAAGAAGTAGAGCATATTGCTCAAGGCCTAGGCATCCCAAAGGAGGCACTTGATGCCAACCGGGAAAAGAGGAGAAAGGCTAAGGAAGAAAAGAAAGAGGCAGAAAAGAAAAGCAAGAAAAGTGCTCCGGTGGAAACCTCAACCTGGACCAGATCATCAAAAGGATCTACACCTGTTAGAACCAAAAGCTCAAAAATATCTAAACCGGAAGGTCAGACATCCGGTAAAGGAGAGAAAAGGTCTAAAATAAAAGCCACAAGAGCTTATACAAGTCAGAAAGATGAAGAGGAAACAGAATCAGATGAGGGGGTAAAAGAAATAAAGAAGTAGAAGAAGAAAGGATCCGATAAACCCTCCACAGGCCAAGACAAGGAAGAAATGGCAGAGAAATTGGTTGAAAAGCCCACCCTGTCTCTAGACAGTGTAATCAAATCAATCACTGTGGATGGAAACCTTCAACCAATGGCCGAATTCTATGATGACTACAATGAGGCTGATCAAAAGATCCTGCAGGAAGCTATAATCAGGTATTTGAACATCTACAACAAAGCCTTCATTGAAATTATCTCCCTTATTCCTAAGAGTCTAGAGAAGGAATTGGAAATGAGAAAGGTAAATGCCATGGAAAAAGACCTTGAGATCAGGGAACAAATAGCTATTCAGCTATATCCTTCAATTGATCACAAAATAATGAACATGGTATTCAAAGACTGCAAGGATGAATTCAGAAGCAAAGCAAGGATGAATCAGCTTATGCTTGGTGAGACCGACAAGGTAGCCAAGGACATTGAAGAGATCCTCCGGAATACATTCAAAAGGTTCAACATTCCTACTATAGAGGACTTGGGTGCAGAAATAGCTGTGGACTTGGAATCCTCTGCTCCGGGAGAAGTGGCCCTTGAACAAACTAGCATCTCTCCTCCAATTTCCCCTACAGTCTCCAGATCCCAAGAAGAAGAGAAATTATAGGAGAAAGAAGCAGCGGTAAAAGAAAAAGAGGTTGACAGTACCAAGGGTGCAGAGAAAGCAAAGACTCCAATAGAGAAAACCACGACTGACAGTGGTAAGAATGTGGAAGGAGAGAAAATTCCAAAGGATAGTTCTGTTGACATTTCTTCTGAATCAGCATTAGGGTTTGCCACTTCTAATGCACAGGCAGATTCAGGCCAACTGAATACAGGAGGTTGCGTGAGCTCCTCCCCTTCACTTCTGGTTCTGCCGCACCAAGGGGGGTATCCCTATAACTCAAGATGTAACCTTGACTAGCTCAAAGATAGAAAGATCTAACTTGACAACAACAGGCAGAATACTCTCATGTATGGACCAAGATCTGCACGATAGATCACAAGGCTGGCAACATTCTTGGACATGATGTCTGGTTGAGTATGAGAGTATGCAGGGGGTTCCTAATCCTACTCCTACAACTAACAGGTGGAGGTATGAAGTGTTTTGATATGAATTTGGATGCAAAGCTGGACATGGTGTATAACACAAGAACACAGCATGATTGGTGCCTATCCAGGGCTTGGAGTCGGTAGACATACACCTGTGAATGATCAGCATAAATAGCTAGAACTGGATTTCAGGGGGATACACATGATATCTGCCCTACAGATATCTCCCAATACAGAGTGTTGAGTCATCTCTACTTATGGCATCCCTACTGCAGTATACCCTTCCCAATGTTCAACCTGAAAACAGTTTAATCTGCCCCTTGAGCAGAGGTTAAAAGATCAGACATTCAACATAGGAATTCTATGCTCTAGAATCTAAACATAAGCAAATATCCAGATCCAGAAGAAGAATACATGCAATACTGGAGACAGAATTAACACAACACATGCTAAGATAGCATTACTCATATAAGATCAACCATGAAACCAGTGGATTCATGCCAAGTCCTACAACAGGAGATACATAAACTCACAAGAAAACTGTACAGAGCAACCAGATCAGCTGGTTTTGGATTACAGAGCCAAAAATCTACAACTTTCAACAACCTCAAAAGAATAACACCATCTGCATTATATAGCAGGAGGGTGTCTTCAGCATCAACTACCAGGTTGACCAAAATTCCCGCCAGATACACAGTACCATAGAAATGGCGCTCAAACACATTAATGCAGCAGGTAGGGGAGGAGACAGGAAGATTTTTCGAGCCCTACGCCACTGCCTCGGGATCCAGATCTTCAATCAGGTACTAGACCAGCCCACGCCATCGCCCATACCTCTGCAACAATCGCCATTAATGGCGCACCAACCCGCGGCCTTGGGAAAATCATCAAACAGACTATCGCAAGCATTTCCCGCTGAGACTCATCATCATGATATTTGAAAATGCAGGATATCAATATCCCACATGCACCCCGCGATGACCTCAATAACACTTTATATACTAGGTCGTGAGCATATATCATGTCGGTGCTTTTGCTCCCGACGACACTAGTATAGACTTCATCATCATCATCCTCCAGCAGTATGATATCCTGTTGTTCGAAATATCACCCTGACGTCATCATCATATCACAATATAACCTGCATGATAATCGCCTTCATCGGCACAACCTGATCCATCGGAGGAAGATCCTCCTGCTTAGCCGATACCAAATGTCTGGCCGATGAACATCCTGATGACGTCATCATCATACCCTGCTGACGTCATCATCATATCCGCCTACTGCGCACCTCCTCATATCCGGATGACGTCATCATCATGTTTGCAAAGATCAGGAGGTCTCTTCAAGATGATCAGTGTTAGAAATATGACCCCCCCGGACCTTGATGACGTCATCACCATATCAACATCATCATGATATTCGGAAGACAACCGGATATTTGGAAATATCCTCCTGATGTTCAAATATCAGGTTGCACTGTAGCTCCTCTGTAAGATCGGGGCGAAAACTGAATATGATGATGCTGCTTGAAAAGATCACCCTCAGTAGATAATGCGCGAAGCCAGCAGGCGGATATCTCCCTGATATCAGCATCATCATGATGCTCGAGCAAACATATATCCGGGTGATATGAAAATATCACCCCTTCCTTCGGAATATCATGATGCAGATAGGCAGAAAGAAAAACATCACCCTGATATATAAGGATGACCTCCACAAGCAGCAGGATGATAACTGGAAATATGATGATGATGAAGACGACCCTTAGGAAAAAACAAGTTAGGTCGAGCAATTCAAAGAATAAGGAACATCATCATCATGCCCGCGCAAGGTGATAAATGGAAGATCACTGGAGACTTTGAAACATCACCCTCGCAAGCAGATCAGGGCGCACTGTAGCTCGGCAGCATCATCATGATAAAAACCAAACATCACCCGACAGCGAAATATGATGATGACGATGAGAAACCGGTCGAAGGAGAACATGATGATGCTGACCATCATCGAAGACAAGATGATGATGATGACCTCCTCCTCAGGAAAACATGATGCTGCAGTTGAAAAATGCTGAGGAGGTCCATTACTTGGAGCACTTTTTGGATACTTAGGGAGAGTGCCTGAATGAAAATTTTTCAAAAAACTACCAGTCAATTCAGGCGTCAACAAGTTCCAAGACTGTAGAAGAGAAGAAACATCTGTCTCCGACAAGAGACACTGCACAAACTGTTCAAAAATTTCTGAGCCAAGAAACAATAGAGATTGATGAACCAGAGCTTCTAAAAGGTCCATTCAACTTTGATTCGCTCTCTCCGGTACAGACAATGAAGATAGCTTCATTTGCAAATGCTAAGGCAAATGAAAAACTCCTAAAGTCTCATATGGAAGACTGTGAGTTGATAGAGGCTGCTTCCAGAGTGCTTGAAAAAATTATGCCATCGGTCAAGATAGATCTGACAGCCTCCTCTTCCGGTAATCTCAAAACCTTAGTCAGCAGTGTTGGTACACATTTTGATTCTCTAGAAAAATCAGCTGAAGAAAAGGTCCGGAAGGAGTTTTTGGATAAGAGATTTTCAGAAGTACTAGGATTAATCTCTAATGATAGGAGAAATATGAGTATTGGAATAAAGAGCTTAGAAAATGCTCTTAAGGATGGCGGTGACATTTACAAATTTTGTATCTCCTGGTCAAAGGTAACAGTAGAAATTGATAAGAAAATAAAAGAGGAACAGGACAAACTACTTAGTTTGTCTCGAAGTTTTGATCCTCTCTCTTCCTCCATAGTAAATCAAGAATGTCAAACTATTGCAATCACAAATGCAATCAAGAATTTTGAAAAGGAAAGGAAGAATATAATTAACCGGATGGGAGAACTTAGAAGGATTATAATCCCTAAGTTAGAAACTATGCATGAGGCCATAAGTGATGCTCAGACTACTGCCCAAACCAATGATCCGACAGATCTCAAGAGGGCAGAGGCTTTTGCATTTTTGTTGAACAGTCACATTTCAATTTTGGATAGAATGAAGCAAAGTTGGGCTACAGAACTGGTCCAATTGAAGACATCCTTTGCAGGCATTCTTTAGTTTATGTGAGTATGTAATATGTGGCTAAGTACAGTAAATTTTTTGAAAATTTTGGTGTGTGGACCCTACCCTTTGCCATTGATGTCAAAGGGGGAGTGAGGAGCAGTGAAAAATGAGGAATCCAACTAAGGGGGAGTTCCGAAAATTGTATATAAAGATAGAACATCAGCCAAGGGGGAGCATAGTGTAAACACTTAGTCATTTTTCACTAAGTGTTGCCATCAATGCCAAAGGGGGAGATTGTTGGCAAGAGACACTATATGGATTCATGGTTGTTGTCATTGATGGCAACAAAGGTCATTCCACATATCTGCAAGTCATGGTGTGTCTCTACTGGAAGTCAGAATGAAGATTGTTGTGATCCGGTGAACAAGAATAGAGCATGTGGCAAGGTCCGACAGATTGGTCCGGATCTCTCAGAGGAAGTATCTTGGTGCAGTGTGGATTTGGGGAAGTTAAGAGGACTACCTTGAGTGGTATATTCCAAGGATTTAGCCTCTGGTGATGGACAAGGAAAAAGATATGAATAGTTGAGTACTGGATTCCTGAGTGACAGAGAGAACAGAGGAAGAACTGACTGACAGAACATCAGACTATTTTCTGGATGTGTTACTGTTGATGGTAAAGGTTGTGAAGGCATGAATCATGTTTGGCCGACATGATTAATGATATCTACAAGTATATGCTTGATCCGCATTACTTGATGTGCAAGGATTCAGCCGACAGAATAGAGTTTGTGAGAAAATAGACTGTTCCGGATGCCGACTAGAAAGGTGATGAAATTACTTATGCAGATATATATGCACAATGGATTTAGTTGTGAGAGTTGTTGTAGCGATGATGATATATGTGAATAAGTGCAGAGCAGAGCAGAAGTAGTAGAAAAGATCCGATATGTGAAAGGAAAGTAGAATAAAGAGAAGAGGAAAGATGAAGTGCAGCAGATTAGTGTACTGAGCCTAATCAGAACTGAACTCCAGCATATGTGGATGCTTCCAATCAGTTCAAGTATTGTATAACATTCTTTTATAGATAGTGTGTCTCCTTGTAGGCAGTGTGCCTCTTTGTGAGCAGTGTGCTCGGGCAGTGAGCCCTAATTGGCAAGTACCATTTTGTAATTCCTTATTCTTCTAACAAAGAATAATCTTTGGGTTAATCACCCCATGGTTTTCTCCCTTAACAGGGTTTCCACGTCAAAAATACTGTGTCATGTGTTTCTCATTTCATGGTAATGTTTGTTTGTTTGAGTCAATGCTGCATTGATTAATAAGAAAGTTCAAAAGAAGAAATAATTAGGATAACTGATTCACCCCCCCTCTCAGTTATCAACAAATGTTTTGTACATGCCTTGTATAGTCGGTTGCATTTTGAGTTTTGCATTTTGTCTGGTCTGCCCCGGAGTAGTCTGGTCCTCACTGTAGTCTTGCGCATGCATGTCCCCAATTGGAGGCTATGTTGGTACCCATTTATGTCTAGGGTTTTAAGCTTGAATGTTTGTAGGTTTTCTCATTCAAACCCTAAAACTTCTGAGTCATGGGGCTTTGTATTGTTTTTTCTATTCAGATGGTGACCTTCTGTGGTGGGCTCTTGGTTAATTAATTTCATCCTCATGCTTTAGTGTTCATAGGTTGACCGGCCACCATACAATGTTTTACCACTTTTTCCCATCACACATGAGCAAAATGCTAGGTTTTTGTATGTGCAAGTGGTCATGTATGTTGGCGGGCTTGTGAAATCTTAGTCGCCTTTTGAAAAATTGTAAAAAGTTGAGTTATATGCATTTTTTAATGCATATCAGGTTGCATATACAAGGTGGGAATCTATCGCAGATCCTAGGAATATTCCTGGTTTGTATATCGACTACATACAAAGGGCCTTGTATATTCGGTAACATACAAAGTAGCAAAGATACAATTGGTGGGGCCCGTAGGTATATACAAACAAGTTTGTATATTCACAATACAAGTGGGATATACAAGGTGGACATGACCAAAGGAATTAATAGCATTTTGAAATATTTTTGGATCCACCTTTGTATGTTTGGGATTGTATATTCCAAATATACAATTGAATGTGCAAACAAATATACAAAGAAATGACATACAACCCAGACGTGAAGGAAGAGTCAAATGCAGTGAATGAAATTTGAAGTCCATGGGTTGTATAAAGCGCTTATATATGCCGATATACAAGCCGATGTGCAATGAAAAAGATACAAGCCAGATTTCAAAGGGTTCTTTCAGTCTAATTCATAATTTTTGCAATCTGTGCCTTGTATGTATGTGCACATATACATCGAGATATGCAAGGATCACATGCAAGGCTTGGACCTGATTTAAAATTCCAATTTGCTCTATAACAGTTTTGGATCCACCTTGTATGTTGATCAGATGTATATGCATTTGCTTATGCATATGCAAGGGCAAAAAAGGAAAAATGAGAATGGGAAGAGTCAATGATAGGAGGGGCAAGGTGCCTATGTGGCATGATGTCATTGGCTGGTGACTTTTCAGAATGTTTTGGAGCCGTTAATCTAAGCGATGCAGTTAGGATCAACGGCTGGTTTCAAAGTTCGCAGCAACGGTAGTTTTTGTGTATCTACGACCGTGTTTAGGCAGGAAAAACTTCTAATGCATCCATTGCTGCACTTCTGAGGGATGCGGGTAGCTAAAGCATTAATGGCAGTTTTGCATGGACGTGATCTATGGAGTTAAGGCCCCAACTACCCAATTTGATGTAAATCTTGGAGCGGCAGCTCTGATCCTGAGCCCACCTGCCTTCTCCTCTGTTTTCCTCAAATGCCTTCAATATTTTGGGCACCATTTCTAATACGGTGTATCTGGGCTGGAATTTTGACTTCCGTGTAATTAATTTGCTGGATGTACAATTTGGCTATAAGAGTGGCAAACTGTGTCATTCATGGTTGTTGGAAACTAGACAATTTTTTGGTGTTGTAATCAGACACAATCTCATTGGTGGCTCTATTCTAGGTATTTTGTGAGTTTATGAGTTGTATGTTGAATGTCTTATATACAAAATTCATCAGTTTCATGTTGATTTAAATGAGTAATGCTTTATAGCATGTATTTCATTATTTGTTTTCAAATTGAATGTGTTCTTCTGAATCTAAATAGCTAAGGGGTGTGAGAGATTCTAGGATATGGGTTTCCTATGTTGAATGCTTAGTCTTTTTACTTCTGCTCAAGGAGTAGATTAAATGTTTTGGGTTAAGTATTGAGAAGAATAAATTGCAGTAAGGATGTTTGTAAGTAGAAATAACTAAATACTTTATCTTGGGTGTTGTCTGTAAGGCAGACATTACATAATCCCCTTGAAATCTGATTGTTGTTTTAGGTCTATGATAAACATTCACATATATATGTCTATTGACTCCGAGCCCTGGATAGGCACCAATCTGGTCTTGTATTCAGGTTGCAAACCAAAGTCTCAGTTTTGCATCCAAACATAAAATCAAACTCAAACTTTAAATACAAACCTTTTAGGACATTAGGAGTAGTTTAGGACTGAAATCCTCTATCTCACAACTGAACATAGGCCCAAAGCTAGCCCCTTTGCACTTATCTCGCAGTTTTGGTTTGCATAAGAGAGGATTTATCTACTTTGTGTCAACATCCCAGCTAACTTGTAGGTGCATTTCATAGATGTTGAATAGGGAATACCCCCCTTGGTTTTGCAAAGCCTAAAGAAGAAGAGGAGATATTTATAGAGTCTATCTCCTGTACTATTGGCCCCTGGCCTGGGAATCCTGTTGATCAATGATGGCTACTTTGTAGGGATAACTAGGAACAATCATCCAGTCTGGGAAAAACACCAACATAACTTAAGTGACCTTTTTAAATATTTCATTTTTATCGCTTAACCAAATGGCTAGTCCACCAGAATTCTATGATGGACTAACCATGAGCCTAGAAGGGGACATTACACAAGGAGGATGGTGGATAAGGTTGTGGAATTTAGATTTATATCTGCTAATTGCATTCCATGAAACAACATTTCTTTGAGGCATCATGTCAAATAGTTCACCTACCTTGTTGATGCAAGAGCGTAGGCTCAAAACTAAACAAGTGACTTTAGGAGATGGCAACGCGGACATTGTCATGTTTCCAAGTGGTCTTGTAGGTCAAGACATCCATTTATGTCATTTTGATAAGGGTTTCTCATTTTCCTAGCAAAATGGACTATTTGAAAACTGTGATGATTCCATGAGGTGTAATATATGTGAACATACCTAATCCAATGAGTTAGACCCCTTGAAGCAAGTTATTTTGCATTTTATAGCAAACTGAGTACTCTCGGCCATTAAGGGGGTAGTTTTAGTAAATTTTGATTTTCTCCCAATTCCACCATATGTGCTTTATACAGAGCTACATGAAAGATTCTAGAGGTTGGTCACATGTGCAAGTGCCATTTTGATTAAGCCCTACTCTATTTGGCCTAAAGAGACCATGTTTTAGTGTATTTTTGAGAATTCTTGTGTTGGGTGAGTGATTTCTGCAGGGGAAGTATTTATACATGTTATATATGCCTATTTAAACCTTCCCTATCAATATAAGGGTTTAAATCCACGTGCAAGTCTCTGTTGTTACATTACAATACCCAAAATAGGCCTAATTTGACTATAACAAACCCAATTTTTTCCTATTCTGTACAAAAAAACTCTATCTCAATTTCACATATGTTTTACAAGGACCAAAAGGGTATCCAAATCAGATCTTAGATCTCCATTATTTCGTGTATGAAGGAAGTTACGACAGGAAAGGTCTCTGAGAAGGGCTATAAACTCCTAGGCCAATTACAAGGCAAGTACATGTTATACTGATCACAAAGATCTACCCATGCATGGAAAAGGTTGGTATAGTGAATTTAAGCATACTTGAGTGTTTTCAAACCATGTGAATCTCTATAAATCTTCCAACCAAGATTTGGTCTTGTTTTAAGCCTAGAGTGAAGCTAGTGTGAACTAGTGAGAACTTGAATTGCTTAGTTCATTGCATGAACATATCAAGTTGAGGT
This sequence comes from Cunninghamia lanceolata, assembly GCA_027924645.1. Taxonomy (NCBI): domain Eukaryota; kingdom Viridiplantae; phylum Streptophyta; class Pinopsida; order Cupressales; family Cupressaceae; genus Cunninghamia; species Cunninghamia lanceolata. The sequence goes on along the minus strand of BSBN01000481.1, from coordinate 210,500 downwards.
CATATGATGTAGTGCATATCTCTAGACAAAATCTATGTCATGAATTTTACGAGTCATGTGAATAGACAAGGCATGATAGTTTGCAAGCAAGTGTTCAAGGTAAAGAGCCAAGTTGATATGGGTATGGTTGAGCTAGGATGACATCACTTCTCTATGCTTCCACACTTTGCATACATGTCTCCTAGGGCAGTTGCAACTACATCATCTATGCATTTGTCTTTCTCTTGCAAAATGAGGAAGAGAGTAAGAGAGAGACATGTTTGGCATGATTCACATATCCTCATTTCACCTTCTATATGGTTTCTATGCTTTGTATATCCTCATTTCACCTTTATGCATTTTCTTTACACCTGCCACTTTGCATACATGTCTATCAGGGAAATTGCAACTACAACATCTGACAAAATTCCCATATCCTTTATGCTTTGATGGATGTAATTAGAACACATTCCACACCTTGTGGGGTCGAATTGACTGTGCCAATGTCTTGGGTGGGTGGGTGAATGCTAGAGGAGGTGTCTTTTCAGTGGAAAGCCTCCTAGTCATTATCGGCTACATCGAATGCAAAAAATCTCTCAAGAGCCCTAAAATAAAAAGATATCAAAATTTGGACAGACTGTTCCGTCAAACCATGACACCTAGGAACATATTATTTGCATGTATAGGTAGATGTCAGGTCCACCTACAAATACCTAACTCAGTATTTTTTAAATCAATTTTGTTTGCATATGGTGGCAAGGAACACATTGTTCCAAAATGCTTTAGTTTTAGGTAGTGGAAAGGTGCTAGGAGTGAGATTTTGCATTCCATAGCTTGTGGGGTAGAACTGGTAGCACCAACACATTGTGATGGGTGGGTAAATCCTAGGGAGGTCTCGTTTTGTGCGCCAAGTGTCCCAGTCATTCGGGGTAGTAGGCTACCGACAAAGTCACTTAAGATCCCTAAGAGCAAAAAACTACCAAACTTTGACAGAGTAGTTCTTAGAATTCATGATAGTTGGGAAAGTTCCATTTGGACCTATAGGTGCATGTGGGCTCCATCCATAATAACCTCTCTCAGTTTTGGTCAACTCCAATCCATTTGACCGTGCCAAAACCAAATGCATTCTTGCAAAATGCTTTCGTTTCATGCAGTGGAAAGGTGCTAGGAGTGAGATTTTGTATTCCATAGGTCGTGGGACTAAACCAATGGTACCAACATGTTGAGGTGGGTGGGTAAATGCTAGGGGAGGTCTCATTTTGTGTGCCAAGTGTCCTAGTCGTTCGAGGCAGCATGCTATCGGCAAAGTCACTTAAGATCCTTAAAAGAAAAAAATTGTCAAACTTTGACAAAGTAGTTCTTAGAATTTGTGGTAGCTAGAATTGTTTCATTCATACCTATAGGTGCTTGTGGGGTCCATCCACAATAACCTCTCTCAGTTTTGGTCAACTCCAATCTGTTTAACTGTGCCGAAGTCAAATACATTCTTGCAAAATGCTTCAGTTTCATGTTGTGGAAAGGTGCTAGGACTGACATTTTGCATTCCAAAGCTCATGGGGCTAAACCAACTACACCAACATGTTAGGGTGGGTAGGTAACTGCTAGGGGAGGTCTTGTTTTGTGCACCAAGTGTCTCAGTCATTCAGAGCAACAGGCTATTAGTAAAGTCACTTAAGATCCTAAGAGCAAAAACTATCAAACTTTGAGGAAGTAGTTCTTAGAATTAGTGGTAGGTGGGATTATTTTGTTCACACCTTCAGGTGCACATGGGATCTGTCCACAATAACCTCTCTCAGTTTTGGTCAACTACAATCTGTTTGACTGTGTCAAAATCAAATTCATTCTTGCAAAATGCTTCAGTTTCATGCAGTGGAAAGGTGCTAGGACTAAATTTTGCATTCCATAGCTTATGGGGCCAAACCAACTACTCCAACATGTCACAGTGGGTGGGTAAATTGTTGCTAAGAGACACTGTGTGACTTCATGAGTGTTGTCATTGATGACAACAAAGTCTATTCCACACATCCGTAGTACATAATATGCCTATACCGGAAGTCAGATTGAAGATTGGTATGGTCTGGTGATCAAGAACAGAGTATGCAACAAGGTCTAACAATTAGGTCTAGATCTCTTAGATGGTGTAACTCAGAAAGTTGTGGACTTGGACAAGTCAAGAGGAGTATCATGACCACTATATTCCAAAGATTTAGCTTCTGGTGATAAAACATGGAAAAGATATGAGCATCTGGGTGTTGGGTTCTAGACAGGCAGAGCAGATAGAGAAAGAACTGACCGGCAGAGTATCAGACTTCAATCCGAATGAGTAATTGATGTTGATAAAACAATTTGAGGGATCATACATTGTTGGCAGACATGATTGATGACTTCAATGCCTATGTTTTTGATACGCATCACAAATCAAGCATGGATTCAGCTGACAGATCAATAATTTGTAAATATCTTGAGTATTCTGGTTGCCAACTAGAAAGTTGTTGAAACCCTTGATGCAGATATATACTAGATGGATTCCAGTATGTAGGTGTGTGAGTGTACAGATGTAATGAAATAAAGTACGAAGAAAAGCAGAGACAAGTGTGGTATGTGATAGAGCAGTAGCACTAGAGCAAAGGAAGAATGAAGTGCATTAGATTAGTATATTGTGCCTAACTAGAATTGAACTCTAGCATTTGTAGATGCCTCTCATCAGTTCAAACACCTGATTACCTTCTGTATGTTTTGTAGACAGTGAGTCTCTTGTAGGCAGTGTGCTCAGAAAGTGAGCCCTAATTAGCAAGTGCCATTTTTTACTTCTTATTCTTTTAACAGAGAATATAATCTTGGGTTAGTCACCCTGTGGTTTTTCCCTTAATAGGGTTTTCCACATAAAAATCCTTGTGTTATGTGTGATGATTTCATTTCTGTTCTTATGATCATATGTGCTTATATGTTTTGATGCTGCACTAATTATTAAAGAAGAAAAGAAAGTTAAGATATTTGAGATAACTGATTCACCCCCCCTCTTAGTTATCTACCTTGTTTCCAACAATTGGTATCAGAGCTAAGTTCCTCTTAACAGAGCCTAACAACTTGAGGAAGATCTAGGAATCTCAATGGATATGTATGGTATGAAGGAACAACTTCAGTCTACCCTAGATGATCTTGACCAATCCCACTCTAAAGTTAATAACTTGAGAGAAAGACTCAAACAAGCTGATGATTTCATAAATGAGCTATAAGAAAAATTGAGTATCTCTATGAAAAAGAGAGGAATTACTTCAAAAATTAGCAAGTCAGAGTGAAGTCAATGATACTAATGAAGATCTGGATGAGAAAAACAAGCTATGTGAGAATCTATCAAAAGAGGTCATTATGGTAAGGCATGAGATGGAATTAGGGGTTACGAGATTCACCCAAGAAATTGAAGAGAAAAGGAAAATTGAAGATAATCTAAAATAATCCCTCAAGGAGAAGACATAGGACTGCCACAAAATGGACAGAATAATCAGGCATCTTGAATCTAATCTTGAAGAAGCTAAAGATAATGAAGAACAACTTGAGAATCAAATAGACACTCTTAAACAAGATCTTCAAACAACAAATGAATAGAAAGAGAAATTCAAGATAAGCTCAATCCAACTTGAAGTTCTTCTTGAAAGCCAAAAGAGGGTAGATGATAAGCGTGGTTTGGGATATGAGAAAGGTGAAAGCTTTAGATCTAGTCAGAAGAATTTTGGATCAGGAAATCAAAGAAACAGACCTAGAAGACCTCCAGTAAGGCAACCAAATGCTCAAAGATATCCATCCTTCAATGGATACTGCTTCAATTGCAACAATTTTGGTCATAAAGCAACTCAGTGCAGAAGAAGAATGAATCAGGCTAATTCATCCTTCTCTGGACAATGTTTCAACTGCAAAAGGTATGGTCACAAATCTCATGAATGTAGAAATATGCAAATAAACAATTCATTCAATGGTAGATGCTTTGCATGCAATAGAATGGGACATATGGCTAATCAATGCAGATTAAGAGGATATCGATCAAATATGCAGAGAAATGTTGTTTGTTACAATTGTAATAGATCCGGTCATATTGCCAAATTCTACAGAAGTAAAAATTAGGATAAAAAGGGTCCAGTGCATCATAATAAAAAAAAAATAAGGGAAAATGCAAAGTGAATGCGAATGAAGTTCAAAGGGAGATGAGTAAGATTTGGGTGAAGAAGAGTACATAAAATGTTGAGAATGGATCCACACTGAAATCTAGTGTTGATACTCCTTCCGAAAACTAAACAGATGAGCTTTAGCTCAAGGGGAGTCATAAAGAAAAGTAAATTCCCCCATCCAGTCAATTAGTGCCTAAGTTTGGCACATGGAATGCTATAGATTAAAGGGTTCTCAGAAAAATATCTAAATAACCCTCAATAAAAATATGAAAGATCTGCATAGAGTTTTGCAAGAGTTTAACCGTTCAAGTTGATCCAGTTTGGCAGCCATCCGGTAAAGCAGGATTTTCACAGATAGATTAGGTATGATTCAAAATTGAGATACTTTGATATGTGGATCCATGGCATGATTGAAGAAAAGAAGATACATTGTCAATCCTCACTAAAAATGATTCTAAGTGCAACACAGTGATTCGAGAAGATCTCTCTCAGAACAGGGAAACCAAATAACTTAAGTTGTGCATTTATTACAAAAGGAAATTAGGGTTTGTGCAAAAATAAAAGGGTTCTTTCAATCATCTTCAAGAAGAAGAAAAGAAGAGATCTGCATCAAATTTCTACAACTCTCGCAAAGATCAATTGCAAAATCCAATTCAACCAGCGATTTGTTCCAGCTCTTATTTCAAACCCTAAAGCGTAAAAAGGTACTTCCATTCTAAAAATCTCTCTTTGAATCTTTTGCAAAATGGCTACACCAATGGTTGTTAATATCACTAATAGGCCACACCCAAAATTCAAGAAAGACCCTTACAAATCCCTAGAAGTTGATCCTTTAGGTGCTTTTTCTAGCATTCTGCATGGGGTATTGCACATAGAAGATGTTAGGGTCTACATTCACACCAACATCGAGGAATTTGGAGAAACTAAATTGATGGACATATATCATAAACAAATAATAGATGAAAGTTTTGAATTCAAACCTCAATATAAGGCCCTTCAGGATAAACACTTCGAACATTGCATCCACTTTCCCTATTTTGTAGAAGATGATTGGGTCTGGTATGTCCTTAGCAGAATGCATGATAATTTCATGTGGTTAATGAGGCCCTTCAAGATAACAAAAGATGCCATTCAGGAAGTAACTGGATTGCACTCATCCAGTGGGTTACTTGCACTCAAATCTATCAAGAACCAGATAGTAACTGAAGCTACCGGATCTAAGTTTGAGAAGAGAGCAATGACCATAGTTGACATCACAGATCCGAATGTCAAATTTGCCTCAATGATAATTGGGTATAAGGTCTATCATTCTAGAAGGGAGAATTATGTGTCTGGGACTGCAATATATGCAGCATATCAGATGTTGAGGGAAAATACAAATTATGACCTATGTGATCTCCTTTTAAACCAACTGTTAGAAAACCTACATAAGATCAAGAAGGATAAGAAGAACTCCTTCAAGTATGGTTGTTTAATATTGTGTCTATTCTTCTACTACATGAATGAGCTATCCGGATCAAGTGGTTGTGTTTGGCAAAATGACAAACCGGTGCAATACAAATTAGAGACTATATGTATGGACTTGGTGATGCTAAAGCTCAAAGCACAACACTCTGGGGTTACTTTAAGAACTTCCAAAGCATGATGCAAGCCAGAGAGGATACCTCAATCCATAGTTGAGAAATACAAGGATATAGTGTGTTTCATGGTAGATACTGATCAATGCCTAATGGAGGTAGTTGAGCCCAGAATAGTTTGGATAATGCCAATGGGATACGAGGTTGATGAGAAAATCTTGGAGCTACATATTCAACACATGTTGAGCCAGCCTAAGGACCCTGAGGTAGAAAGGTTTGGAATCTTTCAAGAACTAAGTGTAAAAATACATGTTGAGCTAAGACAACTGGAGATAAAGAGGAAAGTTAGAAGGGAAGTTGAGGAAATTTCCAAAAGATATGGCATATCAAAAGAGGTAGTAGATGCAAATAGAAATAAAGTTGAAAGAGATAAGAAAAAGAAACAAGAAGCAGAGAAAGGAAGTGTTCCGGTACAAGCCTCCTCTCGAACTAGATCCTCCAAGAGCTCTACACCTGCCACTCCTAAGAGCTCAAGAGCCACCAAATTGGAAGTCAAGACATCCGGAAAAGGAGAGAAGAGAATGAAAACAAAAGCCACAATGTCATACACAACTCTCAAAGATGAAGAAACACAGTCTAATGAGGAAATTAAGAAAATGAAGAAGAAGAAGAAGAAAACATCCAGGGAATTCTCTACTAGAAAAAATAAAGAAGAAAAAGCAGAAGAATTTATTGAAAAGCCAACTCTTTCTATTGATGATATCATTAAGGCAGTTACTATGGATGGGAATATGCAACCAGTAACATAATTCTATGATGAATATAGTGATACTGACAAGAGGATCTTGGAAGAAGCTACAGTTAGGTACCTGAATATTTACAATAAAGCATTCATTGAAATTATCTCATTAATTCCCAAAAGTCTAGAGAAGGTACTTGAACTTAGAAAAGATAATGCAAAGGCAAAAGACTTAGAGATCTGAGAACATATTGTAATTTAGCTCTATCCTTCTATTACTCCAAAATAGATGGACTTGATCTTTAAGGATTGTAAGGATGAATTCTGGAGAAAAGCAAGAATTAATAAACTTATGCTTGGAGAAACTGACCAAGTAACAAGAGAAACAAAAGACATCCTTTGGAATGCCTTCAAAAGATTCAATCTTCCTGTTGTAGAGGAAACAAATGAAGACCCTTCCACCATGGATGTTGAAGGATTAAATGCAGCCAATGAAGAATCTTCTGACAAAAATGTAGAAGGGTCAAAAGAGATAGGTGAAGAGAAGACTAAGGAATTGGATTCCTCTGTTCCAGAAGAGGAAGTTCATGAAGCAGTAAATACAAGTAACATCTCTCCTCTAAATCCCACTGCAGACATTCTAGATTTTGAAACTGAAGGAGAAGGAAGAAAATAGGAGAAAGTGAGTCAAGAAGAGGAGGTAAAGGGAAAAGAAGAAGAATAAATAGAGAAGACCTTTGATGACAGTTTTGAGATCCCAAAAGAAAAGAAGACTCAATCTCTAGCAAGAGACACTGCAGAGGCAGTGAAGAACTTCTTAAGAAAAGAAATGATGGAGATAGATGAACCTAAACTATTCCAAGGACCACTAAATTTTGATTCCCTCTCTCCGGTCCAGAGAATGAAAATAGCATCTTTTGCTCAAGCCAAAGCAAAAGAAAAACTTCTGAAATCTCACATGGAAGACTGTGAGCTATTGGAGATTGCATCCAGGATGCTGGAGAAGATCATGCCATCATTTCAAAAGGATCCTTTGGCCTCTCCATCCAGTAACTTCAAATCTCTGGTAAACTCTGTTAGCACTCATTTTGAATCTTTAGAGAAATCAGTAGAAGCAAAGGTCCGGAAGGAGATTTTGGGAAAAAGATTCACTAAAGTACAGGGACTCATTGTTAATGATAGGAGGACCCTAGATATTGGGATAAAGAGCCTTGAAAATGTTCTTAAAGATGGTGGGGACATGTACAAATTTTGTCTATCTTGGCCCAAAGTGACAGAGGATATTGAAAATAAGGTGAAAGAACAAGAAGTTAAACTGTCAAGTTTATCTCAGAATTTTGATCCCCTCACTACATCCTTAATGAATCAAGAATGTTAGGCTATTGTCATTATAAATGAAATAAAGAGGCTGAACAAAGAAAAGAAGGATATAGTAAACAGAATGAGTGAACTCAGAGGGATAATTATATCCCTAAGTTAGAGGCAATGCATGAGGCCTTAACAGATACTCAGACCACAACCCGGACCAGTGATCCGATAGATCTAAGAAGGGAAGAAGCATATGCATTTTGGTTGAGTGGTCACATCTCCATTTTGGACAGGATGAAGCAGAGCTGGGCCACAAACTTTGTACAATTGAAGGCCACTTTTGTGGATATACTTAAGTATATGTAAGTATAACATGTATATATACTTATGAGGCCATGTATAGGTTATTTTTTCCAAATTTTGGTGTGCGGATTCCACCCTTTTCTATTGATGCCAAAGGGGGAGTGAGGAGTAGTGAAAAATGTGGAATCCAGCTAAGGGGGAGCTCTGGTAAAATAGTGCATAAGATAGAGCATCAGCCAAGGGGGAGTTTGCTGCGACACTTAGTTATTTTTCACCAAGTGTTGCCATCAATGCCAAAGGGGGAGATTGTTAGCAAGAGACACTGTGTGGCATCATGATTATTGTCATTGATAGCAACAAAGTTTATTCTACACATCTGTAGTACATAATATGCCTATATCGGAAGTCAGATTGAAGATTGTTTTAGTCTAGTGATCAAGAACAGAGTATGCAACAAGGTCCGACAATCAAGTCCAAATCTCTCAGATGGTGTAACTTAGCAAGTTACGGACTTGGACAAGTCAAGAGGAGTATCATGACCACTATATTCCAGAGATTTAGCTTTTAGTGATAAAACATGGAAAAGATATGAGCATCTGAGTGTTGGGTTCTAGACAGGCAGAGTAGACAGAGAAAGAACTGATCAACAGAGTATCAGACTTCAATCCAAATGAGTAATTGATGTTGATAAAGCAATTTGAGGGATCATACATTGTCGGCTGACATGATTGATGACTCCAATGCCTATGTTTTTGATACGCATCACAAATCAAGCATGGATTCAGTCGATAGATCAGTAATTTGTAAATATCTTGAGTATTTTGGTTTCCAACTAGAAAGTTGTTGAAATCCTTGATGCGGATATATATACTAGATGGAATCCAATATGTAGGTGTGTGAGTGTACAGATGTAATGAAATGAAGTGTGAAGAAAAGCAGAGACAAGTGTGGAAGCAGCAATACAAGTCTGCTATGTGACAGAGTAGTAGCACTAGAGCAGAGGAAGAATGAAGTGCATCAGATCAGTATATTATGCCTAACTGGAACTAAACTCTAGTATTTGTAGATGCCTCTCATCAGTTCACACACTTGATTAGCTTCTGTATGTTCTGTAGACAATGAGTCTCTTGTAGGCAGTGTGCTTAGGCAGTGAGCCCTAATTGGCAAGTGCCATTTTATACTTCTTATTCTTTTAACAGAGAATACAATCTTGGGTTAGTCATCCCATGGTTTTTCCCTTAACAGGGTTTTCCACATTAAAATCCTTGTGTTATGTGTGATGATTTCATTTCTATTCTTATGATCATATGTGCTTATATGTTTTGATGCTGCACTAATTATTAAATGAGAAAAGAAAGTTAAGATATTTGAGATAACTGATTCACCCCTACCCCTCTTAGTTATCTACCTTGTTTCCAACATAAATGCTAGGGGAGGTCTCATTTTGTGTGCCAAGTGTCCCATTCATTCAAGGTAGTAGGCTATCGGCAAAGTCACTTAAGATCCCTAAGAGGAAAAAACTACCAAACTTTAATGGAGCATTTATCCAAATTTGTGGTAGGTAAGAATTTTTTGTTTAGACCTACAAGTGCATGTGGGGTCCATCCACAATAACCTCTCTCAGTTTTGTTCAACTCATCCATTTGACCATGCTGAAATCAAATGTATTCTTGCAAAATGCTTCAGTCTTATGCAGTGGAAAGGTGCTAGGAGTGAAATTTTACATTTCACAGCTCATGGGGATGAACTAACCATGCCAACGCATCAAGGTAGGTGTATAAATACTAGGGGAGGTCTCGTTTCATGCACCAAGTGTCCCCAACGTTCGGGGCAACAGGGTACCGGCAAAGTCACTTAAGATCCTAAGAGAAAAAAATGCCAAACTTTGACAGAGCAGTTCTCAAAAGTCATGGCAGATGGGAATGTTTTGTTGGGACCTACAGGTGCATGTAGGGTCTGTCCACAATAACCTCTCTTAGTTTTGGTCAACTCCAATCTGTTTCACCGATCTGAAATCAAATGCATTCTTGTAAAATGCTTTAGTTTCATACAACACAACCTTGCCAGGACCCATATTTTTTGTTCTATTGGTAATGGGGCTGAACCAATAGCACCAACATGTCAAGATGGGTGGGTAAATGCTAGGGGAGGTCTTGTTTCATGCGCCAAATGTCTCAGTCATTCCAAGCTGAAAGCTACCAGCAAAGTTGAAAGGTGCTAGGAGTGAAATTTTGTATTCCACATGTTGAGGGGTCAAACTGATTGTGCCAAATGTTCGGGTGGGTGGGTGGGTAAATACCAAAGGAGGTTTGGTTTTGTGCACTAGCTGTCTCAGTCATTCTTGGCTGCAAGCTATCAACAAAGTCAAAAGGTGCTAGGAGTGAAATTGTGCATTCCACAGGTCGTGGGGTTGAACTAATAGGGCCAACACATTAGGGTGGGTGGGTAAATGCCAGGGGAGGTATCATTTCATGTGCCAATTGTCATAGTCATTCGGGATAGCAGGCTACTAGCAAAGTCACGTAAGATCCCTAAAAGAAAAAAAATGCCAAACTTTGACAAAGCAATTCTTAGAATTTGTGGCAATTGGGAATGTTCTATTCAGACCTACAGGTGCACGTGGGGTCTATCCATAATAACCTCTCTCAGTTTTGGTCAACTCCAATCTATTTGACCGTGCCAAAATCAAATGCATTCTTGCAAAATGCTTTAGTTTCATGCAGTGGAAAGGTGCTAGGAGTGAAATTGTGCATTCCACAAGTCGTGGGGCCGAACCAACTATGCCAATGCATTGGGGTGGGGGTAAATGCTAGGAGAGGTCTCATTTCATGTGCCAAGTGCCCCAATCATTATGGATTGTAAGCTACCGATAAAGTCACTTTGCTAGTAGCTTATAGATCAAAACAACTGGCACACTCGACACATGAAGCAAGACCTCCCCTAGCATTTACCCTCCTACTGTGATGCGTTAGCACATTCAGTTTGGCCTAATGAGCTATGGAATGCAAAATTTCACTCCTAGCACCTTCCAAATTTATCGATATCTTGCAGCATGAAATGACTGAGATGGTTGGCGCCCAAAATGAGACCTCTCCTAACATTTACCCACCCACCCTGATGTGTTGGTATAGTCTGTTCAACCCCATGACCTATGTGTTGGCAAGAGACACTATATGGATTCATGATTGTTGTCATTGATGGCAACAAAGTTCATCCCACACATCCGCAAGACATGGGGTGTCTCTACCGGAAGTTAGAGTGAAGAATGTTGTGGTCCAGTAAGCAAGAACAGAGCATGTGGCGAGGTCTGATAGTCAGGTCCGGATCTCTCAGTGGAAGTATCTTGGTGAAGTGCGGATTTGGGGAAGTCAAGAGGACTACCTTGACTGATCGATTGAAGGATATAGTTGAATTGCTATCTGTTCCTGGATTTCTAGGTCTTTGGCTTGGGCATTGTTCTTTCTTATTTCTAGTTCCTTCTCCAAGCTTTTGGGGATCAGAGATATAATTTCAATAAATGCTTTGTTATAGATATTTAGGTACCTGACTGTGGCATCTTGCAATATCTTTTGATCTACTTCACCATAATCATCATAGAACTCAATCATTGGCTGAAGATTTCTGTCCACTGTAACTGATTTGATTATGTCATCAATGTGAAGAGTGGGTTTTTCAACATATGCCTCTATTTTTTCTTCTTCCTCTTGTTTGGTAGAGGGTTCACTAGATGTTTTCTTCTGTTTCTTCACTTTCCTGATTTCTTCATCAGATTTAGTCTCCTCTTCATCCCTTTGATTGGCATAAGCCCTTGTGGCTTTTGTCTTTGTTCTTTTCTCTCCTTTTCTGGATAATTTTGCTTCCAGTTTTGAATGCCTTGAGCTTTTGGTAGTGGTAGGTGCAGATCTCTTTAATGATCTGGTCCGGGTGGAGGATTTTACCGAAACACTTTCCTCACTTTTCTTTTCTACCTTTTTCTTCTCTTCCTCAGCCCTTTCCACCTTTTCCCTGTTGGCATCAAGTGCCTCCTTTGATATGCCAAAGCCTTTTGCAACATCTTCAACTTCTTTTCTTACCTTCCTCTTGATCTCTGGTTGTCTGAGTTCCACATGAATCTTTACACTCAACTCCTCAAAGGTTCCAAACCTTTCTGCCTTTGGATCCTTTGGCTGACTTAGCATGTGTTGAACATGCAGCTCCACAATTTATTCATCAACTTCATACCCCATAGGCATGATCCATACAGTTCTTGGTTCTACTGTCTCTATTAGGCACTGATCAGTCTCTACCATAAAGCATACTGTGTCTTTGTATTTCTCAACAAGAGACTGGGGAATTCTTTCTCTTGCTTGCATCATGTTCTAAAAATTCTTGAAATATCCCCATAGGGCTGTATTTCTTGCTTTATAATCCCCAAGCCCATGCAAATAGTCTCTGATTTGGATGGCAATCGGTCTGTCATTCTGCCATACCCAGCCATTGGATCTGGGAAGCTCATTCATGTAATAAAAGAATAGGCAGAGTATTAAGCCACCATACTTGAAGGAGTTCTTCTTATCCTTCTTAATCTTTTGCAGATTTTCCAAAAGTTGACTTAGAAGAAGATCACACAGATCATAGTTAGCATTTTCTTTTAGCATTTGATAGGCTACGTAAACTGCAGTTCCCGGTACTGAATTTTCCCTACTGGAGTGATAAATCTTGTAACCAATTATCATGGATGCAAATTTGACATCCGGTTCAGTGATGTCTTCAATTATCATAGCTCTCTTGTCAAATTTTGATCTGGTTGCATCACTTACTGTCTGATTCTTGATAGATTTGAGAACAAGTATTCCACCGGATGAGTGCAGACTGGTTACTGCCCTAATTGCATCTTTGGCGATCTTAAATGGTTTATTCAACCATAAGAAATTGTCATGCACTCTACTCAACACATACCGAACCCATTCATCTTCTTCAAAATAGGGGAAATGAATGCACTGAGCAAAATACTTATCCCGGATGGCTTTATACTGGGGTTTAATCTCAAAAGAATCATCTATTAACTGTTTGTGATAGATATCCACTAACTTTGATTTGTCAAATTCTTCAATATTCATGTGTATGTAAACCCTAATGTCCTCTGTATGCAACACACCATACGGAACACTGGAAAATGCTCCTAGGGGATCTACTTCCAAAGATTTGTATGGATGTTTCTTGAATTTGGGGTGAGCCCTATCAGAGATTTTTACAATATTTGGAGTACCCATCATTCAAGGATTTATAGAGAGATATTTGCTAACGAAGAATACCTTTTGTGCCTTTCGGTCTCATGAAGTTAGCCAGATCTATTTCTAGATGAATTGACTTCTGCAAAGGATCTTTGATGAGCTTGAGGAATTTTGTTGCAGAGCTTCACTTTTTGTTTCTTCTTGAATGCAGAATGAACAAATGCTTAATGAGAAAACCCTTATATTGCTCCGCAAACCCTAATGTCAGGTTGCAATAAATGCTCGACCTAAGTTATTCCGGTTTGCCTTATTCTAATGACTTGAAGAACTGGATCAATCCTAATCTTTTAAACATCTTGCGGATCTTCCAAATCTTAACTATAGTTTATTTGGATGTTTCCCTTATGAACCCTTTAATCCGCAACTCTTCTTGTGCCAGTTCCGGCACCAATTGACTGGCTAGGGGAATAAGGTTTTCTTTGTGTCTCCCCCTGAGCCAGAGCTCACCTTTTTAATTTCCAGAAGGAATAGCAGCACCAAAGTCTGGTGCGGATCCATCCCCTTCATTCTTTGTACTTTTCTTCACCCAAATCTTATTCATCTCCCTTTGAACTTCATCCGCATTCACTTTTTGTTTTCCCTTATCTTGATTCTGATTATGATGTACCAGACCTCTTTTGTCCTGATTCTTACTTGTATAGAATTTTGCAATATGATTGGTTCTATTGCAAATTTGGAAAACAACATTTCTTTGCATATTTGATTGATATCCTTTTGATCTGCATTGATTAGCCATATGACCTATTCTATTGCATGCAAAGCATCTACCATTGAATGACTTATTTATTTGCATATTTTTGCATTCATGAGATTTGTGACCATACCTTTTGTAGTTGAAACACTGTCTGGAGAAGGATGAATTAGTCTGATTCATTCTCTTTCTACACTGATTAGCTTTATGACCAAAGTTATTGCAGTTGTGGCAGTATCCATTGAAGGATGGATATCTTTGAGCATTAGGCTACCTTACTGGAGGTCTTCTAGGCCTGTTCCTTGGATTATCTGATCCAAAATTCTTTTGACCAAATCTGAAGCTTTCTCCTTTCTCATATCCCAAACCGCACTTGGAGAAGGAACTAGAAATAAGAAAGAACAATGCCCAAGCCAAAGACCTAGAAATCTGGGAACAGATAGCAATTCACCTATATCCTTCAATCGATCCCAAGAAAATGAATATGATATTCAAAGATTGTAAGGATGAGTTCAAGAGCAAAGCAAGGATGAATCAACTTATGCTAAGAGAGACTGACAAAGTTGCAAAAGAGATAGAAGAGATCCTCTAGAATGCATTCAAAAGATTTAACATTCCAATTATAGAGGACTTGGGTACCAACCCATCGACCACAAGTGTTGCCGAAGAGTCTACTGAGAAAATGACAGAAGAGGTAATGAATACTGGTACAGAAACAAATAAGGACTTAGAATCCTCTGCTCTGGAAGGGGTGGCCCATGAAAAAGCTAATATTTCTCGTTTGGATTCCCCTATAGTCTCCTGATCTAAAGGAGAAGAAAGAATACATGAGAAAGAACCAGAGGTGAAGGAAAAAGAAGGTGACAATACCAAGGTTGCAGAAGGAGAGAAGACTTCAACATAGAAGGCCACAACTGCTAGTAATAAGAATGTAGAAGGAGAGAAAGCTCCAAGAGATAGCTCTAAGAATGTAGAAGAAAAGAAAAATCTGTCTCCGGCAAGAGACACTGCAAAAACTGTCCAAGAATTCCTGAACAAAGAAACAATGGAAATTGATGAACTGGAGCTTCTACAAGGACCATTTAATTTTGATTCCCTTTCTTCGGTATAGACAATGAAGATAGCTTCATTTGCTAATGCAAAGGCTAAAGAAAAACTCTTAAAGTCTCACATGGAAGACTATGAGTTGATAGAAGCTACTTCCGGAGTGCTAGAAAAGATTATGCCATCATTTCAGAAGGATCTCACAACCTCCTCATCTAGTAATCTCAAAACTCTAGTCAAAAGTGTTAGCACACATTTTGATTCCCTAGAGAAGTCAGCAGAAGATAAGGTCTGGAAGGAATTTCTTGCAAAAAGATTATCAGAGGTACAAGGGTTGATAATTAATGATAGGAGAAATATGAATATTGGGATAAAGAGCTTAGAAAATGCTCTTAAAGAAGGCAGAGAAATGTACAAATTTTGTTTATCATGGTCCAAAGCAACATTGGATATTGAGAAGAAAGTAAAAGAACAAGAGGATAAACTGACAAATCTATCAAAGAATTTTGATCCTCTCTCATCCTCCATAATAAATCAAGAATGTCAGACTATTGCAATCTTGAATGATATCAAGAAGCTGGAGAAGGAAAACAAAAATAGAATAAACAGGTTGGGTGCAATCAGAAGGATAATTATCCCCAAGTTAGAGGCCATGCATGAGGCCATAAAAGAAGCCCAGATCACATCCCAGACTAGTGATCCAACAGATCTAAAAAGGGCAGATGCATTTGCATTCCTGTTAAGCGGTCATATATCAATTTTGGATAGAATGAAGCAAAGTTGGGCTACAGAATTCATTCAATTGAAAACAACTTTTGTAGACATACTTCAATATATGTAAGTATTCCATATTTATATACTTATGCGGATAAAATTTTGAAAATTTTGGTATGCGGACCCTACCCTTTGCCATTGATGTCAAAGGGGGAGTGAAGAGCAGTGAAAAATGAGGAATCCAACTAAGGGGGAGCTCTGGAAAATGTATATAAAAATGGAGCATCAGCGAAGGGGGAGCATAGTGTAAACACTTAGTCATTTTTCACTAAGTGTTGCCATCAATGCCAAAGGGGGAGATTGTTGGCAAGAGACACTATATGGATTCATGATTGTTGTCATTGATGGCAACAAAGTTCATCCCACACATCCGCAGGACATGGGGTGTCTCTACCGGAAGTCAGAGTGAAGAATGTTGTGGTCCGGTAAGCTAGAACAAAGCATGTGGCGAGGTCTGACAGTCAGGTCTGGATCTCTCAGTGGAAGTATCTTGGTGAAGTGTAGATTTGAGGAAGTCAAGAGGACTACCTTGACTGATAGATTCCAAGGATTTAGCCTCCAGTGGTAGATAAAGAAAAAGATATGAATACTTGAGTATCAGGTTCCTGATTGACAGTGTGGACAGAGGAAGAACTGACTGGCAGAACATCAGACATTATTCCAGATGTGTTACTGATGTTGGTAAAAGTTATGAAGGCATAAATTATGATTGGCCGACATAATTGATGACTTCTACAAGTATATCCTTGATCTGCATTACTTGGTATGCAAGGATTCAACCGACAGATCAGAGTTTGTGGAAAAGATTGACTATTCTGGATGCCAACTAGAAAGGTGATGAAATCACTTGTGCGGATATATATACAAGATGAATTTAGTTGTGAGATGTGTTGTTGTCGTAAGTGAGTGTGAAGAAAAGTAGTAGAGTAGAGTGAAAACAGTAAGAAAGATTCGATATGTGAAAGAGGAGCAGCACAAAAGAAGAAGAAAGATGAAGTGCAGCAGATCAGTGTACTGAGCCTAACCGGAACTGAACTCCAGCATATGTAGATGCTCCTTACTAGTTCAAGTATTGTATTACACTCTTTATAATTTGTAGACACTGTGTCTCTTGTAGGTAGTGAGCCCTAATTGGCAAGTGCCATTTTGTATTTCCATTCTTCTAACAGAGAATACAATCTTGGGTTAATCACCCTGTGGTTTTCTCCCTTAACAGGGTTTCCACATCAAAATATTGTGTCATGTGTATTTCCATTTCATGGTTATGTTTGCATATTTAAATTAATGCTGCATTGATTAATAAGAAAGTTCAGAAAGTAGAAATAATTAAGATAACTGATTCACCCCCCCTCTCAGTTATCAACACTATGGAATGCAAAATTTCACTTCTAGCACCTTTTGACTTTGCTAGTAGCTTGCAACATGAAACTACTAAGACAGTTGGCACACGAAATGAGACCTCCCCTAGCATTTACCCACCCACCCTGACGTGTTGGCACAGTTGGTTTGACCCCATGACTTGTGGAATACAAAATTTCACTCCTAGCACCTTTCAACTTTGTTGGTAGCTTATAGCTCAAAACGACAGAGACACTTGGCACACAAAATGAGACCTCCCCTAGCATTTACCCATCTACCTTGACGTGTTGGCATAGTTGTTTTGGCTCCACGACCTATGCAATACAAAATTTCACTCATAGCACCTTTCAACTTTGCCAGTAGCTTGCATCCTAAAATGACTGAGACACTTGGTACACAAAACAAGACCTCCCCTAGCATTTACCCACCTACCCCGATGTGTTGGCACAATTAGTTTAGCCCCATGAACTATGGAATGCAAAATTTCACTCCTAGCACCTTTCAAATTTTCTAGTAGCTTGCAGCCCAGAACAATTGAGGCACTTGGTACACAAAACGAGACCTCACCTAGCATTTATCCACCCACCCCAATGCATTGGTGCTTTCAGTTCATCCCACGACCTATCGAATGCAAAATTTTAGTGCTAGCATATTTTGACTTTGTCGGTAGCTTGCAGCCTAGAACGACTGAGACACTTCGTGTACGAAATGAGACCTCCCCTAGCACTTACCCACCCACCATGATGTGTTGGCATAGTCAATTTAGCCCCACAATCTGTGGAATGCAAAATTTCACTCCTAACACCTTTGGACTTTGCTAGTAGCTGACAACCTCGAATGACTGAGACACTTGCATGAAACAAGACCTCCCCTAGTATTTATCCACCCGCCCTAACATTTTGGTGTAGTCAGTTTGGCCCAATGACCTATGGAATGCAATTTATTTTAGTCATATCACCTTTCCACTACATGGAACTGAAGCATTTTGCAAGAATGCATTTGATTTCAACACGATCAAATAGATTGGAGTTAACCAAAATTAAGATAGGTTATTATGGACAGACCCCAAGTACACCTATAGGTCTAAGAAAAACATTCCCAGCTACCACAAATTCTGAGAACTACTCCATCAAAGTTTGGCATTTTTTTTCTCGTAGGGATCTTAAGTGACTTTGTCGCTACCCTACTGCCTCGAATGACTGGGACACTTGGTGCACAAAATGAAACCTCCCCTAGCATTTACCCACCCACCTCAATGAGTTGGTACAATTGGTTTGGCCCCACGACAAGTAGAATGAAAAATATGGCTCCTGGCAAGGTTGTGTTGTATGAAACTGAAGCATTTTAAAAGAATGCATTTGATTTCAGCACGGTCAAACAGATTAGAGTTGACCAAAAATGAGAGAGGTTATTGTAGATGGACCCTGTGTATACCTGTAGGTCTAAATAGAACATTCCCATCTACCACAAATTTTGAGAACTACTCCATCAAAGTTTGGCAATTTTTTGCTTTTAAGGATCTTAAGTGACTTTTCCAGTAGCCTACTATCCTGAATGACTGGGACACTTGGCACATGAAAAAATACCTCCTCTAGAATTTACCTACCCATCTTGATGCATTGGCACTATCGGTTTGGTCCCACAACCTGTGGAATGTAAAATGTCACTCCTAGCACCTTTCCACTGCAAAAATCTAAAGCATTTTGCAAGAATGCATTTGATTTCGGCATAGTCAAACATATTGGATTTGACCAAAACTGAAAGAGGTTATTGTGGATGGACCCCATGTACACCTGTAGGTCTAAACGGAACATTCCCAGCTACCATGAATTCTGAGAACTACTCTGTCAAAGTTTGCCAATTTTTTGCTCTTAGGGATCTTAAGTGACTTTGTCGGTAGTCTGCTGCCTCGAATGACTAGGAAACTTGGCACATGAAATGGGACTTCCCCTAGCATTTAACTGCCCACCCTGATGTGTTGGAATAATTGGTTTGGCCCCACGAAATGTGGAATGCAAAATTTCACTCCTAACACCTTTCCACTGCATGAAACTAAAGCATTTTGGAACAATGTGTTCCTTGCCACCATAGGCAAATGAAATTGATTTATAAAAAACTAAGGTAGGTTTATGTAGGTGGACCTGACATCCACCTATACATGCAAAGAAGATGTTCCTAGGTGTCACAGTTTGATAGAACAATCAGGCCAAAGTTTGACACCTTTTTTGTCTTAGGGCTCTTAAGAGACTGTCTCTGTCCAACATAGCTGAGAATGACCAGTAGGCTTCAGCACCAAAAAGACATCTCTCCTAGCATTTACCCACCCACCCCAATGTCTTAGTGCTATCCGTTTGGCCCCAAGAGATGCCAAATGTAAAAATTCAGTCCTAATACTTTTCTAGTAGATGAAAACTTAGTCCTATAAAGGTGTTTTCCCTTGATCCAATGTGTTGTAGGGCATTAGTTAAGGCTGCCCTTACCACTGCTATCAATTGTTAGCACCAAATGTGAAGAAACAAATGAGGGTATATCATTAAAACTCATAGTGACACCATTAAAACTCATTATGAAATAGTAACTAAAGGACATATCATCATGAAATAGTCATGAAAACCTACCTTACTTTCATTCCAAAGGCAACTTCATAAGGATTATGCCTACCTCCATCATACTCAAATCTTGCATGTAAATGCAATTAAACTATTTACCTAAAATGTGTACACCAATGAACTCTATAATGAAATGAAGCTAATCAACTAGGACCACAGAGCACATAAAAAGGTAAGATAGGTGTCAAAAAATTAGAAGGTGAAATAAGGATAGAAAAGAAAAATAACATACCTTTCTGTCATTCCACTGATTCAATCTAATGAACCATTCAGGTTTGCTCTACTCTTTATTGTGTCGAGTATTTCCTAATGGTCAGACTCGTGAACCTTCCACAAGGTCTTGTTCAATGGTCTACCCCCATATTTGATCAAATGAGCATTTGATGCCACAACAAGGTTAAAATAATGAAGAATCTTCCTATGTGTGTCAAATTCCTTGAACAACCACACATTAGACTTCTTCACTGGGTACCTTCTAAGCCATGTTCTAGTAACAACCACTGATTTTGTAGGGTACTTGATGTTTTCTCCATCTATAACAGGGGCATCTAATTTCTTTTTTACCTCAACACAATGACACAAATAATAATATGTTCCTTCTTCATTGTTGTTAGCTACAATAACTGCACATAAACATTCCCTGCATTGATATGTACATTCAATTCAATGAATATAGTCAACAATATGTAAAAAAAACTACAAAATAAGATGGAATATTGAATTTTATTAAATTTGGATACTGATAATACCTGGTTGAACTAGTTTTAAAACATGGTCAAAGTCAATGAATGATTTAGTCTCTATGAGTTGTAGTGTTGTAGGGAGTTGATACATGTCAATCGGGCTTAGGCTTCTTGTAGGCAATTCATCAGCCCACTCCTTTGAATCACAATCATACCAAGCTTGATCTATACATGAAGAACAAAAACATACCATCTACTGCATATGAATACTCCATGAACCTGCATTAGAGCTTCTAAAAGAGTGTAGCTCACTCAATCCTATCAATGTACAACAATCCTCATATTTTTCAATGTTAGTATCATCAACCAATCAAAATATCTATGAACTGTAGACTTACCTTCATTACCTAGACCTATTGTAGCATTACACCATTCAATAATAGATCTTGCATCTGTCAACTTTGCATTGTCTTTGTATTTCAACACTTCTCATGCTAATGCTCTTTTGATACACATTCATGGACCATCATACTCCAACTTTCCATGCCCGACCTCACAGAGACTCCTCATATGTTGAACACCATTCATCCTATGCATCCTACTCAACCAATAGAACATCCACTAGTTCTTGAATTGTGATGTACAATTATCTGATCATATGATATGATGATCAAATGATATGCTCCTGCTAGCCAAATCATAGTAGAACATCTAAAAGTAGCCTTGCACGAACTCTGTAGAATGTGTGCAATCATCACTAATATAAAAATGATACTCTCTCAAGATCTTCCTTTCATCCTCTGTGTCATATGCATGAATGAATGCTATATGCACAAATATAGCAACTTGCATAGAGTTGTAATACTATGATTGCACCTAATTTTGTGGTTGTAGTGTGTAGTTCTTTACAAATTCAACAATTGAAATGATTGTACCAAGTGGAAATGTGTCCTTGCATAACTTGAATTGCAAGTCCAACCATCGAGCTCTATGGGTATGCCTTGCATACTCATAAAAAATATTCTCTCATAAAATAGAGATAAACTGATACACTGGAATCTTTTCAATGATCAATTCACACATTTTTGTTTCTTTACCATCTTTTAGACTATATTCCACTGTCTTATATTTGCCAAAACTTACTAGTTCATTCCCAATTGCATGTGTGTTCTCCATATGTTCACAAATTGGCAAATGTTGCAACCCAACACCATGGTCACATGTGCCATCCAAGCATAAGTTCTTGTAGAATAATTTACCGTCCACTCTTTGACATAAGCTACTCGATATGAAATCTCTTGAAGATCTAGGTGGACACTTTATATTACACTCCTGCAAAGAATCGTTAGTATGCAAATCTACACATATATATTTATAAACATCATAATGATTAGAAAATTCAATATGTACTCTACAACAACAAGTTGTGTGTGTGTGAGTTATTTTGACATGAAAAGGCTTTACCATTTAAAAATACCTTTGACTAATTTTGATTTGAGGATACATCTCTTGAAATTTCTTGAAAAACTATGTTTGAGTCACATCCAAAAAATGCTTTGGATGTGGCTCACAGTTTTGACAACCAATTCTCCTTCTTACAACATCTCTTGCATTAGGAGACACCCTTGTGTTATTTTTCTAAAATTCTTCAATGAGGGATCTCAAGGCTTCAACAACAACTTTATCTTTCTGTGGGAGTCTCCCAAAGAATTCTCACAATTCATTGGTATTTAGATCCTCAACTCTTTCATGCCTTCCAATGGATCTCATTAGAGTTTTCTACTTATTTTCAATTCTTCACTTGTCTTTCTAATGAGGCAATCTTTCTTTGTTTGTTGGCTTACTATTGTTGACATAATGACATGTTGTGTGGCATTATTATCCTTGGTGTGTGAGTTGGAACCCACACTCGCATATGCACTCATTTGATTCTTTACAATTGATTTTTCACTTAAAGCATACAATGTTCTTAGGCCAAGAATCTTCATAGTGGGCCTAAATTTTAGATTTCTCATCAATTCAACAAATAGTCGACATCTTTCGATTTCATTTAAGTTCTCAAAGAATGATTTCCATATCTTATTGGCAAGTACGCTTGGAAATCTTATCCTACATGGGCTTCAAAACATTCTCATCGATATAAATTAGAAACTTAGGCTTTCTATACAAAATTCTAGGAGGTATTTTCAATGGTAAAGTTAACTCACTAATAGGAATTTATTCAATATTTACTTGAGATGGGATAGATTGTGTACCTTCAATTAGAGATGGAAAAGATGAAAAACCTTGAAGTTGAGATGGAGAATATGGTGTACCTTCAACTTGACATGTGAATGATGGTGTGCCTCCAACTTGAGAAGAGAATGAAGATGTACCTCAAACTTGAGAAGAGAATGAAGATGTACCTCCAACTTGACTTGTGAAAGATCGAGTACCTCCAATTTGAGAAGAGAATGATGGTTTACCTTCATCTTGACCAATGAAAGATGGAATGCCTCCAAATTCAAGATTCAATTTCCTCGTTGAACAGAGGTTTTGCATTCGTTTCCTTTGTGTCACCAATTCCATATCTCTCTTAGTTCAATTAGGTGATTCATGTTCCTCTTGAATTGGTGGCATGCCTTCTTCTATGGTTGACAATTTCCTACTTTTTTTAAGTCACCTCATTCTTTCTCTTTTATTTTAACTCTCAACTTCATGCTCTTCTAGAGTTAGAGTATTTGCTCATTTCCTCGACATGATGTTGATTTCTATATGCATCATGAATAAGACATCGATAAATTAATCCATCTTGGTATAATAGAGTAAAGTAATCTCATACACAAATCTCAAAATATAATCATGTAATTAAAGTGAATAAATGATTATAAATCTAAAAATTTATAGTTTTCTAGGGTGGTCCAACCCAAAACATAAAGATCGCACACGTCATATACTAGCAATATTTTACAAATCAAGATTAAGCTAGGATAGCATTCGAATTACAAGGCAAGATGAAATATATCATACCATTCTTGTACTTCATGGAGTAACTAACATTGATTATTTATATGATATTTAAGAACATATCATAGCAATACTAAGTTTTTAATCAAGATCAATGAAGATCTAAAAATATGACAAGTTAGATTAAAGATGCAACATATTCATTAATATTTATGACAAAATCCCTTGTCTAATCCCTCTCCCATTCCTAGTCAAATTAGTTGTGAAAATATAATCAAGTGTCAAATTTAGTTTCTTTTTGTAGCTTCACCAAATTTGGTGTCCTTCTTTTGATCTTGACTGCTACTTCATGATGCATGACTCTTTCATTAAATCATGAAAAGGCTATGCAAATGAATATTCTTTGAAATATTAGAGGTTCTTGAAACTTTGGGAGCCTTCCTTTCACACATAATGATGCCTTGAATCCAGTAAGTACCACAACTCTTCCCCCTTGAAACCTAGGGTCCATGCATATGGAAAAAAAAGAAGACTTCCTGTTACTGCTATAGTCTCAGGATTGCTATATCTTTGCATGTCTTTGACAGGGATAATGGAGATTTTGGACATCTAATTTGGTTACCATAACTTCTTCATGATGTCTTTCCATCATTTCACTTCACAACCATGTTGAATAACCTAGCATGATACTCATGGCTTCTTTAGGAAAAGATAAACTCTTGATACTAACCCTTGATAAAAGACAATTATTGCTACTACTACAAATGTCTCTTCTTTTGTATCCTTCATCATAGTGACCACTCAACAAATACATAAAATTATTAAAATGAGTGGTTATGAGTATATTCAACCCTTTGTTGGAAGGACTATAGGTAGTGGGACAATCCTTAATAGCCTTGACAAGTTAACAATGATTGAGTTGATGAACAAAGTACTTATTACACTTACCCTTGTCATTGGTGCCTTTGATGCTTCATAAATCATAGTTAACCCTATAATCTCCAGTAAGAGGCTAGTGACAACTTGATGAAAATGTGATAGTCTAGGCTTTGATCATGATAATGACTTAAGGTAACTTATACTAACTATGGAAGGGTTCTTAGCTTTGTGAAAGCCATGAACTTGTTGTCCACTTAGAGTTCTTAGGGCTCTTCATGTTGTATTCACTACTCACACCCCAGGTGTATGTTTTAACAATGTTTGAAATGGTGGGGAGGCTTATGTTGTATCCTTCACATGTCCAAATGATCCTTCCTATTGTCCCTAAAGGTTGGTCATAAATAATGGGAATAACATCATGACTTCAATTTCTAACAATGGTTGCCAAATACTCCATTTAGGATCCTTATGAAAGGTAGCATCCAAACATGGAGTCATTACCAAGAACCATATGTAGTTTATGACAATAATTGTAGTGTGGATTATGCCTTTGAACAAAACCCTCAAGATATCTTATTACTGCTCTTCCCTAATCAACATCTTTAAGACTATCTGGATATGACTGTTTCAATGTTTGAGGCAGTTTTTGGAATGTGGAAGTCCCACCAACACATGATATACCTCTAGAAGTGTGTAGAATAGTGAAAACTATCTTGACATAACCAAGGGTCTGTTGACTATCCCAAGCAGACACAAATATATCATGTGATCTACTACGCCATCTATTGGAGGGTCTAGGTGGATGGCCTTGATCAATCTTCTCTCTAAAATAGGATGTGCTTTCTTATGGAGATTTTAAGGCTCAAGAGCTTCCAAAATGACATGAAAACTAGTCCTCTATGACTATTGATATTTCCAAGACCTTACAAACCCCCTTACCAAACCTATTTGACAAGCTAAGATCTCAAAACCCAATCATATTTACTGCAATTTTTCTTGGAGTACATATAGATCACAAAAAGGAATAAATGCATTATAATGCATGGAAGCTTCATGATTGTCCAAGTGAACCTCATCAATGCCTTGACTATACTAAGATAGTAGGTGACATTATGACACATTTGGATCACAACTTGAGGTTCTATAATAGTCCCATATTCAAGATGACTATGCAATGTATAAGGGTACATGTGTAGAACATATGTATATTTCTGGACTATAATAGTCTTGGGAAACTTAAGACAATTATATTACCCTTTCTAAACCCTAAAACTTAATCACCCTCATTGAGATTCAGTTACATCACAAAGGACTAGTTATATTATCATGCAAGGAGGCTCTACTCAAGACTATCCCAATGGCATCTTACCCTTCTTGACTATATTGTAGTACATGCACCCACCAATATCAATACTCTATCTTCCTTAACTATCTAATAACTCCTTGACAAGTCACTATCTATTCAAGACAACCTCATTGTGATTATAATTGTCCTAATAACTATGCCAATGACATGTATGGTTATCTTTTAGTTGACGATAATCTTCCCTACCATATGAATATCCTTTCAAGACGACCTAGATATGTTTATATAGTATCATGTATATCTTTTTGCATGGATTTGAGATTAATTGACTTATCATTTAGTCTTGATTACCACCTTGTGTATCAGTTGTTATCCTACCCATGGGTGAGAGGTCATAACTATTCCTAGGGTTGCATGATAAATATTGTGGTATAATTTAGTCTTTAGGCTGATATAATAGTTCTTCTAAGTAAGTATGCTCAAGTGACAATCCTTAGCTTGATTTTAGCATGACAATAATTCATTGAATAACATGATTTCCCTTAGTATCCTTCTAATTGTTTAGGTTAGTGTGTGAATCAGGATAATAGCAACATGCAATTGCACATCTACTCCACATTGAAAGTGTTTCCATGGCCTTGCTCTAGTTTAGGATTATCCTTGAATTTTGATAAGACTCCCTTCATAAATATATACCAATATATCTTGATGATTTCCTTCCCATGGTGATATGGCTTGTTGTCATATATTTTTATCTCAAATAAATATGATTTTTCACTTTCTCATGATAATTTAACTTGTCAAAATGATAATCCTCTCACTTCTCTCTATCTCTCTCTAAACCCTAAACCCTAAACCCCTAAACTCTAACTCCTAAACCCTAAACCCCTAAACCCTAAAACCCTAAACCCTAACCCCCTTAAACCCTAAACTTGAGCAACCCTAAACTCATAAACTCTAAATAATACCCCTAAACCTTGACCCCTAACCCCTAAACATGTATCTTCCTCTCTTTCTCTCCCCAAACCCCTAAACCCTAAATAATGCCCCTAAACCATTGGAATTAGTCCAAACAAATGAGAGGGTGGGTGAATCAGTTGTCCCTAAACTTTAACATTTTCTAAACTTTTAATCTTCTTTCTTAATTTACAACCAGATTAATGATGTAAACATTTGAGCATAAATCAACACATTGAGCAGAAACAACATGAACACACAACACTAGAATTTTGACGTGGAAAACTCAGTTAAGGGAAAAACCACGGTGGGTGTTAACCCATAAAAATATGTACCCTGTTAAAAGTACTTAAGAAAATAGAAGGCACATGCCTTCAGGCGCACTTCCCAGAGCTCACTACTCAAAGTAGGCTCATTGCCTATAAGAAATTTTAATTTACACAGAGATAATGAATTAAGAAATAGCATCTACATTCATGCCTGATTCAGTCCCTTTGAAGGCTCAAAAACTTCTACTTCTATCTTCAAATTCTTCTTTTCTGACTCTTCACTCTATACTCCTTTCTCTCTTCTTTTTTGCTCTACCTTAGATCCTTTATTTTAGATTTAATTCATTTTTACACAAGGATAATTTTTAACAAGTATTTATACACTCCATCAACCTTGGAATGATCAACAAGGTCAGCTAAACTTAATGCAGATCTTTACACTGTTGGCCAAACATAGCTGAGACTTGGATCTTCCTTTGTTGACATGCCACACTTCATAAAATGCTCTTTAGATCATCCACAACATGCTAGGAGCATCTGGTTAGCCAAGACTGGGAAGAACATCAATCTTAAAGAAGAAATCTTCAACAACAAGCTCAAACTTCAATGTGGACCTCCAACATAGTATCCAAATGATCCAGAGACCTCCACAAGCACATTAGATTCACCAATAACATCCACTCTAAACCAAATCACCAGAATCATTTGTATCTTCCTCCAAAACCTCAAGAACATTGTCTGCCACAACTATTAAACTAGAAGATAGCTTGCAGACCTCTAAACCATGAAGCACAAGAGTTGATGATACACACTGACTTCCCAAACATGCCTTCAGATTCGCAGACCATAATAATTCACTGTGAAACAATCCGGACCAACTTACTATCACTCTATCTTTTATGAATATTGCAAAATCTGGTGCTACTCAGATGGCCATAACTTCTTCAAATCTTTATGCAGACTTCTCAATTCTTAACTGGAGAAACCTCTGACAATCCTCTACACTTCCATATGGTCCACGCACATTGAATCTTCATTAATTTTCTCAATATCCTCAACAGTCAATCTCCTGAACAAGCAATAAAATAAGGCACAGTTGACACCAATGACAACAAGAATATGTTGACATCAATGACAACACCGCTTAGGCACATATTTGCAACAATCTCCCCTTTTTCATTGATGGCAACATGTGATGTGAAAAATTGATTTAACCATCATGACAAGAACTTCTCCCCCTGACTTTTGCAACCACTTTCTTCATTGCTCCCTTTGTCATCAGCAATTAGTTTTTCACATGTCTTCTCTTCCCCTTTGACATCAATGGCAAAGGGCACATATTTGCAATCTTTACTCCTTTTTATTTCAAACTGATCTCCAACATTTGCATACTGACTACTACTTAGAGTAGTATCTTCTCAACATCAATCCAGATCTAAGATATGTCTGAGAATTCCATCAGACTGATGCACATAAGTGCATCTTAGTTCTAATCAGGTGGGGTAATAACCCCTAACTTCTCTCTGAGATACTCAAAAGTATCCTTGGGAAGAGGCTTGGTGAAGATATCTATGATCTGATCTTTAGAAGGCACAAACTCCAACTTGACTTCATTCTCATTTACCTTCTCTCTCAAGAAATGAAACTTGATAGATATATGCTTTGTCTTTGAATGCAATACCAGATTCTTTGAGATGCTTATTGCACTAGAATTATCATAAAAAAATTGCGACTAGCTCCTCAAACACAATTATGATGTCCTTCAACATTTGCTTCATCCACAAAACCTAAGTACAATTATTTGTTGCTGCTATATACTCTACCTCTGTAGTAGACAGAGATATTACCTCTTTCTTTTTACTTATCCAAGAGATGAATCTTCTTCTCAAGAAGAATGCACCACCACTAGTACTTTTCCTATCATCCACATCTCCTGCCCAATCAGCATCTGTATATGCATGAAGAGTGAAGTTATCATCCTTTGGATACCACATTCCATAGTCAATTGATCCCTTGAGATATCTGAATATTCTTTTAACTGCCACAACATGGGATTCTTTTGGATCAGCTTGAAATCTGACAACAAGTCCAACGACATTCATGATGTCAGGTCTGGTCTGAGTTAGATAGAGCAATCCTCCAATCATTTATCTATACCTTTTCTGATTTGCCTTGGGAGAGTCATCATCTTTGCTTAGCTTGCATCTGGTTACCATATGTGTACCTATTGGCTTTGAATCTTCCATTCCAAACTTCTTCAATAATTCTTTCACATACTTGGATTGAGATATGAAGATACCTTTATCTGACTGAACAATTTGCAAACCTAGAAAGAAATTCATCTCACCAAACATTGATATCTCAAACTCACTTTTCATCTGATTAGAAAATGCTTTGCACATGCATTCATTTCTACCAAAAATGATATCATCAACAAAGACCTCAATAATTAGAATGTCCTCGTGATTAATCTTGAAGTACATATTACTATCAACAGTACCTTTGCTAAATCCTAGCTTAAGCAAATGCTTATCCAATCTAGCATACCAAGTTCTTAGAGCTTGCTTGAGTCCATACAAGGATTTTCTCAGTCTACAAACCATATCTCCCTGATCAAACAACTGAAATCCTTCTGATTGTTCAATGTAGATTCATTCCTCCAAATCTCCATTCGAGAATGTTGATTTGACATCCATCTGATATACTTTAAAATCTCTGAAAGCAGGAAAAGAAAGAAATAATCTAACTACCTCTATCCTTACCACCGGGGCAAAAGTTTCTTCAAAATCAATTCCTTCCACTTGAGAATAGCCTTTACATACCAACCTTGCCTTATTCCTTACAACCTCACCATCTTCATTTAGTTTATTTTAGAAGACCCATTTGGTTCCAATCACATTTTTGTCCTCGGGTCTAGGAACAAGATCCCAAGTGTGATTCTTTTCAATTTGCATCAATTCTTCTTCCATTGCTTTAACCTACTTTTCATCATTGCAAGCTTCACTTACTGATTTAGGTTCAATCTTTGAAATCAAACAAATCTCCTCTTGATCTTCAAAAAAATTTCTCCTAGTTTGAACACCTTTACTCCTATCTCCTATGATATGATCATTAGGATGATTTAACCTTACATACCTGGGAGTTTTGGAAATTATTTAAACTTCTATTTCTTGAACTTGTTTCTCTTCATCTGCACTAACCTCTTGAGTTACTGGAGTTACCGGATCAATCTGAATCTGAGTCCAAACTTGAACTTGTCTTCCTTGACTGTGACTTTCATCTTGATCATCTGAATCATATCTGCAGTACCTGGAATGTCCTTTGCTTTCATCAACTTTAACATTAGCACTTTCAACAATCTTTTTCAACCTCTTGTTGAAGCACTAGTAAGCCTTACTTTGAGTAGAGTATCCCAAAAATATTCCTTCATCACTTCTTGCATCAAACTTGCCTAAATCCTCATCTCTTTTGATATAGCATTTACTACCAAAAACTCTAAAATATCTCAGAGTAGGAGGATAACCAAACCATAGTTCATAAGGAGTCTTACCAGAATTTCCTTTGATCTGCACCCAGTCAAGAGTGTAGACATCAGTACTCACGGCTTCTCTCCAATAAACTTGAGGAACATTTGTTTCCATCATCATGGTCTTGGTAGCTTCTTGAATCGTTTGGTTTTTCCTTTCCACAACTCCATTTTGCTAAGGAGTCCTAGGAGCAAATAACTATCTTTTTATTCCATCTTTTTCACAGAAAGCATCAAACTCACCGGAAGTAAATTCTCCACCTCTATCAGATCTCAGACACTTCAATTTCCCACCAATCTCATTTTCAACCATCATCTTGAACACCTTAAACTTATCAAGAGCTTCTAATTTTTCTTTCAAGAAAGTTACCCACATCATCTGGGAGTAATCATCAATCAACAACATAAAATATGTCTCCTTGCATACTCCTAATTCTAGCAAGACCACAGAGATCAGTATGTACCAGTTCCAATCTCCCACTTGAACCTTGTTCCTTACTTTTGAATGAAATTTTGTTCTGGTTACCCAATTGACATTCTCCACATATGCTATCAGGTTTCACAAGTCTTGGAAGATCTCTTACAGCTTGAGTGGAACTTATTTTGACAATGATATCAAAATTGACATGACACATCCTCCTATGCCATAACCAACTTTAATTTGTCTGAGCAATCAAACAACTTTTGTTAGAACTACTTAAGTGAAAGATGTTACCTCTAGTTTGAGTATTGGATGCAATTTCAGTTCCAGAGTTTTCCAAGATTCTGCATTTTCCATCCTTGAATCGAAGATCATAACCCTTGTCAACCAACTGTCTAAAACTGAGAAGATTATGCTTTAGTCCTTCCACATAGAGAACATCATTAGTTTTGTTCTTACCATCAAAAGAGATGGATCCTCTGCCATGGATTCTACCAGCTGAGTTGTCTCCAAATTTCACAAGCCCTCCTTCATAATTTTCAAAACTCACAAACTTACTCTTGTCACCAATCATATGATGAGAACATCCACTATCAATCACCCATTCATCTTTTTCAATAACCTGAGCAGCTAAGGCAATTTCCACATTTGCACAGCTAGCAGATTCAGTAGACACCGGATCTTCTTCTTTGATAGTAATGAACACCCAATCATTTTTAGAGGAACCTCCATGATCAAATTCATCATCTGTGACCCCTTCTTCTCTAGCTTCTTGGACATAGTAACATTTCTTCTGACCCTTGTATTTGTTAGAGTTTAGTTTTGAAAACCTCTCTGGACATCTTGAGGCAAAATGACCAATCTTATTACAAGAAAAACATTTGAGTGGTAATTTTCATTCATACTTACCGAATCCTCTTGGCATTCTTCTAGCAATAAGAGCTTCGAGATCTACAATTTCTATTTCAATATCTTCAAGATCCTTCCTTCTCTTCACAAATCTATTTGATCTTGTAGAAGAGCTTTCACCCGGATCATATCTTTGTTTTCCATATACACTAGCTTTGAATGCAGATTCAGACTTAGGAAGAGAATCACCAAATTCACTCAATTCAAAAGCTAAAATTTTGCCAACCAGATGATCTCTTGTAACATTTGAAACAGTCCTAATCTCCTCTATAGAAACAACCTTATGTTTGTATAAATTAGGAAAAGATCTAAGCACTTTTTCCACAATCTCTAATTCTTCTAAAGTTTTGCCAGCACACCTGATCCCACACACAAGTTCGTTTATCTTTTGCATGTAGATTGTGATGTTTTCATCTTCACTCATCCTTAGATTTTCAAATTTTCCTCTCAGACTTTGTAGTTTGGTACATTTGACATATTCATCTCCTTCATACAGATTCTCCAACTTCTTCTAGATTTCATGAGCAGTTTTTAGTCCAAAAACATTTGTCATTTCTGAATCAGTCAGGGCACTCAACAAGGCTTCTTTATCTTGAAGGCTATTTTCTGCATCTTTGACTTGATCTGGAGTTGAAGGACCTTTCTCTAGAGGTTCATACTTATCTTTGGTTATTAACCAATAAGCATCACCCATGCATTGTAAATGGAATTCCATGCAACTCTTCCAAACAAAGTAATTTGTTCCATCAAATCTTGGACTATCCTTCTTGTAAGTTGACATCCTAGATCTCCTCTAGTAGTTAAGCTTCTTCTAGAGGAACCTTGCTCTAATACCAATTGTTGGAATTAGTCTGGACAACTGAGAGGGGGCTGAATCAGTTGTCCCTAAACTTTAACCCTTTTTGAACTTTTAATCTTCTTTCTTAATTTACAACCAGATTAATGATGTAAACATTTGAGCATAAATCAACACAGTGAGCAAAAACAACATGAACACACAACACCATAATTTTGACGTGGAAAACCTGGTTAAGGGAAAAACCACGGTGGGTGTTAACCCGTAAAAATGTGTACCCTGTTAAAAGTACTTAAGAAAATAGAAGGCACATGCCGTCGGGCGCACTCCCCAGAGCTCACTGCTCAAAGTAGGCTCACTACCTATAAGAAATTTTGATTTACATAGAGATAATGAACTGAGAAATAACATCTACATTCATGTCTAATTCAGTGCCTTTTAAGGCTCAAAAACTTCTGCTTCTATATTCAAATTCTTCTTTGCTGACTCTTCACTCTATTCTCCTTTCATTCTTCTTCTTTTCTGCTCTACCTTAGATCCTTTCTTTTAGATTTAATTCATTTTTACACAAGGATAATGTTCAACAACTCTTCAACAAGTATTTATACACTCCATGAACCTTGGAATGATCAACAAAGTCAACTAAACTTAACGTGGATCTTTAAACTATCGGCCAAACATGGCTGAGACTTGAATCTTCTTTTGTTGACATGCCACGCTTCATAAAATGGTATTTAGATCATCCGCAACATGGTAGGAGCATCCAGTCAGCCAAGATTGGGAAGAACATCAATCTTAAAGAAGAAATCTTCAACAACAAGCTCAAACTTCAATGCAAATCTCCAACATAGTAGCCAAATGATCTAGAGACCTCCACAAGCACATTGGATTCACCAATAACATCCACTCTAAAACAAATCACCAAAATCATTTGTATCTTCCTCCAGAACCTCAAGAACACTGTATACCATGACTGTTAAACTAGAAAGATAGCTTGTAGACCTCTAAACCATGAACCACAGGAGTTGATGATACACACTGACTTCCCAAACATGACTTCAGATCCGCAGACCATAATATTTCAATGCGAAGCAATCTAGACCAACTTACTGTCACTCTATCTTTTCTGAATACTGCAAAATCTGGTTCTACTCAGATGGCCATAACTTCTTCAAATCTTTATACGAACTTCTCAATTCTTAACTGGAGCAACCTCTAACAATCCTCTACACTTCCATATGATCCGCACACATTGAATTTTCATTAATTTTCTTAATATCCTGAACATTCAGTCTCCTAAACAGGCAACAAACCAAGGCATAGTTGACACCAATGACAACAAGAATATGTTGACATCAATGACAACACCGCTTAGGCAAATATTTGCAACATAAACCCTAACCCCTAAACCCTAAACCTGAGCAACTGTAAACCTCTATCTCCCTATCTCTATCATCCCTCTACCTCTCAATCTCTCTCCCTATCTCTATGGACATCTCACTCACTCTCTATCTCCCTATCTCTCCCCTCTGTCTCCTCTATCTCTCCCTATTTGTCACCTCTCTCTCTACCTATCTATCTCTCCCTATCTCCCTATCTCTTGCCTCTCTACCCTATCATTCTTATATCTCCTTATCTCTCCCCTCCATCTATCCTTCTCCGTTATCAATGAAGGAAATGTAAACAAGAAAACTCAGACTCTCTCTCTCTCTCTCTCTATCTCTCCCCTCTCTTTCCATCCATCTCCACCCTCTCTCCCTATTCCCCCCTCTCCCTCTCCCTTATTGACAAACCAAATGGAAACACGAAAACTAAGAAATGCAAAGAGGGATGATGATATAAATTGGGAGGATGAAATGGAAACAAGATAAAAGGAAAGTTCATTGGATGGGAACAATTATGAGAGGATCTAGGTTTAAAATAGTAAAATAGGGAAAATTTGTGGGATCTAAAGGGAAATTGGAATGGAAAAGGAAAACTAGGAAAACTAGGAGGTAGATAGGTGAGAGAGAGAGAGAGAGGGTAGTAGATAAAGAGGGTGTTGAAATAAACTAGACAACTAAGAGAGGGGTGAATCAGTTGTCACAAAAACTTAGCTTCATATGAGCATCAAACCATCAACAACTTAATTGCTTATAATTAGATTTAACCATGAAAACATGAAACCATAAACTTAAGATTCACAAACACAAATCTAACACAGTAGACACTTGATTTTTACATGGAAAACCCTATAAGGGAAATACCACGATGGGTGTTAGCCCATAGAAATATGAGTTATAAGAATACCAAAAAATAGAGGCTCACTGCCTACATGGCTCACTGCCCAAATTGCTCACTACAAGGAATGACTCACTGCCAAAGGGTGGCTCACTGCTAAGGGGTGGCTCACTGCCAAAGTGGTGAACTGATTAAGTAGCATCTACTCCATGCCAAGATTTAGTCCATTGAAGCACAATATAACTTCTCTGCTCTACTCTTTCACACCTTCACACTTATCTCTTCATATTCGCACACACACACTTTTTCGCAACTCTATTCCATGCTTTTATACAATTCATCAACCTTGGAATGTACATCATGGTCAGCATTACATTCATCAAACATTGGAACATTCTCCAAGGTTGGCATTACAAAACATACATAGAAATAGGTCTAGACCTATTACAAAATTTAGCTAAGTAAAGATGTAGAGACGTATGATGAACATGCCACGCCTTATCTAGGACTCAAACGCAATCCTCCATGCCACAACACACTTCTACAATCTTCAATGCATCTTTGCAAATAGTGAAAACAACCAAGTTGGCCAAGAATGGAGTTAACGCTAGGTTTTCAAAGAACATTCTTCTTTCACGATCCACACTTCTCTTTGTAGACAAATCCAAAGGTAGGAACATGTTCAGGAGACATCCACAAGGACATTGTAATCACTAGGAACAAGCGCATGATCTCTAACCACTCTGTCAAGAAGATTCTTCAAACTGGGGCACAAGAACAACATTGTCAGCTACTGTCATAAAGAAGGGATAGCTTAGAGACCACCAAATCATGATCCATTGGATTTGAAGGCACTTAACATTATCTCAGACTTATCTCTAGAACTATAGATCAAAATACTTCAATATAGAGGAATGTGGAGCATAACACTTTCTCCCTATCTTTGCCAAACATACATAAAAAGATGTTTTCACTCTGGTGAACATAAATCACTCAATTCTTCATACCGGAGGCTCAAACTTGGAACATAGCATCTTCAAATGGACTTCTAAATAACTTCCAATCCACAGACAAAAATATTCACTCTACAAAAAATGTGGAGCATTCTTCTAGACTGTTCTTTTGTATGTAATACACTGTTTCCACTGCAACTCACTGTTTCTACTGGAGAAGCTAATTTTTTCAATATTCTCAACATCAAGATTACCTACATAAGTAAATACAAAGCATCTTACTCATTACAAGAAAACAACAAGATAGGAGCACAGTTGACACCAATGACAACACGGATATATTGACATCAATGACAACACCGATTAGGCACATACTTGCAACAATCTCCCCCTTTGTCATTGATAGCAACATATGATGTGAAAAACTATAAAGACCATCAAGACATGATTCTCCCTCTTTCTCTTTACACATCTGCACTTCTTTTCTGCTTCTAATTTTTTCACATGATTTCTCTCCCCCTTTGACATCAATGGAAAAGGGCACATACTTGTACTTTGCTTCTTTGATCAAAATTGAACTTCTGCAACCAACTCTTTTGTCATCATTCAGCTACTCCTCCTGAGAGGTAGCTATCATAACATCAATATAGATCAAAGAGTGAATATTTGGGCACCACTAGACTAATGCATCCCTTTGCATCTTAGTTCAGAGAAGAGGGGTAATGACCCCTAATTTTTCCCTGAGATACTCAAAAGTATCTTTAGGCAGAGGCTTAGTGAAAATATCTGCAATCTGATCCTTTGTGGACACATATTCCAACTTAACTTCATTCTTTATCACCTTTTCCTGCAAAAAGTGATACCTTATAGATATATGCTTTGTTCTTGAGTACATCACTGGATTCTTGGAAATATTTATGGCACTTGTATTGTCACACAAGATTGCAATTGGATCTTCATAAACAACTCTTATATCATTCAAATTCTACTTCATCCATAACACTTGAGTACAACATGTTGTTGCAATATACTCTGCTTCTATAGTTGACAATGAGATTGAATCTTGTTTCTTTCTCAGCCATGAAATCAATCTATTTCCCAAGAAGAACGCACCTCCACTTGTGCTTTTTCTGTAATCAACATCTCCTACCTAATCAATATTTGTAAAAGCACTAACAGTAAAATCATTATCCTTTGGATACCATAAGCCATGATTTGGAGTGCCTTTTAAATACCTCAAGATTCTCTTTACTGCCATCACATGTGATTCTCTTGGATCAACTTGAAATCTTTCAACAAGACAAACTGCATGCATAATATCAGGTTTGGTTTGAGTTAGATAAAGTAATCCTCCAATCATGGATCTGTAATTTTTCTTATCAGTCTTAGGTGATTCATCAGTTTTGCTCAATTTGAAGCTAGTCACCATGGGAGTACATACCAGTTTAGAGTCTTCCATCCCAAACTTCTTTAACAACTCTTTTACATACTTAGACTAAGATATGAAGATTCCTTTATCTGATTGATTGATTTGTAGACCCAGAAAGAAATTCATCTCACCAAACATAGACATCTCAAACTCTTTCTGCATTTCACCAGCAAATTTCATACACATACCTTCATTTCCACCAAATATGATATCATCAACAAAGACTTCAACAATCAAAATTTGATCACCATTAATCTTGAAATAAAGATTATTGTTAGCAAGGCCTTTACTGAATCCTAAATGCAATAAGTACTTATCCAACCTTGCATACCATGCCCCGGGAGGTTCCTTGAGTCCATATAATGCTTTCTTCAACCTGCATACCATATCACCTTGATTTGATAGTTAGAATCCTTCTGGTTGCTCAATGTAGACTTCCTCTTCTAACTCCCCATTCAGGAATGTAGACTTCACATCCATTCGATACACTTTGAAATCTTTGTGAGCTACAAATGCCAGAAACATTCTGATTGCTTCAATCTGAGAAGTCTCTTCAAA
The DNA here is from genome assembly GCA_027924645.1 of Cunninghamia lanceolata. Taxonomy (NCBI): domain Eukaryota; kingdom Viridiplantae; phylum Streptophyta; class Pinopsida; order Cupressales; family Cupressaceae; genus Cunninghamia; species Cunninghamia lanceolata. The sequence continues at coordinate 172,829 of BSBN01000481.1, read as the reverse complement.
ATCCATCCCTTCAATTTGAGAACATCCTTTGCACACAAGCCTTGCTTTATTCCTTACAAGTTCTCCATTTTCATTCAGCTTATTCTTGAAGACCCATTTGGTTCCTATGATATTTTTTTTTAGTAGGTCGAGGAACTAATTTCCAAGTTTCATTCTTCTCTATCTGCATTAGTTTTTCTTCCATTGCCTTAACCCAATTTTCATCATTGCAGGCTTCATTCATGTTTTTGGTTCAACTGTAGAGAGCAGATAGTAATTCACTTGTTCTTCCGCGGCTCTTTTCCTTGTCAGCACTCCTTTCTCTTTGTCTCCAATAATTTGATCTTCAGAGTGATTGATTCTTACATACCTAGGAGTCTTAGAAATTTCTAGAGCCTTTTCTTCTTCACTTTGATTGTCTTCTTGTTCAACTTTTTCTTCATGAGTTATATCAGCAAGTTCATCTGACTCATAGCCACTTTAAACTGATATTTTTCCTTTGCCTTCATCCACTTTCACATTTGTACTCTCCATAATCTCCTTCAACCTTTTGTTGTAGCAGCAGTAAGCCTTACTCTTGGTAGAGTATCCAAGGAAGATTCCTTAATCACATCTTGAATCAAATTTCCCTAGGTCTTCATCTCTTCTGATATAGCATTTGCTTCCAAAGACTTTGAAGTATCTTACTGTTGGAATTCTTCCATACAACAATTCATAGGGGGTTTTAGTACCATTAGCTTTCACTTGAACTCTATTTTGAATGTAGACATCAGTATGTATAGCTTCTTTCCAGAAGACTTCCGACAGGCCTCCTTCCTTCATCATTGTTCTGGTAGCTTCTTAAACTATCTTGTCCTTCCTTTCCACAACTCCATTTTGTTGAGGAGTTCTAGGTGCAGACAATTGTCTTTTTATTCCTTTCTCTTCACAAAAATGTTGAATTCATTTGATGTGAACTCACCTCCTCTATCAAACCTCAAGCATTTGATTTCCAATTCTATTTCATTTTCAACCATTGCTTTGAAGGATTTGAACTTCTCTAGGGCTTCTGATTTGTCTATTAGAAAAGTAACCCAAGTCATTTTAGAATAATCATCAATAAGCAACATGAAGTACCTGTCACCTTGCAGACTTCTTATCCTTGTAGGACCACATAGATCTGTATGAACTAGATCCATCAAACCCACAGAAAATTTCTCTTTACTCTTGAAACTTGTTCTTGTCTGCTTCCCCAACTAACATTCCTTGCAAATAGTATTGGAGGGTTTCACAAGTTTTGGTAGATCTCTTACAGTCTGACCTGAACTTATCTTTACCAGATTATCAATATTTATATGACACAACCTTCTATGTCACAACCAACTTTCAGCTCCTTGGGCTAATAAACAATAATCATTAGTTCCTCATAATTGATAGATGTTACCTCTAGTCTTCTTACTAGTAGCAATGACAGTTCCAGAGCTTTCCATTATCTTGCATCCATTTTCTTTGAATCTCAGATCATAACCTTTGTCACACATCTAACCAACACTCAAAAGATTATGCTTTAAACCCTTCACATAGAGAACATTGTCAGTGTTATGCTTTCCATCAAATGAAATAGATCATTTTCCACAAATCTTACTAGTTGCATTGTCTCCAGACTTACATACTTACTTTTGTCACTAGTCATGTGATGTGAGCATCCACTATCAATAATCCATTCATCCTTATCTTTCTCAACCTAAACATCCAAAGCACTTTCTTCCACTAGTTTTTCTTCCTTCACACAGCTAATAGGATTAGTAGACACGGGTTCTTCTTTAATAACAATAAACAAGCATTCATTTGCACTAGTACTAGAATCATTAGATTCATCATCCGTCACACCTTCATCATCAAAATCTCTAACATAGTAGCATTTCTTTGGAGCTCTAGGCCTGTTCTCAAATCTTTTTCTATTCCTTTCAATTATTTCAGGACATCTGGAAGCATAATGACCTACTTTACCACATGAGAAACATTTGAAAGGTAATATGCCTTTGAACTTACTGGAACCTCTTTGTAGTCTATCAACAAAGTTGGCTTCAATTTCATCAAGCTCATCATTAGGATCTACCTTGTACATTTCTCCTCTGGAGATCTTTTTTGAAGTACTAGCTTTGAAAGGAGTTTCTACTTTTGGAAGAGCATCACCAAACTCTCTCGTTTCAAAAGTAGTAATCTTACCAAGCAACTGATCCTTATTAATATTTTTCACAGTCATTATTTCTTCAATTACAGCTACCTTGTGTGCATAGGATTTAGGTAATGACCTAAGAATTTTCATCAAAATTTTAGTTTCATCAACAGTTCCTCCCATACCTTTGATTCCGTAATAAGTTCATCAACCTTTTGCATGAAGGATGTTATGTTTTCATCTTCTCCCATTTTAAGACCTTCATATTTGGCTTTCAATCCCTATAATTTGGTACTCTTTACATAATCGTCTCCTTCATACAGATTACTTAGCTTATCCCAAACTTCTTTAGCATACTCATAATCCATGACCTTTATTAAATCAGATTCAGTCAATGCACTCAACAGAGCATCTCTAGCTTTTATATTTACCTCATATTCTTTGACTTCATCTTTAGTTGTCAGACCATTCTCCAGCATGGTATATTCAGTCTGTGTTGCTTGCCATACTTTATAACCAATGCAAAGTAGATGGATTTTCATGCGAATCTTCCAAGTTGCATAATTCATCCCATCAAACTGTGGAGCTTCCTTCTTGTAAGACATCTTGGATCTACCTCAAGCGCTTAAGCTTACCACCGAGGAACCTTGCTTTGATACCAATTGTTGAAATACACCAAACAACTAAGAGGGGGGCTGAATTAGTTGTCACAAAAACTTAGCTTCACATGAACATCAAACCATCAACAACTTAATTGCTTATAATTAGATTTAACCATGAAAACATGAAACCATAAACTTATTCACAAACACACATCCAACATAGTAGACACCAGGTTTTTATGTGGAAAACCCAAAAAGGGAAAAAAACACGGTAGGTGTTAGCCCACATAAATATATGAGTTATAACAATACCAAAAAATAGAGGCTCACTGGCTATAGGGCTCACTACCCAAATTGCTCATTGCAAAGAATGGCTCACTGCCAAAGGATGGCTCACTGCCAAAGGATGGCTCACTGCCAAGGGGTGGCTCACTACAAAAGTGGTGAACTAATTAAGTAGCATCTACTCCATGCCAGGATTTAGTTCCATTGAAGCACAATATAACTTCTCTGCTTTGCTCTTTCACACCTTCGCACTTATCTCTTCATATTCACACACACGCACTTTTTCGCAACTCTATTACATGCTTTTATACAATTCATCAACCTTGGAATGTACATCAAGGTTGGCATTACATTCATCAACCATTGGAACATTCTCCAAGGTCAGAATTACAAAACATACACAGAAATAGCTCTAGACCTATTACAAAATTTAGCTAAGGAAAGATGTAGAGAAGTATGATGAATATGCCACACCTTAGCTAGGACTCAAACCTAATCCTCCACACCACAACACGCTTCTACAATCTTCAATGCATCTCTGCAAATAGTGAAAACAACCAAGTAGGCCAAGACTAGAGTTAACACTAGGTTTTCTAAGAACATTCTTCTTTCACAATCCACACTTCTCTTTGCAGACCAATCCAAAGGTAGGAACATGATCAAGAAACATCTACAAGCACATTGTAATCACCAGGAACAACTGCACAATCTCTAACCACTCTATCAAGAAGATTCTTCAAACCAGAGCATAAGAACAACACTATCAACTACTGTCATAAAGAAAGGATAGCTTGAAGATTGCCAAATCATGAACCATTAGAGTTGAATGCACTTAACATTATCTTAGACTTATCTCTAGAACTGCAGATCAAAATACTTCAATGCGGAGGAATGCAGAGCATAACACTTTCTCCCTGTCTTTGCCAAACATACAAAAAAAGTTGTTTTCACTCTGGTGAACATAACTCACTCAATTCTTCATACCGGAGGCTCAAACTTGGAACATAGCATCTTCAGATGGACTTCTAAATGACTTCCAATCCACGGACAAAAATATTCATTCTACAGAAAATGCGGAGCATTCTTCTAGACTGTTCTTCTATATGCAATACATTGTTTCCACTACAACTCACTGTTTCTACTGGAGAAGCTAATTTTATCAATATCCTCAACATCAAGATTACTTACATAAGTAAATAAAAAGAATCTTACTCATTACAAGAAAACAACAAGATAGGAGTACAGTTAACACCAATGACAACACAGATATGTTGACATCAATGACAACACCAATTGGGCACATACTTGCAACAAAGGGGAGGCAGAAATAGAGAGAGGGGGAAGTAGAGAATGAGAGAGAGGGTAGAAGGTAGAGAGGGGAGGAAAGTAGAGAGTGAGAGAGAGGGTAGGAGGTAGAGAGGGGAGAGAAGTAGAGAGTGAGAGAGAGGGTAGGAGGTAGAGATGGGGGGGGATGTAGAGAGTGAGAGAGAGGGTAGGAGGTAGAGATGGGGAGGGATGTAGAGAGTGAGAGAGAGGGTAGGATGTAGAGAGGGGAGGGAAGTAGAGAGTGAGAGGGTAGGAGGTAAAGAGGTGAGAGAGAGAGAGGAGGGGAGGGAGAGACCTAGAGGAGAGGGAGAGATGACTTTATTTCACCATAATGTGCTGCTGTTATGCTTTGCTTTGGTAATTTCCAAGCCTTTGGCTTGGATTTGCCTCGGGCTTCCAAACCAAAGGCTTGGACTGTGTTTTAGACATTCAAAGATGTGTTTTTCTATATTGTAGAAAAAATTACATAATCTGGAGTGTGCTTCCCATCAGGTTTGCACGTGTTTCAATGACAAGTCAAAAAATACCACCATAATCTTAAACTCTCTCTTAGCTTTCTAACCATATATTTTTTCACGTTTTGAGTATGTTGAGGATTTCATCTTTAATTTCTTTTGTTAGTGTATCTATTTTTTGTCAAAAACCAGTGTGTGGTATTTTTAACTTTTTTAACCACTCATCAAAATTTCAAATAAATACATTTTTAGAAACTAGACTCCATTCTACACATATTAAAAAAAATGGATTTTTTATTAGTTTTCAAAAAATTTAGGGGGGAGCACGCTCAATTTTCTATTTTTCAGGTTGTGTCCACTTTGAAAATTAGTAAAAAATCAATTATTCATGAAAAATTATCAGAAAAATCAAGGATAAACTACATGGTGTTAGCTAATTTCTCACTGAAGCAATTTTTGAAATACTAAAAAAAAGTTAACATTTTAGGGGGAGCACACCAGACACTATGTTATGTTTTTTTGAAAAGAACAGGTCCAATTTGTGTGCTCCCCCTTTTTGATCCCCTTAATCCCAACCATTTTTGAAAAAAGATAGTAGTTTAGAAACTAGATGCAGAGAACTATGACTCTTTTTTTTTTGTATCTTCAAATTTTGAGTGTAACTATCTTCAATTTTTTATCCAACATCAATCTTTCCTGATTTCAGAAAAAAAAAAAAAAAAAGTGGCATCTTAAGACCCCCTTTTGGTCCCCCATCTTTGTGCACTTACCCTACTCACAACACCCAGAGCTAATCTCTAGCACCAAGAAATGGAAATCTACATCTACCACACAACAAACAAATTAAAATAATAACAACAACACATTCCAACACTTCCAGAATCACTGTGACAACATGAATAAGACCTACACACACAAACAATGGAAATTGCCAGAAACTATTGAATCCTTGAATCTCTATGCAACCTCTAGATGAAGCTACTCCTTGTGAACAAAGATTTTTCATCCTCTGGCCACCTAAGACTCATGGGTTTTCATCCATTGAAGCCACAATCTGTAAATCTGCAAGTTTGAGAGAAAAAATCATATCAACAATACCTCCAAATGACAAAATTTTCATCTTTTGTGTCAATCTTCCTTGGGAGAGATGGGTGCCCAAGTTTCCCATGTTTTCCTTGGATTCCTTGCTATTTTGGGATATGACAGTTGTTATAAGTGATCATATATTGTCATAAATTCCCCCGCAACTTGTGATTTCCCAATCTTTTCAAAATCTTCATGCAAATGGACACCTCTCATAACACAAAACCCAACACCTCTTTTGAGCCTTTAAATATTTAATTTAATATTTAATTGTCCTCAAGATATGAATTATATTTGGACAATAATAAATGTTAAATTATTTATTCTTCCTATGCTTGCCCAATTAACCAATAGAAGAATAAAATGGGTTAATATTGATCATTAATCAAATATTAAGAAAGAGGGACATGAAATCTTCATTCATTTTAATCCAATTATGGTGAATCTCATTATTGTCTATTCTTTTTCATTTATCTTTCTAAAATTTGAGAATACTCTTGTATGATTTATCTATTATTATTAAAAAATAAAATAGCTCTTCAATAAAATATGAAGTAGATATTGTCTAAAATAAAATAGTTCTTAAGTAAAAGTTTATATTTTTTAGTTACTATATTTTTATTATAATAGTAAAAAAAACTCTTCAAATAAGGAAAAAACAATGTAAATAAATAAAAGTAATTCTTGTATAGTTCTAAAGTAAAATTAGCATACTCAAAATATCTTGAACATATATAATTATGGAGATCACCTACTCTGCTTTAATAGAAAAATATGATTATTATAATAATAACTAGGTATGTGCAGGATCATGATGGGCCAAACAATAACTCTAAGTGGCAATGAAAATACTAAAAATCAGACTTAATCAAGTTCATGTGAAAATTTGAATGGGTTATCTACACAATTTAAAAAATATGCAAGAACAAAATTTGTAGAGAATTGAATCTAGTTTATGGGCTACTATTTTTTTCAAAAAAAACTAAATTTACTTCGTGAAAAATGAATGTTTTAATGAACAACTATTAAAATTTTCATAAACTTTAATGAACAACTAAATTTAAGATAGGGATATAGAGAGTGAGCAAGATGTCTAGAGAGATAGGGAGATAGATTGAGAGGTAGAGGGACGATAGAGATAGGGAGATAAGGGAGAGACAAGTAGATAGAGGTTTCGGGTTGCTCAGGTTTAGGGGTTTGGGGTTAGGGTTTAGGGGCATTATTTAGGGTTTAGGGATTCTGGGAGAGAAAGAGAAAGAGAGAGAGAGAGAGAGGTTTAGGGTTGCTCAGGGTTAGGGGGCATGGTTTAGGGGCATTATTTATGGTTTATGAGTTTAGCATTGCTCAATTTTAGGGTTTAGGATTTATGGTTTAGGGGTTTAGGGTTGCTCAGGTTTAGGGTTTAGGGGTTAGGGGTCAGTGGTTTAGGGTTTAGGGTTTAGAGAGAGATAGAGAGAGGGGACTGATAGATATTGGTAGAGATAGAGGAGATAGAGGGAAGATATAGGGAGATAGAGAGTGAGAGACATGTCAAGAGACATAGGGAGAGAGATTAAGAGGTAGAGGGATGATAGAGATAGGGAGATAGGGAGAGATAGGGAGACAGAGGTTTAGGGTTGATTGGGTTTAGGGTCTAGGGGTTTAGGGTTGCTCAGGTTTAGGGTTTAGGGTTTACAAAGAGAGGATCAATAGGGAGATATAGAGGAGATCGAGGGGAGAGATAGGGAGATAGAGAGTGAGGGGCATGGCTAGAGACATAGGGAGAGAGATCCAGAGGTATAGGGATGATAGAGATATGGATATTAGGGAGAGATAGGGAGATAGAGGTTTAGGGTTTCTCAGGTTTAGGGTTTAGGGGTTAGGTGTTAGAGTTTGGGGTTTAGGGAGAGAGAAAGAGAGGGTTTCTTAGGTTTAGGTTTTAGGGGTTAGGGGTTAGGATTTAGGGGCATTATTTAGGGTTTATGTATTTAGGGTTTCTCAAGTTTAGAGTTTAGGGGTTAAGGGTTATGGTTTAGGGGAATTATTTAGGATTTAGGGGTTTAGGGTTTAGGGGTTTTGGGTTTAGGGTTTAGAGAGAGATAGAGAGAGGGGACCGATGGAGATTGGGAGAGATAGAGGAGACAGAGGGGAGAGATAGGGAGATAGAGAGTGAGGGATGGTAAATAATTTTTACCAGGGGTCGATAACTAATTATTTACCGACATGAAGTTACCATTTACTGGAAGAGAATCTTAGAGGTTAATATTGTTTTGAGCGTTCAACTTCACATGAGGTTTTTTTGGACACTTGTGATGATGTTTTTTTTATAACACCTCCACATGAAGAAGGTAAACACCTTGCAAGATAGGACAAATTAGGTGTCCATAAGGACAAATTAGTTGTCCATGTACATAAGAGGTGAATAATGGAGTTACAACCAATATTATTTTATGAATGTATATGATAAACTTGGATGCCCCATTTAAAATGTGAAAATGTTATATAAATAGGGGTTATGGTGGTAGAAATGTCACATAATGAGTTAGAGTGAAAACTTTATGTGTAGGAAATGGAGTGAAGACAATAGAGGAGAAAGGAAGAATTGTATGTAATCTCTATTTTAAAGATAATATAAGCTTTGGCCTCTCTTCTTGGTGGAGGTTTTTTTCCTAAAAGGGTGTCTCCACGTAAACACTGTGTTATGCATTTATTTCTTATGTTCTATTGGTTATGATGTTAGGCATAAACACACATAGATAAAGAAATTCAAATCAAACCTTTATCATCTTGAAAGATACGATGAATTTAGAGAATTCATGATCCCAAGTCTCCATGGATTAGTTCATAATCTACTGATGTTGCTCACTGGTTTGATGTGCCTTGTTTTCTATTCAAGGGGCCTTACGTTTCTGATTCCAAGAACTGATGTCTGGACATACTTGCTTTCTGCAAATTCCTTAATGAACAAGGTTAATCCTACTACACCTAACAAATGATGAGGATATTTTCTAAGTTTGATCAATTCTTCTGTTCCTCCACTAAAGTGACTAAATTTAACCTTTGCACTGTAAATTCACCTAAATGATGTGCTCATAGGCATATATTTACATGATTGTTGCCATTATTTCTATGTATTTGCATGATATTTTCAATTGTACATGTTTTTTAACTCAAATATGCTATGAATGTTCAGCTATCTACGAGATATCAACATATTTCACTGTATTTGCTTCTAATTTTCTATGAATTTGCAATTATGATGATGATTTTAAATGAAATTAAACAAATTTAATGCATGCTTGCTAAACTATACTAAAGTGATTGAATCTTTAGATATTGATCCACATACATTCCTGATACTGTCATGAAGAGAAGGAAATTAAACCATAAGGTCACCAGGATGTTCCACAGCTAGGTATGGTTGATGCTAACTTCGATGGAAAAAGAATGAAAACAACATGCACAACATGAATTGCACTCCAAGGGACGCAACAAATCAAAGTACAAGTCAAGAATTCATTCACAGATTACTCAAAGTTTACGATTGTATATAATCTAGAGCTTCTTCTTCATTAAGTATAACAAAAGAGATGTACATAATTTACAATCAGCCTTGAGAATTAATCCTGATGCTTCAACAATCTAATCTCAATTAAGTTTTGAATGATTCAAATAGGCACTCCATCTCTCTTTTATAGGACAAGGGGAGGAAGTGGTTACAAAATGATCCTATGATCAGGATTTGTCATTTAAGATCAACGACCCATATTACTCTTTGACCAAGTCAACAATCATACACGTAACACAGGTTGCCAGCTGGCAACCATATGGTATCATATTATGCATAAGATCATGTGTATCATGTTCATTCTTCATCTTCCTCATCAGTAGATAAGTCCTCTTCCTCTTTATGTGCACTTATCAATCCCCTGATGGGCTCATATGCTTGCACTATCTTTTCAATTTCACCCCCATCCTCGACCTTGGCCTTGGTGACTGCATATTCTTGTGAATTTACTTGTGCTTACAATGTAGACCATTTGGTCTTTCTACTACTCAACATCTCATTATATTTTTCTACTTTTGCCTTCATCCTCATGGCCTTGTTAATTGTATCCTCTAATAGGTGATTGAGAGGATAATCTACAATAGGCTTGAAATTATCTTGGAAGGCCTTTACTACAAAATCTGCATCCTAATTTTCAATCTTCCCCTCTACCTTTTCTTCTAGAGCCTCTAGGATCTCTACTTCATTAGACGAAAGTTTATGCAATCTGACACTGATATCCCAAAGTTTTGTGTTACACTTCCTGAGGATATCACTCTCAAATTTGGTATCTTCATACCATATGCTCAATAGTTGGGATGTCTAGTTGTTTAGTATCTTATTGTATACCAAGACATTGGCATCTATATGTTTCATTTCTGATAAGGTAGTTAGATGTTTTTCAATCTTAATGGACCTCTACCCAACCTCCTTCTGCAATTTATCTACCCTGCTCTTCAATGTGCTAAGCAAGTTCCAATTATTAAGAGAGGTCTTTATCACCTTCTTTGCATCTGTAATGAATTAGATGAACCAATTGTCCATCATATGTGCTTTGTGCTTTAGGATGTCCAATCCTATCACCTCATCCTATGATATAATGGTTAGTGGAGTAGATGTACTAACTCGCACATTATTGGGGTCTATCAGCCCCTTTATGAATGTGTGCAAATGTGCTCTTTATGCACCTTATTTTCATTCCTCTCTTTCTACACTTTTTAATAAAGAATCAATGATATTTTTGGCCTCTTGGACTTCTTGTTGCTCAATAGGAAAGCCTAGATCAATAGTGATCAATTGAAACTCACTAACACTTATCTCTCCTTTTGCTTTGTCCACTACAGGTATAGCTACTTCAGTTGTCCTCCTACATGTTGTTGAGTCTCTCTTTATTTCTAAGGTGGATCTAGCCCTTCTCCTTGGCTTGGCTATATTAGCCGAAAACAATGAAGCAATATCAAAATCTAATGCAACACTAGGCGGATGTGCTTGCACTTCTTATTGTAACTAGTATGGTACATCATCTATAGATCCTTTCTAATCTGTGTGTTCACTTGGAACATTCTGTGATTCAATGTTTTGTTCCACCCTTGGTGGTGATTGCTCCTTTTCTAGTTCTTCAGGTATTTCTTCATCATGTTTCTCCTCATGAGTAGGGGTTTCTTGTGTAACCTTTTCAACCTTATCCTGCTCATCAAGTGAAGGTGGTGGATCTGCATGAGCATTAGGATTGCTTTGATCTATCATGTCTTCCTGATCCTTTTGACTCTCTTCATCCACATTTCCCTTCTTTTCTGGATTACCGCCCATCTAAGAGCTTTTTTCCCCATCCTTTGATACTTTGCCTCTTTGGGATCTTGGGGGTTATTCATCTCTTCTTTATCTATTTCTCTCTCAGGTACTTGTTCATTAGCCTGACCATCATTTTGATCAGGCATCTCTTCATCCTCCTCCATGTGTATATTAACTTCTAATTTCTTTTGTTTTTGATAATATAAGGCAGAAAAACAAGGGGCCGAACCCTTACAAAAAGCAGACAGGCCACAAAGGCAGCAAGCACAAAAAGTGCCTTAAACCAGAAACATCAAAACAGATAACCCATCATAACCAGCAAACCCAACCATGAACTAAGATAGTAAATACAGAGTAGCATAATAGCAGAGTAGTATCAAGATAAAAACAAAGACTAAGGAGGCAAATTTTCTCCTTGCTTAACCATAGACTTAATAATGTCATCCAAATTCCTAGCAAGATCATCATTGTCAGCATTGATAGGCACCCCCAGGTTTTTCAGCACAGAAATATTTAGGAAAATAGAACTCCTGAGCACAGTGGAGAGATTCTGCTCCAGCTTCTCGATGCGAGCCCTCAAACTTGCTAGATCAGCACCTAGACCAACATCAGTGTCCATATCATCCTTAGCCTCTTCCACGAACATCTCACCTGCTTTGTCAGCATTGTCGGCAGAGTCAGCAACTTCCTCCGTGGTAGCCCCCGTATCATGAGTCTCCTGCTTGCCTTCAGCCTCCCCAAATATGTCATGAACCTCAATCTCCTTATCCTCTTCCCCCCGGGTGGATTCTTCTGAACTACTCTCAGAGTAATCAATTAGTTTTCCTTTAAGAGCAGGTTTGCCAGCGATATGCCCGGACTGCCTAACACCAGAGAGGAGACCATCCTTAAAAACCTTAGCAGAAGAATGAGACTTGCTACTCTGGCCCACCAAGGTCCTACTAGGATTTTTAGGGGTCCCAATAGCCCTACCAGTGCTAGTATCCCCAGCAATAGTCTTTCTCTTTTTGCCGTTCGTAATGACAGTAGGACCCGGAGTATCAACAGGAATGTCCTCAGGTGTGGAAAAGGCAACTTCTTTAGTCTTAGTAGGAACAGGGGATGGCCCAGGTTCATCAACACCAGGAATATCCTTAGGGTTAGAGGAGGGTTCCCCACTATTGGTTTGAATGGACTTGGCGGGTTCAAGGGCAAGATGGTGATTATAGAGGCAAAGGATAAGGCCCTGGTGAAGAGGGATGGGTTTCTTAGCAAGGTTTTTTGCCAGTTTAGCCCTAACCCTAAGGACAGAATGTTCAAGGGAGGAAAGCAGATAAAACTGAAAGCTAATTTGAGCATTACGATGGAAATGATTCAAAAGGGGGAGGTGGTAGTTATAAAACCTGGTGAAGCACCCCTCCAGGGTGAAGTACTTCATGAGGAGAAAACATACACCATCTCACAACTCGGGCAGCTTGGCTCTATCAAAACCCCCCTGATATGGGACTAATTCCTCGCCATCTCCAAGAAAGAGCTTCTGACTAGAAAGGTCCGCAATTTTAGTTTTCCTCTACAGTTTCAAACCTTGGGTAGACATACTAGTGGCCATAGCGATCACTCTTTCAGAGATTTCAAAGCTAATTCCGCCCACCGAAACCCACCGGTTCTGCCAAGACCTAGCAAATTGTTCAGAAATATTTTCATTGTATCCATTGAGCCAATCCAAGTAGGGACTAATCCCACCCCCTTTGCAATAATGCCAGACCACCAGGTTGTCTTTGAACTCACAGCAAGAGACGGGTTCGGTTCTGATTCGATCTCCACCCATGTCGGAATTACAAAGCATGTCACGAAAACCCCAAATTTCCTCAGTCGTATTTACATGGGCATTACTGGCTTGATCAAGGCTAATAATGCGGGTGATAACACTACATGCATTATCATAAATATGGGAAACCTTATAAAAATGACGCTTACGCATCCCATACTTAATCATAATTACATGGCACACGCCATCATGATCTAGCCGCCCACTCGCCTTAGGAGAGTAAGGAGCAGAAATGACAATGGAGAAGGTACAAAAGGACTCGTACTTCAAGAAACACGTCAGCCCCCTCCCAAAGGGCTGACCATATGAGCTGTCTTTACAACAAATCTGACTCATCAATACCCCGACACTTCCTTAAGAATGAGCGCCTTAAGATTAAAAGGGATATGATTGAATTGGCACCAACACTGCTAATTTGAATACCGTTGTCCCAGATCGACACAGGCGTCTGTAACTCCATTGCCCTCATGGTAAATATGGGAGATATTCACACTGGGAATCTACTGCAGGAGAATCTGTATATCCCTGATAACATCTTTCAACTTAATGCCAACAGTGAACACATTGTTAACTGCATCAATAACCATTTTAGAGTCCCCCTAGATGTACAACTTCCTAATACCAAGGGATATGGCCAATTTGATCCCCCAAAGAAGAGCCATGGCCTCGGCATAGTTATTGCTTTGATAGCCCAGACTGCCAGCATAGATAGCAAACATCCACCCTTTGTCATCTCTTATGACCCCTCCCCCACTAGCTGTGCCGTCTATCTTAGAAGCCTCATCAAAGTTAAGTTTCATCTAGTTAGGAGTCGGAGGACTCCATCTAGTATTAAGCCTCTGCAACAATTTGGCATTGTTATGGACAGGGATACGATTGAGAATTTTCTAGTTCACCACGATTTGTTCCTCTACATGGGTCAGAGGTTTCTCCGCAGTTCGGATATGGGCCGTAGTGACACTTTCCAGGAGAGTCTTAATGAAAGTGTGAGAAACCTGAGAGGCATCTCTAGTAGTATCCCTAAAAATCCTATTATTGCGCTCTTTCCACAAAGTCCAGCTTAAACATGGCAGGGTTTGATTCCATAACTCAACAAGCCAGGGATGAGAAGAGGGGGGATACCAGCTGCTAATAACTTCCTTGATATCAGAATTGCAAACCCACTGAATACCAAAATTACTAAGGATCAAGTTCCAAATTTCCCTAGCAAAGTCACAGTGGAGGAATAAATGGGAAACAGTTTCCTCCTTATCACAGCACAGACAACATCTATTGACCAAAGTGAAACCTCTCTTCTACAAGTTGTCTTGGGTCAGGATTTTGTTGTGAACAGAGGCCCACCAGAACATGTTGATTTTCGAAACAAGTTTGTGATTCCAAGCTTTTCTCCATATCTCCTTTCTATGACCCTCAGGAACCAATAAGTGATAGGCAGTCTTAATAGAGAAACGTCCATCCTTATCTGGCCACCAAAACTGCTCGTCTTCATGAGGGAAGAGAGGGATTCTAACTTCCTGAATCAACTTTTGAACAACCCGAACTTTAGAGGCAAGATCAGGGCGATGCGTGCAATAGTCCACTAAATTTTTCCAGCTCCTGTTACCATTATTATTTAGCATGTAATCCCTGACTTTGTCACCAAAAAACTGAGTAGCAATGCCAACAATTTCTCCATAATCCCCCTAAGTAATGATAGCCTTATCTTTTATCCAAATATCATTCCAAAACTTAATAGACATACCATTACCCAATTTCCATCTAATCCCTTGCGAGAGAAGGCTTTTGGATTTCAGCATTTTATTCCATATAACAGACCCCTTAGGTAAGCCTTCCTGATGGAGGAAGTTGGACCAGTCAGTGACATGCAGATATTTGGCTTGCATGATTTCTCCCCAATCTTTATGTTGATGGATGAGGTTCCAGTTGATTTTTGAGAGCAGGGCTTTATTCATATTACGAATGGATCTAATATTGAGACCTCCATGGGATTTAGGGAGGCACACTTTTTCCCAGCTGACCAAGGACATTCTCTGTTTATCCTCTACTCCTATCCATAGAAATTTTCTTTGAATCTGTTCCAGCTTATCAGCAATAGAAGTAGGGATTTTAAAAGAGAAAGGAAATAAGTGGGTATACCTTGCAGGGAGGCCCGAAGAAGCTGCAATTTACCAGCACTACTAAGAGCTTTCCCCTTCCAACCAATCAATTTCCTCTGGGTTCTTTCCAATAGGCTGTTCCAGAAATTTTGAGATGCCTCTTTAACCTTAAATGGGAGACCCAGATAGATAGCAGGAAGATTGTCTTCAGCACAGTCCAGGATATGAATGATTTTCTGCCGTAGAGTAGTAGGAGTATTAAAAAAATATACATTACTCTTTTGGAAATTGATGGTTTGCCCAGAAGCCATGGCATAAAGGTTTAAAATATTCTTCCATCTCCAAGATTCAAGCACAAAAGAGATGCCAAAAAGAATGGTATCATCAACAAATTGCTGCACAGACATAGGGGCAAGGGAGGAAGCAGGTTTGATGCCCGCAAGATGCTTAGAGGCAACATTAGCTTGAATGTATCTCCCAAGAGCCTCCACCATTATGATAAACAAGTAAGGAGAAAGGGGATCCCCCTGTCGGAGTCCTCTCGAGGAAGAGAAGAAACCCCTAGGAACCCCATTAACAAGAATAGAAAATTTGGCGGAAGAAACGGCCATCCAAATGAGGAGGTAAATTTTTTCATTAAACCCAAATTTCCTAATAACTTGGAACAGAAAAGCCCAAGAGACCCTATCATAGGCTTTAGAGATATCTAGCTTAAGAGCCATGCTGGGAATTCTACTCTTATCCATAGAATGAATAGTTTCATGAGTGGAGATCACAGCATCCAAAATTTGACGCCTTGGGACAAAACCTTTTTGAGAAGGGGAAATAATTTTATCTAAGAAAGGTTGCATTCTCATGACAAGCACTTTGGTGTAAAGCTTGTAGACAGTATTACACAAGCTAATAGGTCTAAATTCTGAAAGATTGGTGGGTTTCAGCTTTTTAGGGACAAGGACAATAAAGGTGCTATTGAGCTATTTTAAAATTTTACCAGTTTTGAAAAAATCATGAACCGTAGCAGTGAGATCAGCCCCCACAATATCTTAATATTCCTGGAAGAAGATAGGAGGGAAGCCATCCGGACCTGGAGCTTTGAAGGGACCCATAGAGAATAAAACAACACGAACTTCCTCCTCAGATATAGGTCTTAGCATTTCTAGGTTATCTTCCTCAGTTATCAGATAGGGGATTTTGTTAATGAATTGATTTATAGTCCTGCCATTGTCAACAGCATTGGCTGGAGCGGTCAACAAATTCTGGAAGAATTTCACCGCTTGTTCTCCAATCTCCTTATCTTTGGTGATAGCATCACCATTTTCCAAACATAACTTAGAGATGGAGTTAGCCTTCCTATGTTTCATGGCATAAATATGGAAAAAAGCTGTATTCCAATCTCCCTCCTTAAGCCACTGGATCCTAGATTTCTGCTTCCAAAAGACCTCTTCTTGGCACATAAGATTCCTCTAGTCCGACCTCAGATCATGTTCTTTCTTAGTAGTGTCTTCTAAAACATCTCCCTGATCAATCCGCTGTTGAATCTCCGCAAGTTTTCTAGTTATATTTTTCTTCTGACAAAACACATGACCAAAACTATATCGATTCCATCCACGAACCTCCTGTTTGATATGCATAAGCTTTTTAACAAGTCTAAACATAGGGGTACCCTGGATAGGAATTTGCCACCATTGAGTCATGAGTTGTCTGAAGTCCTTATGCTTAATCCACATTACTTCAAAGTGGAAAGGGAAAGGGCCCCGTCGACATGGATCTTGCCAATGAAGGAAGATAGGGCAGTGATCAGATATAGTTCTAGGAAAAGCCTGCAAATGCATATTATGGTGATTATCCCAGTTACTAGATATAAGAACCCTGTCTAATTTAACCTGCATCATATGGTCACCTCGTCTTCTGTTAGACCAGGTAAAAATCTAATTTTGCAGCTCCACATCTAGCAATCCCCAGACATTAATAAATCCCGCAAAGTCAAACATGCTGTTAGAGTAATCAAGGATCCCACCAGATTTCTTAGAGGGATATAAGGGAGTGTTGAAGTCGCCAGCCAACATCCATCTAGAGCACGGGGAATTGGATAGAATGTTACTCAAATCAGTCCACAAAGATTGCCTCAGAACTCTAGTATTAGGAGCATAAATATTGATTAAATACCAATTGACGGAAAGCAAAGAGAAGTTGATAACCAGGTAATGCTTGCTAGAAGCCACAAGAGAACCCTAAATTCTCGCACTGTTCCACATTGTAACAATCCCACCAGAAGCCCCTATAGTCGGACTAATACAAAACTCAGCCTTAGGCCATATGTAATCAGCAATCTTCTTGAAGCTTTCCTCATTCATCTTGACTTCCTGAAGAAGCAAGATATCTAGTTTATTATCCAGAATGCAATTTTTTATCATGAATTATTTTGTGGGGTTGTTGAAACCCCTCAGATTCTAGGATAAGATCCTCATTTAGGAGGTTTGAGGAAAATGACCTCCAGTGTTTTTTGCTTACCACTGGCAATGTCCCTAGCAATCTCTCTTTGCCATGTTTCCCGTAGGGTCGGTCTTCCTTGTTTGGAGTCAGTGCCAACATCAGCAGTCTTTTTACCTTTATGAGTCTTTTTCTTAGGGGTAATCTAACCCTCTTGTTCATTTCCACTACCACTTGGGCTGATTTCCACTGTCAATGGAGGATCCGTTATTCGATCGCCTATTTCCAGAGCATTATTCTGGGTTGACTCAAGAGCTATTGCTCCTACAATATCTGCTGACTCTTTAATAAGGACCTGCGGATCAACCTGTAAAACTTTACCTTCTTCAGCATCATCATCTATCAATTGGTCCCATATTTCTCCCTCCTCACACCCTCTGGTGGTCTGTTGATCTATATAATTCACTGTGTCTAAAACAGCATTCTGACAGGTTTTGTCCAGAACCTTCTCAGTATTATCCTCTAGGTAATCATTATCCTCATTATCCGAAGCCGTTTGACAGTCTTTTTCCATAGCCTGCTCAACATTGCCATCTGAGGAAGCATTTTTCGCATTACCCCTCATTCTCGGATTGTTAGGGGTACCCTGTTTTTGTGAATGATCCTCCCCCTCAGTATGGAGGTCAGTCTTCCTGGCCATTTGCTTTACTTTACATTGGGTCATTATATGGCCCTTCTGCTTGCATATCTGACAGAAAGTGGTAGCATTTTCATAAAGGATTGGCTGGGTCCAAATCCCATATTTCGAGTTTAACTCAATGGACATTGGGAGGGTTTGGTTGACCTCCACATTGACACAAAACCAAGCAAAAACACAACAGGATTGAGTACGGGTAGTCTAGTCCATAGTAACATACTGGCCAAAGGAGTCACCAATGGCGGTAAATATTTTTTCATCCCAGAATTCCAAGGGAAACCCTGGTAATCTAACCCAAACAAGGGTAGACTTATTGAGGTCCAAGCTAGGGTCAAAACCAGGTTTCCAAGAGCACAAGGCAAGCGAATGTGATCCATAAAGCTAGGGTCCCTAGCAAGAGTAGCTATCATATCTTCTCTATTCATGAATTTAAATAGGAATAATCCTCTTGCCATAGCAATAACTGATACACTACCTTTAATTCTCCACCTAGATATCACCCATTTTTGGACCATCTCAATATTGGGATGGAAGGAAAAGAACTTACCTACCAGAGCAAGATCCATAGTTGCCATGATTTCTTCAATCAAAACATCTAGAATATCCAGAGTTGTACCTTCTGCAGAATCTTTTTTGACTGGAAGTCCCAGCATGCGTTTAGAAGACCCCATCTTTTCCCCTGTTAACGCTTTCTTCCATCCATTGGAAGGGACATCCTCATCCAAGTTCGCAGTCCCAGAGGCACCACCCGAGGCAGCAACCTCCATTGACACCGAAAGCACTCAGAGCAAAAACCCTTATTTTTCCAAAACCCTAAGCTCCTTGTAATTTACTTACAAAGATCAAATACTTCCATTAAATTAAACTAATTTTCCTCTAATTTCTTTTGTTTCAGAGGCATATTTTTACCTTTATTTTGGTCTTCTTCACCCTGATATGTTAAATCTATTGTTGTTGGATTGGTGACCTGATCTACTAATCCTACCAAATCAATTTGTTGTGCCACAATCTTAGGATTACCTTCTTGTATCTCTTCTCATTCGACCTCCTTTTGTATTGTGGGAGTGCCACGAGGGGCCATCTTGGTGTTCTTTACTAGTGTCTCCATAGAACTACCAAACACCTCATTTATCACATCATCATTTGATAACTCTACTATGTTGTCTAAGGGAAAAGACTGATCACTCCCTCTATTATGCATCTCTTTCTTTTGTTCTTCTACCAGTTCAGTCTTAAATTGCACCATATCAGGAATAGGCACTTCATGCTGTAGGGTTCTTTTAATACCTTCACCACCTACTCCTTTTAGTATGATGGTGGGGTTCTTTTCCACTGTTCCCCTCATTGCAGATGCTTGTTTCTTTAGACCTGTGTATCTTGAGTTTTCCTCTTTTTCCTACTTATTAAGAGATCATCATCATCTGTGCTTTCTTCTTCTTTTATAAAAGTAGGAGTAGGCTTTGTAGCAGGTTCTTGCTGCTTTGTAGGTGAATGAGATGTGGTTGCAGCAGATGTCGAGGCTAAATCCTCCTTAGGTTGGGGATAATGAATGACATATTCTTCCAGGAAATCATCATATTCTTCATCTAATAATTCTTGTATTTTCCTCTTCTTATCAATTGTGAGGGCTACCCCCCTCTTCTTTAATTTAGTAACCTCTGCATCTACCTAATCTTTGGTCAATTGTATAACCTTCTGTGTTATTTGGTATAATGAGGTCACCTTTGGCTGATTCTAGTTTGAGGATGATATTGTTTCATTGTATATTTCCTTGCTCTCATATTCTTGAGACATGATAATCCCATCATCCTCATGCAATTGTACTGGCACAGATATGCAATCCAATGTGTAGATTTGATTTAGGGTAAGCCTTTGGTAACCCCTCCTTCTCACTTCCATTTCATCATCACAATCAGCCTAGTAATCTTCAATATGCATCTGATGCATGGGTTTCTTATTTAGTGTTTGCATCCTATCATATGGGTCATATAGCCTAGATAGTGAGAAGGGATGCAAGGACATCAATTTCAATCCCTTCATAGCATCCTTGACACTTTCCTTGTCTGGTCACATATACCACCCAATGATGAGTGGGAACAAGACATTAGGTATTTTACTTTTTTCAATATATGCCTCAAATGAAGGCAATATTTGTCTGGCCATCTCCATCAATATGACCCTATCAGTAGGGTATCTTGGCAACATGAGAGGTTGCCCAGTGAAACCTTCCATTCTTATATATGCAAAAGTGGGGAATTGGATGAACCAAGCCCCATGTTTATATATTATTGCTTGAGCATCTATGCTCAGCCTCTTTGCTCTATCTTCCTCCATAGTCCTGACTAGGTACATGGAGAATGAGTCATTTACCCTCTGATACTGTTGGAGAGACTCTCTTTGTTTTAATTGTGAGTAATGGTCCCAAATGTTTACATCTCTAGGATTAACACCAACCCTGACCACTATTTGTAGCCCACTAAATGTGCCTCTGAATGCACATGCACAAACAACATATGATGTCATGTGGAACATATTAGTTTTTCCTCCTAGATTCTTCATTCCTTCATCTAAACTATCACTTATGATTTTGGCCCACTGGGGTTGTTTATCAGTATCTACCACCATTCTTATGAGACTATACATCCAATTATCAAAAGATCCTGGATTTGGTTTTCTTTTCATCTAGCTAAACATCGCCATCATATACTAATACTCAGGAGTAAAATCAAACTTGTATAGATGCATAGGTAGCTTTACAACAGCTTTATATGTACTATCATTGGCCCTCCATGAGTACATGATCTTCCTGTAGTCCTTCTCGGTGCTATTATTCTTCTTTTCTAACTTATCCAGTTTATTCGGCACACCTGGGGTCCTTTTGGTAGATTGAAAGCTACAGTAATGCCCTCAACTGAGAAGTTTGCATATACTCAGCGATGTTTCTCTACCTTTATGTTATTGACATTGTAGTTTCTGGCACATTCTACTACCAACGCAGTGGCCTCCATTGTATAAGGAAACCCTCCTGCATGCCACATGCTTGAACTGTAGATGTTAATGAGTAGGGGGTGTCCACTCCCCTATTCTGACCTTGTCATCCATGCATCTAGATTAGTGTTTCTTGGATGTGTGTCATTTATCTGGCCATATTTGAAGGTTATCCCTTCGGGTTGTTTACCCATGGGTTTTAGGAACTCTGTATCTGACCTGTTCTTATGGAGTGCCATCAAATCCTACAATGAAACACATGTATTTCTTACCCTAACGTGTCATGTGCATATGTGGATCAACATTTACATGAATATCCTAATGTTCTGATTCCTATTCAAATACATTTTCATACATCATCATGTTGATTTACTATGATAAAAACATTTTTACCTATTCATTTTATCCATAAACAAAAAAAGAGGATTTTTTCATTACATACCTGATATTCGCTACCTTTTATTGTTTAATTGATATCCGAATAAGCACATTCACCTTGCAGTTATCTTCCTCCATTCGCCATTTGAATCTGCATTTTATTCCATTGGTTTCACACGTTGCAGTGATATCGCCTTAATCACGTAGTAACTCTATAACCTTTTCTTGAATACTTGATAAATTTAAAATGAGCTCAAATTCTTACTTTTAATCAAAAATAATGGCAAATTAGGGCATGATTAATGTCAATTTGCTGATATCTGTTGATCGACACTTAAGCGTTGGAGATGTTAACAGGTGGCGGGCAATTATTCAAAATTTTGAAGGTTTAACCACCTTTAGAATGGCATTTAATGTGGGGATGCATATTTGTAGATATTAAGGATATTAAGAAATATGACCCTGATACTTAGAAGATGAGGATGACGTCATTACAAACATGACCAATTGTTGACCAATGATGGAAATCAGGTCATCATACCTTTGTTTAACAATTGTGACACATAATGTGCTGGGATGATCAGGTCAATGTGCCACATGACAGTGCCCTATTGGTTTTCAAGGATCCATGTATTATGCACCTCAAGTTTATATATGAGGATGTGAAGGAATATCAAAGTTCTTAATTGTGCGAAACATCCCCCATATTAAAAAATCAGGATGATGTCAGCATGTTTAGTAATATTTCAAATCTGCTTAGGGTGTGACATCATCATCATATTGATGAAGACCGGGCATGTTAGTCAATATGTGAGATATTGAGGAATAAATGACTTTCCTGATGCCAGTCATATTGATGACATCATCGTCACATCGAGTCTTCTCTATATTTAGTTAAGGTGGTATCATCATCACATTATGGAAGATCAGGGATCTTAACTAATATGATGGATATTAAAGATCATACCTAATGTTAAGTGTTTATGTTATATCTGGGGTGACCCACACATTAACAAATATCAGGGATATTAAGAAATATGATCCTCTGGGAATGTGCACGGGTTCCTGATGGGTAAATGCTTTCTCGCGTTTAAATTTAACGTCTACATATATGCGGATATCAGGTTTCTTTGTGTTAAAACATACGTCAGGGATATTAGTGAATATCTAGGATATTGGTAAATGTGACCT
Organism: Cunninghamia lanceolata; assembly: GCA_027924645.1. Taxonomy (NCBI): domain Eukaryota; kingdom Viridiplantae; phylum Streptophyta; class Pinopsida; order Cupressales; family Cupressaceae; genus Cunninghamia; species Cunninghamia lanceolata. The sequence goes on along the minus strand of BSBN01000481.1, from coordinate 150,037 downwards.
CCAGTGGATATCTGGTTTGACTGAACTTTGACCCAACATAACCCCCTATACAAGTAAGGAATTTCATGGTGATCCAAAAGGCAAACCTACTTAGAATTTTGTACTTTTCACATTATGAGGCTCATGATGACCAAAATCTAACTTTGGCATTTATCCTTCCTTTATGAGTTCCATGCAAGCACAAGGGTGCTACACTATTATTGCATCTGAGACTTAACTTTTACCATACTGCCAAAAGCAAGAAAAGCAAGGGAAAAGCCAAAAAAGTTGGGTCCCTATTTTGCTAAGGCAAAATGGGGTGTGTTGTGTAACCACACAACATGTTCCATATTTCATGTTGTTGATTTAGTTTCTTGCAATATCTATTTGGTTGAGTTTAGATTTCCATATATAGTAGTTACCTTCATTTCTAACATTTGGTATCAAAGTGTGGCCAACTTTCCTTCTTCGGTGGAAGTGTTAAGGTTTTAAGAGTTGTAGTGGGAGTTCTAGTTGAATTTATTTTGTAGATTTGTGTGTAGAAGCCATGGCATCATCCTCATCTTACATAGATATTAAGAAGTTCAATAGAACTGGTTATGAGTTGTGGAAGCTTAAAATGGGGGATCTTCTAGAGGAAAGAAATCAATGACATGTGGTAACAAATAAAAGTTGTCCACCAGGAGCTAGTCATGACATCTAGGAAAAGTTAGATAAGAAAGCTTGAGGGACTATCTAGATTTGTCTTTTAGACTTTGTTTTGTTGAATGTAGTTGATGAACCTACACCATATTCATTATGGAAATGGTTTGGTGAGATCTACCAAGCAAAGAGTTGGGTAAATAAGTTCTATTTGAGAAAAAATCTCTTTATATAAAGGAGGGTGATTCGATAGTAGAGAATTTGAATGCTTTTAGTTTGATTCTGAGTCAGATAACTTCTATTGATATTAAGATAGATGGAAAATATAAGTGTATTATGCTTCTATGTTCTCTTCCTAAGTCATCAGAGAATATGATTCTTTCCTTCAGTGCTAGCCTTTCAAATACTCTGAAGATGGAAATGTTGATGCAACTTTGTTATTAGAGGAAATGGGGAAGAAAACCAATGTAGAGGGTTCAAAGGATGTTCTCCATGTCAGGGGAATGTCCAAGGAAAAAGGATCTAAGGGAGATCAGAAGGGGCCTACGGACAAGTCCAAGTGCAGATCTAAGACTCTGGGTAAGAAGAGCAGAGTGAAATGTTGGAACTATGTTAAAAGAGGACATGTGAAGAAGGAATGCAAAAATAAAAAGAAACAATGGTATTCCACCACATAGAAGTCCTCTGATTCAAGTGATGAAGCTTTGCTTTCTTCATGTAATATTATATCTAACAAACATTGGTTGATTGATTTAGGATTCTCCTATCATATGGCTCCACATAAGGAGTCATTTTCCACATATGAAGAGTATGATAGAGGAGAAGTATACCTTGGGGACAATAGATCATATCCTATTGTTGGATGAGGAAAGCTATAGTCATGTTTTAGTGATGGGAGGTTAAAAATCCTCCCTAGTGTTTTACATATTTTACCGGATTAGCTAGAAAGTTAATTTTGGTATCTAAGTTGAATGAATCAGGAATGCATGTAACATTTAATAAGCTCATGGTTGCAGATTGGTGAGATAGAGTTTGGTGATAGCAAGAGGGACAAGGATGGGAACTCTATTTAAGCTAGATGCCATCATTATTTTTAACTCTACCAGTGTAACTAAAAATATATATGTTGTGGCACCATAGATTGGGCCACAAAAGTGAGACTAGTTTAAAAACCATTTTAAATAAGAAGTTGTTAGATAATTTTTCTTATTATGATGAGAATTTTGATTTCTGGGAATATTGTGTGTTTGTTAAACAAAATAAAGCATCATTTCCTTTAGGCAATAATAAAGCTAAGACTAAATTAGAAATTATTCATTCAGATATTTGCATATTCAAATTGAAAATATTTTCACTCCTATTAACCAGTTGGTATAAAGGCAGTAGATTGAAGAAATACCAATGCAGGAGGAGAAACTAGATGGGTTGTAAGGAGAATAAAAAAGAGGTTCTTTCCGAGTAGTGCAGAAGCCTTGAATGTTGTATGAAGTATTTACATAAGGAAGCCACAAAGGTATTTATGCAGGCAAATAGTTTTATGAACCATCAAGCTCTGCCTTGTCTGCAACAGTTTAATAGCCATCATGATTCCTTGCTTTATGAATTTGTCATCATTTAAGTTCATGAGGATCAACTACCTAGTGATATTCATTGGTTATGTTGGGTCTTCAATACTTTCTATTCTCAGTGAGAAAAGATCATCTAGATAATAGAGGATGAAAGGAAGGGGAAAGAATTGGTAGAGGCAAAAAAAAAAATCATTTAGATGTATTTGTCCCTGTTGATATTGAATCTATTGAAAAGTCTTGATATATTGTATCCTTCATTGATGATGTTTCAAGATTTACCTAGATTTATTTTATGAGACATAAATTTATGAATTTTTCGCTAAGTTTGAAGAATTTAAAACCTTAGTTGAAAAGCAATCAAATTGTAAGATAAAGGTTTTGAGATCTGACAATGCATGGGAATATTGTTCTAAGGAATTTGATGAGTTTTGTAAGCATGTAGGTATTGTTAGACATAATACTACTATGTACACTCATCAATAGAATGGGGTGGCAAAAGGGATGAACCGAACAATTATGGAAAGAGTTGGAAGTATGTTAAGTGGTTCACAGTTTTATAGATGATTTTGGGTAGATTCTACAAGTTCTACTTGTTACTTGTTAAATAGATCTCCTTATAAGGCTCTTGATTAAACACCTTATGGAGTGTTCACAGGTAAGAAACATTTTGTTTCACATTTAAGGGTTTTTGGCTATAAGGCTTATGTTCATGTGCTTAAAGAAAAGTGATCTAAGTTGGATCCAAAATCAAAATGGTGTATTTTCATAGGATATGGTGAGAATGTTAAAGGTTATAAGCTTTGGAATCCACTAACCAAGAAAGTTATCTATTCTAGAGATTTGATTTTTAGGGAGCTTAAAGTTATTTCTGACCCTGAACATCCAAAAGGCAAATAAAAGGAAAGGAGAGTGCACTTTGAGATTAAGCAAGAAGATGCACCTCAAGAAGAATAAAGAGATGGATTTGGGGATGAGGAGGAAGAAGAAGAAGAGGATTCAGGTGAGGTTTCTAAGAAAACTAAAGAGGTTAGGGAAGATAACCAAGAAGAAGTTGAGCAATCTCAAGAACAAGAAGAGCCCCATACTCCTATTCTTAGGAGATCCATAAGACAACGAAATATAGTTGATAGGTATATCCCACCAGATTTTTTTTTGTATATTTTCTTTATTAAGTACTGATGATGAACCTAGATCCTATAGGGAATCTATCCTAGTATATGATAGTGAGTCTTGGTAACAAACCATGTTGGAGGAGATGATTGTTGCAAGTATGTACTAACCGGTATTGTCATTGATGTCAACATGCTTGTGTTCTCATTGGTGTCAATTATGTCTTCTGATATTGTTGATTGTTGCTTGATTGAGTTGTCATACTAAAGTGATTTGAATACCTTATAGAATTTTTTATGATGCTGGTATATTTTTCTTGTTGCTGAGTTTCCAAGTGCTTTTGAGAAAATTTTCTTTCTAGAGGAAACAATGTGTTACAGAGTATTCTGGCTTGCAGGATACTGTCTGAGTTTTTGCTCCACATTTATTTTGTGTTGAAGATCAGAGTGTAAGATTTGGATATGTTTTAGAGAAGTGTTTGAAAATGCTAAATCAAGAATTTTGTGGTTCGGATCACTGTGTAGTAGAAGTTATGTTCACTAGTTTGAAGACTATGTCTGGCAGCATTTGCAGTGTGACAATGAGAAAGTATTTTTCTCAGCATTCCTCCATAGTTTTGTTTTTGGTCTTGTGGTTCTAGACAATGTTTATAAGGTCCTTAACTATCTTCATTCCAAAGGATTTGTGATTTGGTGCACTGGAAAGCAAGTTATTGAGTAACAGAGCTTAGCAGTGTTGATTGTAAGTTGTCTTCAAGTGAGATTTGTTGTCTTCAAGTGAAACTTGTTGTAGCTAGATTTGTTGGCTCCTAGGTGATTTTATGTTGTTCATGGATGTCTCTAGATTGTGTTGAAGGCTTGTTCTTGGTCTGCAAGTTATGGTTGTGTTCTTGGAAGCGTATGCCTAAAGATCCTAGTGTTAACACCAGTTTTGGCCAACCTAGTTGTTTACACTCTTTGCGGATGTGCTTCGTGGATTGTGGAAGCATGTTGAAGTATGTGAAGATGTGTTTAAGTCTGAGCTAAACTGTGAAGTTGTCTTCCTTCATTCATTTTCTTTGCAATTTTGTTTAGGTCTGGACCTAATTTGAATTGTGTATGTTTTCCGACATTGGAGACTGTTCCAAAGGTTGTAGAATGTATTACCAACCTTGATGTATGTTCCAAGGTTGATTATTGGCATAAATAAGTGTAATGAATTTGTGTGTAATGAGTGTGGATGCAAAGATGAAAGTATTTTTGTTGTGAGGTAGTGAAGGCGATATGGATTGTGCTTCAGTGGAACTAAACTCAGGCATGTGGTAGATACTATTATATGAGTTCATGGTAGTGAGCCAGTGCCCCATGGCAGTGAGTGACCCTTTGGCAATGAGCCTATTGCAGTGAGAATTCTTTTGGGTAGTGAGCCCTAAGATAGTGAGCCTATTTGTAATTCAGTATTGATACTACATTATATTGTGAGCTAATCCTCACCTTGGTTTTCACTTTTAGGGTTTTCCATGTAAAAATATGGTGTTCTCTTGTGCATGGTGTTGATGTGATTAAGTTTTTGTCATCTATTTTTCATGTTTAATCTTCATAACATAATTAAGGTTTAAGTGAATTGATGTGGATCTGATTATGTTTGTGAAAGCTTAAAGTTTTGATACAACTGATTCACTCCCTCTCTCAATTGTCTTGTGCATTCAACAATTGGTATTAGAGCGAGGGTTCCTTGAAAGAAAGCCTAACAACTTAAGGTAGATCTGGGATGGCGCACAAGAAAGATAATCCTTAATTTGATGGAACTAACTATGCCTTCTAGAAGGTATGAATGCAAAGTTATCTTATTTCTCTTGGTTACAATGTGTGGAGAATAGTTAAAGATAAATACACTTTACATGATCATGATCTAGCAACTGCAAGTGAGATAAGGAATTATGTGATTAATGGAAAACCTAGAAATGTCCTACTAAATGCTCTATCTAATACTAAAATGGCAAAAGTGTTGGATCTAGGAACTGCTCATGAAATATGGGAAAAATTGAAGGGTATCTATGAAGGTGATGAATCTATTAAGAAAGCCAAGATGCAAAACTTGAAGTCCAAATATGAAACTATGTAGATGTCTGAACATGAGAACATAACAACCTATATGCAGAAGGTTGATGAAGTTGTTAATGGCATCAAAGGTCTTGGTGGAACTCTAATTGATGAAGAAGTGGTGAATAAGGTACTCTAAACACTTCCCAAATCTTATAGTCATAAAGTGTCTGCCATTGAAGAATTTCTAGATACAGGCAAGCTTTCAAAAGATCAATTGCTTGGTAAATTGACTGCTTTTGAGATGAGAGAATTTGGTACTACTGATGGTCTTGTGAAAGTTGAGACTGCTTTTAAAGCTAAATCAGAAAAGCTTGTTAGATCAAATAAGTATGCCATGGAATCAGATGAGGAAGACTTTGATGAAATTGAGGAAAACTTTGTAAACAAAATGAAGAAGGGAATTGGAAAGTTTAGAGGTAAGTTACCTTTCAAATGTTCCAATTGTGGTAAGATTGGCCATTATGCTTCAAGATGTCCTGATAGAACTTTGAAGATCAAGAATAGAGAAGGTAGAGGTAAGATCGTAAGGAAAAGTTACTATGTTAAATATGATGAAGGTGTAACTGATGATGAATCTAATTTTGAAGATGGTAATGCTAGTAAATGCTTGTTTATTGCTATAAGAGAATAACCTGTTTCTACTAACCTTGCAAGTTGTGTGAAGGAAGGAAGTCTGAGAAAAGGAAAAGAGATGTCTGCATTTTATGCTAGAAAGAAGAAGGATAAATGGATCATTGATAATGGATGCTCAAATCATATGACAGGAGATAAGAGTTTGTCAAGTTGGAAAAGTATGATGGAGGACTAGTTAGATTTGGTGATGATGCAGCTGGTAAGATTTGTGGAAAGGAGTCAATTACCTTTGATGGTAAGCATAATAGAGATGATGTTCTTTATGTCAAAGGCTTAAATCACAATCTTCTAAGTGTTGGACAGATGTGTGAGAAAGGATATAATCTTATGTTTAAGGATAATGGATGTGAGATAAGGAAAAGCTCCAGAACTATAATTATTGTTGGTAAGAAGACTCGTGGTAATGTTTATCATTTGAAAGGTACTGACAATTGTTGTTTGTTGGCTTAGACAAATGAAAGCTAGTTATGGCATAGGATAATGTGTCATATTAACTTTGATAATTTGGTAAGAGTAAGCTCAGTCCAAGTTGTAAGAGACCTGCCTAAGATTGTGAAGCCTGCTAATGCCATCTACAAAGAATGTCAAGTTGGGAAGCAAACAAAGATCAGCTTCAAGAGCAAGGAACAATCCTCTACTAATCTGTTGGAGTTGGTGCATACAGAACTATGTGGTCCCACAAGAACAAGAAGTCTACAAGGTGGCAGATATTTCATGCTACTTATTGATTATTATTCAAGAATGACTTGGGTTACTTTCCTTAAAGAAAAATCAGAAGCCCTATACAAGTTCAAGGCATTTAAAGTAGTGGTTGAAAATGAAATGGATTCGAGAATCAAGTGTCTGAGGTTTGACAGAGGTGGTGAGTTTACTTCAAATGAATTCAATTCTTTTTGTGAAAAACATGGGATAAAGAGACAATTGTCTGCCCTTAGAACTCCTCAGTAAAATGGAGTAGTTGAAAGGACGAATAGAACAATTTAGGAGGCTGCTAGAACAATGATCAAAGGAGTTGACCTTCCAGAAGTATATTGGTTCAAAGAAGCTATTCATAGTGTTGTCTACATTTAGAATAGAGTGCAAGTCAAAGAAAATGGAACAAAGACACCTTATGAGCTGTGGTATGGAAGAACTCCTACTGTCAGGCATTTTAAAGTTTTTGGAAGTAAATGCTATATCAAAAGAGTTGAAGAGTTGGGAAAGTTTGATGCTAGATGTGAAGAAGGCATATTCCTTGGGTACTCTACTAAGAGCAAAGCCTATCGGTGCTACAACAAAAGGTTGAGAAAGATTATTGAAAGTGCAAATGTGATAGATATTCAGAAAAACTCATAGCCTAATGGATATGAGTCAGATGAGTCTACTAATACAGAAGCAATTGAAGAAGGCAAAGACAATGAAGATTAGATTGATGAAGAAGAAGCTCTGGAAAGAGTTCCTAAAACCCCCAAGTATGTGCAAAAGAATCACTCAAAGGATCAAAACATTGGTGACAAAAACAAAGGAGTTCTGACAAGAAGAGATGTAGAAGAACATGTAAATCTCTGTTTAATATCAAATATTGAACCTAAAATTTTCTCTGAAGCATGTAAAGATGAACATTGGGTCAAGTCAATGGAAGAACAATTGATGTAAATTGAAAAGAATAAGACTTGGGAACTTGTCCCTAGGCCTGCAGATAAAAATGTGATTGGAACAAAGTAGGTTTTTAGGAATATGTTGAATGAGAATGGAGAAGTGGTAAGAAATAAAGAAAGACTTGTATGCAAAGGCTACTCACAAGTGGAAGGAATAGACTATGAGTAAACTTTTGCTCCAGTGGCAAGACTGGAAGCTATTAGATTGTTTCTCACTTATGTAGCACATAAAGATTTCAAAGTATGTCAGATGGATGTAAAGTCTACTTTTCTGAATGGTGAGTTGGAAGAGGAAGTATATATAGAGCAACCAGAGGGATTTTAGTTATTAGACAAACCAAACATGGTATGCAGATTGAAGAAGGAATTGTATGGACTGAAGCAAGATCCTAGAGCTTGGTATGCAAGATTGGATAGGTATTTGTTGCAGCATAGATTTAGTAAAGGGTCTGCAGATAGTAATTTGTATATCAAGGTAAGAAAAGATCAAATTTTGATTATTGAGGTCTATGTAGATGACATAATCTTTGGTGGAAATGAAGGTATGTGTAAGAACTTTGTAAATGAGATGCAAAAAGAATTTGAGATGTCAATGTGTGGTGAGATGAACTTCTTTCTTGGATTGCAAATTAATCAGACAGATAAGGGCATTTTCATTTCACAATCAAAGTATGTCAAGGAGTTGTTGAAGAAGTTTGGGATGGAAGAATCTAAACCAATTTGTACTCCCATGGTAACTAGTTGCAAGATGAGAAAAGATGATGAATCTCCTAAGGCTGATCAGAGAAAATATAGATCAATTATTGGAGGATTTCTATACCTAACTGCTACCATCTCTAGATATCATACATGCAGTCTATCTTGTGGCAAGATTTCAAGCAGATCCTATAGAGTGACATGTCATGGCAGTAAAGAGAATATTCAAATATTTGAAGGGAACTTCAGATCATGGTTTGTGGTATCCTAAGAATAATGAATTCAACCTAAGTGCCTACACAGATGTATATTGGGCCAAAAGTATAGATGACAGGAAAAGTACAAGTGGTGGTGTGTTCTTTCTTGGAGACATAGTTGTGTCATGGCAAAGCAAGAACCAGGATTCAATATCATTATCTACTACAGAGGTAGAGTACATTGCAGTAGTATCATGTTGTACACAATTGCTATGGATGAGACAAACACTCAAGGATATCAAAGTAGAGTATGAGGATCCAATTCCTATTTTTTGTGATAATACCAGTGCCATTAACATTTCAAAGAAGCTAGTGATGCATTCAAGGACAAAGCATATTTCTATCAGGTATCACTTTCTGAGAGAGAAGGTTGCAGAAAAAGAAGTGAAGCTTGAGTATATGCCTACAAAAAATTATATTGCTGACATTTTCACCAAGGTTCTTCCTAAGGATACATTTGAATATTTCTAGGAGAAGTTAGGGGTTATTGCCCCTTCTTTGTTGAACTAGATGTATAAGGAAGTGCATCAGTCTAATGGGATTCAGGAGTCATTTCTTTTCTGGACTAATGGTGGAGGCTACCTCTCAGGGGGAACAAGTAGTGACTTTGAAGAGTGTTGCAGTCAAAGGAAATTATTTAGAGCAGCTAAGGACAATGCAAGTATGTGTTGTATCATATTTAGGGGGAGAAAGTTTGAAGAAGGTGTGTCACCCTTTGCCATTGATATCAAAGGGGGAGAGAGTTCATGTGAAAAACAAAGAGAGAGTAAGATGTATAAAAGAAAGGGGGGAATGAGATTAGTGCATAATTGTGTCATGATAGTTTTTCACATCATATGTTGCCATCAATGACAAGGGGGAGATTGTTGCAAGTATGTGATAACCGTTGTTGTCATTGATGTCAACATGCTTGTGTTGTCATTGGTGTCAACTATGTATTCTGATATTGTTGATTGTTGCTTGATTGATTTGTCATACTAAAGTGATTTGAATTCCTTATAGAAGTCTTGATGATGTGGTATATTGTTCTTGTTGCTGAATTTCCAAATGCTTTTGAGAAAATTTGCTCTCCAAAGGAAACAATGTGTTGCAGAGTATTCTGGCTTGTAGGATACTGTTTGAGTTTTTGCTCCGCATTTATTCTATGTTGAAGACCAGAGTGTGAGATTTGGATATGTTTTAGAGAAGTGTTTGAAGATACTAAATCCATAATTTGGTGGTCCAGATCACTGTGTAGTAGAAGTTATGTTCACTAGTTTGAAGACTATGCCTGGCAACATTTGCAGTGTAACAGGGAGAAAGTATTTTGCTCCGCATTCCTTTGCAGTTTAGTTTTTGGTCTTGTGGTTCTGGACATATGTTTATAAGGACCTTAGCTATCTTTATTCCAAAGGATTTCTATTTTGGTGCTCAAGTTATTGACTAGTAGAGCTTAGGAGTGTTGATTGTAAGTTGTCTTCAAGTGAGATTTTTTGTCTTCAAGTGAAACTTGTTGTAGCTAGAGTTGTTGGCTCCCAGGTGATTTTATGTTGTTCATGGATGTCTCTAGATTGTGTTGACGTCTTGTTCTTGGTCCGCAAGTTATGGTTGTGTTCTTGGAAATGTGTGCCTAAAGATCTTAGTGTTAACACCAGTTTTGGCTGACTTGGTTGTTTACACTTTTTGCAGATGTGCTTCATGGATTATTGAAGTGTGTTGAAGTATGTGAAGATGTGTTTAAGTCTGAGCTAAGATGTAAAGTGGTCTTCCTTCATTCATTTTCTCTGCAAGTTTTGTTTAGGTCCAGACCTAATTTGAATTGTGCATGTTTGCTAACCTTGGAGATTGTTCCAAAGGTTGCAAAATGCATTGTCGACCTTGATGTATGTTCCAAGGTTGATGATTGGTATAAATAAGTGCAATGAATTCATATATAATGGGTGTGGATGTGAAGATGTGAAGATGAAAGTGTTTGTGTTGTGAGGCAGTGAAGGTGATATGGATTGTGCTTTATTGGAATTGAACTCAGGCATGTGGTAGATGCTATTATATGAGTTCATGGCAGTGAGCCACCCCATGGCAGTGAGCCACCCTTTAGCAGTGAGCCACCCCTTTTGGTAGTGAGCCTATTGTAGTGAGCATTCTTTTGGGTGGTGAGCCTCTTTCTAATTCAGCATTGATACTACATTATATTGTGAGCTAATCCTCACCATGGTTTTTCCCTTTTAGGGTTTTCCACGTAAAAATATGGTGTTGTCTTGTGCATGGTGTTGATGTGATTAAGTTTATGTTATCTATTTTTCATGTTTAATCTTCATAACAGAATTAAGGTTTAAGTGAATTGATGTGGATCTGATTATGTTTGTGAAGGCTTAAAGTTTTGATACAACTTCTTCACCCCCCTCTCAGTTATCTTGTGCATTCAACAATGATGGCCTTAGACTCATGTTGTACCTGGTATCTTGTTCATTTTCCCAAAGGAAGGAAGGCCATTGGATATAAGTGGGTCTACAAGAAGAAGTTTGGAGTAGACAGTTCATTAGAGAAGTATACTCCTAGATAAAGGGAGTTGATTTTGGTGAAATATTTTTCTTGTTGCAAAATTATCGATAATTAGATTTCTTTTATCCATAGCTACTACTAATGACTTTGAAATTGAGAAAATGGATGTTAAAACTACATTTTTACATGGAAACTTGGAAGAGAAAATTTACATGCAAAAACCTAAAGGTTTTGAGGTAAAAGGAAAAGAACACTTGGTTTGCAAGTCAAAATGGTCTCTTTATGGTTTGAAACAATAACCTCGGATATGGTGTCAAAAGTTTGACTCATTTTTTTAAAGTTTAGTTTTGTAAAAAGTGGAGAAGATCATTGTGCTTATATTAGATGTATTGATGATCATATACTAATTTTTGCCTTGTATGTGGATGATATGTTGTTTTTAGTAACACCAAGGGTATGATTAGTGAGCTAAAATCTCAACTTTCAGGTGCATTTGAGATGAAGGATTTGGGGGAAGAAAGGATATTAGGAATGGAAATCAAAGAGATTAGGTAAACAAAAATATTTAAGTATCACAGAGTAAGTATGTTGATACTATTTGAAGAAATGTAGTATGTAAGATTGTAAGCCAGATATAATTCCTTTACCAATTGGCACTAAGGTTTCATTAGATATGTATCCTAAGAGTGAAGATGATTTAGAGGATATGTCTAATGTGTCATATGCTAGTACATCAGGTAGTTTGATGTACATGTAATGGTTTGCACTAGGGCAGATATTGCTCAAGCAGTGGGAGTATTGAGAAAGTTTATGTCTAACCCTAGTAGAGAACATTGGAATTATGTAATAAGGGTGTTAAGATATTTTTGTGGTACTTCTAATTATTGTGTTGTATTCTAGTACTAATAGTGTGGATAAGACATTGGACATATAGTGTTTTGTCAATGCAGATTAGGCAGGTGACTTGGACATTCAAAGCTCCAGCAGTGGGTATGCATTTGCTTTGTTTGGAGGAGCAGTGAGTTGGATGAGTAAGAGGAAGCTTACGGCTACTTTATCTACCACTGAAGTAGAGTATATAATTGCTACCCATGTCTCTAAGGAGGTAATTTGGTTATAGAGGTTGTGTGTACAAGTATTGGTTTTGATTACAAGACTATTCAGATTGGTTGTGATAGCCAAAGTGCAATTTGTTTGGCCAAGAATCCTATGTGTCATGCACAAACTAAGCATGTTGATGTACAATACCATTTTTTAATGAAATGATTGCTAATGGACAGATAGAGCTGAAGAAGATTGTCACTAAAGAGAATGTTATAGATTCACTTACTAACCATGCGAGCACAAGAAAGTTTACATAGCACAAGAAAGTTTACATGGCACAGGGAGGCCATGGGCCTTGTTCCTAGTGCTTAGTGTAAGGGTAAAATGTGAATCAATCAAATGAATTTTATAAGACCCAAACATCAACAGAATACAAGATAACAAGAAAGATTAAACAAAAATAGCAATGAATAACACAAAGCAATCGATGCTTCTGTTGTTTGCCTATTACAACCGTCCTTTTGCAGATGAAGTGAGCCCTCAGAGAGTTGACTCTTTTAACTGTTTGTAGGAAGTCGATGGTAAATGGTTGTGGTGATATGCAATGAAGATGAGCTCCAAGGCAAGTATGTGATCTCAAGCTAGTGAATGGTAAAAGGGTGCCAAAGGCGCGTTGGTGATATTTCTGCAGAGTAACAATATCAAAAGCCTGGATGAATAGAATGGAAGGATGAAGCTTCATTTATAGACTTGGAAGAATGGGAATCAATGGTTGAGAGGAGATATGAAGATCAATGGCTGACGATGGTTGAGGAATGTGCAACCAGTAGAAATGTGACAAGTGTCCCAGCTCCATCATGAAAGAGGGGATGTGACAAAATTGATTGGAGAGTTAACTCCATTGACTGGTCAGTTAACAAACTTGATTGATCAGTTAGAAGAGTGGATTATGGAACTGACTGAATTGATTGAGGGATTGACTCAATTGAGAAGTTAGTTAACACTTTTGACTGATTAGTTAACTAACTTCTGATTTGAGAAGAAATAGGCCATGTGGGTGAGGGAAAATAAGGTAATTAAATATTAAATATATTTAATTACATGTGCAACCTGATGAGGTGGACAAGGTGAGGTGGAGAGAGTGAGGTGTAAAGGTGAGGTGGATTTTTGAATTTAGAACTTAGGATAGAGGAATTTGGATTAATTAAATAATTTATGATTATTTAATTATGTAGGACATTTAGAAGAATTTTAATTAAATAAATTGAATTTATTTAATTATGGAACAGTGAATCGATTAAATAAATTTAGAATATTTATTTGATTGATAGAAGAATGGAATAAATATTTAGAATATTTATTTAGGATGATTTGTGTCATTTTTAGACGTATACACTTAGTTGACTTATGTTTTCCTATGGATGTATTTATAATCTATGATATGTCAAGTGGGAGAATGTTAGGATTAAGGTGCCATAAACCCTATAAATTCTATGTATTTAATTATTCCTAATATTGTTTATAAATTATTCATAAGGGATGAGGAATTCACCATTAACAGTAGATATTTTTTACCATCAAGATTTATAGGTAGGATAATTAATTTTTACCAAGAGTTGATAACTAATTATTTACTAGCATGAAGTTACCATTTACTTGAATTCGGCATTCAACTTCCCATGAGGTTTTTTTGGACACTTGTGATGATGTTTTCATTGGTTATAACACCTCCACATGAAGACAATAACCACCTTGCAATAGGACAAATTAGGTGTCCAAAAGGACAAATTAGTTGTCCATGTGTAAGAGGTGAGTAATGGAGTTATAACCAATATTATTTTATGCAGTAAATTCTTGGATTTATCCAAGGGAGGCATTGGGATATGATAACAAACTTGGATGCCCCGTTTAGAAGGTGAAAATGCTATATAAATAGGGGTTATAATGGTAGAAATGTAACAAAATGAGTTAGAGTGAAAATTTTGTTTGTAGGTACGGAAGGAGTGAATAATGAAGAGGAGAAAGGAAGGATTGTACATGTAATATCTATTTTGAAGATAATACAAGCATGGGCCTACCTTCTTAGTGGATTTTTTCCTAAAGGGTTTCTCCACGTAAACACTGTGTTATGTGTTTATTTCTTATGTTCCATATTTCTTTGTGTTGCTGATTTAGTTTTTTGTAATTTTCATTTGGTTATACATTGGTTAAGATCATATTTACAATTGAATTTAGATTTCCATATATAGTAGTTACCTTCATTTCTAATAGGTTGTTAGTAGGAGATTGGCCACCAAGAGGACAAGGACTATAACAACCAAAACCAAAATGACAAGAAGTAACTGAGTTTTCACAATGGTAAATTTTTTTTTTCAAGGTAATCAAATACAAAAGTAACTCATCTATAATCCAATACAACATTTTTCATTTTATCATAAACATGATTGCATTTTCATAAACTGAAGGAAATAATATTCAAAATACACTTTGTTTTCTAACAATGAAATTTTCTTGAGATAACAAATATCAGAAACATACCATTACCATGCATCTCGATTGTCAACCCACCACGTTCAAGACTCGGCAGTTCCTCAATATTGGGAAGAGAAAGTATCTTCAAGGAGCTTAACCTCCAACCACAGACCGTCGGTCTCCCGCACTCCTTCCTAACCGGAAGTGGCCCTACCCTACTCAAGAGGATAGACTTAGGATAACCATCGGTGTTTGCCATCTGAGCTCTGGTGTTGTAACCTACGTGTCTTGTTATCGCGCAGATCCCTAGATACCCTCTAGTCATGCACGACACTCCACAAGAAATGCCATCCAGTTATGGTGAACGTTCGATGCACTTGAGGATAGTACACCACCTTGGCCAAAGGATTTGTATTTAGTTAGCGTTCTAATAACGCATAAACATGGTTCACCCACCCTACTCGACTTGAACTGGTCAAAATCCTACAGTTTCCTATTTGTATAATTTAAACTATTATGACAACCTTGATGACCTCAAGGGCTTAGGATATCCTCCTATAATAGCGCATGGCGCATCAATTACTCTAATCCTGAGTTCATAGTTTCAAAACCCATTCTCATGTAAAAACATTGTTTAAGAGCGCCCACTCCTAAGTGGTTTCATAATTGTTTACACGGTTCCCATGTTTGCACAACACACTCAAGTATCTAAAACATATTCCTGTTATCCCAGAATTCAATGGTTCTAGACTCTTAAGGCTTTACAAAAAGATACTAGAATTGTCACATGCACGTAATCTAGACTCACATGCAGGTTTTCCACTCTAATTGTTCTCTTGAGAGCTAAGATGGTTTTCGATCGTTACTAAAACTTTAACCTCCTACACCTCTTTCTGTGTCATTTAGTTACACAATGATTCATAAAGAGGAGGGTCGTAAATAAAATATAATTGATTTTGGAATCTTTCTTATATCAATAGAGATGACCAACGCATGGTCAACTTCTAATTAAAAGGTGTAAGACGGTAAGACATCAGCTGCTTACAACTGCATTTTCCAGCTATCTACACACTAAATTTTTACGTCATAACATGCTTAACAACTGTGTTTTAACTCCTACACGCATGCACATGGAGCAACGTGTTTTCTCTCTATGGAGCTATCGTTCAACAGCTCCAAGGGTAGATTTATGTTCAAAATTTAGTCTTAAAGGAAACTCGTGATATTTTATGTCTTTACTGACGGTTGGAAGTTTGCAGCTCACATTTGCATCATACAGTGACCATTCTTAGAGGAGGGCACAATGAGGACTATGCTCTATCATAATATGACATTAACCATGAAAGGTAATGATCTACTTTCTAGTTTCTCGAATACTAACTGACAGTAGCATTATTATTTCAGAGGTTTCTATTGTCATAAATACAGCAGTGAAGCATTTATAAAGATTAACCTCACACAGATTTGCAATAACAGACATTGTCTTCACAATCGTTTCATTACAACATATCTATTCTCGTACGAATGAGACACATTTACTGGTCTTCACTAAAATACAGAAGGAAAGAACGAAAAGAACCTATTGATAGAGTTAGAGATTACTGTAGCGAGCTCCACTTCTCCTTTGGCTGGTCATTCTCCTCTGATTCACGAACTTCTCCCTATCTCTCTCTAACACAATGACCATCCACTCCAACTATTCTCATCTCTGTCAGACACTACACTAGACAATGGCAGGCTTCACAGTTTTCTCCTCTGGCGAACACTACACCGAAGTTTTTATCGTTCTCTCTCTGCCCTGATGACTACACAACAACTTCTCCCCGTAGCTCTTTGCCGCTTCCTTAGTTCACTCCCTTACTAAACTCTGCAGACCTTATTCTTACTGTCATTTTTTTCTTTTCCCTTAACTTCGCAGTTTCTCCTTTTTCCACAAATCCCCGTCGCTCTCCTCGCGATTGCCAAAAACCTCCATTATACCTCAACGCTGGCCATTTTACTCATCTACCCGTCCTCACTTCTAACTCCCCACTCCTTACAATGATGGCCTCCTTCCATCTTTTACTCTGACTCCTCACCAAAAGCGACGACCACTAACCCCCTCTAACTACCTTCTCCCTCTCACTCACGATGAAGGTCTTCCACTACTACACTGCCATTTGCTACTTCCTACTGCGCAGCCTCTCCACTCTCCGATAATATCTCCTCAGTCCAGTCTCCTTCATCCTCTCTAACGGCTTCAGCCCTCACTCCACGACAGACAAAGCCTCTCGACTGCGGTTAGTTAGCTTTTCACTCAACAGCACGCCAATGTTTTCGCTGTTTCAATGATGAGATAGCATCGGCAATAAATCCAACAGTTTAAACTTCTAACACAGACGCTAAACTCTCTCTCTCTAGCCCACGGTGAAAGAAATCAAGGCATTACACAACTAGCAAAACATGCCTAAGCCCAAGGTGGTTGACATAACTGATTATAACCGACTTCAATACTTATTACGACCCTAAGAAAGATTTAGTTCCTTCGGTAATGAGGCTTGCCAAGGACATAACAACTCGTCCTTACTAGGACAAAAAGGCATCAACCTTCCTAAAACCAACTTAATATTGAAATGAGGAGTTAAAGCTTGCCACGGCGACGGTTACGAAATGATTTGAGCTTCGTTGGGGGCGAGAAGGAAAGAGAGGCAAAGACCATATTACTAAGAAACTCAAGGTCAGATTGATAACAACTCGCGGTCAAAGTTGGAAAAAGAGACTCACTTTTAAATGACGATTAAAATAAATGATTTCACGCTATGGTTTCAAATCGACATTCGTCGATCTACAAGATTGGAACAAATTCACTAGTTCGACGTGTTTTACATCAATCACGACGGATTGATCGTAACGCGAACAAGTTCTTACAACGTTAGACTAACAAGGCCGACTTCTCGCGTCTTTCGACTACGAGACAAGTTTTACAATTTCGCCACAAGGTGGTTCATTAAATACTTTTAAACCAAAGTAGTATACGTCTAACTTAGTCGACTTACTATTATGGCCTTAAGACGCCTTCGACGACTCCAAGATTCTACAAGATGACTTTCGACTAGGATGTTATACTTTATCCTCTAACGTTGACATCAAATTTACTACCCAAACTGACAAACAAGACTTACTTGTTGGTTCCCAGGTTTATCTATCTGTTTGGCGATCTCAGTGACAAACACCTTTGGTTAGTTTCCAGAGTCTATACTCTCTCTCGAAGATACTTTCTCTTCCGTCGAACATGGTCCACCTGTTCTTGCATCGACAGACTCGCATACAATTTTTGTGGTCAAAGCATCTTATGATCCAAATATAATATATTCAAACATCATTGCATTTATAATAAAGACATTTAGTCTACATATCTTGATCGTAATCAATAGATTCTACAATTTCATATAACAACTTTGTAAGATATAATGTCAGTTTTCATGTCGTTCTCAACATAGTAATTTACTGAAATTTGCAAGAAAGTAAATAGTATAATTGTTCTCAAAAGGAGGGATGTAACATATCCTTCCCCTTTAAAAATCATCGTCCCCGATAATTAAGTTTATCAAGCAAAAACTTAACTTAAAACAAACTTTCTATAATGCAACATTAATGTCTTTAAAAAGTTTTGGAAATCTTTGATAAATGTCTTTGTAGTCTTCCCAAGTGGCGCTATCTCGCCATATTGGTCCCACTGTATTTTGCATTGCAAAATTTCTCGATTACGTAAACGAAGTTTACGCATTTCGAGCACCTTGAGTGGCTCGATCACAACCACCCCGGGTTCTTGCATCTGTAAGGAATTCCAGTTAAGGATGTGGTTATTACCTACAAAATATTTCTTTAAATACGAAACGTGAAAAACATTATGCATCTTAGACAAGGCTGGAGGTAGAGCAACTTTGTAGGCAACCGGATTAATAATCTCAAGAACTTCGAAAGGTCCGACATAACGAGGAGCCAATTTCAAAGATTTACCAAACTTTATAGAACTCTTTTGGGGTTTCACCCGTAAAAGAACCTTCTCACCAACAGAGAAGTGTCTAGGCACTCGCTTGCGATCTGCATAACTCTTTTGCCTGTCATTGGCTTCTGCCAACCTCTTCCTAATCACTTTAACTTTTTCTTCCATATCAGCAAGCATTTCAGGTCCAATGCTTATCCTATCTTCCAGCTTATCCTAGCTTATAGGAGTTCTGCATTTCCTTCCATATAATGCTTCAAATGGTGCCATCTTAATGGCAGAGTGATAGGAATTGTTATAGGCAAACTCGACAAGAGGTAGATACTCCTCCCATCTATATTGCTGATCCATGCAATACATTCTCAAAAGGTCTTCTAAAACCTGATTCACTCTTTCCATTTGTCCATTAGTTTCGGGGTGATAAGCAGTACTTACATTTAGTTTAGTCCCTAATGCAGAAAATAAGGTTTGCCAAAACCGTGATGTTATCCGTGCCTCTCTATCAGATATTATCTTTTCAGGTACCCCATGCAATCTAAAAATTTCTTGCACAAATTTTCAAGCCAAAAGATGTGCTCCATCTGTCAAATTTCCCGGTATGAAGTGTGCAACCTTGGTTAGTTTATCCACAACAACCAATATTGCATCATGCCTATTCTTAGACATTGGCAACCCCTGGACAAAATCCATACTAATAACTTGCCATTTCCATTCCGGAATATCGTGTGGGTACAACAACCCAGTAGGATGTTGGTGTTCTGCCTTCACTCTCTGACACTCCAAACAACTAGCTACAAACTTTGCAGCATCACTTTTCATTCCCTTCCAGAAATATAACTGCTTGACATCAGCTAACAGTTTTGTTACACCAGGGTGTCCAGAGTAAGGAGCACAGTGAACTTCCTTCCACACAAGGTTTCTAAGTTCCTCTGAATCAGGGACATAAATTCTTCCCTTGAATCTTAGCAATCCATCGGATTCAAAACTGAATCCGTCATATCTTGGGTCCTTAGGGTTTAGGTGCAGACCCTGTTTCACTTGTTCATAATACTCATCCCCAGATAAGTTTTGCAATACTAAATCTTTAAAGTTAGCATGTATGGAGATTATAGAGGCTATGTGCCTTCTTCTACTTAGGGCATCTGCTACTCGGTTTTCCTTGCCCTTGATATAAGAAATTTCAAAGTCATAATCTGATATGAGTTCCAGCCATCTCCTTTGCCTTGCATTGAGATTAGGTTGTGTGAATATGTAGCGAAGGCTTTGGTGATCAGATTTTAAAATAAAAGTCCTTCCCAACAAGTAATGTCGCCACATGTGAAGGGCGTGAACCACTGCTGCCATCTCTAGGTCATGAGGAGCGTAGTTCTGCTCATAATTTTTCAGCTTCCTTGACTCATAGGCTACTACTCTGCCATCTTGCATAAGCACACCTCCCAATCCTTCCCCCGAGGCATCAGTGATAACCTCAAACTCACCCTCTGGATCAGGAACTTTCAAAATTAGAGCGGTTGTTAATTTTTCTTTTAACAAGTCAAATGCCTTTTGACATTCAACCGTCCAAACAAACCTTTTTCCTTTCCTCTGTAAAGAGGTAATGGGACTAGCAATGCTTGAGAAATTCAACACAAATTTCCTGTAATACCCTGCCAAACCCATGAAACTTTCTACCTCTAACACATTGGTAGGTTCAGGCCATTCCATAATAGCTTTTATTTTGGCCGGATCAACTGATATCCCATCGGCTGATATTATGTGCCCTAAATACTGTACCTCTTTCTGAAAGAAAGTGCACTTGGAGAGTTTCACATACAGCTTATGCTCTCTTAATCGTTGCAACACTATTTGAAGATGCCGTGCATGCTCCTCTTCATCCTTGGAATAGATTAGAATATCGTCAATGAAAACTAGTACAAACTTATCAAGACAATCTCTGAATACACTATTCATGAGATTCATGAAAGCAGCAGGTGTGTTGGTCAATCCAAACGGTAACACCGTGAACTCATAATGACCATACCTCGTTCTAAAAGCTATTTTGGGAATGTCTTCGTCTTTTAACCTTAACTGATGGTATCCAGATCTCAGATCTATCTTGGAAAAGACCGATGCGCCACCAATTTGGTCAAATAGATCATCAATTCGTGGCAAGGGATACTTGTTCTTTATAGTTGCCTTGTTAAGCATCCTATAATCTATGCACAGCCTTAGAGTTCCATCTTTCTTTTTGACAAAGATAACCGGAGCTCCCCACGGTGATACACTTGGCCTAATCAAATTCTTAGACAAAAGATCCTGCAACTGAGCTTTTAATTCCATAAGCTCAGTGGTAGTCATACGATACGGAGCTTTAGAGATTGGCTCCGATCCTGGTTTAATATCTATACCAAAGTCAAATGTTCTCTTCGGAGGCAAGCCAGGTAACTCCTCGGGAAATACATCTCTGAAGTTACACAGAAATGGATATCTTTCCTCAAAAGATTGCTTCTCTGAGGTTTCCTCTACTAAGTCCATCTTAACTGCAAAAAGTTGACACCCCTTTCGCCTAGCCCGCTTCAATTGTTTTGAAGAAATGGATCTAACCTTTATTTCCCTTTGAATTCCTTGGAGATTTACAATTTTGCCCATCTCATCCAGACACTCAATGGTTTTATGAAAACAATCTACTTTGGCTCGATGTTTCCACAACCAGCTCATTCCTAGGATGACATCGTAGGACCCTAAAGGTGCTACGTATAAGTTTGCCTCAGTGGTGAAGTTAGAAACATCAATCCTAGCTTCGAACAAACATTGCTCTACCTGAGCCTTTGAATTATTTGCATACTCTACTGTCCAAGGTTTTGACATAAAGCCAGCTTTTCTAGAAAATTTACTTAGAACTCTAGGTGACACAAAATTTTCTGATGCACCAGTATCAAATAGAATAGAAACAGGAACACCAAATAAGGTACCTGTCATCTCAATAGGACTAATCTGATACTCTGCTTGCCGATTATCAAGAGCGGCATGAATCCTTTGCTGAAAAGCTTCCTATTGTGAAGGAAGCTCCGTATTCCTGGGCCTCCCATTCGGCTTCTTGTTGGGGCAACGGTTGGCATAATGATCTCCTCCACAAGAGAAACATCCTCCTATAGGTCCTCGCTTCTCAGATGGTCTGCTTGCAGAATCACCATTCTTCTTAAAATTTGCATTTCTCTTAAAATCTTCACCCCTGCGGTCATTACCAAATCCTCCTTGATTCTTTCGATTTCCCTTATCAAACCTCCTGTTTCCAAATCCCTTATCGTTTTTCCTTTTAAAAGACTGATCATTGTAGTTCTTGTCAAACTTCCTGCGTTTCTTGTCACGGTATGCGGAGATAGACTTAATCTTCTGCTCCTGTTTTATTGCCTTTTCATAAACTTGATCCATTGTGCTTGGACCATGCACCTCCACCTCACCGCCGATCTGAGGATTGAGTCCCATGATGAACTTTCTGATTCGGAACCTTTCGTCCTTTTGATATTGGGGTACATACTTTAGTAGCCTAGTGAATTTTTCTGCGTACTTGACTACAGATAGCTCTCCTTGCCTGAGGTTTTGGAAGTCCGTTAACTTCTGATCAAAATACAACTGTGGTAACCACCGTTTTCGGAATAGTTCCACGAACTCGTCCCATGTCACCTTCAAGGGACTTAATTCCAACTCCATTTTCTTATTCATCCACCAAGTGGATGCTTCCCCAGACAACTGATAGGCTCCCCACACGGCTTTAGTAACCTCAGAGTAGTTTCTGATCTCAAAATATTTTTCCATCTCCGTCAACCATGCTTCAGCTGCATCTCCAATTTTTGTTCCATTGAACTTTGGAGGATTAACCTTCTTCATATCCTTAGATAACTCTAAGGCAAGTTTATCCTTGGTTCTTCTTTGGGCTTCACTGTCGTATTGATGTTCACTTGACGTGCCATTTTCCCAATGCTTACTCTTGCTTGTGAAGTGTGAGTTCTCGTTTCCATCCTCTGTGTTACCAATTTCATCTATTTTCCTCTCTAGTTTGTTTAACCTTTCCTTGGTTTCAGTGAGCATGTTGAGAATCCTATCCAACTTGTCAGTGGAATTTTCCCGAGAGTTACGACCTTCCCGATCCTCCCCCTCATTAAACCCTGATTGGTCCATGCTAGTTTAGTTTCACACCTGTTTAAACATATACTAATCAGTTTTACGCTTATTAAATTAAACACCATCAAAAGAACACAGCATTTGATCATATTCATAATTGCTCTCAAACCAAAATTTTGTCTTTATTTATTTTGCAAAATTGTTTCAACATCATTAGAGATGGACAAATCTCATGTTTCTACATAGTGTTATCTAGTGGAGTGTAACCTTCGGATTCATTGTCCGACACAAAATCACAAGGTGTATACCCCTCAAACTCACTATCTGAAGATAACTCGATAATCTCAGCTCTAGGCATTACACGTGGATCTCTAGTGATCATGGGTATAGTACTAGGTACAATATTAGGTACACTAACAGGTACACTAACAGGTACACTATCAGTTTCTATCCAGGAGCAACGGTCGATCATGGTTCGAACTGCCATCGCTGCTCCCTCTAGGAGTTCTCTCCTCACTCACTTAAGTCGTGACATCGCATTGGCTAACGTTTCCACATCATCAAGCCAAATGTCATTCTCATCATTGGTTTTCTCTATGGTCTTGACCATCGCAAGTCATTTCTGCTTAGCTTGCAGATAACGCTTCTTACCCGCGAAGGATTTTCTTGCGGTTTTCTTGGTGTATACCATCCTGGCACAATAAACCAAATCATTAGCTACCCGCATAATGATGATTTCCTAATCAGGTTAGTGGACTCATCAGCCCTAGTGCTGAACCTGGCTAGATCTGATACCATATGTAACAACCAAAACCAAAATGACAAGAAGTAACTGAGTTTTCACAATGGTAAATTTTTTTTTTCAAGGTAATCAAATACAAAAGTAACTCATCTATAATCCAATACAACATTTTTCATTTTATCATAAACATGATTGCATTTTCATAAACTGAAGGAAATAATATTCAAAATACACTTTGTTTTCTAACAATGAAATTTTCTTGAGATAACAAATATCAGAAACATACCATTACCATGCATCTCGATTGTCAACCCACCACGTTCAAGACTCGGCAGTTCCTTAATATTGGGAAGAGAAAGTATCTTCAAGGAGCTTAACCTCCAACCATAGACCGTCGGTCTCCCGCACTCCTTCCTAACCGGAAGTGGCCCTACCCTACTCAAGAGGATAGACTTAGGATAACCATCGGTGTTTGCCATCTGAGCTCTGGTGTTGTAACCTACGTGTCTTGTTATCGCGCAGATCCCTAGATACCCTCTAGTCATGCACGACACTCCACAAGAAATGCCATCCAGTTACGGTGAACGTTCGATGCACTTGAGGATAGTACACCACCTTGGCCAAAGGATTTGTATTTAGTTAGCATTCTAATAATGCATAAACATGGTTCACCCACCCTACTCGACTTGAACTGGTCGAAATCCTACAGTTTCCTATTTGTATAATTTGAACTATTATGACGACCTTGATGACCTCAAGGGCTTAGGATATCCTCCTATAATAGCGCATGGCGCATCAATTACTCTAATCCTGAGTTCATAGTTTCAAAACCCATTCTCATGTAAAAACATTGTTTAAGAGCGCCCACTCCTAAGTGGTTTCATAATCGTTTACACGGTTCCCATGTTTGCACAACACACTCAAGTATCTAAAACATATTCCTGTTATCCCAGAATTCAATGGTTCTAGACTCTTAAGGCTTTACAAAAAGATACTAGAATCGTCACATGCACGTAATCTAGACTCACATGCAGGTTTTCCACTCTAATTGTTCTCTTGAGAGCTAAGACGGTTTTCGATCGTTACTAAAACTTTAACCTCCTACACCTCTTTCTGTGTCATTTAGTTACACAATGATTCATAAAGAGGAGGGTCGTAAATAAAATATAATTGATTTTGGAATCTTTCTTATATCAATAGAGATGACCAACGCATGGTCGACTTCTAATTAAAAGGTGTAAGACGGTAAGACATCAGCTGCTTACAACTGCATTTTCCAGCTATCTACACACTAAATTTTTACGTCATAACATGCTTAACAACTGTGTTTTAACTCCTACACGCATGCACATGGAGCAACGTGTTTTCTCTCTATGGAGCTATCGTTCAACAGCTCCAAGGGCAGATTTATGTTCAAAATTCAGTCTTAAAGGAAACTCGTGATATTTTACGTCTTTACCGACGGTTGGAAGTTTGCAGCTCACATTTGCATCATGCAGTGACCATTCTTAGATGAGGGCACAATGAGGACTATGCTCTATCATAATACGACATTAACCATGAAAGGTAATGATCTACTTTCTAGTTTCTCGAATACTAACTGACAGTAGCATTATTATTTCAGAGGTTTCTATTGTCATAAAAACAGCAGTGAAGCATTTGTAAAGATTAACCTCACACAGATTTGCAATAACAGACATTGTCTTCACAATCGTTTCATTACAACATATCTATTCTCGTACGAATGAGACACATTTACTGGTCTTCACTAAAATATAGAAGGAAAGAACGAAAAGAACCTGTTGATAGAGTTAGAGATTACTGTAGTGAGCTCCACTTCTCCTTTGGCTGGTCGTTCTCCTCTGATTCACGAACTTCTCCCTATCTCTCTCTAACACAATGACCGTCCACTCCAACTATTCTCCTCTCTGTCAGACACTACACTAGACAATGGCAAGCTTCACAGTTTTCTCCTCTGGCGAACACTACACCGAAGTTTTTATCGTTCTCTCTCTGCCCTGATGACTACACAACAACTTCTCCCCGTAGCTCTCTGCCGCTTCCTTAGTTCACTCCCTTACTAAACTCTGCAGACCTTATTCTTACTGTCATTTTTTTCTTTTCCCTTAACTTTGCAGTTTCTCCTTTTTCTACAAATCCCCGTCGCTCTCCTCGCGATTGCCAAAAACCTCCGTTATACCTCAACGCTGGCCATTTTACTCATCTACCCATCCTCACTTCTAACTCCCCACTCCTTACAATGATGGCCTCCTTCCATCTTTTACTCCGACTCCTCACCAAAAGCGACGACCACTAACCCCCTCTAACTACCTTCTCCCTCTCACTCACGATGAAGGTCTTCCACTACTACACTACCGTTTGCTACTTCCTACTGCGCAGCCTCTCCACTCTCCGATAATATCTCCTCAGTCCAGTCTCCTTCATCCTCTCTAACGGCTTCAGCCCTCACTCCACGACAGACAAAGCCTCTCGACTGCGGTTAGTTAGCTTTTCACTCAACAGCACGCCAATGTTTTCGCTGTTTCAATGATGAGATAGCATCGGCAATAAATCCAACAGTTTAAACTTCTAACACAGATGCTAAACTCTCTCTCTCTAGCCCACGGTGAAAGAAATCAAGGCATTACACAACTAGCAAAACATGCCTAAGCCCAAGGTGGTCGACATAACTGATTATAACCGACTTCAATACTTATTACGACCCTAAGAAAGATTTAGTTCCTTCGGTAATGAGGCTTGTCAAAGACATAACAACTCGTCCTTACTAGGACAAAAAGGCATCAACCTTCCTAAAACCAACTTAATATTGAAATGAGGAGTTAAAGCTTGCCACGGCGACAGTTACAAAATGATTTGAGCTTCGTTGGGGGCGAGAAGGAAAGAGAGGCAAAGACCATATTACTAAGAAACTCAAGGTCAGATTGATAACAACTCGCGGTCAAAGTTGGAAAAAGAGACTCACTTTTAAACGACGATTAAAATAAATGATTTCACGCTATGGTTTCAAATCGACATTCGTCGATCTACAAGATTGGAACAAATTCACTAGTTCGACGTGTTTTACATCAATCACGACGGATTGATCGTAACGCGAATAAGTTCTTACAACGTTAGACGAACAAGGCTGACTTCTCACGTCTTTCGACTACGAGACAAGTTTTACAATTTCGCCACAAGGTGGTTCATTAAATACTTTTAAACCAAAGTAGTATACGTCTAACTTAGTCGACTTACTATTATGGCCTTAAGACGCCTTCGACGACTCCAAGATTCTACAAGACGACTTTCGACTAGGATGTTATACTTTATCCTCTAACGTTGACATCAAATTTACTACCCAAACTGACAAACAAGACTTACTTGTTGGTTCCCAGGTTTATCTATCTGTTTGGCGATCTCAGTGACAAACACCTTTGGTTAGTTTCCAGAGTCTATACTCTCTCTCGAAGATACTTTCTCTTCCGTCGAACATGGTCCACCTGTTCCTGCATCAACAGACTCGCATACAATTTTTGTGGTCAAAGCATCTTATGATCCAAATATAATATATTCAAACATCATTGCATTTATAATAAAGACATTTAGTCTACATATCTTGATCGTAATCAATAGATTCCGCAATTTCATATAACAACTTTGTAAGATATAATGTCAGTTTTCATGTCGTTCTCAACATAGTAATTTACTGAAATTTGCAAGAAAGTAAATAGTATAATTGTTCTCAAAAGGAGGGATGTAACAAGGACAAATTTCGATGAGCAGAGGTAGTCAATCTTCTTCACTCAACTCAGTCCTTTAGTGATAAAGTAGAGAGAACAAATGTAAATAATAGAATAATAGGTCCAAGGTATTGCGATAAGCATAGAACATCCACAAGGAGTTGACAGGGTGGAACTCATGAAGAAAAGCTCATGAATGGTTACCACTAATTATTTGGAAATGGAAACAAGGCTAGAAAATAGCCAAAGTAGAACTCAAATAAATGAATCAAATCTTCCTTAATGTAGAAACCAATTCCAAGGCCCTATAAAAGGAGATTATCAACATATAGAAGATAATGGTGGGCTAATTCCCAATAGTAGAACATGCATCATCATCAAGCCATTGCTAGAGATTGAGGTCTAGGTGTGAGACATAATTACCAATGTGTGGGGTATCTCCTATAAGGAACTCTTCGAGCTAAAATGTTGATTCTAATTATGCAACATGTTGGAGATCCCCTCTTAGGCTGAATGGGAGAAAATCAAGACTACATTGGAAGGGCTATAAGGTAATCGCCCACCTTTTGTAACTTTTATTTGAGCTTTGATGATAGGATGGCCCTATGCCCAATGGATATTGGATACTTTCCCTCCAATAAGTTGAAGGTCCCCTAAGATCTACCTTGAATTAAAGTTAAATATCACTACATGTTCCCTTTCAAGTTTTACTTATGCCTTGCTACAACCCCTTGCATTTTGATTAGTGTAGTTAGGAAGAAATCCATTATATTGTATTAATTCATATGCACCATTAATCTCTTTGATATAATGGTCTATAGAGTTCTTTTGAAATATAGTTCTTTTTGTGTTTTCTGATTCCACCAATTGTGCATCTTGTGAGGTAATGTTTGGCAAGGATTCAAGAGCAAGGTTACTTTATTTTATCTCCAATGCCCCTTATTAGGCCACTTTACTCATTCATAGGGCCCACTTCAATGTATTCTTGTGGATGGATATATTTGAATTAGAAGTAATATATCCTATGTGGTGGTTTGAATGATTAGCATGGGCTAAGAAGGTAAATAGAAAGAAAGAGTTGGGATTCTTGCCAACAGTCTAATGAATGGAGATGAATTTCTTAGATCCTCACAAGTTGTGAATGGTCAATACCAACCTAGGAACAAGCATAGTGGTGGCCACTACTCTATGGAACAACTCAAGAATCTTTTGGAAGTCCAATCCAAAGGAAAATTTAATGTGGGTAATGGCCTAATTCAAAAGTTGGCAACAAATGCTTGTTAAACATTCAAGGCTTGCTTTATTTGAAATTCAAGGTGAATGAAGAGGAGATCAAATTATAAAAGAACATGTTAGCAATGTAGTTGAGGACTTGAATCCCCACTCTACATGATCAAACCTATCACCATCTCCCTCCTACAAATTTAGTACACAACCACTTCTCCATGTAGGTTCAAGAGATTTGATCCACATGCAAGTATTTTTAGGTGGTTGCACACACACAACAAGGAATGACTAGGGATTCTAGTAGGGGATGATATTTAGTCCTCTTGAGATTTGTGAGGAGAAATCTAATCTTCTAACAAGTATTAATTTAGCCACTCTTTTGGCTTTTCTATTTCCCACCTTAGTTCTTCTAATGTATAAATAAGACTTGGTTACTTAGGGCTCTAGATGGAATTTGGAACATTCACTATTTATATCTAGCCTTATATGTTAAATTTCAATAATTATCTTTATTGTTTATATTTGCTAATTTTGGGTAAATGGACCTTTTTCCATGTTTGTAGGGTAGTCAAGTGTTATGTATGCATATTTTGTAAATTCATGAGCATGAATATATAAAATTGTGACTAATTACTCTTTGTTATGTGCCTATGTTATACAAATGAATGTTCTTTTGTTCTAGATGTTATTGTGATGCACTCATACTTTACCTTTTGTTGATAATATGTTTTTGTATGTTTCTATCATATCTTAATGATAGATAGAAGAAGGATGGTCCTTCTCCTTAGCTCATCTTTGCTTTGGAATAGGATCCCCTCAATGCATTTCTCTCTTTTCTATTTTCCTTTGTAAAGTGACCATGATATCTCATTGCATATATTACAAGGATTCAGGATTTTCAATCTCATAGGTCATTCCATAGGTCAACTCCAACACCTACAAAATTTCCCATAGTTATGGTCTATGTGTGGTGCTAGTATTTAGTACACCCAACTATTGCAACAAGTGATTGCATTATTAAAGCAATACATGTCCTTTACCTTTTCTTGGAAAGAGAATAAATCATTACTTATACATTATTTCCTTCCACAGATATTATTTCTTCTTGAGTAATATCTGGGGAATACTCTATTATTGCTTCTTCCAGGCTCTCTAAAAGAG
Source organism: Cunninghamia lanceolata (assembly GCA_027924645.1). NCBI lineage: Eukaryota > Viridiplantae > Streptophyta > Pinopsida > Cupressales > Cupressaceae > Cunninghamia > Cunninghamia lanceolata. The sequence continues at coordinate 120,478 of BSBN01000481.1, read as the reverse complement.
GCAACAACTCCTTCCATTCCCCTCTATAATGAATTCTAAAACTCTATTTTATTATTTATTCTATCAATGCTTCACATAGCTCCTCTTTATATTCTTGAGACTTTCCTACCCTTTGCTTTCCATTGGTAATATAGGTGACTCCATTACCTTCTTCCTACTACACGTATAATCACTTCACACATAGTAGAAACCCTCTAGGTTTCATTTATTATTATGTCTTGTATTGTATGCTTACCTTCTTAGTATAGAGCACACTAAGATTAGTGTACACATTAAAAAATCTATGATTTCCCATATAAGTCAAAATACTTAAAAGGGTTCTAACCATTTTGGTAGACTCTTATGTAGTCACCATTTGGCCCTATTCAAGACATATGTTGCTTGTGGATTTGCTTGTCTAGATTCAACAAATTATTCTTTAATTTTATATTTCAAAGCCCTATTGTCATTTTAGTAGTTTATTTGTATTATTTTATTCTTGTATATGTTTGTGTCCTATCTTATGTTGTTGTGGATCTATTTTCTAGGTGTTTCTACCACTATTTATGAAACTTTTATAGTTTTCATACATAGAGGATGGGTGCACAACTAGATAGTCTCCTAGAGCTATGATTGAAGAAACATTTAGATTTGATTTTTTAATCCAAGGACACCATTCTTTACCCTCTTTGTACTTTCAACAATTTCCTTTCTATAAACATAATTCCTATTTTAATCTAGTTCCCTTTTGCAAAAGTTTAGTTAAATGTATTAATTAGATTAATATTTTATTTAATGCTTTTGTACTTCGTTTCTTAAGGAAAGTATTTTTCTTGTAGTTTAATTAATACACTTTAAATAGATTAATCTCACTTTCAAAATTTAAGTTAGTTAATTTCCCACTCTTCATTTGGTGAACACAACTTGAAGAAGCAAGAAGAAATCAAAATGCAACTTAGAAATTCAATAATGCAAGAAGAAGCTCTTAATCTACCTTTTACAATAAGGTAGCTAATTTCCCACTCTTTAATAACTAGCCTCTGAACATTGATATTGCAACAAAACATGCTCAGAAAGAATGAAATATATGGAAACATGCATGACAAAGATCACATGTATCATGATAATGAGGCAAACACAACACTATATAGGTAGAGAAATCCTCAAAGGGAAGAAAACTCTAGGAAGAGTATATTCCATGCTCCATGTCACTATATCTAATGTTGTACAAGTGCTACATCACCTTATAAGGTTCATTGAAACATACAAACATGAAGATATGCAACAACTTCATGCTTGGTTTGACTCAAGAGAACATGACTTGGCAAGTTCCCAAATGTTGTCTATAGAGACCACCACACTTTAGACATAGGTACGACCAATTTAGGTGAATTTGCAAGTCATTCATTTTCTACATTTTTGTAGGTCCAGTTTCAATTCTACATGTCAAATGATTTATGTAGTACAGAGATTAGTTCTATATGCATGGATCTAGACTAGATTAGAACATTGGAGATTTATAAATTCTAGTCATTTGTCCAAACCAATATTGATATTCCAACACATTAGCAAATCAGTTACTTACATCTTCAACAATATATTCATATTAGCAAACCAATTACTTACATCTTCAATTTCTCAGCATAAGAGAAAAGTAGTTAAGATTTTAGCACATTGATTATGCTATAGCACAAAACCCTTGTGAACTTGTTTATGCAATCACCAATTGAGTAATCTAATTTAAACACATTGTCTTTATTGTAGTGTAGCATAAAACCATTCTCAACATCACAAGCTTGAAGTGTTTTGAGAAGCATTTTCACAAATAATCATCAATTTTTAGCAATGTCAATCTTTCCAAAAGAAGTCACATCACATCTCTTCCTATGTTCCGTAAACGGAAAGGTATGCCTCCTACCAAAAACCACTAGCCAAGTTGGCATAGATATTCAATGACAGTTAGGTGCCTCCTGCATATTGGGAGTATGAGGTAGTCTCATATGTTATAAGCCCCCTATAGACCTTTAATCAGGTTGCCCGACATCGTAGACTATAAAAGGATCCATTTCCATCTATCCATTCCTTTTCACCTTTGCTTTTCCTACAATCAATACGCGCCATATAGACAATCATAAATGACAACCGAATCCACCCTTGACTATCTTTATCTGTTAAAATTTTTTTAGACCTCGAAACTTCCAAAAACTTGCCAATTTGATATACAAACTTCTGGAGTTGGGTAGCGTTGTTTTTCTTATTGGAACAGGGTTCATCATCACTGATAGCTTGCCATTTTCTTGCACTGCACCCGGTGATGAGTCCTCCAATGCTATGAGTTTTAAGATGTGTAGGATTTCTTGGTCTTTGTCAGGGAGCCTGTCGTATGTTTCACGTACTGTAACTGTGCTTCGATTCTTCCTGTTTGATGTTGGCACATTCTCATCTTTACCAGATTCGATGAAGAAATCCCACATTCTTGGAATCATCCGTTCCAAGTCATTCCCGCCGTGGCCATGACAAAGAAAGAGTTTCAAAGTGTTGTCTCTGCATGAACTCAGTGCATCTTTCACATTTGGAAGCAGGCCATTCCTGATGGGATCCTCCATAGCCTTGCGAGAGATTGCCAAAGCCTTGCTTATCACCAACAACTAACCTACCTTAATATCCTCCGTGGCAAACAAACCATAATTTGTGTTCCTCATCTCCATCAGCCCTAAAAAATCACCATCTGGTATGCTGCACTTGCTGCCTGCTCCCGCTACCACTCCTGCTCCTGTACTTGCTACGATGGCCTCCCCCATATCAAAATAAATAGAACCCCAACCACGATAAAAATCAATGAATTCTTCCTGTTGGGCACATGGACTAGGTGAAGCCCATGTAACAGCATTCTTTCAGCCTTTTATTCCTTGTAACTCCTACGACCTGCAGATAGCCATTCTTGGCTGGGAATCTCTACCTTGTCATAATCTTATTTCCAGATGCACGTTGGATGGGAGACGTTGGAGATTGAGAGTCTTTTGGACTTCTGGAAAACTTCTTCTAGCCAGCTGTTGTTCTACAAAATAAATAGTGATATATGTAATTCTGAGAGAGATGCTTGATACACAGTGTGTTGTATTGATATTAATAAAATCATTGCCCTTCGTTGTGGATGTAGCCAACATTGGCGAACCACGTTAAATCCTTCTTGTTACTCTGTGTATGCTGTTTTTCTTTATTCTTCTTTCTAAGCATTGTATTGAGTTTGCTGTTATTCCTTTTTCTGGTTCTGTTTTACTATTTCAGAATTTACAATTGGTATCAGAGCTTGTGTGTAGCTCGGTCCAGGAGACTGTAAAATATTTTTTGGAACCTACAAAGCAATCAGAATTGATGACTCGGAGAAATGGAAAATAGAAAAGTTTACAGGCCAAAACTTTGGTCTTTGGAAAGTGCACATGGAGTCTCTTCTCATCAAATAGGACTTGTCTCTCGCCTTACAGGGGAAAGCCAAAGGACAAGGTACTATGACGGATGAAGACTGGGAAAAATTAGATTCGAAAGCGAAGGCAACAATATTTCTCTCATTGTCAAGCAATGTTTTATTTAATGTCTCAAATGAGAGAAATACGAAAGTGCTTTGGGAAAAGCTCTCCAGTATGTATGCGATTGCTTCGGCGTCAAATAAGGTTTTTATTATGAAGAAATTATATAACCTGAAAATGAGAGAAGGTGGGGTTATGTCTAATCATCTAAATGAGTTTAACACCTTAGTCTCTCAATTAGCTTCGGTGGGTATCAAATTAGATCCTGAGATTAAAGCGATTCTGCTGTTGTGTTCCTTACCACATAGCTGGGAAGGTTTTGTCATGGCTATGAGCACTTCTGTAGCAGCCAAGAGTACATTAGTTTTTGATGAAGTTGCAGCTACTCTTCTCAGTGAAGACATGAGAAGGAAACATTAGGAACCTTCAGCCGGCAATGCTCTAACAGCTGTCAGTATAAACAATAGGGGAAGAAGCAATGACAGAGGTAGATACAACAATCGGCGAAGATCACAATCTGGTCCGCAATCGAAGTCTAGGGGCAGAACCGGTTCGTGTTGGTTTTGTGGAAAACCTGAACACAATAAGAAAAATAGTTGGAACTATAAGAAAGCTCAAGGCAATGTGAGCACAAATAATCAAGCAAACACTGCAAGTGATGGTGTTTTGGTCCTATCAGCAAGTGATACAAATGCAGATTCGTGGGTCCTTGATTCAGGCGCCTCTTTTCATGCCACTTCATGCCATCAAACTTTCACAAATTTTCAAGAAGGCACATTCGGTAAGGTATTTTTGGGTGACAATAAAGAATGTGACATTTTAGGGAAAGGAGATATAATATTGAATCAGAAAAATGGTGACAAACTAACTTTGACGGATGTTAGATATGTACCTCTGTTAAAAAGAAATTTAATTTCTGTCAGTCAACTTATAGGCAATGGATGCAATGTTAAATTTTCTCTTGACTCATGGAAAATTACAAAAGGGCTTTTAGTAATGGCAAGAGGAAAGAAGCAAGGTAATCTATACATTCTGGACTGTTTTGGTGAAGTGGGAGCTGCCTTGCCGGCCATGGACAGTGGGTCTGAAATATGGCACAAAAGGCTCAGTCATATGAGCCAAAAAGGTCTTCAAGTTATGCTTCAGCGCAATCAGCTTCCAGGCCTCAACTCCATCAATTTAGAATTCTGTGAACATTGCCTTTATGGCAAACAGTGCCGGACCAGTTTCGTGAGAACGGGGCATGACAAGAAAACCACTCCGTTGGAACTTGTTCATTCCGATGTTTTCAGTCCAACTCAGGTAACTTCTTTTGGTGGAGCAAATTATTTTGTCACATTTCTAGATGACTGCACTTGAAAAATCTGGATTTATATGTTGAACAGAAAATCTGAAGTTTTTTCAAAATTTAAGATTTTTAAAGCTTCAGTTGAAAACCAAATTGGGCATAAAATTAAATGCCTACTAACAGACAATGGTGGAGAATATTGCTCTTTGGAGTTTGATTCCTTTTGTGCAGACCATGGTATTCGACGGATCAAAACTGTCCCTTATACACCTCAAGAAAATAGTGCAGCTGAAAGGCTCAATCGCACGATACTTGAGCGAGCTCGATGTATGCTCTCCAATGCTAGATTGGGCAAAGAGTTTTGGGCAGAGGCATGTAATACTGCTGTGTATTTAATCAATCGAGCTCCTTCGTCTAGGCTGGATTTTGACATACCTGAGGAGACATGGCTCAGAAAGCGAATTTCCTATCAGCATTTGCGGGTGTTTGGCTGTGCCGCTTTTGTTCACATTCCAAAAGAGCAGAGAACTAAGTTAGATTTTAAATCAAAAAGGTGTGTTTTTCTTGGCTATGGTGAAGATCAGTTTAGCTTTCATCTTTGGGATCCTGTTGCAAAGACTATAATTCGTAGCCGCGATGTCGTGTTTAATGAGAGGGAGTTTCCAGGTTTGCACTCTTGCAATTCACCTCTCCCGGAATATGTTGATGTTGACTTGTTTGATAATGGTAAGTCCAAGCAACCTACCATCTCTTTTTCCTAGCCACTTGTTACATCTATACATTCTTATATGTCAAGGGCTCCTATTTCTTCTACTTCCATGCCTTCAGTTGGCTGCTCAATTCCCACCCAGTCTCTTAGTGGTATGCCTTGCATTGTTGCTACGTAGCCTCCAAGTAGTCTTTCGTTGCCTACATATACTTCAATGCTACCTCCCATAAGTATTTCGCTGCCCTCCACTAGTGTTCAACTATCCTCATCAAATGCAACGCAGCCCTTGATACAAACTTTGCTGCCTTTCTTACCTGATGCGCAACCTTCAAATCCTCAAACGCTGACTTCAAATACAACGCTGCCTTTATTAACTCCTTCGCTGCCCTCCCACAGCTTACCGCTGCCTCCCAAGACCCTACGTTGCCATCACTAAGTCAAACGCTGACTTCTAAACTACCAACGCAGCCTCCCTTTGGACCATTGTGCCCCTTGCTCACTCAACACTGCCTACACACAGTCCCACGTAGTGTGACATATCTTCAACGCACTCCCTTGTGCCTTCATCACATCTGATGCTGCCTTCAACACATACAACGCAGCCTGCTCATATACAAACGCTACCTCATTTTGCAAACTCCATGCCTGTAGACGGTGGTTTTGGAAATTCAAGGCAGGCCACTGTGAATGAGTCAAGCACTATAGGTGCACAGAGCAATATAAACAAACAGGGTAGTTTTCCTCAGGGGCCTCTTCACTCAGAGATTGATGATGTTCAGCACTTACTCCAGAGACTAAATCTAGATTCTAACATATAGCCAGAGCAAGGTCCGACATTAAGGAGGTCTACCTGTGAGAAGCGGAGACCGACAAAATACGATGACTGAGTTATTGCTCTCTGATTATGTAGAGCCGACAACTTATAAACAAGCCTGCAAGCATGAAAATGCACAGAACTGGATGGCCGCCATGAATGAAGAAATGGAGTCGTTGAACGTTAATCAAACCTGGGATTTGGTTCCTCTTCCGCCAAATCGAAAGCCTCTAAAAAATAAATGGATTTATCCCTTGAAAGACGAAGATGGAGGAAGTAAAAGATACAGGGCCAGATTAGTCGTCAAGGGGTTTGATCAGCAAAAAGGTATTGATTTTTCTAAAATTTTTTCTCCAGTTGTTAGAATGGACACAATCCGTGCTGTGTTGGGATTGGTTGCCATTTGGGATTTAGAACTTGAGCAACTCGATGTGAAAACAACGTTTTTGCACGGACATATTCATGAGGATTTATACATGGAGCAGCCTGAAGGCTTTGCTCAACTAGGCAAGGAGCATTTATTTTGCAAGTTGAAGCAGAGTTTGTATGGGCTGAAGCAAGCTCCAAGACAATGGTATTTAAAATTTGACCGCTTCATGACTGATAACCACTTTATTCGGTGCGAATCATATCCTTGTGTTTACTACAAGAGGCTCAATACTGGTGAGTTTGTTATACTATTGCTCTATGTTGACGATATGTTAGTAGATGGTACTAGTATGCAGATTATTGCTCAACTGAAGCAACAGTTGGCTCTTCATTTTGCCATGAAGGATCTCGAACCAGCCAAACGAATACTTGGGATGTACATATTCAGAAACAGAAATAAAAAAGAACTCAGATTGTCCCAATCAAGCTACATTGCCAAAGTGTTGGACAGATTTAATATGTCTCATGCTAAACCGGTCTCTACTCCTTTGGCTGATCATTTCCGCCTATCTTCAGCTATGTGTCTAAAAAATTAGGAAGAAGAAAAACAGATGAGGTCTATTCCATATACATCTGCAGTTGGCAGTCTCATGTATGCAATGGTGTGTACTCGTCCGGACATAGCACAAGCTATTGCTGTTGTGAGCATATTCATGAGTAATCCAGGCAAACTACACTGGCAAGCAGTTCAGTGGATTCTACGGTACTTGAAAGGTACTTCACATTTTTGTTTATGTTTTGGAGGTTCTGATTTTCAGCTCCGTGGTTATGTAGATTCAGATATGGCCGGAGATTTAGACAAACGACGGTCTACCACTGGTTATGTCTTTACATTTGTCGGGGCAGCCATTACTTGGGTCTCTCGGTTGCAACAAACTGTCGCTCTATCATCAACAGAGGCTGAATACATAGCGCTCTCGGAAGGAGCCAAAGAAATGATATGGCTTGAGCGTTTGTTGACAGAACTGCGCTGTCCAAAATCAATATTTCCATTATTTTGTGATAGCCAAAGCGCTATTCACTTGTCAAGAAATGCAGCGTTCCACAGTCGAACAAAACATATTGACCTTCGTTACCATTTTATCCGCCATCTTATTGATGAAGGCAAGTTGCAGGTCACAAAGATTGACACAAAGGTTAATCTGGCGGATGCATTAACAAAGATTGTTCCTCGGGAGAAGTTTAAATTCTGTAGATCTTATCTCGGTCTTGTTCTTTTGTGACACTGAATTTCACGAAGGGAATCTCTCTCTGAGTACCTTCATTGACGTTCAAGTGGGAGATTGTTGGGCACGTGGACTAAGTGAAGCCCATGTAACGGCATTCTTTCAGCCTTTTATTCCTTGTAACTCCTACGACCTGCAGATAGCCATTCTTGGCTAGGAATCTCTGCCTTGTCAGAATCTTATTTCCAGATGCACGTTGGATGGGAGACGTTGGAGATTGAGAGTCTTTTGGACTTCTGGAAAACTTCTTCTAGCCAGCTGCTGTTCTACAGAATAAACAGTGATATATGTAATTCTGAGAGAGATGCTTGATACACAGTGTGTTGTATTGATATTAATAAAATCATTGCCCTTCATTGTGGATGTAGCCAACATTGGCGAACCACGTTAAATCCTTCCTGTTCCTCTATGTATGTTGTTTTTCTTTATTCTTCTTTCTGAGCATTGTTTTGAGTTTGCTGTTATTCCTTTTTCTGGTTCTGTTTTACTATTTCAGAATTTACAATTGGTATCAGAGCTTGTGTGTAGCTCGGTCCAGGAGACTGTAAAAATTTTTTTGGAACCTACACAGCAATCAGAATGGATGACTCAGAGAAATAGAAAATAGAAAAGTTTACAGGCCAAAAATTTGGTCTTTGGAAAGTGCACATGGAGTCTCTTCTCATCAAATAGGACTTGTTTCTCGCCTTACAGGGGAAAGCCAAAGGACAAGGTACTATGACGGATGAAGACTGGGAAAAACTAGATTCGAAAGCGAAGGCAACAATATTTCTCTCATTGTCAAGCAATGTTTTATTTAATGTCTCAAATGAGAGCAATACGAAAGTGCTTTGGGAAAAGCTCTCTAGTATGTATGCGATTGCTTCGACGTTAAATAAGTTTTTTATTATGAAGAAATTATATAACCTAAAAATGAGAGAAGGTGGGGTTATGTCTAATCATCTGAATGAGTTTAACACCTTAGTCTCTCAATTAGCTTTGGTGGGTATCAAATTAGATCCCGAGATTAAAGCAATTCTGCTGTTGTGTTCCTTACCACATAGCTGGGAAGGTGTTGTCATGGCTGTGAGCACTTCTGTAGCAGCCAAGAGTACATTGGTTTTTGATGAAGTTGCAGCTACTCTTCTCAGCGAAGACATGAGAAGGAAACATTAGGAACCTTCAGCCAGTGATGCTCTAACAGCTGTCAGTATAAACAATAGGGGAAGAAGCAATGACAGAGGTAGATACAACAATCGGTGAAGATCACAATCTAGTCCGCGATCGAAGTCTAGGGGCAGAACCGGTTGTGTTGGTTTTGTAGAAATTCCGGACACAATAAGAAAAATTGCTGGAACTATAAGAAAGCTCAAGGCAACGTGAGCACAAATAATCAAGCAAACACTACAAGTGATGGTGTTTTGGTCCTATCAGCAAGTGCTACAAATGCAGATTCGTGGGTCCTTGATTCAGGCGCCTCTTTTCATGCCACTTCATGCCGTCAAGCTTTCACAAATTTTCAAGAAGGCACATTCGGTAAAGTATTTCTGGGTGACAATAAAGAATGTGACATTTTAGGGAAATGAGATATAATATTGAATCAGAAAAATGGTGACAAACTAACTTTGACGGATGTTAGATATGTGCCTCTGTTAAAAAAAAATTTAATTTCTGTCAGTCAGCTTATAGGCAATGGATGCAATGTTAAATTTTCTCTTGACTCATGGAAAATTACAAAAGGGCTTTTAGTAATGGCAAGAGGAAAGAAGCAAGGTAATCTATACATTCTGGACTATTTTGGTGAAGTGGGAGCTGCCTTGCCGGCCATGGACAGTGGGTCTGAAATATGGCACAAAAGGCTCGGTCATATGAGCCAAAAAGGTCTTCAAGTTATGCTTCAGCGCAATCAACTTCAAGGCCTCAACTCCATCAATTTAGAATTCTGTGAACATTGCCTTTATGGCAAACAATGTTGGACCAGTTTTGTGAGAACGGGGCATGACAAGAAAACCACTCTGTTGGAACTTGTTCATTCTGATGTTTTCGGTCCAACTCAGGTAACTTCTTTCAGTGGAGCAAATTATTTTGTCACATTTCTAGATGACTGCACTCGAAAAATCTGGATTTATATGTTGAACAGAAAATCTGAAGTTTTTTCAAAATTTAAGATTTTTAAAGCTTCAGTTGAAAACCAGATTGGGCATAAAATTAAATGCCTACTAACAGACAATGGTGGAGAATATTGATCTTCGGAGTTTGATTCTTTTTGTGCAGACCATGGTATTCGAAAGATCAAAACCATCCCTTATACACCTCAGGAAAATGGTGCAGCTGAAAGGCTCAATCGCACGATACTTGAGCGAGCTCGATGTATGCTCTCCAATGCCGGATTGGGCAAAGAGTTTTGGGCAGTGGCATGTAATACTGCTGTGTATTTAATCAATCGAGCTCCTTCATCTAGGCTGAATTTTGACATACCTGAGGAGACATGGCTCAGAAAGCGAATTTCCTATCAGCATTTGTGGGTGTTTGGCTGTGCCGCTTTTGTTCACATTCCAAAAGAGCAGAGAACTAAGTTAGATTTTAAATCAAAAAGGTGTGTTTTTCTCAGCTACGGTGAAGATCAGTTTGGCTTTCGTCTTTGGGATCCTGTTGCAAAGGCTATAATTCGTAGCTGTGATGTCGAGTTTAACGAGAGGGAGTTTCCAGGTTTGCACTCTTGCAATTCACCTCTGCCAGAATATGTTGATGTCAACTTGTTTGATAATGGTAAGGCCAAGCAACCTACCATCTCTTTTTCCCAGCCACTTGTTACATCTATACATTCTTATATGTCAGGGGCTCCTATTTCTTCTACTTCCATGCCTTCAGTTGGCTGCTCAATTCCCACCCAGTCTCCTAGTGGTATGCCTTGCATTGTTGCTACGCAGCCTCCAAGTAGTCTTTCGCTGCCTACATATACTTCAATGCTACCTCCCATAAGTATTTCGCTGCACTCCACTAGTGTTCAACTATCCTCATCAAATGCAACGTAGCCCTTGATACAAACTTCGCTGCCTTTCTTACTTGACGCGCAACCTTCAAATCCTCAAACGCTGACTTCAAATACAACGCTGCCTTTATTAACTCCTTCGCTGCCCTCCCACAGCTTACCGCTGCCTCCCAAGACCCTATGTTGCCATCACTAAGTCAAACGCTGACTTCTAAACTACCAACGCAGCCTCCCTTTGGACCATTGCTGCCCCTTGCTCACTCAACATTGCCTACACACAATCCCACGCAGTGTGACATATCTTCAACGCACTCCCTTGTGCCTTCATCACATCTAATGCTGCCTTCAACACATACAACGCAGCCTGCTCATATACAAATGCTGCCTCATTTTGCAAACTCCATGCTTGTAGACGGTGGTTTTGGAAATTCAAGGCAGGCCACTGTGAATGAGTCAAGCACTATAGGTGCACAGAGCAATATAAACAGACAGGGTAGTTTTCCTCGGGGGCCTCTTCACTCAGAGATTGATGATGTTTAGCACTTACTCCAGAGACTAAATCTGGTGATGCAAAGGCATCCACACTAAAACATTATCACATAGCATGGATGTCTGCAGCCCATCATCATCATCATCATCATCATCATCATCATATCTGACTTAACACTGTCAGCATCATCATATTTACTGTCGCCGACCGATATCCTCCTGCAGACAAGCCCTCGCCCTTTCGCCTGTCAACAGCATCATCATATTCGGCAGCATCATCATGTTCGACCAGCGCGAACATCCTCCTGACGTCCACTGTTCACTTCAGCGACAACTCCCGTCTTCACTACCTTCAGCATCATGATATTCAACATCATGATAATCAACAGGATAAAGAACATCCGGTTCCTTCCATTTATCCTGATGATGACGATCCTTACTCCTCGCACCTTCCCTTCCGATGCTTGCGTCACCCGATATCCTGATGACGTATATCCTGATGACGATGACGTCACCCGCAGCTCCTCAATATCCTGCTGCTCCGAAATATCCTGATGACGTATATCATGATGATGATGACGTCATATCCTGCTGTAGGCCAAACTTAGCTTTTTCGGCCCGCGATCAACCCGATCTTCAACCTTATGCCGATACGCTCCTCCTCGGCACTCCTGATGATGATCACCCCGACGCACATTCACTTTATGCACCCAAAAGCATCATGCTCTTCTTCACTTATCCGTATGACGATGCCCAAAGCGACGACAGGATATTTGCAGAAATATCCTGATGATGCCGTTTTAACGAACTTTCAACCTTAGCGAAATTTCACTTCGCCGATCCTCCAGGGATGACTCGATCCACTTCCAGGGTGATCTTCCACACTTTATCAGCTCGACCTAGCACATACCCATGCTAGGGTCTTCAACATCTCTCGACGGCGATCCTGCACACCTGCATGCGAACAGAAAACAAACTACAACCTACCCTACTGTACATAACCATTCCACCGATCAGACGAATCAACCGGTGGAATGGATCAGCAAATCCATACAGCCACCAAAACAGCAAATCGATCAAGCAATGGAATTCAACAGAGGATGAACACAAACAGGATCACTTTATTTGATTTCAAAAGATGCAAATACAATGATCAATCTCTCTCTCAGTCTCACTCTCTGCAACCTAGCTCGATCGATGATATCTCTCTATCTATCTATGCAATATCAACCGATCCTCATGCTTAAATAGATTTTCCTACGAGTACTACTGACCCGACTCCAAGCGGCTGGGAACTCTCTCCAGGCGGCTGGGAGATCCAACCGGACCTACAGCATACAGCTGTCCTAACAAACTATCTAAAAATAGTAAAAGCATGGTCAGCATGATCTTATCATGATCGGCATGACCTTATTACATTCATTTGGTCTTATCAGACCTTTTTAGAAACATAAACAAGACTCAAACTAACTAACTGCCTCATGAAGGCCAGCTGTCAGGTAGGTGCTCCTGCACCATACTCCCCAACAGAAAAGAACTCATGTCCCATGAGTTTAGTATGTGGAAGTCCTCCACCTTTACACTTTGCCTTAGCAATATTCTGACCTGTTCCAGCTATATCCTCTGCTGGCTCTTGGCTGCTCCAAGACTTCTGAACTGTAACTTGCTGTCTGGCAAGTAAATCCTCATGCCTGTCAATGTAGGCCTTTCTCTCACATACCCTGCGTTTGTCAGGTTGTCTGACCTGAACCTCTGTCTGAACTGCCTCTTGAACTTCTGCAATGTTCAACTCTTTCTTCCTGTCAACCTTTATAGGACAAGCAATAGTCCCAACTATGACAACATCCTTGTCATTCTTCTGAACGGATGGCTGTGTGCAAACCTGTTTCTGAACCTGCTGCTGACCTCTGTCAGTCAAAACTAAAACTTTCTTCACCCTGTTGTCCTGAACAACTTCTTTTCCCTGCAGTGTCCTTAACTGCCTGTATGCCTGCTCCTATAGGCTTCTGCACATACTCCTTCTTTCCCATTAAAATGATTTGGGCTGCCTTCTGTACTGCAGCATTTGCCTGCAATGGCATCAACTTAATAGTCTTCCCATCTTTCTTGATGGTGTAGGTATTAGCATACCCATCATACAGTACCCTCCTATCAAATTGCCATGGTCTACCCAACAGTAGGTGACAACATTCCATGGGCAATATGTCACACAAAATTCTATCATGATATGCTCCAATCTGAAAATCCACATATGCCTGTTCATATACAAAAAGTGATTGCCTATCACTCACCCAAGATGCCTTGTAAGGGTGTTGATGTGGAATCCTTTCCAACTTCAATTTATCCACCATTTCCTGAGATACCATGTTGTCTGTTGAACCAGTATCAATGACAACCTTGCATACTTTACCTTTACTCTTGCATGTGGTCTTGAAAAGAGCTCTTCTTTGCATCAGATCCTTTGATGCCTGCAAACTAATTCTCCTTAGCATCAATGATTCTCCACTCTCTGGGTATCCATAATTATCAGGCTCCTTATCCTTTTGATAAGTGTTTGAACTCTGTACACTTCCTTCTACTGTCTCTTCTTGCACAAGTTGTACTCTCTTGTCATTAGTTCTATCATTTCTGGATGATGAACCTTTGTTTTCTGGACATTTGAAAGATGGATGACCAAACTCTCCACAGGTGTAACATTTTCCTGAAAATGTAGTAGAACCTCTACCACCTCCAAATCTTCCTCTATTACCTTTCCATCCACCTCTGAAATCAGACTGTCCCTGTCCTTTACCAGTGTCTTCTTGACCCTCATTGGTTTGCTTTTGTGTAGGGGCTGATCCTCTTCCCCTCATATTGTTTCCTCTTCCTCTCATGGACTTATCATGTCCTCTATTCATCTTTTCTTCAATCCTGATTGCCATTTGGTAACAATCCTCCACATTCTTAGGGTTAGCTAAAACTAACTCATCCTGTATGTTCAATCTCAAACCAGCCAAGTACCTAGCCACCTTTTCTACCTCATTCTCATGATGACCAGATCTCATACTCAACTTATAAAACTCCTCAGTATATGCCTTCACATCCCTTTCCTTCTGCCTTATAAATTGCAGCTTCTTAAACATCTGGATTTCATAATCCCTTGGCAAGAATTTACCTTTGATCCTTGCTACCATTTTATCCCATGAAGTGATCTTTGACTTCCCTTGTTTCCTTTGCTCGGATTGTACATAATCCCACCATACCAAAGCATGACCTCCTAACTTGGTCTTTGCAATCTTTACCTTCTGATCCTCAGCAACATCTTCACATTCAAAGTGATTATCCAGTGCAGCAATCCAATCCAGTAACTCATCTTCATTCAAGCTTCCATTATACTTGGAAACATCAACCTTTACCTTAGGTTTATCACTCTGCACTGCCTTTAACAGTTTTACAAATTTCTGGTCTTCAGCATCCAGATCTTCAGCTACCTCTTCATACTCCTCAACAGTATCTTCATCTTCTTCAGATTCACTGTCTGCTACTTCCCTCTTTTTGTTCTTTTCCAAGGCTACAAGCCTGGCTTGAAGTGCTTCAGCAAGCTCCTTCATCTTCCTCATCTCTCTGGCATGTTTCTCCTTCATCTCCTGCAATTCCCTTGCAGTCCCACTACCTTTTGGAGGCATTTTGTCAACCTCTCAACCAACACACAACACACAATCAACTCTACCTCTGCCCTTTCGGTGACAGAATCAACACACAATAGCCCAGACCTTTTGCTGAGCTCTGATACCACTATGATGCAGAGGCATCCACACTAAAACATTATCACATAGCATGGATGTCTGCAGCCCATCATCATCATCATCATCATCATCATCATATCTGACTTAACACTGTCAGCATCATCATATTTACTGTCGCCGACCGATATCCTCCTGCAGACAAGCCCTCGCCCTTTCGCCTGTCAACAGCATCATCATATTCGGTAGCATCATCATGTTCGACCAATGCGAACATCCTCCTGACGTCCACTGTTCACTTCAGCGACAACTCCCGTCTTCACTACCTTCAGCATCATGATATTCAACATCATGATAATCAACAGGATAAAGAACATCCGGTTCCTTCCATTTATCCTGATGATGACGATCCTTACTCCTCGCACCTTCCCTTCCGATGCTTGCGTCACCCGATATCCTGATGACGTATATCCCGATGACGATGACGTCACCCGCAGCTCCTCAATATCCTGCTGCTCCGAAATATCCTGATGACGTATATCATGATGATGATGACGTCATATCCTGCTGTAGGCCAAACTTAGCTTTTTCGGCCCACGATCAACCCGATCTTCAACCTTATGCCGATACGCTCCTCCTCGGCACTCCTAATGATGATCACCCCGACGCACATTCACTTTATGCACCCAAAAGCATCATGCTCTTCTTCACTTATCCGGATGACGATGCCCAAAGCGATGGCAGGATATTTGCAGAAATATCCTGATGATGCCGTTTTAACGAACTTTCAACCTTAGCGAAATTTCACTTCGCCGATCCTCCAGGGATGACTCGATCCACTTCCAGGGTGATCTTCCACACTTTATCAGCTCGACCTAGCACATACCCATGCTAGGGTCTTCAACATCTCTCGACGGTGATCCTGCACACCTGCATGCGAACAGAAAACAAACTACAACCTACCCTACTGTACATAACCATTCCACCGATCAGACGAATCAACCGGTGGAATGGATCAGCAAATCCATACAGCCACCAAAACAGCAAATCGATCAAGCAATGGAATTCAACAGAGGATGAACACAAACAGGATCACTTTATTTGATTTCAAAAGATGCAAATACAATGATCAATCTCTCTCTCAGTCTCACTCTCTGCAACCTAGCTCGATCGATGATATCTCTCTATCTATCTATGCAATATCAACCGATCCTCATGCTTAAATAGATTTTCCTACGAGTACTACTGACCCGACTCCAAGCGGCTGGGAGATCCAACCGGACCTACAGCATACAGCTGTCCTAACAAACTATCTAAAAATAGTAAAAGCATGGTCAGCATGATCTTATCATGATCGGCATGACCTTATTACATTCATTTGGTCTTATCAGACCTTTTTGGAAACATAAACAAGACTCAAACTAACTAACTGCCTCATGAAGGCCAGCTGTCAGGTAGGTGCTCCTGCACCATCTGGATTCTAACATACAGCCAGAGCAAGGTCCGACATTGAGGAGGTCCACCTGTGAGAAGCGGAGACCGGCAAAATACGATGACTATGAGTTATTGCTCTCTGATTATGTAGAGCCGACAACTTATAAACAAGCCTGCAAGCATGAAAATGCATAGAACTGGATGGCCACCATGAACGAAGAAATGGAGTCATTGAACGTTAATCAAACCTGAGATTTGGTTCCTCTTCCGCAAAATCGAAAGCCTCTAAAAACAAATGGATTTATCGCTTGAAAGACGAAGACGGAGGAAGTAAAAGATACAGGGCCAGATTAGTCGTCAAGGGGTTTGATCAGCAAAAAGGTATTAATTTTTCTAAAAAATTTTCTCCAGTTGTTAGAATGGACACAATCCATGCTGTGTTGGGATTGGTTGCCATTTGGGATTTAGAACTTGAGCAACTCGATGTGAAAACAACATTTTTGCACGGAGATATTCATGAGGATTTATACATGGAGCAGCTTGAAGGCTTTGCTCAACCAGGCAAGGAGCATTTATTTTGCAAGTTGAAGTGGAGTTTGTATGGGCTGAAGCAAGCTCCAAGACAATGGTATTTAAAATTTGACCGCTTCATGACTGATAACCACTTTACTCGGTGCGAATCATATCCTTGTGTTTACTACAAGAGGCTCAATACTGGTGAGTTTGTCATACTATTGCTCTATGTTGATGATATGTTAGTAGCTGGTACTAGTATTCAAATTATTGCTCAGCTGAAGCAACAGTTGGCTCTTCATTTTGCCATGAAAGATCTCGAACCAGCCAAACGAATACTTGGGATGTACATATTCAGAAACAGAAATAAAAAAGAACTCAGATTGTCCTAATCAAGCTACATTGCCAAAGTGTTGAACAGATTTAATATGTCTCATGCTAAACCAGTCTCTACTCCTTTGGCTGATCATTTCCGCCTATCTTCAGCTATGTGTTCGAAAAATTAGGAAGAAGAAGAACAGATGAGGTCTATTCCATATACATCTGCAGTCGGCAGTCTCATGTATGCAATGGTGTGTACTTGTCTGGACATAGCACAAGCTGTTGTTGTTGTGAGCAGATTCATGAGTAATCCAGGCAAACTACACTGGCAGGCAGTTCAATGGATTCTACGGTACTTGAAAGGTACTTCACATTTCTGTTTATGTTTTGGAGGTTCTGATTTTCAGCTCCGTGGTTATGTAGATTCAGATATGGCCAGAGATTTAGACAAACGACGTTCTACCACTGGTTATGTCTTTACATTTGCCGGGGCAGCCATTACTTGGGTCTCTCGGTTGCAACAAATTGTCGCTCTGTCATCAACAGAGGGTGAATACATAGCGCTCTCGGAAGGAGCCAAAGAAATGATATGGCTTGAGCGTTTGTTGACGGAACTGCGCTGTCCAAAATCAGTATTTCCATTATTTTGTGATAGCCAAAGCGCTATTCACTTGTCAAGAAATGCAGCGTTCCATAGTCGAACAAAACATATTGACCTTCATTACCATTTTATCCACCATCTTATTGATGAAGGCAAGTTGCAGGTCACAAAGATTGACACAGGTTAATCCGGCGGATGCATTAACAAAGATTGTTCCTCGAGAGAAGTTCGAATTCTGTAGATCTTCTCTCGGTCTTATTCCTCTGTGACACTGAATTTCACGAAGGGAATCTCTCTCTGAGCAGCTTCATTGACGTTCCCATTGGTTTTCAAGTGGGAGATTGTTGGGCACGTGGACTAGGTGAAGCCCATGTAATGGCATTCTTTTAGCCTTTTATTCCTTGTAACTCCTACGACCTGCAGATAGCCATTCTTGGCTGGGAATCTCTGCCTTGTCAGAATCTTATTTCCAGATGCACGTTGGATGGGAGGCATTGGAGATTGAGAGTCTTTTGGACTTCTGGAAAACTTCTTCTAGCCAGCTGCTGTTCTACAGAATAAACAGTGATATATGTAATTCTGAGAGAGATGCTTGATACACAGTGTGTTATATTGATATTAATAAAATCATTGCCCTTCGTTGTGGATGTAGCCAACATTGGCGAACCACGTTAAATCCTTCATGTTCCTCTGTGTATGCTGTTTTTCTTTATTCTTCTTTCTGAGCATTGTTTTGAGTTTGCTGTTATTCCTTTTTCTGGTTCTGTTTTACTGTTTCAGAATTTACACTTCCCTGTCATTGTCTCCGTAATAATCAAGAGCACATGCACGATGGAGCAAACGATATGCCTTCTTATATCTTCCCAAGGCTAACAGTGATCGAATTTTGCAGGATACTCCAAGGGCGTCGAAAGGGTTCATTCTAACCACATCTTCTGGAGAAAGGCCCAAAAGCTTAGTTTGTGCTGTTTAAGCCCGGCCCCAAATTTCATTTGGGCGAAATATCTGTCCATGTAAATATGGAGAAAGGATAGATCATCCACATACATTCCATTGATGTAGCTCATCTCACATTTACTACAATTTCTGATGCATTCTTCCCACCTTCTGCTTCACGAGCCTCCACCATAGAATCCATCCACTTGTTAATTTTTTCTTGACCCACTGTAACATTTCCGTCTGCAGGAGAAGGAAGGCTCTGTAACGTCTCAATAGACAAGGGATTGTCCACACAAATGAAAACGAGACCGCTTTCACTTTGTACGAGCCAGGGCTCCTTGACAGCAATTTTGAGGCCTCTGGGATAAAAATATCTTGCAAAAGACTGATTGATAGATGAGGGATCCGGAGAAACTATAGAAAGCGCCACTGCATTGTTGGTGCACACTTCCTCCAGCAGAGTGTAGATTCTGCCAAATTTGAAAGGTTCAACACAGAGCTCCCCATGCAAAACTACACATTCCTTCCGTTTCCCACCTCTCACATCATCTAGTTTGACCGGAACGAGTTCGTCTGCAGGTTCTGTGGCTTCAGGATCCCCTTCAAATTCTTGTTCAGGCGTCTCATGCATGAGAAAAACCTCTCCTATTTCACGATTTGGGAGATATATTCCAGCTTTGTTATGAAGTAAAGTTAAAGCCTGCTTTTATCAAATTTGGTGTCTGCAGCTGCAACAGTGGACATATCATCCCTCACTCCAAGAATGCTAACAAGCGTCTCATAAAATGGGGGCTCCTGTTGATCTGGCTGTGAAGCTTTTGGAGGCGTAGTTGCCGGTTCTTTTCTCTTTTGAACGATTTGTTCAGGAGCCGCACTCACACTAGAAGAGCAGCCCAGCTCTAGTTTTCTCTCATCTTCTGAAATCTCTGGTGCTGGAGATTTTACCCCCATTGCAAAATGATTTACACAGATCTACTAAACAATAAAAAGTAAGAAGAGAACAAATTAAATTTATGTGTGGCTTGAAGAAGTTTAGAGAAGAAAAGTTAGAAGGGTAGCCTTGGATTAAACTGTTTTGAAATTACAAAGACAGTTTCAGGGAAAACAGGGTTTCCCACTTAACAAGCAACAGGGCTGTATTTACACCTCTTGTTTGTTTCATATGTCTAACATAAAAAACAAATTATTTAGACCAGTGCAGCAAACATTATTTTATCAGCAAGATGAATGCCTGAGGCAGCTATAAAACAGAGAATAAAAATTGCCCTCAAAACTCAAATTTCAGTACTGTTTTCTGCATGCACACACAAGTATTTAAAACGGAAACAACTTACTGTTTAAGTATTGTGATATTAAAAAACAAATTCACAATATAAATCTAGAGAAAGACATGAGCAAAATATTGGAGAGGAATCGAAATCCGTAGCTCAAAATGGTGAGGTGAAAGGACATAATCAGCATATCGATTCCATTTGCAGAAGACGGAAAAGCATTCGTCAAATTTATTTATTTTCTCTCTTCAGAGGACAAGATTTAGAATAGCTGAGGATAAAAGAATGGGAATAAACCCTGACAGCTCATCCGTACGTTAACCCCGGTTAGGGTTAATCATTTTTAACCAGGTGATATTAAAGTTCCAACTTCTGGTTATAGTGAATATGAAAAGGACTCGCTAAACGGAATCCCGTTTGAAATAGAATTGCCTAAAAGTGGCGCAAATTTCCAAATGCGTAAGGTGCAGATTCATTCCAGAGCTTGGTGTCCATTCCACAATGCTTGATTGTATGCACACCGTTCCCTACAATATTTTGACAGGAAATTTGCGCGACTTTAGTGAACGGCGTTTGAAATTCCCTTAAGAGGGTTAAATTAACTTCTGTACGGGACGGTGAATGAATCTACACATTACGTTGTTCAGTTGTTCAGTGAACACTGTCGAGATATAGTACATCTATCTAAAAAACTTCGAGACGCATTAATCTCGAAGGGATAGATAGGTCCCTGGAGTATTTAATAATTTTATTAATTTATTAGTTTTATTATTTATATATATTTTTATTTACTTCATTTTATATATTTAAATATAAATATTATCTATATAAATATATATTTAAATTAAAATATGTGTACTAATAATACGATATATATAGAGTGAGGAGCTAAAATATATACATATTACTATATAATGTTAGTTTTATTTAAACACTTATTTTATTATTTTATAGATTTACATTTAATGATTGATGAACCTTAAAAATTAGTTTTTATTTAATCCAAATGATACCAGAAACTTAATTATAATTGTCTAATAGATTTCAATTCTTAGTTTTAACAATTAATTTTTAATGGAATATTTTTTGATAATTTAATCCAAATGATAAAAAAAACTTACACAGTTTAATCCAGAAGCACTCTACTTAAAAAAAACTTATTTATAATTTTTTAATATAATTAAATCCCATACTAAAAATGTAAAACATGTTGCAAGGTGTGCGCCCTTGGTCTCCTTGTGTTGTGCTGATTGGGTTCGCGACAACACTTAACAGCGTCCCATGGATTCATTAATTTTGGGTTCGCGACAACACTTAACAGCCTCCCGTGGATTCATTAATTCTCGCGGTTGTATCGGGCATTAACAGGGTGATCTTTTGGTGCAACGGCAATTGTCTTGCTAACATTTTGTATCAAAACCCTAGCCCTCATTAAAAGAAAATAAAGTAATAAATGAGAATGTATTTGATTTTTTATATTTAATGTATGAATTAAAATGTTTTACAAAATTAAGTTATTATATAATTTTTAAAATTGATTTATATTTAAAAATGTAAATTTAGTTATAGTAGCAAATTTTAAGAATTTTGAATGTGGAAGTTGTAAAGTTTTTAAATTCTTTTTTTCTTTTCTTTTATGTATCTTAAAATTAGTATAGATATTGTTGGTGTATAACTCACATGAGTTATTTCTAACATAACCATAGTTAGACGGTTTTCCTCACATGTGGAAAGACTGATTCTACTCTATGAGTCGTTAGCAGATGTGTCACCTCATATTCGACACATCACCGCTACATTTGAGGGTGGTTGAACCTTGAGCTATTCTCTTGGTTCCATTTATGCTGCCTTTCCTATTCTCATGGAGACTTGTTCATCAAGCTTCACCTATTTATACCAGTTCGGTTGTAAATCAATTTAGTTCATTTTCAATACGTTGCATTCGTCTTTGATTTCTACTTCCATGATCTTGGACTTCTGCTCACACATGGTATTAGAGTGAGAGGAATAGTGTCAAATCATTTGCACGTTGATTACATCTCCATTGGCGAATCTCTGCAACTTCTCTTGCATGCTAGGCTCAATCAAGCCTTCTATCACTGCATATCAAGGAGGTAAAATTTTGTTTCAAAACACATTTGAAATGGGTTTGTTTTTGTAGGTCATAATTGTCATTGGCAGAGCTCATCGACTCTCACCATAGTGAGGTTGAATCATAGCTGAGAAAGCCTCAACAGAGGCATTTTTTCTATGGTATTCATGCCTCACACAGAGGCTGAGCCCCTGGTCATATGGTTTTTAAGCCCTTGGTCACACTCTACCATAGGGGGCTTAACCTTTTTCCTTTCAATTTTTTTCCTCCAAATATTAGTTTGCAAATTTTTTATTTTCAAGCATATTGAAAATTCTTTTTGAAGGTGTATTTTTTGCATATGCAAAAAATTGTAAAGGCTATAACTTTTGCATACGACCTCGTAATCGAGTCATTCAAAAGGCAAAAGTACCTAATTTTTTGTCCTCTATCATTCTAGCCTATCAACACACTATCATTATAAAGTGCCAAATTAAGCTAGGTTTAGGGTTCTTAAAAATACTTCATCTCAAATTGCAAGCTTGTTGGGAGAGAAACAAAAAGGGAAAGTATAGTTGTATGATGTCATGCACTACTTATAAAGTGTCACTTTAGGGGGGTAGATAAGTAAAAAGAGTGCACACAATCACTTCTTCTATCACTAAAGCACCACCTTAATTCCCAAAACTAAGTTTAAAACTAAATCCATTCATCAACTCTAATAGGGATAAAAAGATATAAAATGACACCATCTAAAATAGAGTTAAACCGATGGGTCATAAGTTTAGTTGTTGGTGATCATATGTCACCATTTCTAAAAGTGTTTATAAAACTAGAACCTTGTAGAATCTACAAGATTTTAATGAACCAAAAGTATTATGATGTCATTGGTAAAGGCACAGTTGAACTAGGGAATGGTATTCTAAATAATGTATACTATATTCCTGGTTTATTTAAAAATTATCTCTCAGTATATGCACTTACCGATTCTGAAAAGATGGTAGAATTTACTGCAAATGCTACACTAATCAGAGAGTCCAAAGATAGAAAACTAGTTGTAGTTGGTAAAGTCTGCCATCTAGAAGCCTGCTTCATATTTTCACACTTTACAGTTGATGAAGAAGTTAATTCAGAGCCTAGTATCAATTCAAGGCTCAGCTCAGTTGGCTCAATATAGCTAATTATTAAGACTCTAATAAAGCTATTTTGTTGTACTTGCACTTCCAAAAAAGTATCAAATAAAAATCACTTGTGTAATGAATCAAGAAAATTGGGAATTGTATATACACTGAATTATAAAGTGTAATGGGGGGAACAATCACTTCTCAAAGAATCGCACAGATTCTTTATCTCATTCGCATGTGCGCATATACACATCCTTTTATCAAGCTTTAGTATACCAACTTCTGTACACATTGGAGATGATTTGTCTATTTTTCTGAATATTCAAAAAATTCAGAATTTACAACATATTTTGCTTGGAGAGTTCTCAACAACAGCATCTGGGTCTACATTGACATTATCATCATCTAGAGAGGCCATCTAAAGTCCTCTCTTTGTTTTCTCTCTTTAGGAGGAAAGTTTTTTCCCATAGGGTTTTCTTTCTTTCTCCATTTTATGAGAGATGTTTTGTAAATGAGTACCTAAAATGGTGCACAGTCAGGACTCATATTTCATAAACCCACCTAAGCTATGCTTAAGGGGGGGGGGGGGGGGTGTTGGTGTATAACTCACATGAGTTATTCCTAACATAACCATAGTTAGGTGGTTTTCCTTGCATGTGGAAAGGCTAATTCTACTCTATGAGTCGTTAGTAGATGTGTCACCTCATATTCGACACATCGCTGCTACATTTGAGGGTTGTTGAACCTTGAGCTATTTTTTTGGTTCCATTTATGCCACCTTTCCTATTCTCATGAAGACTTGTTCCTCAAGCTTCACCTATTTATACTAGTTTAGTTGTAAATCAATTTAGTTCATTTTCAATACATTGCATTTGTGTTTGATTTCTACTTCCATGATCTTGGACTTCCGCTCACACAGATATCTTAAAATTATTTACTTAAGAGCTATTTTATTTTACTTTAGAACTATTTTATTTACTATATATACCAACACCTAAATTAGTTATTTTTTTAGTAATACATTTGTTTTACTTTTGTATATAACTTTTTAACTTTTGAAAAAGCCATCCTTATTTGGATGAAGGAAAAAATATAAATTATCGAAAAAATTATTCAATTTATTGAAATCATTTTCTCTATAATGTTTACCATTTTTCTATTAGCTAAAGACTTGCCTTACTTTAATGTTTCTTCTTGAGGAATCATTGTGAAAGGTAAGGTTCAACAAGTAAAGATAATTGTTGAAAAATATTGATTTCTTTAACAATCCTCAAATTTTACTCAATCCTCATGATTACGAAAATGTGAAGCATTAAATAGATTATTAAATAAAATATTAATTCAATTTATCATAATCAATGGATAATAATACATTAAAAAATAGTTTAGTCAGTTTAGTTTAAGGACTAAAAAAATTATGTGCATATAGTTTTTGATAAAAGGGGTAAAATAGGTTTTGAAGGGGCCCTGAAAACCTACAACAAAATGCTACCCCAAAGATTAGACATTACTAGATAGTAGTCAGTGCACAAAAATACTAAAAGAAAATAAAACAAGCCAAGAGATATAACGATATAGAAACTACTAACCAATAGTAAACAACAAAACAAACGACCAACCGGTAGAGACCCATCAGCATGGTCACATATTCTTAAATCTCTCAATCGCTGCCATCTCCTTCTTATAGAATTCCTTGTGAATCTTCGCAAATACCAGGAGTTCATCCTTCTTAACTTGAAAGGATTTTTTCTTACTACCTCGTATCCTAGAGCTCGGGCCACCTTATTCGCTGGTATTTCCCTATTTACCACTGCTACCAGTCTTCTGCACATTACCTCCTTCATCTTTCTCCCCACCCTTACCAGCTATGTGCTCTTCTCTTAGCTCTTTCAACATTTTAGTGAGGATTCTAATCCCCTCTGCACTATTCTGGATGGTACACTTGCTAATTTCAAGCATTCTCTCAAGATTCTACTTAATATCTTTCATCTCCTTCTCCATTTTGTCCAGATGGTTGTCATAGTCATGGTTGTAGATCACTAAATCATTTTCCAGCTGATTTACCCTCGGGATAGCATCCCAGGTAAGCTAAATCTCAGCATTTAGCTTGTCATCAATCTCAACTCTACTGCCAATCCTCTACTGAATAGCACTCCACCTAATGTTTATCCTATTGATTTCAATGAAAAACCACTTCATCATTCGGTGTTGACTGTCCACCGCTTCCTTCACCATCCCCAGTGCTTCTGAAAGCTCCTCCCTGCTAGTAGCAGAGGCAAGTAGAAAATAAAAATTCCTGAGAAGATTGCTTGAGGGATTCAAAATCTATGGAAAAGGTATCCCTACCCTAGGTTCATCAATCATAGTCCCCTTTGTAAAAATTTTCTTACCTTTAGGACTTGTATCCTTCCCTTTTTGCATCTTCTCCTTACTTTAACTTTTCTTCTTCTCATTGGCTTGCTTTCCTCCAGAGACATCAATATTGATCTTTATGTACATGGGTACCTCATCAGGCTTGATTTGTCAAGACCCATCTTTTCATCCAACTAAGCTATGCTTAAAGGGGCTCATGTTAGTGTAGGTTTTTATTTCCTAGTTGGGTTATTTATTTCCCCTTTATTCCTAGGTTTTTCGTACACTTTTATTAATCTTGATTAGGATAATAAAGCATGTTTATTTAGGTGAGTGGATTACGAGGTGTCACCTTCCTACATGTGAGCATCCATTAGCTATCTTGGGAAGATACTTTGTTATCTTTAGTTCGATAGGTGGTTTCTCCTCATTGATCGGTGTTGCCACCTCCTCCCTCTCCCTGATCTATATAAACATGCTACTTGGCTTGTATTTGGTATCATCCTTTGCTTTTGCATCCTCTTAATCCTATTTTGATTCTAGCATTCGCATTACTCTCTTAGAGACTAACTCTATGTTGCTATTTTGATTTCGTCTCATTTGCATTCATAGTTTAGATATCTATTCTTTTGAACTAGTTTTTTGGGTTAAACATCTATTCATAGTTCTGCCCATTAAATTTATCGACCTTCAATTTACCCTTGTCTACCATTGCTCCCACTGAACCGTGAGACCTTCCTGTAGACGATAATCAAACATAACCTAGCTCTAATACCACTTGTTAGGGTTAGCCAGCAGAAGATATCAATTAAATACAAATAAAGATTAAACAGAGGAATGGAAATACATAGAAATAATAACAGTGAGAGACAAGTTTTAACGTGGTTCACCCAAACTTGGGCTACATCCACCAAACAGAGAGTCCAATATTATTATCCAGTAAATCAAACCAATTACAATCAGCAATCCCTGCAACTCAATATCATTGCAAATGCTACAATACAATATATCAAAACCTTAACCCTTAGCCACTTTTATCAAGCCTTTTTGTCGGTTACAAAAATAGGGTTTTCTTATGTCGGTCACAAAATAGGATTTTTTTATTTCAGCTCTAAAAAAAATTTCTCGGGGGCTACACCCCTGAACCCCCGCTTGGGGCCCAGCCCGACCCCGAACCCCAGTGAGGATACATGGCTAGTGTACAGTACTTTCCTGATTAGTCGCCACCTACCAACAGTGGTGATACCCATGCGAAGGTGAAGCTTGTGGGCCCCTCAACCAACATAGAGGATCCCACAACAAAGTATCTACCAATTGGTGATTGTGGACAATCACGAGTTTTGGTTCATGAGATTTATTAAATACCACAAAGATCTTTTAATGCTATATAATGACATGGGCCATAGGTATACAAGATAATCATCATTCACTTAAAGACATGGCAATTGAACTTCCACATCTCTTCAATGTACTCATCTTAGAGATTTGAAAATTTTGTAAAATTGGGCAAATAAAATGTTTAAGTAATGCATCTAGCCTCACCATGAACTGGGTTCAAGACTCATTGAGTATGTTCTCCATGTTTTGAACTTTTAAACAATGTACATAAATAATGTCTTAAACAAATCAAAGTTTATTGTGCATTTAAAAAATAATTCTTAAATTACTCCTTAAATGATACTTATAAAACCAAATGTTGTAGCTCTCTTATAAGAAATTTAGCATCTTAAATGCAATCTTTTAAAACAAAAAAAACTTAGAAAGCATTGCAAGTTTCTCAAAATATCCCTTAGAGAGGTCTTAAAGGCAAATTATACACCCTAAGTTTGCAAATGTTCATTTCGTGCCATGATTATATTCATATGGGTCTAGTTATTTTGTGCCTTTCATATACATGGCATGACTCATGAATACATCCTTCCACTTTTCATGTTATATTATTATTGTTATGTTTAATGGAGACTGTGTGGAATTGAATCAAATTTGATACCTAATGTTTGCCACTTTTTTATTTTTTTATAGAATAGATAAATTCTCTTTTTAAGTTTTTGTATTAGTGTAGAAGAAAAAATGGAAGAAATTAAAAAATTTGGATGTTTTCACTTTGGATTGGTTGGAGGAGTTGGCTACATACATGTTGTGTTGGGCATGTGGACTGATGAAGCCCAATGTAACAGCTTAATAACTTCTCTTCTTCATTTATTCCTTGTAACCGTCTATCTGCAATAGCCAATCTTGGCTTGTAACCACTCCTGTTTCTGGGTCGATGATTCCAGATGTAAAAGATGTTTGGTAGGAGTTTTAGAGAAGTGTCTTTAGTATGCAAGGTCCTTGCTATTATCAATATGAAGATATATGGGTTGTATGTAAAAACACAAAGAGTGAGATGTATTATCTATAATGAACAAATCCCCTTCTTTGTGGATGTAGCCATTAGAATGGTGAACCACGTTAATTTCTTGGTCTGTCCTGTGTGTGTTGCTTTATGATCTTTTCATTCTGAGTATTCTTTTTATTTGTTGATGCTCTACTTTGGTTCTGTTGTTTTATTTTTTGCATCAACAATTGGTATCAGAGCTCTGTGTGAAGCTCGGTCTAGGAGATAGCCTGTGAGGACTTTTCGACCCTGTAAAGAAATCAAAATGGATGGTACAGAAAAATGGAAAATAGAGAAATTCATTGGCCAGAACTTTGGATTGTGGAAGGTGAAAATGGAGTCATTGTGCATCAAGAACGATCTCTCACCTGCATTCTTGGGAAAAACAAAAGGCAAAGGTTCAATGTCAGATGAAGACTGAGATAAAAAAGACATGAAAGCCAAAGAAACTATTTTTCTCTCATTATCCAGCAATGTGTTATTTAATGTTTCTTCTGAGAATACTACGAAAGAGCTTTGGGATAAGCTCTCCAGCATGTATATAATTGCTTTGGCTTCGAATAAGGTATTTATTATGAAGAAATTATATAACTTAAAAATAAAAGAAGGTGGAGTTATGTCAAATCATCTGAATGAACTTAACACCTTAGTTACCCAATTGACCTTGGTGGGTATAAAGTTAGATCCTGAGATTAAGCAATTTTGCTATTGTGTTCCTTACCAAATAGTTGGGAAGGTGTTGTGATGGCTGTGAGCACTTCTGTTGCAGCCAAAAGTACATTAGTTTTTGATGACATTGCAGCCACTCTTCTCAATGAAGACATGAGAAGAAAAAATTAGGAACCCTCTTCAGGTGATGCTCTAATAGCTGTAAGTATAAGCAATAGGGGAAGGAGCCAGGAAAGAGGTAGATACAACAACCGGAGAAGGTCACAATCTGGTCCGCGGTTGAAGTCTAGGGGCAGAACCGGTGCGTGTTGGTTTTGTGGAAAACCCAGAGACACTAAGAAGAACTGTTGGAACTACAAGAAAGCTCAAGGAAAAGTGAGCACAAATAATGAAGCAAACATTGCATGTGATGGTGTTTTGGTCTTATCAGCTAGTAAAACAAATTTTCATTAAGGCACATTCGGTAAGGTGTTTCTTGGTGACAATAAAGAATGTGACATCTTAGGTAAAGGTGATATAATATTAAATTTGAAAAATGGAGACAAATTAACTTTGACGGATGTTAGATATGTACCTATGTTAAAAAGGAATTTAATTTTAGTTAGCCAGCTTATAGCACATGGCTGCAATGTTAAATTTTCTCTTGATTCATGGAAAATTACAAAGGGGCTTCTAGTAATGGCAAGAGGAAAGAAGCAAGGTAATCTCTATATTTTGGAATGTTTTGGTGAAGTGGGAGCTGCCTTGCTGGCTATGGATAGTGGATCTGAAATATGGCACAAAAGGCTCGGTCATATGAGCCAAAAAGGACCTCAAGTTATGCTTCAGTGCAATCAGCTTTCAGGCCTCACCTCCATTGATTTAGAATTATGTGAACATTGCCTTTATAGCAAACAATGCCGGACTAGCTTCTTGAGAATGGGGCACGACAAGAAAACTACTCCATTGGAACTTGTTCATTCCGACGTATTCGGTCCAACTGATGTAGCTTCTTTTGGTGGAGCTAATTATTTTGTAACCTTTCTTGATGACTACACTTGAAAAATCTGGATTTATATGTTGAATAGAAAATCTGAGGTTTTTTCAAAATTTAAGATTTTTAAGGCTACTGTTGAAAATCAGATTGGGCATAAAATTAAATGCCTACTAATAGACAATGGTGGAGAATATTACTCTTCAGAGTTTGATTAATTTTGTGCAGACCATGGTATTCAATGGATAAAGATTGTCCCTTATACACCTCAGGAGAACGGTACAGCTGAGAGGCTCAATCGCACGATACTTGAGAGAGCTAGATGCATGCTCTCCAATGCGAGATTGGGAAAAGAGTTTTGGGCAGAGGCATGTAATACTGTAGTGTATCTAATCAATCGAGCTCCATCGTCTAGGCTGGATTTTGACATTCCTGAGGAGAGATGGCTTAGAAAATAAATTTCCTATCATCATTTGCAGGTGTTTGGCTGTAAAGCTTTTGTTCACATTCCGAAAGAGCAGAGAACTAAGTTAGATTTCAAGTAAAAAAGGTGTATTTTTCTCGACTATGGTGAAGATCAATTTGGCTTTCGTCTTTGGGATCCACTTGCAAAGACTATCATTCGTAGTCGAGATGTTTTTAATGAGAAGAATTTTTCAAGTTAGCAACCTCTCAGTTCACTTTCAAAAGAATATGTTGATGTGGACTTGTTTGATAATGGAATGGTAAAGCAAGCTACCATTATTTTCTCTCAGCCACTAGTTACATTTGCTCATTATTATACCACAGCTGCCCCTATTTCTACCACTACTCTGCCTTCAATTGGATGCACATTACCTACGCAGCCTTCTCACATTTCAACTCTGCCTCCATCGCATAATACCCAGTCTTCTCTATGTGAATCGTAGCCTATGGAAGCACAAATTCCAACGCATATCAATAAGTCTATTTTATGTCCCACGTAGCCTTTGACTGGTACGTAGCCCACTCTAACACATTCAAAGATTTTTCAAACTCTAATGCAGCAGACAGGGAGTGAAGTTTCAACGCTTATTCATGGTGAGTCTTCAAATCAATTTAGAGGTCAATCTTTAACACAGCTAGGAGCTGCAGGGCAAAGCAGTGTGACTCAGTAGAGCTCTACAGCTGCACAAAGCAAGGTGCAGAGACAGGGGAGCTTGCCACAGGGTCATCTACAAACTGAGATTGATGATGTTCAAAATTTACTATAGAGACTAAATTTGGATTCAAATTTACAACTAGAGCAAGGTTTGAAATTAAGGAGGTCTACCCGTGAGAAGAGGAGACCTATGAAATATGAAGACTATGAGTTATTGCTCTCTAATTATGTAGAGTTGACAACATATAAACAAGCCTGCAAGGATGAAAATGAACAAAATTGGATGGAAGTCATGAATGAATAAATGGAGTCATTGAGAGTTAATCAGACTTGGGATTTGGTTCCTCTTCTGCCAAATTGAAAGCCTCTAAAAAACAATTGGGTTTATCGTTTGAAAGACGAAGATGGAGGGAGTAAAAGTTACAGGGCCAGAATAGTCGTTAAGGGATTTGATCAGCAAAAAGGTATTGATTTTACGGAAATTTTTTCCCCAGTTGTCAAAATGGATACAATTTGTGATGTGTCGGGTTTGGTAGCTATTTGGGATTTAGAACTTGAGAAACTCGATGTAAAAACAACGTTCCTACATGGAAACATTGATGAGGATTTATACATGGAGCAGCCTGAAGGCTTTGCTCAACCAAGTCAGGAGCATCTATTTTGCAAGTTGAAGCAGAGTTTGTATGGGCTGAAGTAAGCTCCAAGACAATGGTATTTAAAATTTGACTGCTTCATGACTGATAACAACTTTATTTGATGTCAATCAAATCCTTGTGTTTACTACAAGAGGCTAAATACTACCGAGTTTGTCATTCTTTTGCTCTGTGTGGATGATATGTTAGTTGCTGGTACTAGTGTTAAGATTATTGCTCAGCTGAAGCAACAATTGGATCTTTGTTTTGCCATGAAAGACCTCGGACCAGCCAAAAGAATCCTTGGGATGCAAATATTTAGAAACAAAAATAAAAGAGAACTTAGGTTGTCCCAACCAAACTACATTGCCAAAGTGTTGGACAGATTTAATATGTCTCATGCCAAACTGGTATCTACTCCTTTGGCTGATCATTTCCAACTATCTTTAGCTATGTCTCTAAAAAATTAGGAAGAGGAAGAACAAATGAGGTCTATTCATGTACTCGTCTAGACATTGCACAAGCAGTCACAGTTGTGAGCAGATTCATGAGTCATCCGGGCAAATTACAATGGCAGGCAGTTTAGTGGATTCTACGGTACTTGAAAGGTACATCACATTATTGTTTGTGTTTTGGAGGTATTGACATTCAGCTTTGTGGTTATGTTGATTCAGATATGGCCAGAGATTTAGATAAACGTCGGTCTACCACTAGTTATGCATTTACATTTGCCAGGGCAGCCATTAGTTGGGTTTCTCAGTTGCAAGAAGTTGTAGCTCTGTCATCCACAGAGGCCGAATACATTGCACTCACGGAAGGAGCCAAAGAAATGATATGGCTTGAGCGTTTGATTACTGAACTAGGCTGTTCGAAATCAGTTTTTCCATTGTATTGTGATAGCAATAGTGCTATTGACTTGGCTAGGAATTCATCTTTCCACAATCGAACCAAGCATATTGACCTTCGATATGACTTTATCTGCCATGTTATTGATGAAGGCAAGTTGCAGGTCACAAAGATTGATACGAAGGTCAATCCGACAGATGCATTAACCAAGGTTGTTCCTCAAGAGAAGTTTGAGTTATGTCGAGCTTCTCTTGGTCTTGTTCCATTGTGACACTATTTTTCAAGAAGGAGATCTCTCTTAGAGTAGCTTCATTGCCAATCCCATTGGTCTTCAAGTGGGAGATTGTTGGGCATGTGGACTGATGAAGCCCAATATAACAACTTAATAACTTCTCTTCTTCATTTATTCCTTGTAACCATCTATCTGCAATAGCCAATCTTGGCTTGTAACCGCTCCTATTTCTAGATCGATGATTCTAGATGTAAAAGACGTTTGGTAGGAGTTTCAGAGAAGTGTCTTTAGTATGCAAGGTGCTTGCTGCTGTTCAATATGAAGATATATGGGTTGTATGTAAAAACACAGAGAGTGAGATGTATTATCTATAATGAATGAATCCCCTTCTTTGTGGATGTAGCCATTAGAATGGTGAACCACGTTAATTGCTTGGTCTGTTATGTGTGTGTTGTTTTACATGATCTTTTCATTCTAAGTATTCTTTTCATTTATTGCTGCTCTGCTTTGGTTCTCTTGTTTTGTTTCTTGTATCAACATGTTGCACCATGCATGCATATTATATTTCATATGGTGGTTGTAGTATTACCCACTTATTTACACATGTATTAGACATATTTTTTGTTGTTTGGGTTTCAACTTACAATGGCTCTATTTTTCCTTATGGGTGTAATGAAAGATTTATCATAGACAAAGAATGTTGGGATGACCTATTTGAGTGGCTTGTGTGTGTTCTAAGAGTGAGTTGCAAGGAAGGCAATGTGTTTTGAGTGGGACAAGTTGTGGTGATACTTGTGGTGAAGGTGAAGGTTGTGGATCCCTCAGACAATAGAGAGGATCCCACAATAAAGTGTATTTAAGTGTTGTTTCCCTAATCATCTTACATATTTAAATATACAACATTTAGTAAAATTTATCTAAAAATCACTAAATGTTTATAAACAAATGGGATCTATGGTTGAGAAGCCCAATTTACTGATTGACAACCAGATGTCTATAAACATTTGTAAACTATTCTTATTAATGACCACCAAGAGATATATTTTAATATATTTAATAAACAAAAAATTGTATAAAATCTATAATATTCCTTACTATATATAATATTCTATATAATATTTATTGTGAAATTTCAACATTTATAAATATTTAATATTTATATAATTTTAATATACAATATTATATATTTAATATTGTAGTTAATTAAATATTTTGATATATAATATTTATATATTTGTTATTTGGTTTAATATAATATTTAATATAAATATTTATATACATTTTAATATACCACATTATATATTTAATATTATAATTAATTAAATAATGTATATATAATATTTATTATTTAATTTTAATAGTTATATATAATTTAATATAAAACATTATATATTTAATATTATAATTAATTAAATTTCCTTCAAACAATCTTTCTTCTCCTCTAATTTGGATTGTTATAAAGGGTAAGAAAATGGTGATTACACGGAGTTGATGCACCAAACAATATGCATGACACACATAAACTATAATAAAACTTTATGGTTCCAACATTGGAATTGAGAATATTTCGAGATAAGCAGGCAAATCACAAAGTTGGGGCCTTTGCGCATTCTAATGGTTGCATGTGGTGTTGTCCCAAAATGGTATAATTAGTATTGGGCTTATTTATTGGCAGTTAGTTAGAATGAATGTATAATTTATATTGCATAAAATATTAATAATAAAAAAAGTAAACTCTTACCCTACAAGAAACTTAAATTTTAGTTACAAGTTAAAATTATAGAATTTAACTAAATTATTATTCTTTTACATTTTCACTCCTAATTTTTCCAAAATTTGAACTACAGTTTTTATACTAATAATAAAAAAAGTAAACTCTTACCCTACAAGAAACTTAAATTTTAGTTACAAGTTAAAATGTATAGAATTTAATTAAATAATTATTCTTTTACATTTTCACTCTTCATTTTTCCAAAATTGGAACTGTAATATTTATACTAATAATAAAAAAAATAAAATCTTACCCTACAAAAAAACTTAAATTTTAGTTACAAGTTAAAATGTATAGAATTTAACTAAATTATTATTCTTTTACATTTTCACTCCTTATTTTTCCAAAATTTGAACTACAATATTTATACTAATAATAAAAAAAGTAAACTCCTAACCCTACAAGAAACTTAAATTTTA
This sequence comes from Cunninghamia lanceolata, assembly GCA_027924645.1. Lineage (NCBI taxonomy): Eukaryota > Viridiplantae > Streptophyta > Pinopsida > Cupressales > Cupressaceae > Cunninghamia > Cunninghamia lanceolata. The sequence goes on along the minus strand of BSBN01000481.1, from coordinate 85,659 downwards.
GTTACAAGTTAAAATGTATAGAATTTCACTAAATTATTATTCTTTTACATTTTCATTCCTAATTTTTCCAAAATTTGAACTGTAGTATTTTTTTTTCCAATGAATGCACATCGTCCTACTTCTAGGACGTCCAACTTTACCCTGTGTGTGGATTTAAAATTGGCGGCCCGTTTCACTATTTTAACTTTTTCCCCTATTTAAAACCTTGCAAAAGTTTTAATTGTACAGTAATAGCTTCTCTAAATAAATAGCCACATATTGAGGTACATTGTTGTTTTAGGCCCTTTCCTCTTCAGTTGCTCTGCTGAGCGCTGATTTATTTGTATTTTGCATATTTCAATATAAAAAAAAATAGCCACATATTGAGGTACCATTAATATAGACATGCATTTGCAAGTTAAAATATGCTAAAAATCCTATACTGAAAGTCTAAATCGAAGAATCTTTGTACTTGTGTTGCGTGTTTATTCTGCCGCCGGCCGCGTATGATAAAATATCCTAATCAAAGAGTTTTTGTTTAAAAAAAATTAGCAAGTCTCTATCATTTTTTTTTCAGTAGATAAACATTATATTGCTCTGTACGAATTCAATAAATAGGCGAATGCCATTGAGGAATACGGGCATCAACATTGGATCAAAGCTTGATGGCCATTGAATGGAAATCATTGGATTAAAGTCAAATCTGACTACCTAAAGCCCTCGGAGTATACCGAGTGGGATCCAAAAACATCAACCCCGATTGAAACATAATGCCAGTAACCAACGGAATTGCGCGTCTCCCCAAAACCTTTCTATCGAGCAATGTGCGATCGTTGATTTAAGAGGGAAAGAAGAAATTGGTAGAGATACGTGGAAGTGTTCGACACTGACAAAATTTAAAATAATAAAAATTATAACCGAGCCTCGGTCACAAACCGCGCGTTAAATAGAGCGAAACCAAGAGGCGGTTTGACAGGTGGGCAAACGAAAAGAAAACAAAAATGGCAAACGGTGAATGAAAGCGAAAAACAACCGACGAGATCAAACAGCTATGGACACTTCAATCGTCTTGCATGCGTCTGATGCATCCGAGACTGTTGATCTGGAGTCAGCTCACTCTCTCACAAAGGAAACACCTTCTACGTAATAATTATGGATTCTATTAGCACGACAAATGACTATTAAAATTCCAAATTCCCAAGTGATATAGGGTATCTTATAAGCCAACTTGAATGCACTCTAAGTTGACACTTGCCATTCCTAGGGTTTCATAGTTCGGTCAACTACAAGGAGAGAATATTGGTAACTTTAATGTAAGGTCTCTAAATCCCACAAAGGGGACATGTGGCCAATTCATGTTAGTATAAACTCTTGATTATCAACATCTCGGGCATTTTTGGCTAAATTTATAAATGCCTTTAGATGTGAGAACTTTATGTATTAAAATTTATTTTCTCATCTCTCGAGTATAAATTCCACATACCTTTATCCTTGAGGCACTTGATGGACATGAGACGCCTATGAAAGCTTGTCTTATAAAAAATTTAGGTTTAATTTTCTCATAAGCATTATGTTCAATGATTTAGTGAATGCGAGAATTTATATAGATTTGATTATCATAATTCACAAGTTCATAGTTTTGAGGACTGTGGTAGATTGTCTCCCTATGAACTAATATAAACTAGAATAAAAGAATTTAGGTTTGGCCCTTCCAATGTTTGTCTTCTAGTTCTTATCATTAAATATGGACATGTTTAAAAAGGAGATTCACTTTAACAAATCAACAATCTAAATATACCTCAATAGATTTGTGGTTAGGTTCATCCAGAATAAATAAATGGTATATAATATGTTTACTAAATGAAAGGTTTGATATTTAAGAATCTTGTAGAGAATGGAGCACCAATGAGATCAAACTTTTATCCTAGGAAAATTTTAACTTTTCAGATCTCACATATGGAATATGGAGACTTTTCTACCTCCTCTTAGCCAACATCCCCCTCTAAGCCAACAAGTTCTCTTTGGGGTAATGAGCCTCTTGAATCTACACATGAATCGTCCTCCTTTTCCTCCTACTCACTCCCAATCTATGTGATCTCAAATCCTCTCCCAAACTCCATAGATCCCATTATCAATCTAATAAATGGTTCCAACCCATCAACTCATCTTGATTCACTTATTTTGTCCTACATTACCCATGGCCAACAAGCAACCCTACATTATTAAATGATCTAGTTAGTTATGGACAACTTATATAAAGGTTGGGCCAAAATTCCAAGGAGAAGAAGTAAGACAATGTGGTTGTTGGTAGGAGATTGGACACCAAGATGACAAGGACAATTTTTTATGAACAAAGGTAGTCAATCTTCTTCATTCAGGTCAACCCTTTAGTGATAAAGAAGATATTTCAAATATAAACCATATAATACTACCGGTCCAAGGCTTTGGGATAAGCATAAAACATGCATAAAGAGTTGATAGGGTGGAACTCATGAAGGAAAGTTCATGAATGGTGACCACTGATTACTTGGAGGTGAAAAGAAGGCTAGAAAGGGACAAAGTAGAACTAGAACAAGTGAATCAAATCTTCCTTAATGTAGAAACCAATTCCAAGGCCCTATAAAATGAGATTATCAACATAAAGAGGATAATGGTTGGCTAAGTCCCAATAGTAGAAGAAACATACAACATCATCAAGCCATTGGTAGAGATCGAGGTCTAGGTGTAAAAAATAATTACTAAAGTGTGGGGCTTCTCCTATAAGGAACTCTTTGATCTAAAATGTTGATTCTCATTATGCAACATGTTGGAGATCCTTTTTGAGGTGAAGTAGGAGATAATCAAGACTGTGTTGGAAGCGCTATAAGGTCATATCACCCCACCTTTTGTAACTTTTGTTTGAGTTTTGATTTTAGGATGACCCTATGCTCAATGGATATTGGGTTATTTCCCTCCAATATGTTGAAGGACCCCTAAGATGTACTATAAATTAAAGTGAAATATTACCACATGTTGCCTTCAAGTTTTACTTATGCTTTGTTGCAACCCCTTCCTTGCACTTTGATTGATGTAGTCAGGAACAAATCCATTATATTGTATCAATTCCCATGCACTATTGATCTCCTTATCTTGGTGGCCTATAGAGTTCTTTTGAAACATAGTATTTTTTGTGTTATGGGATTCCATCAATTGATCTCCTTATTAGGCCACATTACTCATTAATAGGGCCCACTTCAATTTCGTCTTTTGGATGGGATGTATTTGAATATATCATATGTGGTGGTTTGAGTGATCAGCGGGAGTTGAGAAGGTAAATAGAAAGAAAGAGTTGGGGATTCTTTCCAATAGTCTAATGAATGGAAATGAATGGCTTAGATCCCCACAAATGGTGAATGGTCAGTACCTACCTAGGAACAACCATAGTGGTGACCACTACTCTATGGAACAATTCAAGAGGCTTTTGGAAGTCCACTCCAAAAGAAAATTTAATGTGGGGAAGATCACCTGATTCAAAATTTGGTTATAAAGGCTTTCTAAACATTCAAGGCTTGTCTACTTATTTGAAATTCAAGATGAATGAAGAGGAGATCAAATTTTAAAACAAAATGTTAGCAATGTAGTTGGGGACCCAACTCCACACTCTACATGATTGAACCTAGTCCCATGTCCCTCCTACAAATTTAGTACACACAACCACTTCTCCATGCAAGTTCAAGACGTTTGACCCCACATACAAGCATTTTTAGTTGCTAGCACACACACAAGAAGGAATGATTAGGGATTTTTATAGGGGATAATCTTTAGTCCTCTTAATATTTGTGAGGAGAAATCTAATCTTATAATAGATATTAATTTAGCCACTCTTCTAGCTTTTTTATTTCCCACTTTCTTTCTCCATCTTCCTCCTTTTTCACGTGTATAAATAAGAGTTGCTTAGAGTTGGAGATGGAATTTGGCTCATTCACAATTTGTATCTAGCCTTATATGTTAGATTCCATTAATTACCTTTATTCTTTCTATTTGTGTATTCATGAGTACGAATATATAAATTTGTGACTAATTACTCTTTTTCATGTGTTTGTGTTATGTGAATGAATGTTCTTTTGGTCTATGTTCATTTGATGTGCTCATACTCTACCTTTTGTTGATAATATATTATTTTATGTGTCTATCATATCTCAATGATAGATTGAACAAGGAAAATCCTTCTCCTTAGCCCATCACTCCTTTGGAATAAGATTTCCTTAACACATTTCTGTCTTTTCCATTTTTATTTGTAAAGTGATCATTGAGATCTCATTGCATATCCTACAAGGAGTCATGCTTTTCAATCACAAAGGTCATTCCATAGGTCAACTGGCACACATACAAAATTTCCCATGTAATTGTGATGTATGTGTGGTGCTAGTATTTAGTACAACCATCTATTACAACAAGTGATTGCATTATCTAAGAAACTACACGCCATTCCCCTTTTTTCTTGAAAGACAATAAATTCTTCTATATTCTTTCCTTCCACAAATATTATTTCTTCTTTGAGTAGTATTTGGGGAATATTCTATTATTGCTTCTTCCCTCTTTAATAGAGGAAACAACCCCTTCCATTCCTCCTGTATAACAAATTCTAAAACTCTATTTTATTGCTTCTATCAATGCTTCACATAACTCCTCTTGAAATTCTTGAGACTTTCCTACCCTTTTCTTTTCCTTTTGCAATATCAGTGACTCCATTACCTTCTTCCTACTACACACATAATCACTTCACACATAGTAAAAACCCTCTAGGTTTCATTTATTATTATTTCTTGTATTGTATGCTTACCTTCTTAGTACAAAGCACACTAAGATTAATGTACACATAAAACATCTATGATTTCCTAGAGAAGTCAAAAGAATTAAAAGGGTTCTAACCATTTTGGTAGACTCCTATGTAGTCACCACTTGACCCTATTCAAGACACATGTTGTGTGGATTTGTTACTCTAGATTTGACAGATTACTCTTCAATTTTGTATTTCTAAGCTCTATTGCCATTTTGGTAGTTTATTTGTATTATTTTATTCTTGAATATGTTTGTGTGGGTCTATTTTGTAGTGCTTCTATCACTATATGAAACTTTTCTAGTTTTCATACATAGAGGATGGGTCCACAACTAGATACTTTCCTAGAGTTGTGATTGAAAAAACATCTAGATTTAATTTTTTATCACAACTAACTGTTGTTTCTACCCTCATCTTGTTACTAATTTTTGGTCTAGCATCTAAACCATCGACTATTGAAACCAAGGACACCAATCTCCACCCTCTTTATACTTTCAACAATTTCCTTTCTATAAACATAATTCTTATTTTAATCGAATTCTCTTTTACAAAATTTAAGTTAAATGTATTAGTTTATGTTTATTTACTTCTTTTCTTAAGGAAAGTAATCTAATTGTCAGTCTAATTAATACACATTAAAGTAGATTAATCTCCCTTTTACAATAAGCTGGTTAATTTCCAACTCTTCATTTGGTGAACCTAACATGAAAAAGTTAGAAGAAATCAAAACGTGGCTTAGTAATTCAATAATGCGAGAAGAAGCTCTTAAACTCCCTTTTACAATAAGGTAGTTAATTTCCCACTCTTTAATAACCAACCTTCAAACATTGATATTGCAACAAAACATGCTCAAAATGAATGAAACATATGGAAGCATGCATGATATAAATCACACATCATGAAAATGAGGCAAACACATTACGATATAGGTAAATAAAACCTCTAAGTGAGCAAAATTCTAGGAAGAGTACATTTTATACCCCATGCCACTATATCTAATGTTGAACAAGTGCTATATCACCTTACAAGGTCCATTTGAACATACAAACATGACTATCCAACAACTTCATGCTTGGCTTGACTCAAGAGAACATGACCTAGCAAGTTCCCAAATGTTGTCTATAGAGACCACCACACTTTAGACACAGGTACATCAAATTTAGGTGAATATGCAATAATCATTCATTTTCTATATTTTTGTATGTCGATGTTGAATTCTATTATGCCAAACCATTTGTATACTACAAAGATAAGTTCTATATGCATAGATCTTAGAAACTAGATTAGAACATAGGTTCTATATGCATAGATCTTAGAAACTAGATTAGAACATAGGAGATTTATAAATTCCAAGTCATTTGTCTGACCAAATCTCGATATTCCAGCACATTAGCAAACCAATTCCTTACATCTTCAACAAAATATTCACAATAAAGAATCTAACAAATTATTATCTTTAATTTATTATGCATTTATTGTTCCACACCCATGTTTTAAATCTTAATCTTTTATTATTTAATTATTTAACTTAGATAAGTTCTTACATGATAGATTTTGTTTTCATTACAACATTGAAATAAACTAATCATAACTATATGTTATCCCACTTTTCCCACATAAATAATCAATTGTATAGAAGTCCCCTCATAAGTCCCATTCAAAAACTCTTGTAATTTGAAGGATACACTAAGCTTCTATCCATGTCGCTTTTGATAAATTGAGGAAGGCCCATATAACTTGACAATCCCCATAATGACCTTAAAAAGGTCTTCAAATTTCCAAAAAAATAATTAAAAAATCCCACTAAATTTGAAAAATTAAAACTCCTTAAATTCTAAATAACTTCCTAACCACCTAATTCTTCTACCAAATCAAAGCTAACATTGTAGCAATCACAAAGAGAATGAAGCTCTAATGATAATTACTTCCTCGCTAGAGTTGCAACTTGCAATGATTAAAAAAACAAAACCAAAAATAAAATTGATCCTTCGTTATGCTTCTCATCACTGAGTTCTTTTAGTCCCTTAAAAGCACCCTTAAAAGCACGCCAAATGAAATTTGGATATTTGTGAAATTGTGAGCATAAAAGAAAAGTAGTTAAAGATTTTAGCTGTAGCACAAAACCCTTGTGAACACATTGTGTCTATGCAATCACCACTTGAGTAATCTATTTTAAATTTGAAAACATTAAAACCCTTGTGAATTTGTTTATCCAATCAATCAACATCTCCAGCTTCAAGTGTTTTGAGAAGTATCTTCACAAATAAACATCAATTTTCTTCAATGTCAAATCTTTCCAAAAGAAGTCGCATCACATCTCTCCTCTGTGATCCGTAAACGGAACGGCATGCCTCCTGCAAAAAACCACTTGCCAAGTTGGCATAGATATTCAACGACGGAGCCCACTGGTTGGCTGCAACTGCAAGACCCCTCCACAGAAAAAGGCAACTCTGGCAAAATATGAGATATTGAATATCCCCGGGACAAGTTGCACCTACGGATCGTACTGCTGTCAATAATGTTTTATTCTCTTCTTCTATCGATTCCTTTTCACCTTTGCTTTTCCTGCAATCAATACGCGCCATATAGGCAGCCATAAATGACGACCGAATCCACCCTTCACTCTCTTTATCCGTTACAATATTTTTAGATCTCAAAACTTCTAAACACTTGTCAATTTGATATACAAACTTCTGCAGTTGGGTAGCGGTGTTTTTCTTATTGGAATTGATGATTTTCTGGTAGTCATTGTAAAGTCTGTGAGCTTTTGATTCAGACTCTATTACCTTCTTTTCCAACTTGCATCGTCTGCACTTACATTCACAGCAGAAACCAAAAGCCTCGCAACACTTGTGTCGAAGATGATAGGGAAGCAGAACACCAAAATAAGGGATGGTGATTTCTTGGCCCTTTTCAATGCGTTTGCTGGCATGAACCCTCATCATATCGCCCACATTCATTCTTGCTGCGTTGGGCACGCATGAGTGGTTGATGAAAGACACAAGAAGCCATACCCCATAATACAGCCTGTTTGGAACAGGGTTCATCATCACTGGTAGCTTGCCATTTTCTTGCACTGCACCCGGTGATGAGTCCTCCAATGCTATCAGTTTTAAGATGTGCAGGATTTCTTGGTCTTTGTCAGGTAGCATGTCGTATGTTTCACGTACTGTAACTGTGCTTCCATTGTCATCTTGACCAGATCTGAAGAAATCCCACATTCTTGGAATCATCCGTTCCAAGTTGTTCCCGCCGCGGCCATGACAAAGAAAGAGTTTCAAAGTGTTGTCTCCGCATGAACTTAGCGCATCTTTCACATTTTGAAGCAGGCCATTCCTGATGGGATCCTCCATAGCCTTGCGAGAGATTGCCAAAGCCTTGCTCATCAGCAACAACTGACCTACCTTAATATCCTCCGTGGCAAACAAACCATAATTTGTGTTCCTGATCTCCACCGGCCCTAACAAATCACCATCTGGTATGCTACACTTGGTGCCTGCTCCTGCTCCTGCTACGATGGCCTCCCCTATATCAAAATAAACAGAACCCCAACCACGATAAAATTCAATGAATTTTTTCCTGTCGTTATCTCCGTAATCATCAACAGCACATGCACGATGGAGCAAACGATATGCCTCCTTGTATCTTCCCAAGGATAACAATGATCGAATTTCGCAATCTACTCCAAAGGCATGGGAAGGGTTCATGCTAATATAACCCAAATCTTCTTGAGCTACCTCATATAACCCAAGTTCCATTTGGGCGAGATATCTGAATGAGTAAATATCAAGAAGGGATAGATCACCATCCACAATAATTCCCTTGATGTAGCTCATCTCACATTTACTACAATTTCTGATGCATTTTCCCCACTCTTCTGCTTCAAAAGCCTCTACTATACAATCCATCCAATTGTTAATTTTTTCTTGACCCACTGTAACATTTCCGTCTGCAGGAGAAGGAAGGCTCTGTAACATTTCAATAGACAAGGGATTGTCTACGCAAATGAAAACGAGACCGCTTTCACTTTGTACGAGCCAGGGCTCCTTGACAGCAATTTTCAGGCCTCTGGGATAAAAATACCTTGCAAAAGACTGATTGATAGATGAGGGATCCGGAGAAACTATAGAAAGAGCCACTGCATTGTTGGTGCCCACTTCCTCCAGCACAGTGAAGATTCTGCCAAATTTGAAAGGTTCAACACAGAGCTTCCCATGTAAAACTACACATTCATTCCGTTTCCCAACTTTCAAATCCTCTAGTTTCACCGGAACGAGTTCGTCTGCAGGTTCTGTGGCTTCATGACTCACTTCAAATTCTTGTTCAGGCGTCTCATGCATGAGAAAAACCTCTCCTATTTCAGGACGTGGGAGATATATGCCAACTTTGTTATGAAGTGAAGTTAAAGCCTGCTTGTCAAATTTGGTGTCTGCAGCTGCAGCAGTGGACATTTCATCCCTCACTCCAAGAATGCTAACAAGCTTCTCATAAAATGAGGGCTCCGGTTGATCTGGCTGTATTGGAGGCGTAGTTGCCGGTACTTGTTCAGGAGCCGCACTAACACTAGATGAGCAGCCCAGCTCTAGTTTTCTCTCATCTTCTGAAATCTCTGGTGCTGGAGATTTTTCCCCCATTGCAAAATGATTTACACAGATCTACTAAACAATAAAAAGTAAGAAGAGATTAAATGAAATTTATGTGTGGCTTGAAGAATAAGTTTAGAGAAGTAAAGTTACAAGGGTAGCCTTGGATTAAACTGTTTTGAAATTACAATGACAATTTCAAGGAAAACAGGTTTTCCCACATCAACAAGCAACAGGGCTGTATTTAAACCTCTTCTTTGTTTCATAAGTCTAACATAAAAAAACAAATTATAGACCAGTGCAGCAAACATTATTTTATCAGCAAGATGAATGCCTGAGGCAGCTATAAAACAGAGAATAAAAATTGCGCTCAAAACCCAAATTTCAGTACTGTTTTTTGCATGCACACACAATTATTTAAAACGGAAACAACTTCCTGTTTAAGTATTGTGATATTAGAAAACAAATTCACAATATTAATCTAGAGAAAGACATCTGACCTTCTGTTAGCAAAATATTGGAGCGTAATCGAAATCCGTAGCTCAAAATGGTGAGGTGAAAGGACATAATCAGCATATCGATTTCATTTGCAGAAGACGGAAATGCATTCGTCAAATTTGTTTTTTCTCTCTCCAGAGGACAAAGATTTAGAATAGGTCACGATAAAAGAATCGGAATAATCCCTGACAGCTCATTCGTACGTTAACCCCAGTTAGGGTTAATCATTTTTAACCAGGTATACTTAATGAGTTAGAACGGTGATATTAAAGTTCCCGTTAAAAGGGCTCGCTAAACGGAATGCCGTTTGAAATAGAATTTGCCTAAAACTGGCGCAAACTTGTCCATTCCAATTATTTCCGTAGTGCTTGAGTACACCGTTCCGCTTCCGTACAATGTTTTTGGGAGGAAATTTGCGCCACTAGAGTTCTTTTACATTTGTTTTTTAATAGAATATATCCCAAATTTTTAGATTTGTTTTTTATGAATATAATTATATATTCATTTTAAATATATATCTTTTACATTTGTTTTTTAATAGAATATATCTCAAATTTGTTTTTTTATGAATATAATTATATGTTCACTCTAAATTATATGATATATATTTTTTCTATTTATTTTTAAATTTTTTAATAGAATTTCTATTATTTAAAAAAAAATTTCGCAAATAGATTTATTTTTTATAAATATATTCATTCTAGTTTTTTGCTTTTATTTTTTATTTTTTTATAAATATATTCATTCTAATTTTTTGCTTTTATTTTTAAATTTTTTAATAGGAATTCTATTTATTATAGGAACTTCTATTATTTAAGAAATAGATTTGTTTTTTATACAATATATTCATTCTAAATTTCTATTTTTTTGCTTTCATTTTTAAATTTTTTAATAGGAACTTCTATTATTTTAAAAAAAAATCCTTAGATTTTTTTTTTTATAAAATATTTTATTTATCCTAGGCTTTTTCACTTGGTAAAGTATTTACCGATTTGAGTTTTGAATTGAGAAAGTTCCAACTTTATATATAAAAAAATAATTTCAATAGTAATTGTAATGAAATAATTTTAATAATTAAATAGTAAGTATCCTTGTATTCATACAACATTAACAATTAAATTACAGAACTCAATTACATTTTTGAACTGCCTACACAGAGAGAATAAGATGCAATTTAGTCACTGAACAGTATTCCCATTTGTCAATTGGGAATGCAACTATATTTGTTCAAAAGCTAACCAATATATACAGAGTATGTTTTTTTGTGTAGTTCTTCATTGACATATAAACAAAGAAAAATATCATGGTGCAAATATGTTATATGCCATAGTAGTCAGCATAAAACTTGTCTCGTAGAAAGAAATATGTTTCATCCAAGCTTTCTTTTGCAATTGTCAAGGCATCGATTGCATGTTAGATTCAGTTACTATATCTTTGGATTTGGTCACCAACATATCAATAGTTATGTCAAACCAATTTCTATGAGGTTGTTCACTTGAATAAGTTTATTGCTACCTGATGACGACATGCCTGGTAAGAATAAAAAATAAATCCAATTTAATAAGCAAGTTAGGGACATAAACCAACGAATTAACAAGCCAACTCAGTAAGGAAGATAGAATATAAACCAACTATTTCACATTCAACACACTCATTGATCGCCACTACAAGTTTGGTAGACAAAAGGAGGCCAATAGAACTTATTAATTAATAATCAATTACATAGTTTGGTCATTGCATGTCTGTATATGGTGGTTTGTGTATTTAGGAATGTTTATTTGCCATCATCTATATTACAAAGAGAATATGTAAAGTGGATACAAGGTTGCAAAAGATACAAATTTTGTAAATGATTGTGACATTATATGTTAACATTGAATTTAATTGTATTAAATATTGTTGTAAGTTACAACTTGATAGATGGACCTAGATGGCAAGAAGGTTTTTATTTTTCGTGACTGCTTGGTGCTCTCCATTAATCTGCATATCATTGAAAATAAGATGCAAGATTATAGCAATTCATGAAACATGAAATGTCAATAAAAATGTAAGCATACACATGTTCTTAGATGTTTTTACCAATAGATTATTAATAAAATTAAATTTAAAACTTGAATTTAGATCTTTAAAAAATATTATAATTACTTATTATTGACAAGTGGTAAAGTACAATTATTATTATTATATTAATAAAAGATTCTAAAAATATGAATTTTAAATTTGATGTAAATTATATATACAATATAACAATAAATTATCTTTTCTTATAAAGAATTCAATAATATATTCAATAAATACATAATTTTAATTAATATAAAATATATCTATCTAAAAAATGCCATGGATATTTATTTTACTTTATTTGAAGTTTTTTTTAAAACTATTTAAACATTATTTTATTTTACATATTTAAGAGAATTTAAAATTTGATAGTTTGTAGACTTTTTTTCAATTTTACATATATTTTACAATTTTGAAATTCATTAGACTTATATTCTAATTTATAATATATTATTATATTAAAAAAAATCTTTAAAGTTATATATTCATTATATAAATATATATTAATCTAGAATATTTTTATCTTGAATATTAAGTATCAGTTTAGAAATTTACTTTTAATTGTAATAGTAAATTATAATTACTAGTAAAATATTTTAAATACATCTATTTAAAAATAGTAGTGCACTTTGCAAAACTCCTAATTTGAATACTCCCATAAGAATATGGTAAATTTAACTATGATCATTAATTATTTTGCTTAATTTTTAATTTATTGTAAGTACATTCACAAGTGAAATTTTTTTATGATGAAAAGTAAACTGGTTCTAGTTGCTAATGATGGGTAATGTTTTATTTTTCTTAAGTGTTTACCATAAGCATGTAGGAAAATTAAAATTTTAGTATTACAGATTTCTTCAATCCAGTTACTATAGCTAAAACTAAAATATAAAACAAAGAGTATATTTAAATAATGGTGAAAACATTCATGTGCCAAAGCCAATATCTTAAGTCCCAAGAGCAATGCTTAAGTCTCTATTTCATTATTTGTCCCATCCTGTAGTTTTTTTAAAGCTGCTATTATTAAGGTTTCCTTAGAATCACACATGATGTTGTCTACTCCGGATAGGACTAGATTGCTCCTTGCTGCTCCATAGAAATTCAGTTTCACTCAGTCTTTAGTCGAGGACACTCTACTTAAACATCATCCATTTCAATGGTCAAACACCCAATAGTAATTTTACAAGTCATTCACAACAAAAAGTCGTAAATTTTTTGTCTTATTTTCACAACAAAAAGTGGTAAATATTTGTCCTATTTTTTAACCAAAATTAACTTTTGACTCTTGAAATAGATGACCTTTAAGAATAGCCAATAGAAAGTGTCATTTGGGAACACACTTATAATATTATAATGATATTTTTTTTTAATAAATTTATAAATTTATTTTTTAATATAGAAAATACACAAATATAACTTTTTAAAATTAAACCAAACACATTTGAAATATTATCATGATATATTTATTTGAAGTTTTCTTATAAATTCATTCCATACATATAATTATTTAATTATTTGTTAATTTTTTTCTCTAATAACATTATTGTCACATTTAATTAATAATTCTTAATAATTTTTTTCTGTAGTCCATAAAAATATCTAAAACACTTCATGAATTTTTATAGTTCTTAATGATTTTTTTTTACTTTTTACAGATGTATCCAAAAAGGTTTATAACATTAAAAATATATGTAGTGAAATAAGAATTACTTTAACTGCCCACCAGTAAATTTAATGTTTAATATCAATGCCATCTTGGATTTTATAGATTCATTTTTTTCACAATTGTAATTGAGATGAATATACAATAGATCCAACATCTAAGGAAAGGCCTAAAATTTTATGTTTCATGATATATCAAAATTTGGTAGAAGCCCAAACTGAAACTTTATGTTTGATGTGAGTACTCTCTGCCCTAATTATATATTTGTTGATATACCCATTTCTATTAAAATCACAAATTGTTCTTTAATCAATAAATTTCAAGTTTGAGGTCGATACCTTGCACTCAAATTTTATATTGGATGATTCTGCGAGAAGCCCAGATTTAGCATTTTGAATGAAACAAACACCCATATTGTCAAAATTGAAATTGAGATCTATGTAGAATAGATACTAGAAATATCAAATAGTAAGGATGTTGATTCATGTAATAGGAAATTTTAGATGGCAGTGAATGAATAGTATAATATGTCAATGTTGGTAGAAATCACTCGCAAATGTTCCACATATAGAATTCATGAAGACAAAACCAATAGAACATAAAAATTAACTTAATTGAATTTAATTTTTAACTAGAGATTGTGATTCTTATTGGTTGTACTTAGAACTCGAGTGCGTGTTTATGCTTTTTTAGATGTTTCAATAGAATTATGCATAGCTTGCCATAGGCCAAGCAACTCTTCTATCCAAGGATTGCATCTAATCATGTGAGGAATTACCCTAGCCTCATGAACTGGGAAAATGTAATAGTTTCATCCCTGTGTAGCTAGCACAAGGTTTTACCCTACCCGATTGGGTGTTGATTCAAAGAGTGTTAAGTAGAGGTTACCTAACAATTAATGATCAGAAATAAGAAAGGCAATTGACTAGTCAACACTAGGTGATAAAGGTGAACGAAGGTAGGGAAAACCTTAATGTCAGGTATAGAGGGATGATACTCTTGGGCATTCATTGGTTGTAGGATTGGGGTTGTTTCTCCTGCAATCAGGCATAATCCTTGGGTCCTGGAATTGGCTGATCTCTACCAACTTTATGAGGCTCCTGTGGCAGAATTTCTTAGCTGTAGCACAATTGATTATCATGTAACATGTAATTGGATTCTTGTAGATAATAAATAAAATAAGGGTATCTCTGATAAATATGGAACTGTTCAATTTTCTTTGGGAATTATTTAATTTAATTCTTCTTTTGTTATGAGTCTCCCTTTTTGACTTTCTTTCAACTTTTAATTGCAAATTAAGGAAGAGAAGAGAGATTATTTAAGTTTATCCTTGTCTATAGAATTCTTTATTTAAGGGCCTAAACTTGGAATATTATGTCCATGCAGTAGGAACGGGCATCAGAGTGGCAATAAAACTAGAATACCGAATCACATCTCTGGTACAAGTTTGATCATCTTTTACATGCATTCCTCCGTTTTTGAAATTAAAAATTTTCTATATATGTGTTTGATTGAATAGTTGTTTTTAGCATTGCAAAGAGGATTTGGTAATTAAGATTGTCTTTCACTCCTAAAAATACAAGCATTCCATTTTATTAATACATTGACTGTAGTTACCATAAATGGAATCGACTTTTCATACTTTTCTAACATTTAAGATCAGGTTGTTCCAAGTTTTTTAAAAATGTAAGTATAGAATATTACACCCAGAAATTTTATCCTTGCAAAACTCTCTCTCTCTCTGCATATATAAACTAGTTTGAAATCAAAGTATAGCGTTGATAATAAAAGAATTCAACAAATTAATGATAATTTCATTATGTACATAAATTTAAATTGGTAAACAATGAATATCAATCAATAAAAATAATAGGAGTTTAATATATGTGTGGATGGATTTGCTTATGCATGTGAGTCTCCATAAGCACAGATACGTGCCTGCGTGTCTATAGGTTAATCACAAATAAAACGAAAGAAATTGCTTAATAGGTTAATCACAAATGAATGTTATCAATCACAAATGAATGTTATCAACATGTATAAATTAATTTAGATTAAGTTTAGTGGGTTATGCAAAAGCAAATCCTTGGTGGTGATGTTTTTTAATCGTGATAAAAGCAAACAATTACACACAATTGCCACCTGTCTGAGAGATGCACAGCTCGCTCTATGTAAATGTCATCCACTTTCAGAGTTGAACCAAAATTTAGGAAAACTTGAAAAAGTGTTAAATATAGGAAAACTTTTCATTGGCCAAAATTTACCATTAAATATTGAAGTGGATGACATTTAAGATCAGCCTGCACAGCTATAGCCTTAAGATTCTTATCAACACACACGTCTTTTAGGATTTGCAAATGTGGAACAAAAACATAAGGTAGAAGATAGGTGGCTTCCAGGGAACGGAGGGTGCTTGACCATAAAATCTGAGCACTGTAGTGGCCACTCAGGAGATTATTAGTGTGATCCGAAACATTGAGACAAAAAAGAAAACATATTTTTTTCTAGAAACATTAAAAATTTGATTATTAGTGTTTCAGATGATTCTGATGACACTCCATTATCAGTGCAACACAGTGAAATAGAAAACGAAGACAAATTGTTTTTGTAGTCTTCTCATGGTGTGCCAGCAGGCAGTAAAGGAGGTCTGCCATATGCTCCACAGGGATGGCCAAATCCAGAGGATAAGTGGGGATGGCAGGTGGGCAAATCAATATATGTTTTTGGGAAGAAGTATCAAAAGATTTCACAATTTGTGACCGAGTGCTTGCTGTTATAGAGGCTCAGCCAAAATATAACAAAGTTTTTTCATTTCATTTAATTAAAAATTGACTGCTCATGTCTGCTAATTTCTAACAGAAATTTTGAAAACCCTTGCACACCAAACTTAGTTCACAAAAATGAACCCTACCCTTAGATGGAAGGCAAACACTGGATGTTGGCCCTAATTAGGAGATATTTTGCAATAACAGGTTTGACTCTCTTAAAAAATGCAGTGTTGTTTGCACATTATTAGGGGAGAATAACGTATAATTTCGTTTGTGATATTAAATTCAATGAACTAACGGTCAAGTGCTCTAGTTTATTTTCTTTAGATTATTAAGGGTTACGTTTTGTAAAAACTGCTATTTCTGATTGAAGAAATAAAATACACTCAGAACTTGTTACTTCGACAATGATTCATAACAACAATTTTGTCCCACAAGGTGAATCATAAGAAAGCATTAAACCAAAACTTTTTTTTCAAGAAAATAATTGTTTTTTAAGATTAAGCTTAGCATGTCCTACCTTAACATCTGCCTGAAAAGACAAGGATTGGTATTTTTCACAAATGGGAAGGGTAAAAATTATTTAAATTCTATGAGATATGCATGACAGTACATTTCACAAGATACTTATAATCGCCCTACAATTTGTTGCCCCTTTGTATAAATTGGTGTGCCCGAGCCCTTAAATCCCAATCAGAATTCTTGATACCTAAGAGTTTTCTTTCTATGGCAAGGGCAGGAAACAGTATATGGGTATGTTGGTGGGCTCTGAATGTCATTCTTGTTTTGTTGGTGGGATTGATTCTCAAAGTGTTGCTGGTCCAGAATTTGCAGCCATGTGCAGGCCTTGAAAAGAGGAGTGAATTTGAAAGTTTTTTATTTTTCTTTTAAATCTATTGCTGTGTGAAGGATACAACAACCTTGCTAAGGTTCCTTTCCGTTTGTAGGCTGAAAGAAATAAGTTTCCAGGTGACATTGAAAAGAAAAAAAAGGGAGATGAAAAGAAGAAGCATAAGAAATTAGTCTCTTGAGTACATTGCCTTTTTCTAATACCAAAAAAGAACTTGAGTCAAAACCCGACAGTTTTTTATTGGATTAAAAGGTTCTGCGAGTTGAATTAAGCATACTTCTATTATTACATCTATTATCTATCTACAAATATTTTTTTCTAATTCTAAATTTTGTAATATAGTTGGTTGAAAAATTGGATAAAAACACTAAATATGAACTCCATGGTTAAGCGTGCTTGAGTCGGAGTAGTACTGGGATGGGTGACCTCCCGGGAAGTCCCAATGCTTCACCCCTGTGTGCATCACCTAGATGCAATGAGTGCTAAGTGGACCATTCATTAACATGAGAGATGGGTTCATGTGAACCACTACTCATGAAATATGGGTCATGTGTTTGACTCAAAAACTACACAGTTAAACCCTGAAATAAAATATCATAACTAAATATGAACTTGAAGTACATACTATGTGCTCTAGAGATAATGTCAAAGTTGTTGGGCTCTATTTAGAAACTCAATAAACTACTTAGTAGATAAAAAGGGAAATGGGTTTGTTGAAAAATTTGATGTTACAAAAGAAAGTTTTCTTCTGGCGAGGGCCTATCACTCAAAGACAATAGAATATAATTCAAGCATACCAAGTAGGAGGAATTTATCCTTATCCGTAGACTACTATTGCATTTTTTTGTGCTTTAAGAATTTTTAAGTTCTACTATAATTGCATTAGGGTTTGTGAGGTCTATCTCCTTCCACATCAAAATGCTCAGAATGTGAAGGTGAATTTTCACAGGAAAATGCATACCTTGTTTTTCCATGCCCACTTATAGATAGAAATTGAGGAAAACTTATCTTTCTTTAGGAAATCTACACCAACAAAATCTATAGCAGAAGTTCTTTTCACAATTAGAAAAATCACAAAAACAAAAACTTCAAATTTATGACCATTACTAACATTACACACCTTGTTTTATTTTGCAGATAGAGATTCAAGTTCTCAGACTATAGTTCTCAAGTGTCTAACTGGTTCTGAAGACTAGTTCTCAAGTGTCTAACAGAGCTGTGGAATATGCAACGTTCTTCTGACATGCTTTACAATTGCGATATGAAAGATAATAATTTGTCAAAGATTTTTTTCCAAAACATTCAATGTATAAATATTTGTGACATCATATATATCCAATATACGCATTGAATCTTTGCAAAAAAAATCTATGAATTACTATATACAAAACTTTAGTTTTATATATATTTATAGTTATTAAAATTTCTTTTGTGTCAATTGCTATTTCCTAAATTTATTTCACATCAAAAAACCAATAATATCATTTATTTATATTTATAGTTATTAAATTTTCTTTTCTTTCACGTCAATTGCAGTCTTCATTTATTATCTGTAAGTGTTGAAAAATTTAATTAAAAAGACACACTATAATTCACAATTCAAGATTTGTATGGCTTACTATGTTTTTTCACTACCCACCAATCATCATTATATTCGTGGCAATATAAATACTAGTTCTATTTTAATTATATTTTAAAAAATAAGAATGTATTTGGTTTTTTATATTTAATAATATATGAATTTATTATAAAATTAAATTATAATATTATTTTAAATAAATTTTTCTTTAATTTATTTATATTTAAAAACTTAAATTTAGTTATAGAAACAAATTTTAAGAATTTTGAATGTATAAGTTATAAAGTTTTTAATTTTTCAAACCTTCGAATGGAATGTTTACTTGGAATAATAGGAGGCTTGGGGATGATGCCATTTCTGAATAGTTAGACAGGTTTCTTGTTTCCTGATTTTGGGTGGGTGACAAGTGGCTGTCAAGTTCTGAAATTTTAGATTGGCGAGGATCAGACCATTGGCTGATCAAATTCTCTGCCCATTTGGCTGGTGGTCCTAAGAAACAAACTTTTAGATTTCAGCTTATGTGACTCAGGGAGGAGAGTCTTCTTGACTTGGTTTCTAGATGGTGGACTGAAGGATGACCTGCTTTTGGTACAACTATGTACTCATTTGTGAAGAGGATTCAATATGTGAAGTATAAATTGAAACATTGGAATAAGTATCAATTTGGAAACGTGTTTCAACAGAAAAGAGTTGCCTAGGAGTGCTTGGATTCTATTACCAGGCAGATTCAGGATCGGGGTCTTGATGCAAATTTAAGAAGGCTTGAGGTTAGTGTGGTTAAAGACCTCGAGGAATGGGAGCTTCGTGAGGAAATTTTTTGGAAATAGAAGGCTCATGTTGATTGACTTCAGGAAGGGGACAGGAATACTTCCTTCTTTCATAAATCAATGAAGGCTTGAAGACAAGGTAACTCTATCTCTTCTCGCTGCTCTCTTGAGGGTTCTGTTCTTTCTTCCTCTTCAAGGATCTATAGTGAGGCAGTTCATTTTTTCTCTGCTCTCTTTTCTGAAGATACCCCACCTGCTAGTGAGGAGGAAGCTTCTATCCTGGCTTGTATTCCCTCTCTGGTGACTACGGATATGAATGCTTCTCTTCTTAAACCTATTTCTCTGAAGGAGTTGGAGGATGTGGTGTTTCAGTTGAAAAAAGGGAAGGCTCCTGGTCTTGATGGGTTCCCGGCTGAGTTCTTTCAAGAATTTTGGGAAGTCATCAACCTTGATCTATTGGAGGTGGTGCAGAATCTTTTAGGAATAAGCAAATGTTGCAAGCCATGAATGCCACATTTCTTGCTCTTATCCTAAAATGCGATCTAGGTGTTGATTCTCTAGATCTTTTTCGACCAATTGCTTTGTGTAATGTGGTGTATAAAATCATTACAAAGCTAATTGCTGAATGTTTGAAGCCATGTCTGGATAAGTTGATCTCAGAGGAACAAGGGGGCTTTGTTGCGGGTAGATAGATTTTGGATGAAGTAGTTATTGTGGCTGAGACTATTCACTCTATGGCCTCTTCTAAGGAAAAGGCTATGTTTATAAAATTGGACATGGCTAAAGCTTATGACAAAGTTAACTGGGGCTTTTTGATCAAAATTCTCAGAGCCTTCAGGTTCAGTTGTGAATGGATTGATTAGGTCATGAGCTATGTGAGGACTTCCTCATTTTCTGTTCTCATAAATGGGGAGTCTTCGGATCTGTTTGGTGCTTCAAGAGGTCTTCGATAGGGGGACCCCTTATCCCCATATTTGTTCATCTTGATGGCTGAAGGCTTAGGGAGATTCATTAAGTCCTGTGTTATGGATGGGCTCTTTTAGGGATGGAAATGGAGCAATTCTCTTCCTCCTCAAACTAATCTTCAGTTTGTGGATGATACGACTTTAATGGGTGTTGCTAAGGTGGATGAAGTGGTTGCTTTGCATCAGATTTTGGATTGTTACCTGGCTGCCTCAAGTCAAAGCATTAATGAAAGTAAGTCTTGCATTTATTTCTTTAATACCCCTAGGCTTATTCAGCAGCGTATTGCCAGGATCTTAAGGTTTCAGGTGGGGAAACTTCCCTTTATATACCTTGGCATCCCTCTGGATGTGCGCCCACTTCCTAGGTGTTTTTGGCAGGATGTGATGGATAAATTCATGGGCTGGTTTGTCACTAGACCTATAGATGGTTATCTACAGCTGGAAGAGTTACTCTGTTGAAGTCCATGGTGCAGGCCCTTCCTTTATATAGGTGCTTTGTGTTGACTGCTCCCTCAAGTTTAATGAAATATTTTGAGGGCCTCTGTCAGTAGTTTTTTTGGTCAGGTAATCTCCTTTCGAAGAAGTGGATCTTAATTAAGTGGGAAGTTGTTTGCCGGCCAAAGCAGGATGGTGGTCTGGGTTTGTGTAGGACAGATTGGAATGGATAGGGTTTGGCTGCTAAGCTATACTGGAGATGGTGTTCATATCAGCATCAATATTGGGCCAGGATCCTTACCTTCAAGTACCTTGGGGAGGTGGAGGGGACTGAGGTGCCTCATTTTAGTCTTTCGGGGAGAGGTTCTATGATCTGGGATACTGTCAAGAGGGGAGTTGCGCTAGTTAAACAAGGCCTGTTTTGGATCTGCAATAGAGGCTCTGATGCTCTTTTTTGGCATGACTCCTGGGATGGCTTCCTGCCTATCCTCTCCTCGTACCCTCACTTGGAGAACTTATGTAGGATTTTTGTTCAGGCTGGTTGGAGTAGAGTGATGGATTTCAAAGCCCCTCAGGCTTTGGGACAGACTATTGTTTACCAATGGAAGGATATGTAGGAATGGCCCATGGGTGGATCTTTGGAAGATAGGAGGGAGTTGTCCTCCATTTTGGCTGATAGAGTCTGTTGTTCTCTTCTAGAGCGGGATGTGCCGGCTTGGGGTCCGGATCCAAAAGGGAAGTTCATTGTTGCTTTAGGGTATCATGTTTTGGACAGATAGGCCTAGGTTAGTTTTGAGGTTCCTTGGTGGAAAAATATTTAGAATAAATTCTCTTGGCCAAAATGCAATTTCTTTTCTTGGCTGGTGATTTATGGTAGGTGTTTGACTTAGGGATAACCTCTATAAGCGTGGCTTCCAAGGTCCTTCATTATCTTTCTTATGCCTAAAAGATGTTGAGACTATTTCACATATTTTCTTTCAGTGCCCTTTTGCTAGGACTATTTGGCATTTTTGGTGGGGGGTTGGAGTTTGTAGTGCAGGCACCCTTCTTCTCTGGAGGAGTTTTGGCAGAACTTTGGGCCCATTCCTGTGAGGACTTTGTTTCTACACATAGCATGGCCAATTGGTGCACATAGCATGGCCAATTGGCCCTAGTCTGATTATATGGCACATCTGCTTGGAGCGTAACCATAGGGTCTTTCTGGATAAGAAGTTGTTGGTGGGTCAAGTTTGGTATCGCATTCTTGGGGCTTTGTAGGAGACCTTGTAAGCTAAATGTGATCTGTCAACCCCAATGGATCATGGTGATACTAGACTGATTCGTAATCAAAGGATTCTTATTGGGGGTCTCGGAAGGCCCAAGATTGGGTGGAGCAGGTGTTCTAGAAGGAAGGTTTCTAGGGAAGGGCATTAGCTGCCCCCTCCCACTGGAGTCTTGAAAATCAATACTGATGGGTCTACAAGGGGTAACCCTGGGCACGCTGGCATTGGTGGGGTGGGCAGAGACAGTTCTGGGGTGGTTGTGTTTTTCTTCTCAAAATATAGGGGGTTGCACTCTAATAATCTTATGGAGGCCTTGGCTATTCTTTTGGCTTTGAAGATGGCATATGCCCTTGGCTGGAATAAGATTATCTACGAGTTAGATTCTTGAGTAGTGATAGACTTGTTAAATAGAAGGCAGTTTGATGATGTTAGTTGGCAACTTGCGATGGTGGCTAAACAAATCACCAGTCTTGGAGAATTATTTGATTTTATCACCTTCTCTCATGGGTAAGTGCAAAAAGATGGGCGGCCAAAAAGTGGCCAAATTGTTTTAAAAAAAAATTAATGCATAACGTGCTTGCATTATGGTTTGGTAATGACGAGCCTAAGGCTTGTCAAAACCAAACCATAACGCGCTCGCGTTATAACACGAACGCGTTATGACCTATTATAAATTAAAAAAAAGTTTGCTATCTCATTTCTTTTATTTTTTCTCCTCTATACTTGCGGCCTGCAAACCTTAGGAAGTGCGCTCGCATTTTGTAAAAGTTAATTCAACACCAAAATCTTTGCAGTTCATTGCCAAAATGCCGCCATGACGTCGAGCATGCCAAAGGAGTGAGTTTTATTTGTTTATTTGTTTGAATTTGTTTCTAAATAGGTAGGTTTGAGTTGATTTTTGATCTAAATTTTATTAATTGTCAAGAAATGTTAATGCACCTCCTCCTCCTCCTCCTCAAAATCCACAAAATCCTGCGAAACAACAACCTCCTCCATCCATTCCTTTACATGCCCCTGGAACACAAGAAAATATAATGGGGCAAATTGAAAATAACAAAAAAGAAATTGAAGATATAATTGCTAGGTTAAAAGAACCTTCCACTTCAACCTTGCATAGGTCCATGCTTACTGAATCTCTTGAATCTATGTTATCAAATGTAGATTCAATTAGCAAGCAAATATCTAGCTGGAGGAATAAGAGGAGAGAGAGTTTAGAGACTATTATGCAGACAAGTTGTCATACCAAGATGTGAAAAAATTACAAATTACAAAATTAGACTTGTGTTCGATTTTCACAAACCCATAAACAAATCAACCTCCACCTATTACATGCAAGAGGTTCCCTATCCATTGGTGCAACAACCAAGCGATAAGGGACAATTTTGGGCAGAGGTGGTGGATGGATTTTGACCATCCTCCATGTAATAATAATGAGGTCCCACAATATTTTTTGAGGAAACTCTACTACGAGTTTGTCCTCAATAAAGTGCCAAACTATTTTGATATGTGGGACTTTCAGGGTAGAGGTGGGGGGTCAGCACAAGATATACTAGGGGCACGTGTTGACCCACAGCAGGAAGTGAGACGAGTAATCAGCAGACCAGCCCATGAGCATGTTTCTATCCCTTCCATTGTGAAGGAGAGTGTTGAGGTTGATACACTTTAGTCCATTAGTGCCTTGACCCAGAGCATCATAGAGCATGCCAGTCCTGCAGCACAGAGTGGGTTGGGAGATAGTGCGAGGAGTAGGGTCCCACCCCATGCTTGTCAGACTTGCGGGTCAGCCTGTGGTTATGACCCCATGGATAGTCAGGACGCAGGTGCACATGCTACATCTGTAGCTGAACAGATGGTGATGACAGATACCCTCCTGAGTGAGACTTTCATCCTTGATACTTAGGTAAATATTAGCAAGTTTATTAAATTTTATTTTTGAAATGCAAGATTAACTAATTTAGTTTGATGATTTTAATGAAATTTCAGGGTCATAGCGTTGATGCAGTTTTCAATGGTTCTCCACCTGCATATTACACTAGATCATCTACTGTTGGGGTATGTAACTAGTAAACAATTATAAATATTACATGTGAATAGCATTGTTATATGAATGGTATTCTAATATCTAATTTTGAATGCTGAATAGGTTAATATTGGAGATTTCACGGCAACACCTGCCAGCGGTGGTGGACTTCAAAGCTTCACGGAAGTAATAAAATAAATAGTTTAATGAATGAATTGTACTTACTAGATTTTTGTATGTGACTTGTGTGCTTTATTGTGTGTACTTCCATGTTTAGATGAATGTGTGTGTATGTTAGGAGCCATGATTTGCATCACTATTATAGTTTTCGTAATTGAATAATGTTGTTTTATTTCCAGATGATGCAGGCTGCGGAGACACCTCTCAATGTTCATAGGGCAATGGAGCATGGTGTGACCTCTGCGATTCATAGCTCCATGGCATTGATAGGGGTATGAGGCAGATTAGTAAATTTCAATTTACATTCATTGTTATAGTTGTTTATTTTTTAAAATCAAAAGATTATTGATTTGAAGTTTAATTTCTATCTGGATGGTTTCTATAGGACATGACATCACCATGGCCTATACCTGCTACTGAGGCAAGTGAGGAGACAGATTATATGGTAGCGGTAAGTGATTATTTTGTTAAATATTTCATTTTTTATAACATGTAATATCTATATATTAATGTCTATACTTTTTATTGTAACAGCTAAAGATGCAGGAAGAACTAAATAGGAGGAGTAGCCCTCAGGTTTGTAGTAGACCACCCACATGCGTGTCTCCATCCCCTAGAAGATCAAAGGCTACCCGTGATCTATTCTCTTCACCAACCAAAGGGGAATGACTTTTTATTGTGTTTCTTTGTTGTATGCCTATATGGCATTTGTGGACATATTTTTGTATTGCATATAGTTGACATTGTATACCTATATGGCATTCTTGTAAGCCTATATGGCTATTTTGTATATGTGTTATACTTATATCGACAGATATTGATGTATGCCTATATGGATATTTGGTTAATACAAATTTTTTTATTGATGGCGTCCATACTTGCATTATAAATCCACGTTTGAATAGATATTTGTAGATGGCTACTTCAAATATTTAAAGTCTAATTATATTACATAGGATGTTTGTTGATCTAATAAGCTAGCTATTGTTATTCAAGTATCACCTAAATCTCATTTTGGAACTAAAAGATAAAAGTTGTATTTAAAAAAAAAATGAATCATCATGTTGAATAGAAAATATTAATATTCTTTACGAGTAGCATACAATGTCAACTATATGCAATATAAAAAAATGAATCATCATGTTATTCTTTATGTTTGAAATCCTGAAAATGACTAAGTCTGGTAGCTTGATATCCTGAAACACTAAAAATTGACTAAGTCTGAAATCTGGTGGATCTACAAATTCTATAATCTACATGTTAAATCCGGTGGATTCGAGACCTATCTCAAACATCCTAAAAGGTATATTGAAAAATATTTAAAGTATATTCAATATACGTTATCCTTTGGGACTTACACTTCTAGGCACAAAATTGCTCTAGGGAGTTAGGCACGCTTTCCCACCTCTGTAGACTCAAATCAGACCTCAAAGTGCGCCTAGAGAAGAAAACAAACCTTTGATCATCCCAAGTTATGGTGCCTTGAATGGAATTGATACAAATGACCTTAAGCATTGAAAATTTTACAAGGAAAACACATTATGAGTTTAGGTGCCCTTCATGCTTCATATCACCAATTTTGGTGCCTTGGCAACATAGTAGATGAATAACACCTCAAAATGAGCACCTAAGGGTGATGTAGTCATACAAGGGTGCAAACAAGTGTTAAAAGATTTAAAATATCAAGGAATAATCCAAATTCAAGTAAGGCACATTTTCACACCTTGATCATCATCTAAGGTGCCTTGCAAAGGAGGTCTTGAGCAACATAAACCTTAGGCGCAATTTATTTCTTCTACAATCAAATTTGAGCGCCTAAGGAGTGGATTGGTGATGGACATCACTTTGAGCACCTTAAAAGTGTTTGAAGGTTTGAATTGGTGAATGATAGCACCTAAAGGTCTTAGAACCAACTAGAATAAGGAATTGAAGAATGAGTTAACCACTTTGAGCGCCTTGAAGGAGAGAAGTATGTATATGAAGATTGATTGAATGTTTGGAGTTTAGGCACACTTTCCTTGTCATCTAATCACACATTGGCACCTAGGAAGAGTTGACATGAAACAATCCTTTGAGTGGACTCCTTGATGAGATCTCTCCCATTGCTTAAACTTGTTGAAATGTTAAAAGCTAAGTCAAATGGATTCTAGGTGCTCTTTGCCTTCAGAATAACCTTGAATTGGCACCTAAGCATAACAAGAGAGTTTAAATCCATTCAATATGGTGCCTTGTAAGAGGAAAGCTTAAGAGCATGAGACTAGATGGCATTTAAGAGTCAAGATCATCAAAATCCAAAGAAATGGGCTAAGTAAGCTAAGGCGCCTTTGCTTGTCATTCAATACTTCCATGAGCGCCTAGATTGAAATTGCATCCAAGGACATCTAAGAGTAGGCACCTAGAGGGGAAAAGTCATCCTAAGACCTTCATAATTATTTAAAGCATAAAAAATGCCAAGTATAAAGCTTCATGATGTTGGGCGCTCTTTCACCTCCATATAAATCTAGATTGGCACCTTAGATAAAGTATCACAAATCTATATCATTGAGTAAGTTCCAAGAGAGAAAGGCTTACTTCAAGCATGTTTAATCATTCAAAGTCTTACAAATAATGAATAGAGCCTAAATTGATGCTAGGCACCTCCTCTTGTCTCTACTATCTAGTTTTGGTGCCTAAGGAGAAATTTCATCTAGCGAACTCATTAATTGGCGCCTAGGAGGAAAAGACCTTAAACTTACATACTGAGTCAGCAATTTAGAAATTGATCCATTCATAGTCAATTGGAGTCATAAAATATCAAATACAAAGTCAAATTAGACTTAGGCGCACCTTCATGTAATTTCCCACCATCATGAGCACCTAGATCTAGGAAGATCATCCAATTGCACCTAGGAATAAGATACAAGTCCAAGACCTTAAATTTGAGTGCTTAGAAGTGTGATGGATTGAAGAAGCTACATTGGCGCCTAAGGGTAAGTTGTATCTAATGACATCACCTAATTGAGCGCCTAGGAGGTATAAAGCTTAACATTGACATGAGGACAAGCACTTAGTAAAGGAGAGTTTCTAAAACATTTAAACATGTGAATGAAGTCATAGAAATGCACTAAGTCATCTAGGCATCATTTTTCCCTTGTGTACCCTTGCATTTGCACCTAAGAAGAAGTTGCTTCAGTTCATTGGAGTGTTTGAGTATTGAGGACGAAAGTTACACCCCTTTGCAACTTTACACTGCCTCCTTATGACAATTTTTGGGGCAATAGAAAACCTTTCACCACGGGCAAATGCCTCAGAGATATAAAAACTGAGAGAGGTTATTGTAGAGGCACTCTACGTGATCGCGTTACGTCAGACAAAATGTTACTAAGTGGCACAGTTTTTGAGTAACATCTCGTCAAAGATTGCTTCATTTTTGCACTTTGGACTCTTCAGGGATATCATCGGTACAATGTAGCTCAGACTGTTTCAACATGTTTGGGTGAAAAAAAGGACCATACCTAGTGTAAATGTACCCATCTAGATGCATTGGAATAGTTAGTTTAGTCGCATCAAGAGCAGGATGAAAGTTACACCCCTTTACAACTTTACACTACCTCCTTCTAATGATTTTTGGGGCAGCAGAAAACCTTTCACCACAGGCAAATGCCTCAGCGATATAAAAAACTGAGAAAGGTTATTGTAGAAGCACTCTACATGATCGCATTGCCTTAGACGGAATGTTTCTAAGTGACACAGTTTTCAAGTAACATCTCGTCAAAGATTGCTGCCTTTTTGCACTTTGGACTCTTCAGGAATATCATCGGTACAATGTAGCTTCGACTGTTTCAACATGTTGGGGTAAAAAAAACTATGCCTAGCATAAATATATCCATCTAGACGCATTAGAATAGTCAGTTTGGTTGCATCAGGAGCAGGACAAAAGTTACACCCCTTTGCAACTTTACACTGCCTCCTTCTGACAATTGTTGGGGTAGAAAAAAACCTTTCACCATGGGCAAATGCCTCAGAGATATAAAAAATTGAGAGAGGTTATTGTAGAGACACTCTACATGATCATGTTGCCTCAGACAGAATGTTTCTAAGTGACATGGTTTTTGAGTAACATCTCGTCAAAGATTGCTGCCTCTTTGCACTTTAGACTCTTTAGAGATATCATCAGTACAATGTAGCTCGGACTGTTTTGACATGTTTGGGTGAAAAACAAAATAATGCCTAGCCTAAACATACCCATCTTGACGCGTTGGAACTATCAGTTTGGTCACATCAAGAGCGGGACACCAAAAATGCATAACATGATGATGTAAAAATGTGTATATGTGTAAAAATGCAGCAGGAAATAAAAAAAGACAAACCCTACAAATTAATGTGCATACTTACAACTCAATGTAACATGACTTTATAAAATCAATGTGAATACTTATAAATTAATTCAATGAACCATCTGGGTCTGCTCTACTCTTTATTGTGTCAAGTATTGCTTCATGGTCAGACTTACACACCTTCCACAAGATTTTGTTCAAAGGTCTACTCCGATACTTTATCAAATGAACATTGGATGCCATGACAAGGTTCAAGTAATGAAGAATCTTCTGATGCATGTCAAAGTCTTGAAACAACCAAACATTAACACTCTTATGTGGGTACCTTCTAAGCCATGTTCCATTAATAACTAATGAACCTGTAGGGTATTCGATGTTTTCTCCATCTATAACAGGGGCCTCCAATTTATTTTCAGCCTCAACACAATGACATAAGTAATAATATTTCCCTCTTCATTATCTTCATCTGCAATAACTACATATACGTGCCCTACATTGATATGTGTAGCAAATTAGATGAAATTAGTCAACATTACAAAAACACTACAAAGTAAAATGGCATTACCTGGTTGAACTAGATGAAATTAGATGCATATACATGCCCTATATTACCTAGTTGAACTAAATCTGATATGTGGTCAAAGTCAACTGATGATTCCATCTGTGTTAGTTCCAGTGCCGTCGGGGGTCGATACATGTCAAGTGGGCTAAGATAACTTAACTGCCATTCATCAATCCACTCCTTTGACTCGCACTCATCCCAGACTTGAATTCTACAAGAAGAACAAAAGCATGACATCTTTCACGTATGGATACTCCATGAACCTACAATTGAGCTTCTGAAAGAGTGCATCTCATTTGATCATGTCAGTGTAGAACAGTCCTCATATGGTGCAATGTTAGTATCATCTATCAACCAAAAAAATCTACGAACTGAAGACCTACCTTCATTACCTGGACCCATGGAAGCATTACACCACTCGACAATCAATTTTGCATCTATCAACTTTGCATTGTCTTTATACTTTAACTCTTCTCGTGCTATGGGTCTTTTGATACAGCTCCTGCACCATCATGCTCCCCCTTTCCATGCCCAGCCTCACAAAAGTTCCACATATGCTGAATACCTATAAAATTATGCCTCCTACTTAGCCAATATAAATTTTGCAAGTTCTTGAATTGTGACGCACAATTATCCGACCATATGATATGTTGACTGAATGATATGCCCCTTCTAGCCAAATCATTGTAGAACACCTGAAAGCAACCTTGCACAAACTCCGTAGAATGCGTGCGATCATCACTAATATAGAAATTATACTCCCTTATGATCTTTCTTTCATCCTCTATACTATCATTCGCATGAATGAATGCGATGTGCACAAATATAGAAACCTGTGTGGAGTTGTAATATTGTGATTGCACCTCACGCTGTGGCTGTAGACTGTAGTTCTCTACAAATTCGATGACTGAAACAATGCTACCAACCAAAAATGTGTCCTTGCATAACTTGAATTGCAAGTCCAACCATCGAGCTCTATGGGCATGTCTTGCATACTCATACACTATGCTATCACAAAATATAGGCATAAACTGATACACTGGAATCTTTTCAATAACCAATTCACACCTCTTTGCTTCTTTACCATCTTTTGTATTGTATGCCACTATTTTATAGTTGCCAAACTCTACTAGTTTGTTTCCAACTGCATGTGTTCTTTCCATATGTTCACATATTGGCAAATGTTGCAAGCCACCGCAACGATGACATGTGCCATCGAAGCATAATTTCTTGTAGAATATTTGACCTTCCTCTCTTTCACATAAAATTCTTGATATGAAGTCTCTTGAAGATGTTGGTGGGACACGTATGGCACAACCCTGCAAAACATTGTTAGTATGCATATATAAACATATAGACCTATAAACATCAAAATAATTAGAAAATTCAATATGTAATCTACAACAACAAGTAGTGCATGTGTGATTTATCTTGACATAGAAAGGTTTTAGTATTTCAAAATATCTTTGACAAATTTTAATTTGAGGATACTTCTGTAGAAATTTACCATAAAACTGTGTTTGAGTCTCATCCAAAAAATGCCTTGGATGTGGCTCATGGTTCTAACTACCGATTCTCCTTCTTACCACATCCCTTTGATTTGGAGATACCCTTGTGTAATTCTTCCAAAAGTCTTCAATTAGGGATCTCAATGCTTCAACAATTGGTTTATCTTTTCGTGGTAGTCACCCCGAGAATGCCCATAATTCATTGGCAAATTAGTGTCCTCAATTCTCTGGCGTCTTCCAATGGATCTTAATAAAGTTTTCCTATTAATTCTCAATTCTTGACTCATCTTTCTAATGAGACGAGCTTTCCTTGTTTGACTACTTACTATAGTTGATGTAATCACACACCGTGTTGCATTACTATCTTTTGTGCGTGAGGTTTTACCCACACTCTCATACACACTCATTAGATTCTTGACAATAGATTTTTCAATTGAAGCCTCTAATGTTCTCAACCCAAGAATCTTCATGATGGACCTATACTTTACACTTAGCATCATTTCAATGAATAGTTGACATCTTGCAGTCTCATTTAACTTTTCAAAGAATAATCTCCAAATCTTATGAGCATATCTTCTACAAGTGCGTTTTGGAATCTTACCTTCCATTGGCTTCAAAATATTCTCATCAATATCAATCAAATACTTTGGCTTTCTATGCAAAATTCTAGTTGGTGTTAAGTTAGGTAAATTCATCTCAACATTAGGAATTTCATCAATATTTAAATGAGATGGACTAGATGGCATACCTTCGATCGAAGATGGAATAGATGACATACCTTGAGGTTGAGGTGGGAACAATGGTGTACCTCCTTCATCACATGTGAGTGATGATGTACTCTCAACTTGAGATGTGGTAGATGGTGTCCCTACATGTTGACTTGCGGTAGAGGACGTGTCTCCAACTATGGTATTCAAATCTCTCGTAGCACGAATTTTTTGCCTTCGTTCTCTTTGTGCCACCAATACCATATCTCTTTTTGATGGTTGTGGTTCCTCTTCAATTGTCATGTCTTCATTTATCATGTCCAATTTCCTCTTCTCATGAAGTTCCCTCATAGCCACTGCTTTCTTTGCATTCTTAGCTTCTATCTCTTCCTATGTTGGTTTAATTCTTGATCATTTCCTCAGCATGACAGAGAATTTGTCTGTAGTATGATAAAGAGACCAATATTAGTTCCTAAGAAATGAATACAAGATAATAGTGGGATTGTATTTTTATTATGTTGTAAGGATTTATTCTTGTATAGTTTGACATCATGGTATGTTAAGGTCTGTTTATTACATATAATTATTAAAGAGCCCAAGTGTAGAAAATATACATGGCATCATGTGAGATTGTAAGCTGCTTTCTTGATTGGGAATGTGTCTATTTTAAACATGTATGATAAAGCATGATAAAGTAAGTCAAATAGAATTAAGAAAAATGTAAAGAACATGCATGTAAAGACTTGACATACCTAAAAAATGAAGACTTGAATTTAGAGAGTACCCAATTATGTAGTGTTTTTTTCTTCTTGCATCAAACTCCTCAACAATTTGTGTTTTTCACCACTTGATTCCTTTTCAATGTTAAATTGAATAACACTCAAATATAATTACTAAAAATAATACTATTAATCAATCTATAATGTTAAATTCCTAAAATTGAATCACAATTAACATTGCAACACTACAAAAATTGAAACTTGAATAGATATATATCAAACTTGGTGTGAAAACTATGTTATTTCCTCCTCAAGTTGGCAAAGCAGAAAAGGTAGTGGAAAGATCATGTAAAGGTGGTAGAATGTGTAAAATGTGCATGTGAACTTCCCAACAGCATGAAAGCACTTCTTTTTTGTTGGAGCATGCGCAGAATTAGTATGAAAACAGAGCATGTGGGCCTGGATCACGGGGGTCAACACTTTTTTACCGTTTCTATAGCAAGACAAAATGCGAGCGCGTTATAACGCGCTCACATTTTGTTCTGCTATAGATTGATCCATAAATATTTTACCTATCTCACTTTCGATAGAAACTTTACAATATCTCACCTCTAGTTCCATTAGCTCATGTTCTATATCTCACTTATCTCTCCCCCTCACCTCTCTACCTCTCCCCTTTCTATGTCTCTCAGTCACTCCTTGTCTACCTTAATCCTAATCCATCGACCCCCAACCCTATCCCTAAACCCTCGACCCTCGAACCTCAACCCTCAATGTCAAAACCTAATCCCTCAACCCTTAACTCTGATCCCTTAACCCTCAACCCTATCCCTAAACCCTAAACCCTAAAGCCTCAACCCTTAACCCTTAACATCAAATCC
The DNA here is from genome assembly GCA_027924645.1 of Cunninghamia lanceolata. Classification (NCBI taxonomy): domain Eukaryota; kingdom Viridiplantae; phylum Streptophyta; class Pinopsida; order Cupressales; family Cupressaceae; genus Cunninghamia; species Cunninghamia lanceolata. Next base: position 52,537 of record BSBN01000481.1, on the reverse strand, counting down.
TAATCCCTCAACCCTTCACTCTAATCCCTCAACCCTAAACCCTATCCCTAAACCTTCAACACTATACCTTAAACCCTAATCCCTCAACCCTCAACCCTAAGCCTTATCCCTAAACCCTAATCCCTCAACCCTCAACCCTAATCCATCATCCCTCAACTCTAATCCCTTATCCCTAAACCCTAAATGCTATCCCTATTCCTAAACCCTCAATGGGATCGATACTATACCTTAAACCCTAATCCCTTATCCCTAAACCCTCCAACCCTATCCCTAATCCTTATACCCTTGACACTCTACTTTAACCCTAATCCCTGGACCCTCAACCCTATCTTGAAACCCTTAACCCTCGAACCTCAATGTACTCAACCCTCAACATCAAACCCTAATCCCTCAACCCTTAACTCTGATCCCTCGACCCTCAACCCTATCCCTAAACCCTAAACCCTAAAGCCTCAACCCTTAACCCTCAACGTCAAATCCTAATCCCTCGACCCTTCACTCTAAACCCTATCCCTAAACCCTCAACACTATACCTTAAACCCTAATCCCTCAACCCTCAACCCTAAACCTTATCCCTAAACCCTAATCCCTCAACCCTCAACCCTAATCCATCATCCCTCAACTCTAATCCCTCATCCCTAAACCCTAAATGCTATCCTTATTCCTAAACCCTCAACGGGCTTGATACTATACCTTAAACCCTAATCCCTTATCCCTAAACCCCCCAACCCTATCCCTAATCCTTATACCCTCCACACTCCACTTTAATCCTAATCCCTCGACCCTCAACCCTATCTCTAAACCCTCAACCCTCGAACCTCAACCTTCAACCCTCAACATCAAACCCTAATCCCTCAACCTTTAACTTTGATCCCTCGACCCTCAACCCTATCCCTAAACCCTAAACCCTAAAGCCTCAACCCTCAACTCTCAATGTCAAATCCTAATCCCTCAACCCTTCACTCTAATCCCTCAACTCTAAACCCTATCCCTAAACCCTCAACATTATACCTTAAACCCTAATCCCTCAACCCTCAACCCTAATCCGTCATCCCTCAACTCTAATCCCTCATCCCTAAACCCTAAATGCTATCCCTATTCCTAAACCCTCAACGGGCTCGATACTATACCTTAAACCCTAATCCCTTATTCCTAAACCCTCCAACCCTATCCCTAATCCTTATACCCTCGACACTCTACTTTAACCCTAATCCCTCGACCCTCAACCCTATCTCGAAACCCTTAACCCTCGAGCCTCAATGTACTCAACCCTCAACGTCAAACACTAATCCTTCAACCCTTAACTCTGATCCCTTGACCCTCAACCCTATCCCTAAACCCTAAACCCTAAAGCCTCAACCCTCAACGTCAAATCCTAATCCCTCAGCCCTTCACTCTAATCCCTCAACCCTCAACCCTAAACCTTATCCTTAAACCCTAATCCCTCAACCCTAATCCATCATCCCTCAACTCTAATCCCTCATCCCTAAACCCTAAACGCTATCCCTATTCCTAGACCCTCAATGGGCTTGATACTATACCTTAAACCCTAATCCCTTATCCCTAAACCCTCCAACCCTATCCCTAATCCTTATACCCTAACACTCTACTTTAACCCTAATCCCTCGACCCTCAACCCTATCCCAAAACCTTTAACCCTCGAACCTCAATGTACTTAACCCTCAACATCAAACCCTAATCCCTCAACCCTTAACTCTGAACCCTCAACCCTTAACCCTTAAAACTTGAACCCTAAAACCTATCGCTACATTCTCGACACTCGACACTATATCTTAAACCCTAATCCCTTAACCCTCATCCCTAAAGCCTCAACCCTAAACCCTATCCCTAATCCCTCTACCCTCGACACTCTTATTTAACCCTAATCCCTTGACCATTAACCCTATCCCTCAACCCTCAAACCTCAACCCTCAACCCTCAACTCTCAACATTAAACCCTAATTCATCAACCCTAAACCCTAATCCCTCAAACCTAAACCCTATCCCTAAACCATCAACCCTCAACATTATACCTTAAACCCTAATCCCTATCCCTCAACCCTTAACCCTTAAAACTTAAACCCTATCCCTACACCCTCAACACTTGACACTATATCTTAAGCCTTAAACCCTCATCCCTAAAGCCTCAACCCTCAATCCCTAAACCTTCAACCCTAAACCCTATCCCTAATCCATCTACCCTCGACACTCTAACCCTAACCTCGACATTAAACACTAATCCGTCAACCCTAAACGCTAATCCGTCAACCCTAAACCCTATCCCTAAACCCTCAACCCTCAACACTTACCTTAAACCCTAATCCATCAACCCTAAACACTATCAATAAACCCTCAACCCTCGACACTATACCTTAAACCCTAATCCCTCAACCCTCAACCCTAATCCCTTAACCCTCAACCCTAATCCCTCATCCCTAAACCCTAAACACTATCCCTATTCCTAAACCCTCAACCCTCAACACTATACCTTAAACCCTAATCCCTTATCCCTAAACCCTAAACCCTATCCCTCAACCCTTAAAAAATAAACCCTAAAACCTATCCATAAACCCTCGATGCTCAACACTATATTTTAAACCCCAATCCCTTAACCCTCAGCCCTAAAGCCTCAACCCTCAATCATTAAACCTTCAACCCTAAACCCTATCCCTAATCCCTCTACCCTCAACACTCTACTTTAACCCTAATCCCTTGACCATCAACCCTATCCCTAAACCCTCAACCCTCAACTCTCAACATTAAACCCTAATCTGTCAACCCTAAGCCCTAATCCATCAACCCTAAACCCTATCCCTAAACCCTCAACCCTTAACACTATACCTTAAACCATAATCCCTCAACCCTAAATCCTAAACCCTATCCCTAAACCCAACAAAACTGCTTTGCCTTATGTTAGGTTGTTAAACCCATCATTTTTTACACTCTTCTCTTAAAGATATTTGAGTTGCAAGAATATGTCAGAAAAATGGCTATGAACTTTTTTAATGTTAGTAATGTTATATGGCATGTTTTTCTGGCCCATCTGGGGTTCATTATGCCAATATGTGTACACACTATGAGAAAAGCTTTAAGTATGGTACATCCACAATGAGTAATTAACAGTTGAAATCAGAAGGATGATCATTATGAAAAAAGCTTTGCATTGGGGTACATCTATGTTTCTTGCTGTCCACCCCACACTTAGGGGAGGTATATTGTTATGAAACAGGCAAATAATCTCAAATTGTTTACTGGCTCTATCCACAAGAACTACTAAACTATACCTTAAACCCTAATCCCTCAACCCTAAACTTTCAACCCTAAACCCTATCCCTAATTCCTCTACCCTCAACACTCTACCTTAACCCTAATCCCTCGACCCTTAACCCTAAACGCTATCCCTAAACCCTAAACCCTAAACCCTAATCCCTCAAGGTCCTAAACTCTAATCCCTTATCCCTAAACTCTAAATCCTATCCCTAAACGCTCAACCCTCAACCTTAAACCTTAATCACTCAATCCTTATCCACCCCTCTCCTCCCCTATCTGGCTCACTCCCATCTCTACCCTCCTCTACCCTCAACACTATACATACATACATATAGGCATACATACATACATGATTAATAGCCTTGAACATAAAAAAAATTTAAGGGGAACATAATGCGAGTGCATTATAACACGGTCGCGTTATGTTTTGCTTTGGGAATCCCAAGCCTTGGGCTTGGGATTTGCTTTGGATTTCCAACCCAAAGGCTTGGAGTTCCTTTTCAACATCCACATACGTGTTTTTCCATATTCTTCAAGATTTCACATAATTCCATTCGTGCTAACCCTCAGATTTGCACGTGTTTCAAGGTCGAACAAATCAAACACCTGGGTAATGTTAGGCTTTCTCTTAGCTATTTGACGATGTGATTTTTTTCACATTTTAACAATGTTAAGCCTTTCATCTTAAATTTCTTTTGTTTGTGTGTCTATTTTTGGGCAAAAACCATTGTTTGGTCTTTTTTTCATTGTAAATTAACTATTCATTAAAATTTCAAAAAAATTACATATTTAGAAACTAGACTCCATTCTACAAATATTAAAAAAAGAAAAAAATGATTTTCAATTAGTTTTCAAAATTTATAGGGGTAGCACGGCCAAAATTATATTTTTTAGGATGTGTCCACTTTGAAAATTAGTAAAAAAATCAAATATTCATCAAAAAATTATCAAAAAAATCAAGCATAAACTACATGCTATTAGCTAATTTCTCACCGAAGCAATTTTTAAAATACCAAAAAAAAGTTGACCTTTTGAGGGAGCCACAAAACATGCTATGTTATGTTTTTTTGACAGAAACAACACCAATTTATGTGGCTCCCTCTTTTGAACCCCTTAATCTATGCCATTTAAAAAAAAATAGTAGTTTAAAAAGTAAACTCAAAGCACTACGAACATTATTTTGGTTGCATCTCCAAATTTTGAGTGTAACTATGCTCAATTTCTCATCCAAGGCTAGTATTTCCTAATTTCAGAAAAAAAGTGGCCACTTAAGACCCCTTTTTGGCCCCCCATCTTCTTGCACTTAATCTCATATCCCTCAGGAATGGAATAAGGTGGCTGATGGGTTGGCCAAATGGGATTTTGAGAAGAATGGGACTTGGCTGGTGGATGATTGGGATAGTTTACCTAGGGATCTTGCTCAGGATTTGGTGGATTTGGTCACAGAGGATGTGAGATGTTGCATGACCACTTCTTGATTTCTTGTTTGTTTTCTCTAGGCCCATTTGGGCCTCTTGTTGCTTTTATGATTTGTATTGCTCTCTTTGATTAATAAAGTTTTTACCCTCTTTTATTAATTTTTTTTTATAAAATTAAGTTATAATATAATTTAAATAAATTTTCTTTTAATTTATTTATATTTAAAAGCTTAAATTTAGTTATAGTAGTAAATTTAAAAAAAAAATTGAATAAATAAGTTGTAAAGTTTCTTAAAAACATGGATCTAGAATTCAACTATTTTATTTTATTTTAGACGTATTTTATTTACTACATATTATTACACCCAAGGCGTTCCCTCTATGAGGTGAACTGACCTAGTAGAAAATCTGACGTTAATATTTCTGCGGGAGTGCAAGACAATCAAAGTCATCATATAGCTGTCTGCTTTTCTGCATATCCTCTCTTGCCAATCTTGTTGTTTTCTATTTTAATTTTTTTGACTTCCCCTGTGTTTTCCCACAATCCTCCTACTTTTATTCTTATACATTTATTATACTCCCCTTTCATCTTTATAAAACACTCTCATTCTCCACAGTTAAAAAAATAATCTACTTTGCCTTTTACCAAAACAGTATACAGATTTCAAGGTTTCCCAGTTATATAAATTGATTTTTAATTGCCATTAGAAATTGCTTGTCTAATATGTAAGATAAACAGTTTTAAAAACTAATAAAGGAAAAGCCATTTGATAGGCAGGGCACACAGATATATGTTGTTACAATTATATTATATTTATTATTATATAGAATATCTTATATAATATAATTTATTATATATATTTTTAATATAATATTATATTTTATCACATTTTTATGTTAAAATAAATTGTTATTTATATTTCTAATATAATATTATATTCTAAAATCATATATTGATATTAAAAAATTATATATTTAATATATATAATCTATATCATAGTTATATTGATTATATATTATATTCTATGTAATATTATTAAATATAATTAAATTATTAATTATTCAAATTTTTTTTGTGCTTGGTAAACTTTTTTTCACGTGATTGGTGACACTGGCATGACACGCCCTCCGGTACCATGGGGACAGTCTTTACTGCAACATAATTACTTAGCTAATCGAGCCAGGCCCCTGCCCCTCAATTAAATTTATTTTATATACAAAATATATAATTATATTATATCTATTATTATATAGAATATTTTATATAATATAAATTATTATATATATTTCTAATATAACATTATATTCTATAATCATATTTTTGTATTAAATAAAAAAATATTGTTATTTAATATATATAATATATATCATAGCTATATTGAATATATATTATATATACTATTTAAATGTGTGTGTGAGAGAGAGAGAGAGTTGTTATTATTTATAATTAATGGTTTCATTCACTTGCCTATGTTTGAAAATAATATTTTGACCTTCCTACAAGTCATGAAGAAAAGAATACGAACATAATAACTCCATGCAAGAGTATATTGACTAGTAGTTTGGGAATCTCTCTAATGCACCAGAAGTCTTTAGAGAGAGATCTCATTGAGAAGAAGTGTGTGAGAGAGAAGGGGATGAGACAAAGATGGAGAGAGATAAAGAGATAGAAAGGAGAGAGGTAGAGAGACAGAGAGAGATGTAGAGAGATATTGTTGTTTCCTATTAAATTATTTTTGGGGCTTCCACCTATTATCAAATCAAAACCTCCCATTGAATTAATCATTTCATCAAGTCTTTCTTTTGTCAAATTTTACACATCTTACACCTTAATCAATTTACCTTCAAAATGTTAAGTGGAGAGAGAGAGAAAGGAACAAAGAAGGGGAGAGAGATTGAGATAGATAAATACATACACAAAAGAGAAGATAGAGAAATATATATATAGAGAGAGAGAGAGAAAGAGAGAGTGAGATAGAAGGGGGAGGGAAATACAAAGATAGAGAGGTAGAGAGAGATAGGGATAGAGAGATCAAGATAGAGATGGATTCACACTCCTCACTTTGAGCTTCCCATGTCAATTTTATTTCATTTGTTGGCCACTACGAGGGATTCACAAGTTTTATAATATGTTCGAATTAGAAAAATATTAGATAGAGAAAAAGAGAGGTAGAGTGAGAAATCTCAGAGAGAGGAGAGAGAGAAACATAGGGAGACAAAAATATCGAAGAGAGGAAGTGTCTGAGACAGAAGGGGGGAATAAAAAGATAGAGAGGTAGAGAAAGAGAGATAGAAATGGATATATATATATATATATATATATATATATATATATATATATATATATATATATATATATATAAAGAGAAATAGAGAGATCAAGAGAGAGTGAGAGAGGAGAGAAAGAGGAAGAAAGAAGGGGAGATGGAGATATAGGGATAGAGAGACTGAGGTATAGGGATAGAGAGGGATAGAGAGGGAGAAAGAGAGTGAAGAAGAAAAACCTAGAGAAGAGAGATAGAGTGATAGAGGAAGATAGAATAATAGAGAGGGAGATTGATATAGAGAGGGGAAGAGAGGAAGAGAGATCTAGAGAAGAAAAAGAGAGATAGAGAAAGAGACAAAGAGTTTAGATGGAAAGGAGGAGAAAGAAAGAAAGAGGAAGATAGAGAAACATAGAGGTATTGAAAGAGACACATAAAGGAGACATAGATATAGAGAATGGTAGAGTGATACATAGAGAGAGGGAGAGAGGTGGGATAGAGAGAGGAGGCAAACATATATAGAGAGGTAGAGTGATACAAAAATAAAGAGGGAGAGACAATGATAGGGAGAGATAGAGATATAAAGAGAGGGATATTGGTAGAGAGAGGAATAGAGAAAGAGAGGTAGGGATAAGACATAAGCGTATGTGCAGGATCATGATGGGCCAAACTATACCTCTAAGTGGCAATGAAAATACAAAAAATCAAACTTTATTAAGTTCATGTGAAATTTTGAATGGATTATCTATACAATTTGAAAAAGATGTAAGAATGAAATTTGTAGAGAATTGAATCTAGTTTATAGGCTACTAATTTTTTTTTAAAAAAAACTAAATTTACTTAGTGAAAATTGAATATTTCAATGAATAGCTATTAAATTTTTTAGAAAAAAATAAAAAGTGGGTGTCTGTCCAGCCAACCTAACTATGAGTATATATATAAATTTGAAACTTTCAAAATAAGTAGAGGACTCATGTCTGGATGTGATGCATATTTATTTGAAATTTTTTTCTAATAAAACAATTAGTTATGATTTTTTTACTGTGACTTTTTTTAAAAAATAAAAAGTAATTTTCCAGCCAACCTAACTCGATAAAAAAAATCAAAATTCAAATTTTTTTTAACCTATAGCCAAAAAAGCATAGAGTGTGACGCAGGTTTCGGATCTCAAAAAGGTGAAATGGTTTGAAAGTTATGGATGTTTTTCAATCAGTGTGTCCATCAGGATTTCAGAGACACGATATATAGAAAATTATTAATAATTATTCAATAAAATGATAACCAAATAAATCTTATATTTTTAGAAAGCTAACAATTTTTTCTATAAACCCTTTTCATTTTATCAATTTTGCATAAAAAAAAGTCGTCAGCATGAAGGGTGAAGTTCGAAGAAGAGACTGAAACATTAAAACACGTTAGAATCCATAAAAAGTCAACAATCAAAATGGATATCCATCTTGCTTTGTACCAAAGCAAGATGGATATTCGTTTTGCTTCGGTAAAAGTAACTCAAAACGGATATCCGTTCTGAAAATGGATATCCGTTCTAAAAACGGATATCCGTTTCCTTGATCTATGAAAAATTGTGAATTACTTCAAATATTGATTCTTGATCATGAATATTGCAAATTACTTCAAATATCCATGGAAAATTTCAATTGTGTTTCTTAAGACACCCATGCCTTGACTATACCTTGATGTTGGTCATGATTGTGCTTGGATGGCACAATAGTTCATAGTTAGATTTTTGCCACTAAAGTTTTCCTTTGACAAAGTCGTATTTGTAGTCCACCTTTTGATGATGTTCAAACAATATAAATACTTATTCTTAACATAAGCAATACATTTCTCACAAATACCAATGCATTCTACTCATAAGGTTCATGGCACCATGCCTAAAGGTATGATAGTCAGCAGTGTACTATTATGGCAGCCTATGGTTGGTTTTACAATCTATAATAGTGATAGCATTCATGCCTAATAGTCCTTATCGTTATTGTCATAATATATTCTACATTTGAGGCCTTGTCTACAACATACAAAGTTTACCTTTCTCACCCATACCTTCAGCATATAAAGGACATTAATAGGGAATTTTTAATTTCCACTCAGTCAGTGCAATCTAGGAGAGGATAGATTGTCTAAAGTTGTGATCTATTTCCATTTACACTTGCCATAACTACAAATGCTTAGTGTTTATTCTCAACCCCAGTATATGAATAAAATGTGACCTATTGTTCTAATAGGCCTATAGGGACAAAGAGGTGATAAAGCCTTTAATTTTAAACATGACATGGTTTTGATAACTTCCCATATTGGTAAGGTCCTGGATGACAATCCTTTGATGCACCTAATTATAATAGGTGTTATGATAGTCCTTGGTATCTTTTCATTTCTTTCTTGAATGGCCTGCAAATAAGACATAAGACATATTAGATCCTTCATAAATAAGAATTCTCATACATTACATTTAAACTTAAACTCCCTAAACATCCATCAATCCATCCATTAATATCAAAATTCCATGAATATCCTATGATCAACCATTTTAATTCCTAGGATAGTCATATATTGCAATTTTGCTTCTCTATACTAAAATAGCCCAAGGAATATCTAACCTTGAATTTGTATTTTAACAATCTAATGTCTTTACGAATAACATTGAGCCTTCTTTTGGGACAACATTTTTGCCTTTAGAAGCTCCTCATTTGATGATAGCCTAAAATCAAATAATGGCTTATATCCAGAGCTTTATTAAGTTGATACCTAGGTGGATTAGTGTGTAAACATTGAAATTAGATGGTAATTCACAAGTTTATAGAATAATAAAATGAATCCCTAGTCTAGAATCTAAATGTACATAATAAAACGGATATCTATTTTGTAGTACCGATATGGACGTTGCAGAGTGTCCGTTGCAAAGAATTGGGCTTTTACAAAACGGATATCCATTTTGTAAAAGTAGAAAAAAGACAAAAGGAATATTGTTGGACCTGACTTCCGCAACCAGAGACCCTCTGTTATCGAAATACTCGTGATTTCTAGCTATGACAGTGAAAGGAATATTTTTATGCACTATTAGAGACATAATTTTCTTGTTACAATCATAAGGGTGATATTTTTGTTCCCCTAATGGGAAGCAATAGTCGTCGTAAAGCAAAAAGGAGGGGGAAAGTTACATTGGAGGAAATTAAAGCAATTAGGGAAAAAGATAGGGAAAGGAAGAGGATTGGAAGGGTGGGTTTGGCAGATGCTCATCAAGGTGAATCTTCGTTACCATCTAATGACATGCAAATTGAAGATGTTAATTTTGATTATAATGAAATGTTAGATAAGAATGAAATTCACCATGATATTGTAAATGAAAATATTGAAAAATGTTATGAAACACCTATTCATAATAGCAATACCATGGACAAAGAAGAAGAAGAAAAATGAAGATGTGCACTTGAAGAAAGTGGATATGAACATCATGATGTTGAAATTGCACTCCATAATCCATTTGTTGATAAAATTGATGAGGTTGATAACATGGATGAAACAAGAACAATCAATGTATGTCCAAATTTCATAAGAAGAGAGGACATTTGTCAAGAACAGAATAACCGTGATGAAATTGGAAAACACCCAAAAACCCCAAAATGGTTACTTGAAATTGATGAGAACATAATGGAAAAACTTGAAGGCAAGAGGTCATCACGAACAGTTCGGTTGTGGGCTACAAAACTCTTCAATGAATACTTTGAGAAGAAAACATTAACCGAACAATGCCAACTTTTTGTGCAATTATTAAAGATGTACAAAATGAGACCTTTACTAAAGAAATTAAAGATTCGGTTAAACAAAGTGTTCGATTGGAATAAAATTATTGTAAGAAGCCTTTTCAATGCACTCAATTCTATTGGAAAGACTAGCAAGGAGAAAGATAAAAGAGCTACCCATAGAGTAATAACAACCTCAATAGTAAGCAAACAATTAAGAAATGCTTGATTAATGAGGCAAACTTGTGTTGACTTAAGATTGAATCGTAAAACATTGTTAAAAGCACTAGCATTAAGATCAAGGCTAGATAGTCCTGTTGCCAATGATACTTGGGCTTTCAGTGGTAGGCTTCCACGAGTTGACAAGAAGCTAATTAATAGCACAAAGGAAGAAATTGAATGATTTTGGCACACTAACTCTAGGGTATCACTGAATGCAAAAGATGTAAAGTTAAGAATTGGTGATAAAGACTGCACACCACATCCTAAACATTACTTGGAATGTAGCCAAACAACATTGTACAAACAATATTGTGAAACTCACCCAGGTATGACAATCTCACAAAGAGCATTTGAATCTCTTAAGCCATTTTATTGTGTTCCTCTTAAAGTTTGTAATACATGTTGTTGCAAATACCATGTAGAATTTTCTATGTACCATGAATTATTATGCAATATTTGTTCTACTTTGCACACTAAAGAAATATTATAGGAGTGTGGTGCAATTCAACTACCAAAGTCATCTAGGGACTTATTGGATTTATTTCTATGTATTAGAGATGATGGTTGCATGTTCTACAAGAATGATTGTTTAAATGAAAAGTGTTTACAATGTGATGGGTTATCAAAGTTTGTATCATGTTTTCATGAGGGCAATGAGCATGATTTTGGAAAGAGAATGGTTGAGAAAAAGAGATATGAGACAGTGAAATACAATTTGAAAAGTGGAGGTGAAGGTTCTAGATGTGATTTGATTGTAAGAGAGGTAAGTATTGCTGATTTTATTGATGATTTTAAGAAAAATCTTTTCTACAAGTATGTCAGACATAGCCACAGGTCTCGATGGTTAGATCAACAGTTCAGGATGTGTAAAGACTCTTTCCCGATTGGAACTATTGTCTCTGTAGTTGATTTTGCAGAAAACTATACATTGCAACCCCAAAATGAAGTTCAATCCCAGTACTACAATTCTATTCAGATTGCTATTTTTGTTCACATCACATACAGACATGCCCCTGAGAGTACAGAAGAGAACAAGAAGATTGTTAGAGAATACCATTTTTACATGAGTGATGATCAATCTCATTCAGCAGAGTTTGTGCAATATTGTTTTCAACAATTTTATGGGTTCTTGCAAGAAAAAGATATTAGAATAGATCAACATCTCATTTGGTCAGATAATTGCACTGGTCAATTCAAGAATGCTCGTAATTTCTATTGGTTGAGCAAAATGCATGCAGAGAAGGGTATACCTCATATTTAGAATTTTTTTGAAGCTGGGCATGGAAAAGGTGAACATGATGGAGAAGGTGCATGCGTGAAGAGAGCTCTTTTTAAAGAACAACTAAAGATTAGAGGTGGTGCTACATTCAGTGATGCAGATTCCATTGTTAAGTGGTGTAACTATGCATTGTCACGAGGAGTGGCTCTTGATTCTGAAGTGTGCAGGTTCTTTTGGTTGGTTGATGATGGGATAGCGATAAAGAAATTAGAATGTCAGAGAATCAGTGAATCATCAAAGATGCATTCATTTCAAAGCTCAGATGCAAATACATGGACTATTTGGACACGAGAATTAACTTGTTTTTGTTAGAGTTGTATTAAATGTGATTGGAACAATTATGAGTCAAGTGAGTGGGTAGATGCATGGATTCCACAATATTTAATCTCTTTATATGAAGGTCAATCACCTTCCATCAATGACATGGAGAGCTCATTTGACTATGAACATCTTTCAGACCTTGTACAGCCAGGTCATGTTTATACAGTTGTTGCACCGCATGGAAATGAAGAGAGGTTAGACTATTGGTTGGCACGATGTGTACAGGGAAAACAAAAGCTAACACAACCTATGACAGATGATGATGGGTTCACATATCCTACAGGATCAGTTGTTATTGTTGGGACTTGGTTACGAACATATATGATTAAAAAGAATGGCATCCCAGCCTTTGAAGACTTTGAGAAGCATAAAACCATATTGATGTATTCTCACCTAGTTGTAGCAACAAATGTCAAGTTACTAAAGCATTGTGGAAAACTAAAATCAAAAGAACTATGGACAATTAGTAATACTGATCATGAAGCAATATTGGATACTTTGAAGGTAAGAGATGACCCCTCAGGTATGCTTGACTAGCATTTAAACTTCCAGATGGACAGGTATGACATTTTTTATCTTAACTTGTTTTTATTTTTTCTATTTTTTAGAATTGTTTTATTAAAAATCTTGTTACTTTAACTATAATGCATGCTTTTGACTATACAGGACTGCGAATAAAGTTATTTTACATGGCATCGTAGATTATTTTGCATGGCATCGTAAATTATTTTGTATGGCTCGTAGGTTATTTTGACTATACTCGAGGTATGATTTTTAGTTCTCATTTGTATTTCTTAATATTGCACATTTGTACCTTTTTCTACATAAGGCATTCTATGAGATGATATGTATTTGATGTCTTTTGCCGAATAGTTCATGTGCCTTGTCTATGCTTTCACATATTACATACATGTATCACATGACAATTGCAACTACAACATCTGACAAAATTCTTATTTCTTTGAGGTATTCCACCAAACAGTTCATGTGCCTTGCCTATGCTTCCTTACTTTGCATTCTTATAAAAGTCCTATAACAGTCATAATTAATCTTCATACTAATCTTGATAGTAATCTTACCATCATTGTATTCCATGAGATGATAGTCCTATAACAGTCCTATACATGTCTACTAGGATAGTTTTAACTACAACAGTCCTACAACAGTCCTAAAATAGTACTAGAACAGTCCTATAATAAGCACAACATTTAATGTACATATTTATGATATTCATGTTTACTTTTAAATCTTCTTGTTCATGCTTCTCACAGGACGTCACCTCCCCTACCCATCTAGCTCTATAGAAGAAGAGAGACAACAAATGATCAAAAGGGATCACCAATTGGTGGTAAGTGATTGATTACTTATGTCATGTTATATATTTTGAATATTAAATTCTATATTAATGTGCACGTTGTTTGCTTGCATTAATAGGTGGAAATTCAAAATCTCTATCGAGGAGGTCTAGTCGATGAGTGATAGAAGACGAGTCATTGACTGGTTCACCATCTTCATGGCCTAGCAAGAGCCATAGATTATTTGATAGCAATCCATAGGAGATTTGATTTTGGGACATTTTGTTACATATGTGTATTTGGCTTTGTAAACATACTTTTGTATGTTATTGATGTATATCATTGTATATACCCATATGGTTTTATTTGTACATGCCTATATGGCTTGATATATACACTATACATTATTTTCATGACATTATGTGCATATATGTATATATAAGATCCTAATTTAGCACAAGTAGGGAGAATGCTTGCACAGGTTATGGAATTTGGTTTTAAACGTTCCAATTGTATTTGCTTCAAAGTTTCTAAAGCCTTTTCAAAAAATCCATTTTGTGCATATCTTGCAATCATTGCATTCCATGAGATAGCATCTCTTTGAGGTGTCATACCAAACTGTTCACATGCCTTGTCTATGCTTCCACACTTTGGATTTACACCCGCCAATTGCATTTTCTTAACATTTCCTTTCAATCCTTATCAAAAATTCTGTTTTGTGCACATATTGCAATCATTGCATTCCTTCATTTACAACACATGATTAAATAAGAAGATGCATATTTACAACACTTAAGACCTTCATGAAATGATACATTGGTTTCTTGATATTCAATCATGCATTGGAGATCTTCAAAGTATTAAATATGTTTGAAGTGATGAAGAAACTTGTTATTTTGATGTATTTCAACTCCAAACTTCTGCTTAGAAATGAAGGCGCTAATCCTTGATCAAACTAACCTAAAAGTGCACCTTGGTACTTAGGGCACTAGATTATGATTGATCAACCTAAAATGTGCGCCTAAGGCTAGATAGTGAATTGGAAGGATATAATGCATCATCAAAGGAGTTTATAGTTATTGAAGGCATCAAATGATGACTTGGGCGCACATCTACCTCTCTACACCATATGTGACTAGTGCCAATTATTGAATAAACAACCTAGAATGAGTGCCTTACTATTTGAGGTGCTAGTTCATGCTTCTAGAACACCAAAAGTGTGCCTCGATGTTGAGGTGCTAGCTCTTGCTCAAGCAACCTTGAAAGTGCGCTTTCACAAGGAGGTTAAAATGTATTATCAAAGGATTAAGTTGAATCAAGGAATCATCATTGAAGACAAGTAAAACATGACTGTGAATGAGGCACACTTTTCATCATCTCTAACCTCACAATTGCACCTTCCATTGGAAGCTCATATTGTGCCTAAAGGAATGGTACTGAGCTATCATCCATGTCAATGATTGAGAATGTGTCAACTGGAACAATATTTTTTGTTCTGCTCATCGTGGGGTCAAACGAACTGCACCAACACATCGGGGTGGGTGGGTAAATGCTAGAGAAGGTCTCGTTTTGTGCGCCAAGCATCCCAGTCATTACGAGCAAGAGGCTACCAGCAAAGTCCCTTAAGATCCCTGAGACCAAAAAAGGCCAAACTTTGACGGGGCAGTTCTCAGAATTCATGATAGTTGGGAATGTTCTGTTTGGCGCACAAAATGAGACCTCCACTAGCATTTACACACCCACCTCGACGCGTTGGCATAGTCCATTTGACCCCACGAGCTATGGAATGAAAAATGTCGCACCTAGCACCTTTCCACTGCATCAAACTGAAGTATTTTGCAACAATGCGTTCAATTTTGGCACGGTCAAACGAAATGGAGTTGACCAAAAATGAGAGAGGTTATTGTGGACGGATGCCACATGCACATGTAGGTCCAAACAGAACATTCCCAACTGTCACAAATTCTAAGAACTGCCCCGTCAAAGTTTAGCATTTTTTGGTCTCAGGGATCTTAAGGGACTTTGCCGGTAGCCTCTTCCCTGCAATGACTGGGATGCTTGGCGCATAAAACGAGACCTCCACTAGCATTTACCTGCCCACCCTGACGCGTTCACGTAGTCCGTTCAACCCCATGAGCTATGGAATGAAAAATGTTGCACCTAGCACCTTTCCACTGCATCAAATTGAAGCATTTTGCAACAATGCGTTTAATTTTGGCACGGTCAAACGGAATGGAGTTGACCAAAAATGAGTGAAGTTATTGTGGACGGATGCCACATGCACCTGTAGGTCCAAACAGAACATTCCCAACTGTCACGAATTCTGAGAACTCCCCCATCAAAGTTTGGCAGTTTTTTGGTCTTAGGGATCTTAAGGGACTTTGCCGGTAGCCTCTTGCCCGCAATGACTGGGACGCATGGCGCACAAAACGAGACCTCCACTAGCATTTACCCACCCACCCCGATGCGTTGGCATAGTCCGTTCGACCCCACGAGCTATGGAATGAAAAATGTCGCACCTAGCACCTTTCCACTGCATCAAATTGAAGCATTTTGCAACAATGCGTTTAATTTCGGCACGGTCAAACGAAATAGAGTTGACCAAAAATGAGAGAGGTTATTGTGGATGGATGCCACGTGCACCTGTAGGTCCAAACAGAACATTCCCAACTGTCATGAATTCTGAGAACTGCTCCGTCAGAGTTTGGTAGTTTTTTGGTCTCATGGATCTTAAGGGACTTTGCCGGTAGCCTCTTTCCCAGAATGACTGGGACGCTTGACGCACAAAACGAGACCTCCACTAGCATTTACCTGCCCACCCCGACGCGTTGGTGCAGTCCGTTCGACCCCACGAGCTATGGAATGAAAAATGTCGCACCTAGCACCTTTCCACTGCATCAAATTGAAGCATTTTGCAACAATGCGTTTAATTTCAGCACGGTCAAATGGAATGGAGTTGACCAAAAATGAGAGAGGTTATTGTGGACGAATGCCACATACACCTGTAGGTCCAAAAAGAACATTCCCAACTATCATGAATTCTGAGAACTGCTCCGTTAGAGTTTGGCAGTTTTTTGGTCTCAGGGATCTTAAGGGACTTTGTCGGTAGCCTCTTGCCCGGAATGACTGGGACGCTTGGTGCACAAAAAAAGACCTCCACTAGTATTTACCCGCCCACCCTGACGCGTTGGCATAGTCTGTTTGACCCCACGAGCTATGGAATGAAAAATGTTGCACCTAGCACCTTTCCACTGCATCAAATTGAAGCATTTTGCAACAATGCGTTTAATTTCAGTACGGTCAAATGGAATGGAGTTGACCAAAAATGAGAGAGGTTATTGTGGACGGATGCCATGTGCACCTGTAGGTCCAAACAGAACATTCCCAACTGTCACGAATTCTGAGAACTACTTCGTCAAAGTTTGGCAGTTTTTTGGTCTCAGGGATCTTAAGGGACTTTGTCAGTAGCCTCTTGCCCACAATGACTGGGACGCTTGGCGCACAAAACGAGACCTCCACTAGCATTTACCCGCCCACCCTGACACATTGGCGCAGTCCGTTCGACCCCACGAGCTATGGAATAAAAAATTTCACACCTAGCACTTTCCACTGCATCAAATTGAAGCATTTTGCAACAATGCGTTTGATTTCAGCACGGTCAAAGGGAATGGAGTTGACAAAAAATGAGAGAGGTTATTGTGGATGGATGCCACATGCACCTGTAGGTCCAAACAGAACAATCCCAACTATCATGAATTCTAAGAACTGCTCTGTCCGAGTTTGGCATTTTTTTGGTCTCAGGGATCTTAAGGGACTTTGCCGGTAGCCTCTTGCCCGTAATGACTAGGATGCTTGGTGCACAAAATGAGACTTCCCCTGGCATTTACCTGCCTGCCTCGATGTGTTGGTACAGTCCGTTTGGCCCCATGATGAGCAGAACAAAAAAATATTGTTCCAGTTGACACATTCTCAATCATTGACATGGATGATATCTCAGTACCATTCCTTTAGGCACAATATGAGCTTCCAATGGAAGGCGCAATTGTGAGGTTAGAGATGATGAAAAGTGTGCCTTATTCACAGTCATGTTTTACTTGTCTTTAATGATGATTCCTTGATTCAACTTAATCCTTTGATAATACATTTTAACCTCCTTGTGAAAGCGTATTTTCAAGGTTGCTTGAGCAAGAGCTAGCACCTCAACATCGAGGCGCACTTTTAGCGTTCTAGAGGCATGAACTAGCACCTCAAATAGTTAGGCACTCATTCTAGGTTGTTTATTCAATAATTGGCACTAGTCACATATGGTGTAGAGAGGTAGATGTGCGCCCAAGTCATCATTTGATGCCTTCAATAACTATAAACTCCTTTGATGATACATTTTATCCTTCCAATTCACTATTTAGCCTTAGGAGCACATTTTAGGTTGATCAATCATAATCTAGTGCCCTAAGTACCAAGGCGCACTTTTAGGTTAGTTTGATCAAGGATTAGTGCCTTCATTTTTAAGTGGAAGTTTGGATTTGAAATACATCAAAATAACAAGTTTCTTCATCACTTCAAACATATTTAACACTTTGAAGATCTCCAATGCATGATTGAATATCAAGAAACCAATGTATCATTTCATGAAGGTCTTAAGTGTTGTAAATATGCATCTTCTTATTTAATCATGTGTTGTAAATGAAGGAATGCAATGAATGCATCTTTTATGAGCATATACACGATGTTGTTTTAGGATAGTCATAAAGGGCAATTTTTGGACAGCCATGTGTATCTTTTTGACAATCATGGACTGTGACAGCCCCAAAACTCATATAAATCATCCATTTTAGTGTTTGACAACCTTATAAATCCATTAGATCATTTATACAAACCCTAATGCAAATTATAAACCCTCTTTGCATAGTAATTTCATGAATGACTGTCTTGTAGGATTTACATACATACATACATACATATATATATGATCTCGTAGGCATCTAGGTTTCGTACACAAATTGCAATAGTTGTAGAGCCAACCTCCTATCAACGAGAGTTGAATAATAGTAAATAGAGAGCTTCTCGGCCATAAATGGGATTTGCATACACACACACACCCAACTGAAATAGTATCCTTATTGGCTTTATTGGCACCTCCCCCCAAGATGTAAGTTTTTTATGTTTATAATGTGCCCCTAGTGTCCTTGACATAGAGTTTCGTAACATTAATTTCATTCAAACATGTCTTCAATTCATCTTCAAAATGTTTTCAATACATCTCCAATGTCTTTTCCACAAAGGTTTATGCATATTTATACATGATTTGAGGGAAACCAATAGTCTCCAACTGACTCTTGAGTACTTGACTATTCATCTTCCATACTTTTGCATTTTTTTTACATTTTTCATATGACAACTTTGACATATTTACAAAATTTGACAAGATGAAGGCTAAATACATGATGAAATGGTTTATCATGACCTTATTTGATTAGGGTATATATAAGGAATTTTTTCATATTGATTCTATTGATCTAAAACCATTCTCAATGCTAAACATATCATCAATGGACTAAAGAACTATCATCATAATGTATGGCACCATGGGAAGTATCATGACTTGCACATAAGGAATTTAAATTATATTGTATATCAAGGAGTATATACATTAAAATCTAGTCCATAATGGTAGATATATACAAAAATTTGGCAAGTGTGCCAACTCAAAATATTTTTTACAAAATGTGGCATATGCCATGTCTCAAAATCTATATACAATCTACATGCCAAATAGCTACATCAAATACTACAAGTCCACTTGACCCTCAATCTATGATGGATCCTCAATCTGTGATGGATCCTGAAAAAGTGTCCTCTTTGTACCAAAATGTCTAGTAATTGATGGAGGTGAAGTTTCCTACATTAACAAGTCAAAACACAAATTTGATTAATCTCTTCAATGGTAAATAAAAATAAGTTAAAGTTAGTAAATAGATTCTTATCTACTACAATTAAGAACTTTCATTTATTAACATACATCTAAATCACTACAATCAACTATAAGACTGCTAGATAAACTATCAATTATTTAGAAAAATTCAATTCAATTACCTCGACTCTATGTTGTTCTTCGGACAATCGTTCTACAAATGATTTTCTCTTAAGACGATCAGGTGTCCTAGTGAAGCATGATGGCAAAGGTGGCACATCACTCACATTCTCAAAAGACTACATAAAAGCAAAGTAACATTGAAATAAATTAATATATAATTATTAAACAAACTAGGAAATGCATACATTTAAAATAGGAAATGCACTACACAAAAACTTATCTACTAGAAAACAAGCACATACCACCATCGAGGCCTCCTGCATCAATTAAGAAGGACAAGAATGTAAGACTCTAAATGACTATAATCAAATATTTAAGTTTTCTAAATTATCAATTAAAGTGCAATTCAATCAAATTACCTCCACCGTTTGTTGGCGTTGAGAAAGTTGTTCTGCAAATGATAGTCCCTTGGGTCGATCAGGAGTTTGAGAAAAGACTATTGGTAAAGATGCCACATCATTCACATTTTCGATTGACTATAAATAAAATTAACATCAAGATATAAATTAATATATAATTACTCACAAAGAAATAAATGCATAAAAAAAAAGTTGATGTGTACAACAAATTATACCGGCAAGTCCAAGCCAAATTGGATGGCAGACAAAGTTCCATGATGAACTTCTGTCAACTCCCCCTCTGTCATCAATTGTTATCCCACTTATATACATTAGTACTAATAAAGTTGTTTATATATTCAAATGGAATAGACCATAAAATTTAACTTTAAATTTTACCTACATAAAAGATTGCTCATGCATTTCTCCTTCTCTATTGTTTACTGATCCGGTACCTTCTACTCTTGTCCCTGACCCCTCAGCTTGAGTTTTGGACCCCATTGCCTCATCTCGTGAATGGAGATCATACTCTGATGTGTTCAACGGTGGCTCACTACTCTCCATAATAGGACCTAAGCATAAATGATTGCAAGAAATGTAATGATGGGGCACACATACATGTCTGGACGACGACGGTCTAGTAGTACCAGGTGATCCAATATCATCACCTTCATCATGTGCTTGTGCAAACTGAGATGTCTGTATAATCAAATGCTCGGTCAAAGAGTGTATGGCACTAAGGCTCTGTTGTGTTGCATTTGCAACAACGTCTGGGTGCTGCATTGGGGGTGGAGAAGGGATAGCAAGAGGGAGAATATAGGGATCTTGTACTTGTCTGATTGCCCCAAGTCTATCTTGAGGCATTCCCTTGCCCACTCCTTGAAACTCTCTAAAATCAAAATAATTAACATGTTGACCCATGACAAACTCTGCATAGAGTTTACGGAGGAAATACAAAGGCACATCTAAATTGTTGTTGGGTGGTTTATCAAAAACCATCCACCAACGATCCCAAAAGTTTTGACTAATGCCCTCATGAATACACCATTTGATTGAAAACTTGGGCTTACGGACATCAACATGCAATCCGGTTTTAGGATTGACAAAGTGTTGGGCTAACATAGTTTTTGTAATCTCTAAATCTTTGACTTCATCATATGACAAACCGTTAGCATATTCGGCCTTCTTGGCTTCTCGCCATTGCCTAAATGATTCGTGTTGGGTTGATAAGGTTTGAATATGATTAATGATTCCCTCTAAATACAATATCATTATAGACAATCAAGGGTGGCGGCGATACATTTCTATGATCCTACTTATATGATCAATATTTCTTTAAATATTCTCTTCTATTGTTGGAGGGGGAGGGTTTGGTGGTGGAGAGTTTGGGTTTTCATTTTGTGCATCCATTTTACCTAATTAAATTATAAAACATACCCACTTAGCATAAAAACCAAAAAAATTGCTTGAATATACAAAACAAACAAAAAAAATGCACGAAATCTTACCTCTTTGGATCGGATATCCGTTCCTCAGCACTGATATCCATTCTTTGAAGATGAGACTGCATTTTGCAAGCCGCGGGTTTGCAAAAACATAGTCTTTTTTCACTTTTTATGATCTCCAAAACGGATATCCGTTTTGAAAATGGATATTCATTATCAAAACGGATATCCGTTTTCTTTTTCTCTATTATTTTCATTGTTTTTTATTTTATTATTTTAGCATTTTTAGCATTTTACTATTTAGGCATTTTAGCTATAAAATACAATCCAAATTTTAGAAAGACTGTATCATATGAAAGGAGAGATTTTGGACAAACTATCAAAATTTATATAGGATTATGATGATATATATATTTGATTTTTATATGATTTACTTATACTAAGGTATCTCATAGTATTTTAAAGGCACTTTTGAATAGATAATTGTCATAAAAAAATTGTAGTTTTGACCTGTAAATTCTAACAAATCATTTCATGTTTAACTTACATATTAGATGATATTTGTGTCAACAATTGAGACACTCGGGATTAGGGCCATTATTTAGGGTTTATGGATTTAGAGAGAGATAGAGAGACTACTTTTGACATGCAACCGTAAACCCTAAATAATGCCCCTAAACCCTAAACCCAAGTAACCCTAAATAATTCTTCCAAATCCTAAACCATAAACCCTAAATAATTCCCCTAAGCCCTAAACCCTAAACCTGAGAAAGGGAGTCCTAGTTTTCTTGTTTCCATTTGCTTCGTCGATAAGGGAGAGGGAAAGATAGAGGGGAGAGATAGGATATATAGGAATGATAGGGGAATTACTAGGATGCATGATTAAACCTAACCCCTAACCCCTAACCCCTAAACCCTAAACTTAAGAAACCATAAACCCCTAAATCCTAGACACTAAACCCAAGAAACCCTAAACCTCTATCTCTCTACTCCCTATCTCACTATCTCCCCATCACTATCATTCCTATACCTCTCAATCTCTCTCCCTATGCTTTAGCCATGTCCCTCACTCTATATCTCCCTATTGGTCCTCTCTCTCTAAACACTAAACCCTAAACCTCTCAACCTTAACCCCTAAACCCTAAACGTGAGCAACCCTAAACCCTATCTCCTATCTCTCCCTTATCTCTGTATCTCTATCGTCCTTCTACCTCTCAATCCTTCTCCCTATTTCTCTAGACATATCTCTCCCCTTTGTCACCTCTATCTCTCCCTATATGTCTCCTCTCTCTTTCTATCTAGCTATCTCCAAAACTAAGAAACCCTAAACCCAGGTACACCCTAAATCCAATCAACTCTAAACCTATATCTCCCTATCTCTATCATCCCTCTACCTCTCTTGATCTCTCTCCCTATGTCCCTGGCCATGTGCCTCACTCTCTATCTCCTTATCTCTCTCTCCTCCGTCTCCTCTCTCTATCTCCCTATAATTCCTCTCTCTATAAACCCTAAATCCAAAACCCTAAACCTCTAAACCTAACCCCTAACCCCTAAACAATTTAAATCCTAAACCCTAAATAATGCCCCTAAACCCTAACCCCTGACCCCTAAACCTGAGAAACCCTAAACCCCTAAACCTTAAACCCCAAACCCCTAAACCCTAAACCCAAGTAACCCTAAACCACTATCTCCCTATCTCTCCCCTATCTCCCTACCACCTTTGTCCCTCTACCTCTCAATCTCTCTCCCTATGTCTCTAGCCATGTCCCTCACTCTCTATCTCCCTATCTCTCCCCTCAGACTCCTCTATATCTCCCTATCATTCCTCTCTCTCTATAAACCCTAAATCCAAAACCCTATTTACCTCTAAACCTAACCTCTAACCCCTAAACAATAAATCCTAAACCCTAACCCCTAACCCCTAAACCTGAGAAACCCTAAACCCCAAACCCCTAAACCCTAAACCCAAGTAACCATAAACCACTATCTCCCTATCTCTCCTCTATCTCCCTATCACCTTTGTCCCTCTACCTCTCAATCTCTCTCCCTATGTCTCTTGCCATGTCCCTCACTCTTTATATCCCTATCTCTCCCCTCAGACTCCTCTATATCTCCCTATTGGTCCTTTATCTCTCTCTAAACCCTAAACCTCTAAACCTTAACCCCTAACCCCAAAACCATAAACCCTAAACCCTAAATAATGCCCCTAAACCCAAGCAACCCTAAACCTCTATCTCCCTATCTCTATCATCCCTCTACCTCTCAATCTCTCTCTCTCTAGATGTCTTTGGACATGTCTCTCACTCTCTATCTCCTATCTCTCCCCTTTCTCTCCTCTATCTCTCCCAAACTCTATCAGTCCCCTCTCTCTATCTCTCTTTAAACTGTAAACCCTAAACCCCTAAACCTGAGCAACTCTAAACCTCTAAACCCTAAATAATTCCCCTAACCAACCTCTAAACCACTTCTCTATATAGGTGCAACTAATACCACTTTTTCATTGTTTTCCACATTTAATTATATTCTTTTCCATTTTCCAAGTCCTACATGTGTCCAAGTTGTATTGTTTGTCAAGTTTTTAGTCTAATTGTTAGTCCCAGCTCTCATGGTTATTAAAATTTTAGTGTATTATAGTTAGATTTATCTTCAGTAACATTAATTTACACATTGTTGCACAAACAACCACACTAAAACATAACCTTACCTAATTAAGGTTAACCTTTTAAAAGGTTCTTTCATAAATGGCGAGCTTAACAGATCCACCTAGTTCAATGTTCTTATAGTCCATGCTTACCCTTCCAAGAGAGTTCATGCCATGTTAACTTTGCATTATGTCCTAACATATCACATGAAGGACATCATTATCACAAGGAATAACAATGTCATGAAGGATTAACGAAGGTGTAGCTTCACCACATAAAGTATCATTCATAATTTTATCACTAGAGGGTAAGGGTATATCATGTGTATCCTTCTCAAACCATGTATCATGAATCAAATCATATGAAGGATTGCGTAAAGCAATTTAGGGCATGAAATCCAAAACGCCCCAAAACACAACCCCTGCTGCCCCACCATTCCTATCCCCAAAATATTGGAACATAGTCTAGAAAAGTGATTATTTCACCTGATGAACAAAATTGAATATTTTATTATTGATTATTTGAGTAATTCATTAGTGATGATTCTTAATGTTTAACAAATCCTTATGGATCAATGTGTAAAGAAGCTACCAATGTTAATTTGCCCTCCTCCTTCACTAGAAACGATCTTTAAGGAGGTTCATATATTGATGGGAGATCCAAGATTTAAGAGGTGTATTTTCCAAAATCTCTCCTTTCATATGATATAGTCTTTCTAAAATTTGGATTGTATTTTATAGCTAAAATGCCTAAATAGTAAAATGCTAAAAACGCTAAAATAATAAAATAAAAAACAATGAAAACAATAGAGAAAAAGAAAATAGATATCTGTTTTCAAGAAGCCAACCATTCAGGAATGTCCTAATCCAGTTGCTCACCTTAGTTCTTTTTAGGAACTTCTTATTCCTCATGTTGTTCAACTTGATGTTCATCTTGTTGGTTCTATGTCATATAATGTTCCACATCGAGCTCTTTATCTCAGTCATCCGGTTGTTCTTTATCTTGCTCTTTGTTCTCATCAACTGGATGTTCCTTTGTTTCCTGATCTTTTCCAAGATCCAAATACACTTCCTATTGTTCTTCCTGATGCTAGTCATAAGGATGTGTGACTTCACCTTGTTGCTTTTTAAAATAACCAAGAAGAGGCAACAAGAGGCAACAAATTGTTACTTTTCTTAGGCAATTTTAAGTTTTCTAATTACTACTAAAATCTTTTTAAAATAATGTAAAGAACATTCGAAGCTTCAAGGAATCTTTTTATGGCACCCGTGCTAGCTTTTGTCCTCAAGGATCCAACATTTTGGTATCCTCCTTTGTAGAAATTAGAACATCCTCTTGATGACAATGGGAAGAATAAGGATGCCTTGAGAACTTGGAGATTTTATGGAGAGTGTAAGAACCTTCAAATCCTTAAAATTGAAATGGAAAAGGCTCACAAAGTTAGGACTATAAAAGTATAATAATTATTGTGGGGGTTGTAATGAAAATATGGCTTAACTCTTTTGAGGTGACTCACTATCCATGATGTGTTGGGATCAATGGAAAATGGAATAAGAGATATTAACAAGAATTTGACATAAATGGAAGAAATGGATAGTCTCCCCTAAAAATGATGGTGAGAGATGTATTAATAGTAGAAGAAGCAACATGAATGGTGGGGTTGGTTGGGAGTGGACTAAAGAATTGATTGAGAGATTATAGAAGACTAATTGGGATTGGACTAAATAATTGATTGAGAGATTATAGAAGACTTATTGGGAGTGGACTAAAGAATTGATTGAGAGTCAAGAGGATAGGAGAATTAGTTAGGGGAAGTAATTGTTCAATCAGGGGTGGAGAGAACTCTCAATCACAAGAATAAATGATGCCAAAATGGTTGGAACTAAAATAAATCATGCATTCCAAAAGATGACAAGGTTGCTCCTTTCATATGATACAGTCTTTCTAAAATTTGGATTGTATTTTATAGCTAAAATGCCTAAATAGTAAAATGCTAAAAATGCTAAAATAATAAAATAAAAAAGAATGAAAACAATATAGAAAAAGAAAACGGATATCTATTTTGGTTTGGTATCCAAACCAAAATAGATATCCATTTCAAAGTCAAACTTTGCCAAGTCGCCAATTTGGCTAAGTAAAAACACAATTTTTTTCCTATTGCCACTGTTTGGCCCGCGATGATCCTGCACATACCCATAAAAGGGGAGAGAAATAGACAGGGAGAGACATAGAGAGGGATATTAATGGAGAGGAATAGAGATAAGTGATATAGAGGGAAGAGTGATAGAGAGAGAGGGAGGGGTATTGACAGAGAGGGGAATAGAGAAAGAGAGATAGAGTAGGAGAGAAAGATATATAGAGGGAAAGACAGATGGAGAAAATATGAGAGAGAGAGAGATGGGTATACAGATAGAGAGGGAGAGAGAGGTATAGAGATAGAGAGGGATAGAGAGAGAGAGAGGGACAAAGAGAGAGAGAGGGAGAAAACCTAGAGAAAAGAGATAGAGTGATAGAGGAAGAGCGAATAATAGAGAGGGGAAGAGAGGAAGAGAGATAGAGAAGAGAAAGAGAGACATAGAGATAGAGATCTCAGATGGAGAGGAGGAGAAAGAGAGAAAGAGGAATGTAGAGAAACATAGAGATATAGAAAGAGATAGAGAGAGGAGACAAAGAGATATAGCCCGAGAGGTAGAGATATAAGTGACAAGAAACAAATAGAGATAGGGAAAACAAAGATATACATAGAGAATGAGAGAGAGATAGAGGAATAGAGAATAATAGACATAGATTGATAGAGAGAGGATGATATAGAGATAGGTAGAGAGAGAGAGAGATTGGTAGATAGAGAGAGGAAAAGAGATAGAGAGGGACAAAGAGACAATGAGAAAGAGGGATCTAGAGAGAGAGAAAGAGAACTAGAGAGAGAAGCGATAAATAACAAAGAGAGGGAAAATATAGAATACAAGAAATATATTTATATAGAGAGAGTGAGAGAGTGAGGGAGGTTAATATATAGAAAGAGAAAGAGAGGTAGAGAGAAGGAGGAGAAATAAAGAAAGAGGAAGAGATATAGAGATAGGGAGATTGATAGATATAGAGATAGAGAGAGAGGTACAAAGAAAAGAATACAAACATAATAACTCCATGCAAGAGTATAGACTTATTCTTTGGGAATCCCTCTGATGCACCAATAGTCTTTTTAGAGTGTCATTTTGAAAATATAGGAAGAGATAAACATGAGAAAAACATAGAGAGAGAGAGAGATCTCACTGAGAAGAAGTGTGTGAGATAGAAGGGGGAAGACAAAGATGGAGAGAGATAAAGAGAAATAGAAAGGGGAGAGGTAGAGACACATATGTAGAGAGATTCTTGTTTCCTATTAAACTATTATCAGGGCTTCCACCTATTATCAGAGAAAAACCTCCAATTGAATTAATCATTTCGTCAAGTCTTTCTTTTGTTAAATTTTGCACATATTCCACCTTAATCAATTTACCCTCAAGATGTTATGTGGAGAGAGAGAGAGAGAGAGAGAGAGAGAGAGAGAGAGAGAGAGAGAGAGAGAGAGATGGTAAGAAAGAATAGAGATGGAGATATATATATATAGAGAGAGAGAGAGATAAAGAGGGAGAGAAAAAGAAAGAGATGGTAAGAGAGATAGCTAGAGAAAGATAGAGAGACGAAGAGAGGAGACAAAAAGGAAGAGAAAGAACAAGTGAACAAAGAGATAGCGAGGGGAAGATAAAGATGGAGAGAGAGGGAGAAATAGAGATAGAGATAGGGAAGGGAAGATAGAAATGGAGAGAGAGAGAGAGAGAGAGAGAGAGAGAGAGAGAGAGAGAGAGAGAGAGGTACTATTCATTGTATTGTCTTTAATTTTGTTTGTTAAATTTATTTTTTGTTTTTTCTTAATATATAAATTGAATATAGAATATTTGATATATTTATCTTTTTATTCTAGATTATTTATATAAATATTCCAGAAATAAAATGAAATGGATAAAAAAATGTTGATGGGATTTGGAATAGATATATTAATATCCATATTTTAGTTTTTATATAATTTCTAACTTTTATATATTAAATATTGATAAATTACTATAGAATGTATTAATTTTGAACTATAATAATAATGTTAGAATCTTCTAATTTATTTATTTTAAATGAAATGATGGTTAAAATTATATTGGTTATTAATGAATAAGAATCTTGTATTATAATTGATTAAAATATAAATTAACAATAACATAATTTAATTTTACATTTTGAAACAAGTATTCTAGAATTTAAAGAATTTAATTTAAAAATTAATGAACTCTTTAATTTAGAAGTCATAGTTTATAATTTTGTAACTCTCAAGTTAAAGTTTTAAGTAATTAATAATATTTTATTTAACTTAAAACTATAATAACAAATCTTATTTATGTTTATTTTAAAAAAATTGGCTCGAGTAGATAATAACAAATAGAGATATATAAACATATACCGAGAGATAGAGAGAGGAAGAGAGAAGAAGGGAGAGGGGGAGAGAGAAATGAGAAAGAGAAATAAAGTAGGAGAGAGAGATAGAGAAGAATAGAGAAAGAAAGAGAGAGAGCGGGGCGGGAACGGAGGAAGGGAGAGATAGAGAAAAAGAGAGAGGAAGAGAGAAAGAGAGAAAAAGAGAGTTTTAGACATAAAGATAAAAATAAATAGAGTTAGAGAGGAAGATAAAGATATATATAGAGATAAATAGGGAGAAAGATAGAGAGATAAAGAAAGAGAGAGGTAGAAGACAAATAGAGGAAGAGAGAAAGAAATAAAGTAAAAGTGAGAGGTAGAGTACCTTTCAATTTCAAGTAGAGAACATGGCTACATGCATAACCTTCCTATGACTAATTATTTCCAAATTTTACTTTTCCCACCCATCTGAAGAGGACAAAATCATTACCCATCATGGGATTATAAAACTAAGATTAAGTGCATAAACATAATGACAAAAAGTGTCCCATGTGCGATAGACTTGAGTTTATGGGACCAACAAGTCCAATACTCTTTCAAATTCGGCATACCCATTGCACACTAAGATGTGATTGCTAGTCATACCTTATGTCAAACCTACATAATAAAACAAAAATAAAACAGAAAGATAAGCAATTGAAAATCTACAACCACGAATGTGTTGGACAAAAAGGGCATAGCAGGAGACAGAGTTATGGCCAGGTATGGCCCCACCCCTATGTTTCTCCCTTTTGCTGCGCCTCTATTTCTCTCCCCGGCTGCGTCTTCCCTTCCTCTTTCTTGTTGTTTCTTTCCTTTGATCTGCAACGTTTTAACTTCTTCTATCTGGCCGCTCCATCTTTTTTTCTTTTAGTATTCCTTTTTAAAAAAAACAATGAAGAGGCTGTCGGTCCGCCCTCTGATTTGTGCTGTGTCTCCTTTTTAAAAGGAACTCAGTTATTTTCATTCATTCCTTCGGAATGTGAAGTGATAGAAGGAAGTCAAAACTATTGGCTTTATTGAAGTTAAGACCACAGCAATCCACCAACCGTACCTTGCAAGAGACCTGGCCTGTGTCCAAAAGAAGCTTAGCTAGACCTTTGGTCATCATCAGTTGCAAGCTTAGCTAGACCTCTTCTTCTACGTGCACTCATAGGCATTGGCTGGTCAAAGACAAGCTTGTTTGTACATGGAAGAATTTGATAGTACCCTCAAGGGACAATCTTTATCTCATCCTTCTACTCTGGGTCCTCGTATCATAGACTCACTGTGCCGTTCTTTATACCACAGCTTTCTTTTTCTCACTGTGAGTAGTTGTGGGTTTTGTTGGCATGGAATCCTGGAGCTCAAGGGAATATGTTTAAAATTCTCAGCCACGCCATTAGAAGGTATCCCGATATGTTAAGAGTTCACAGAAAAAGTGGCTAAAAATAATCCTACCCACGAAAATCTTCTTGTTAGCAGCCTCATCTTGAACATCACCTCAAAGACCCCTGCATCCCCATGGGGACATGCCCTTAAGGGCCGTTTCTGGGCATTCGGTGACCTGCAACATTGAATCGTTTAAAATATATATATCAACTAACAAGATTTTCAAGATGTTCAATATATATATATATATCTTTGAGGTGATGTTCAAAATATAATAGGAGATATTTGTGGAGCTACTGACCCATGAATATTTATTTTTCTGCTTATTTTAAGGAGTTATCTTGATTTTCAGTTTTTACTATATAAAAAAATAAAAAATAAATTATTTTAATTTAGAAGAAAATTAAAAAAAAGAAAGAAAATGGAAGAAAATATACGTAGCCACTGCATGGCATATTTTTCATTATGTAGTGGCTGCTTATTTCTAACCCCCTTTTTTTTCCACAACTTATTTGCAATTCGTAAACAGTAGCTGCTCCACAAAAATAGGGAAAGATTCTATATTATCCCTTTCTCATAATTGTAAATCTCCATAGCAACACTCCAACTGCTTAAATTTAAGTAGGAAAATAAGTTAAGTAGTCGCATGGGGACATGGGGTAAGAAACGAAAACGACGTTTCACCTTTTTTATAGGGAAATGGGGTGCCTCCATTGTGTTTCTGGTAACTATGGTCTGCAGAATGGCCAATGGATATTTCTCTCTAGATTCTAGCAGTGGCTACTATTACTTCTACAAATTTAGCAATGCCATTAGTAGGGGCAGACCATGGCTTTCATCCATATACATTTCAACAATTGGGTAGTAATGAAGTGTTTGGTGCCAATTGATCTACGCAAGGAGGAGTTGGAAGCTACCATGATGGGATTTACGATCCTAAATACTAGGAATTGAATATGCTACTAATTTTATATTGGGCACCCTAGCATGTGAGGCCTTAGTTTGGGCCCAAATAGGTCATTCTAATAATCAGTATTCAAGCCTATCTTCTATCACTAAGGCTATGGGGTTTGGTTTTACACCCACTAGTTTCAATTTCTTAAAAGCTTTCATGAGGTCTTTTTAACAAGACATTTCAAACATACCCTAAAACAAAGCATTCCATGAAACCTCATCTCTTCAAGGCATTTTGTCAATAGTTTGCATCTTGTATGCACATGAGGTTGTTTTTCTTTGAGGAATGGGTGGAATAGTTTGTGTGTCGTATGCTCTTGCTTTTATCTATTTGTTTGAATGTTTTGTAATTTCACTCCATACTTATGTTTATTATACTTAAAAAATTGAATGTGTATATGTGCAATTATGTATAAGAGTATTTTAACTTAGTGTTATTATGCCCGACATTCAATGACTGGGGAATTCATGGGAATAGTTTATATTTAAGTTACCACTATCAGTGCAAGTTTATACAAGGTATAATAATTATAATTGTTGGGCATAGGTATATAGATGTAATGTTATAAAGGGTTGAAGATAAGTATATTACTTATGGGCTGCCCTTGCAAACTAAAATGAAGTTAGTATGGAATTCCAAAGATAGGATCATTGCAATAAGGATGACCTAAAAGGAAAAGTTGTTTTGTCACAATATTATGTATTTAGGGTTTGAATAACTTGTTGATTGTCATTATCCTTAGATGCATTAGTGGTAATCGATTCTACCTTTGGTCCTATCATCAATATGATTAATACACAAAAGGATCATTGATGTGATCAAGGTTAGGATTATTGAAGTTGGTTTGGTATGATTAGGATCATGAAAAAATTATATTCTTTGACTCTCTAGTAGGTCCTTGCTAAGATTGATCTTGTTTAATATCACTACAACTTGATTATATCAAACCGATTGTCATGGATGGGCATGGAAAAAGTGTAGGAATATCTAAGTGTTAAGTTGAGATACTTAGTAACCAATAGGGTAACTTGGGTCTAATTTCTTGTTGACTGCATGATGTCTTTTGATCTTATATGTATAAGAATGCTGATATTGGAACTATGATATGATCCATGGGAAGGGTACTAATGTTGTATTGGGTTGTGGTATGATTGTGCTCTAAATGGATGAGAATTGCCAGTTAATTTGTCGGTGTTGTTGAGATCAAGTTAATAGATAAACCATTTGTAACCATAGTATAAATTATCACCTAATATCTTTCTACTAGCCATTAAGGTCATTAGAAAGTGATTAGGTATGGCTTAAAAATTGACCTTGGGCAACTTTTCAAACAAAAGGTTTCACACATACATGCATAGATTTGCAAAGGATTTTGGATTTTGGTTTGGGAGATAGATGGGTATTGACAAATGAAGACACTCCAAGAAAAATAACAAGACTAAGATTATTCAAGTGGGAGTCACTCCTAGTGTGGACCCACACTCAATACCTTTCAAGAGAAAATAGCTAGGGAGAAAGAGGAAAGCACTAACCCTATCCCTTTCCTTTGAGGATTTGAAACCTTGCCCAAAGAAACTGTAGAGTACAAAAGTGTGATCTAGCCTAAAGAGTTAAACTAGGTCAAACCCTCTTCTACAAAACATTAGGACACAAACTGAGCTTGGCTTCTACCTAAGAAGGAGAGCCAAACTATAGGGTTTCTTCCCTTTTGTTGTATATAGATGGATCAACCAAGTTCAACCAAAGTCAAACAACCAAGTTAAGACTATGATCAAACTCTAAATAATGAATAACAGACTACAACTGACTATAGGAAATGAACATCAATGATCAACAAGTACAATAGAGCTAAGAGAAGAACTCAAAACTTAGAAACTGTAGCAGAAATGCTCAGGACCAGAGCGCTTGGGTGCCCTATGCCTTTTCTAGGGTTTCACAGAAACTCTTATATCACTGGATCTGCACCTATCTTCTTTACTTTCTTCTTGGAAATCAACCTCTGAAACCTGCTCCTCCAACCTGCACACACAAAGAGAGGAAAAGGTTGTGCTATGTTTAAGGGAACTTGCCTCAGTCAAACCTCGCATTGGTGTTCCCACCTCCACTACAATAATCATTAGATCTAAGAGTGTGTGCCCTAGGAGGGCAGAGGCCAGGTCTACAACAATATGATGAATAATGAATGATAATGATGATGATAAACACAAGAGATGTGACCTTAGTTGATGAAGATCCTACACCAACAAAGGAGAGTGATAAAGAGAGCTTCAAACTTCCTTCAAAGACTGCAAACAAACTTCAATAGCATCCACAAGGAGATAACACTTCAAGCATGTAGAACACTTTAGCATTGAGCACAATATGAGATCAATATTCACATTAATCTTTAAGGCATCATGTCTAGGTGTAAAACAAACTACAAAACACATTTAAATATACATTCTTGCTCACTTACGATAAATAAAACTTAACTAGGCCGAAAAATACAAACCATAGAAGTGTCCTAAGCCAACACCACAAAGTGGGCCAAAAATCCCAAGTGGGACTAGGGTGCTTGGGCACCCTGGACCTTTAGCCCACAAACTCAGGAAAGTGTCTGAAATAGAAGGCTTAATCTAGTCCTAAGTTGATTATGTCAGGTTTATTCATTGGGATTCAGATTATCATCGTTTAGAGCTCAAAAAGGTGTTAAAATAGGTTCTGATTAACAAAGGCAACAAAATAGGTCTAACCAAGAGCTAAACTAAGGGTAAAATGCTAGTGTACACATTTTACGATGCTACATTTAACCCCCACTTTATTTTGGGTATGAACTTACGTTCGAACTCATACTAAAGGATGGACAAAACACACAAACATAGAAGCCCAAAGAATTATGCCAAGTTGTGAACTACAAGTAGCCTCCAAACTTAGGATCCTAAGGTTACAAACACATAAGAAAAGAGAAAACATGCAAGACAACTCTAATTCACACATACGCGGAGTACTAAAATCATACGCGGACTTGACACACAATACATAGAGGTGAAACATGCCAAACACAAAGCATACACATAAGACACAATGCATACACATAAAAAGACACAATGCATACACATAAGGCACAAGGAATACATAGAGAACACATGGAAAACATGATGAAGACATGTGAAAACATAACACATAAAAGAAGCAAACATAATCTTGAATACACATATATAACAAACACACAAGGCACATGACTCTGATGCTAGCTTGCTCTGTTGCTAGGGATCATGTGGAAGAAGTGCCACCGTGGATCACACACTAGTAAGGACTACCAAATTACTAGGTGACCACACTAAGTCACATGAAGCACATAGGCTAGCCAACTACGCTACACTAGGTGGCTCACGGACCCAAGAGGAAGCATCACAAGCTAGTGAGGACTGTTGAATCACTAGGTGAGTTCCACACAAACAAGCAAAACATGCAACCAAAGAGAGCATAGCATGATGCATGCCCCCACCTTAAAGTGATTGCCAACTCCTAACAGGGAGAAATTGCTTTAAGGTACATTAAATCACAAGACAGGCTCAAGAGCTTTTTGGAAGCACATGCCCATAAGATATGTGTTTCCAAAGAACTGCATCACACCCAGGGGTTGTCCCCACACAAGGCAAACCAAGGTGATGCTACAAGCATGATACATAATGGCTTGTGTAGTCATGGTATGATGCCAAGCATAGCAATAAGGTTGCCACAAAAATCAAAACATAGAAGAAGCAATATGTTACATTAAAGAGCAACACGAAGGGATCTTCTAACTAGCATCAATATAAGAATGGTTATATAATAGGAGATAAATATATATAAATGGAATTGTCATCATCCGTCGACTAGTAGAACTATGGAGACAAAGGAAGAAGTATCACATGAAATCAAAATAAACATCCCTTGGGTCAACAAGGGAGAATTCCAAAACATTCTATGCTTTGCATTGTCCCCAAAGGACACAACAACAATACAAATTATGACATATAGAAGAATGATGGTAGAAATAGAGAGAATGTCACAACGGATTTTGGTCCCTTTCTATCCTTGCACCTACAAGGGTGTCAAGGGTCATCCAAAGAGAGATTAACAATAACACAAATAAATACTAATAAAGCATCAAGCAACACATCATGGGGGAAACACAATCACATGCACACATAACACATAAAATAAGGTACCTCATGTGCAAGTCAACCTAAAGCAAGTCAGGGAATCCTCCCAATATATTTCATCACCCGTTTGGATCGGTGGACAAGATGCAAGAGGAACTATAACACAAGAGGTATAAGGAACAAGAGCCATTCCTGCATTATCTTCAGAATCACTATCGAAATGTAGTACAATAGGCTCCATAGCGGCTTACGAAGCTTCTTCTTTCTCAGCAAGAGACACAATAGTGATAACTTTCTCTTTGGCGTTCGTCGATGATAAATGCTTGCAAGGAGGGAGATTCTCCTCCCCTATGGCAAGGCGAGCCATAGCACGATGATGCTTCTTTCTTTCTCTTACAATCTTATTTCTCTTAGATTTATTTGTGATGTTCTTAAGGGGAATCGTAGTATCTTCCAACATAGGTTCATTTTCTTCCTTTATTTTAGGAACATTAGAAGAAACAGGGGAACCTTTGAAGGCTGGGAGACTATGGGGGAAGGATGGAAGTACATGAGCATCATCAAGTGGTTGAGAAACCTCAGAAAATAAAACTCACGTGCAAACATTGAAATACCAGTAGTCTCTATAGAGGCAAGTGGGACAAAAGCAATATTGAGGTTGCGATGAGGTATGTTTTGTGCACCAGGGTTGCCTCATTGTCCTTGAAGGGATGGTGGAGGGGAAACCTCGACATATCTACCAGATGCTCAAGGACAGGGAAGAACCTTCAATTTGGGCTTAGCCTCATTCATTACTTGTGGTATAGGAGGAATTATAGCTATGGCCTCAGAAGATCGAGGATGTTCAGGAACATCACCAAGAGGAATATTACTAAGCTATAACTCTGCTATTTTCTTTTCTTTTAACTTCTAACATGATAAGAAAAATATATCCTCTCTAGGTCTAGTAGCTCCAACTGGTTGTGGTTAGAAGCAATCGAGCCAAAAATGTCCATTGCGAGCAATAAGGCGATACTAACTATGATGTACAACATGCACACATCCCTCAAATGGAAAATTTAAGCACTTGTGGACCATATAGGGGACCACCTTCATGGAGCAAAGCCATGGGTAGCCCAACTTCACATGAAATAAGTTTGATGTAGGAATGATAACAAAATGAACATCCAAAGCTCTTGGCCCAACCTTAACTTCAAGATCTAAAGCACCAAGAGTTGGAAGGATAGACCCATCATGTGATTTAATAGCCATCTCTGATATGTATCTTGATGTAAACCATGCATGTAGAGAAATTCTTGTTGCAAGTATGTGCCTAATCAGTGTTGTCATTGGTGTCAACTGTGCTCTTATTTTATTGCTTTCTTGTAATAAGTCAGATGCTTTGTATTTATTTATGTAAGTGATCATTGATGTTGAGGATATTGAGAAAATTAGCTCCTCCGGTAGAAACAGTGTATTGCATACAGAAGAACAGTCCAGAAGATTGCTCTGCATTTCCTGTAGGATGAATATCTTTGTCTATGGATTGGAAGTTATTTAGAAGTTTGTCTGAAGATGTTATATTCTAATTTTGAGCCTCCAGTATGAAGATTTGAGTGAGTTATGTTCACCAGAGTGAAAACTACTTTTCTTGTATGTTTGGTGGTGACAAGGAGAAAATATTATGCTTCTCATTCCTTTGCATTCCTTCGCATTGAAGTATTTTGGTCTATGGTTCTAAAGTTGAGTCTATAATGATGATAAGTAATTTCAACTACAATTGTTCATGATTTGGTGGTCCGCAACCTGTTCTTTCCTTAAGACTGTGGCTGACAGCATTGTTCTTGTTCTTTGGTTTGAAGAATCTTCTTGACAGAGTGATTAGAGACCGTGCGGTTGTTCCTAGTGATTACAATGTGCTTGTGGATGTATCTTGATTGTGTTCCTATGTTTGGATTGGTCCGCAAAGAGGAAATTGGATCGTGGATGAAGAATGTTCTTAGCAGACCTAGTGTTCTCACTAGTCGTGGCCAACTTGGTTGATTTCACTAATTACAGAGATGCCTTGAAGATTGTGGAAGCATGCCGTGGCATGAAGGATTGTGTTTGAGTTCGAGCTAAGGCATGGTGTGATCAGCATACATCTTTACATCTTTCCCTTAGCTAAATTTTGTATTAGGTTCGAACCTATTTCTATGTATGCTTTTGTAATGCTTACCTTGGAGAACATTCCAACGGTTGATGAATGTATTGCCAACCTTGATGTAAATTCCAAGGTTGATGACTTGTATAAAGACTTGTAATGTAATTGTGAAAATGAGGTGAGGAGTGTGCAAAAATGAAGAGATAAGTGTGAGGGTGTGAAAGAGCAAAGCAGAGAAGTTATATTGTGCTTTAATGGAACTGAACCCAGGCATGGAGTAGATGCTACTTAATCAGTTCACCATTTTTGACAGTGAGCCACCCTTTGGCGGTGAGTCTTTCTTTGCAGTGAGCAATTTGGGCACTGAGCCCTGGAGGTAGTGAGCCTCTATTTTTAGGTATTGTTATAACTCATATATTTATGTGGGCTAACACCCACCGTGGTTTTTCCCTTTTAGGGCTTTCCACGTAAAAATCTTGTGTCTACTGTGTTGAATGTGTGATTGTGATTAAGTCTATGGAGTCATGCTTTCATGGTTAAATCTAATTATCAACAATTAAGTTGTTGGTGGTTTGATATTCATATAAAGTTAAGTTTTTGTGACAAGTGATTAACCCACCTCTTAGTTTTCCTATGCATTTCAATAATTGGTATTAGAACAGGTTCCTCAGAAGAAAGCCTAACAACTTGACGAAGATCTAGGATGTCTTTTAAAAAGGAAGCACTGCAGTTTGATGGGACAAAATATGCTGTATGGAAGGTACGAATGAAAAGCCATCTTCTTTCTCTTGGTTATAGAGTGTGGAAAGCTACAGAATCAAAATACACCATGCCTCCAAATGGTTTGACAACTGAAGATGAAATCAAAGAATATGAGTTGAGTATAAAAGCTAGAGATGCCTTGTTGAGTGCTTTGTCCAACACTGAGCTGATAAAATTCATGGATCTAGAAACTGCACATGAGGTTTGGGAAAAGTTGAAGATTCGGTAAAAGAAGCCAAGCTACAAGGCTTGAAAGAAAAATTTATGAGAGTTTAAAGATGAATGAAGATGAAACCATTACAGCCTTCATGTAAAGAGTTGATGAACTTGTCAATGGAATAAAAGGTATGGGAGGTACTATTGGTGGTAAGGAAGTTGTGATGAAAATTCTTAGATCACTACCAAAGCCATACAGTCACAAAGTAGATGCAATTGAAGAAGTAATTACTATGAAAACTATTGATAGAGATCAATTACTTGGAAAGATTAGAGCCTTTGAGATGAGAGAGTTTGGAGATGCTCTACGAAAAGTTGAAACTGCTTTCAAATCCAGTACTTCAAAAAAGATCTCCAAAGTTGAGAAATATGAGGTGGAACCTGATGATGACTTTGATGAAATTGAAGCTAACTTTGTTGATAGATTGCAAAGAGGTTCTAGTAAGTTCAAAGGAAAACTACCTTTCAAATATTTTTTTATGTGGTAAAGTCGGTGATTATGCTTCCAGATGTCCTGAAAGAATTGAAAGGAATAGAAAAAGGTTTGAGAACAGGCCTAGAGTGAAAGGAAGATAGGTGTGCAGAAATCGCTTCCTACACTAATCTAATAAGGGGAGGGCTCTGCAAATTCAATTTAATCTTTACAATTATAGAAACATGAAACATATAACATAGATATTGTAGAAATACACATAGAACCAGAAAGAAGACAAAAGAAAAGAGACAAGATATAACGTGGGGAAAACCCTTATCGGGTGAAAAACCCCACACTCAAAAACCTCCACAATATATTATCAAAACTAAATATGGTTTACAATACACTTGCAATGCAAGCTCTCAATAGTATTTGACACTTGTGTCTGGAGTCAATCTAGCAACATACCAGTACATGTCAATCACATTATACAACTCCTCAAAGCACCTATTTATATAGAAAATATAAGGCAAAATATCCTCTATCTTGTAATGGGTGTCCAACTTGGCCTCATGGCCCAAAACCCACACCTATGGACACTTGGTCAACATTGTAAGATGCATCTGACACTTGTCCACACACCCTTTCCTAAAGAGGTCGCCTATTTCTAAAATGGGCTATGACAGATGCTCTTACGACTCTTACGACTGTCATAGAATTTGTCATAGTAGTTACAACTTATAGTTGTAAGAGAATTTGTTATACACAAGCTATAAATAGCATATTCTCTTACAACATGTCATAGTCCACCTTGGGGTGCCCAAAGATGCCTTTTTCAAAGATGCTTCTCGACACATGTCTTCACCTATCTTACAAGCTTCTATTTCTGACTCTTACATGTCATAACTTCGTCATAGGAATCTGTCATGACCGTTACAGTCAATATTCCTTTAAACAACATCCAAGATGCTGACACATGGCAAAATATTCCTACCACTAAGTGGGATGCCTATCTCCTCATGTGAGGAAAAAATTACATGTGGTCATATGCCATGTAGGATGACACATCACCATGCCAACTCTCACAATATGACAACATAGGATTTGCATCCAAATTATACAATAGGCAATAAATAAATAAATACAATGAAATAATACAAGGAACTACCAAGGATGAGACACCTTAATTCCCAACATTCTCCCACTTGTCGAACACCTTGTAAGAGCCAATAGAATAATAGGATTTAACTGCTATAGGCTGAGAGGCCCATAGACTCCGAACACCATCTAAACTTCTTTGTGCCCACTAGCTTCATCAATGCATCTACAACATTCTTCAAAGTATCTACCTTCTCCAAATCTACCTTCCTATCCTCTACCATGTCTCGCACGAAGTGAAACTGTACATCAATATGCTTTGTTCTGGCATAGAAAGTTGGATTCTTCACAAGGCAAATCGCACTCTCACTGTCACAACAAATCGTAATCTATCCTGCATCAACACCAATATCTAAACACAATCTCTTAAGCAAAATGGCTTCCTTACAAGCATGAGTTTCTACCATGTACTTAGCTTCCATCATGGACAAACCAACCATGGGTTGTCACTTACTCATCCAACTAATAGCACCACCAAACAATGTAAACACATAAGCACTGGTGGATCTCCTACTGTCAATGTCACCTGCCCAATCTGAATCCACAAATCCATGAATATCAACAGAATGCAAAGGTCCTGTAACATTACCATGATAACATAT
The DNA here is from genome assembly GCA_027924645.1 of Cunninghamia lanceolata. Taxonomy (NCBI): domain Eukaryota; kingdom Viridiplantae; phylum Streptophyta; class Pinopsida; order Cupressales; family Cupressaceae; genus Cunninghamia; species Cunninghamia lanceolata. The sequence goes on along the minus strand of BSBN01000481.1, from coordinate 11,981 downwards.
GGAATACTTAGAAGTATCCCTCAAATATCTGAACACTCGCTTAACTACATCCCAATGTACCCGTCCAAGATTAGCCATAAATTGACTAAGGACTCCCACTGCTTGGGTAATGTTTGGTTTTGTGCAGACCATAGCATACATCAAATTGCCAACAACACTAGCATAAGTTACTCTACTCATGTCCTCCACCTCACTAGGAGATTTTGGACAAGCACTAACAAACAACTTTGTCCCCAAAGAAATAGGAACACACAATGGTCTACAATCTGCCATGCTAAACCTATCCAAAACAGTCTTCACATACTTACTTTGGCTTAACCAAAGTTTTCTATTAGTTGTGTCTCTTCTGATTTCCATTCCAAGAATGTACCTGGCTACCCCTAAATCTTTCATTTCAAACTATGCTACCAACTGAGACTTAAAATCAAAAATCATATTCTTACCCTTCCCAATGAGCAACATATCATCAACATATAGTGCAACAATTAGAATACGATCACCATCATACTTATAATACACACAGTGGTCTGATTTTGATCTTACAAAACCAATTGACAACACAAAGGCATCAAACTTCAAGTACCACATCCTAGGAGACTGCTTCAATCCATACAAAGACTTCTTTAACTTGCAAACCAAATTTTCTTTACCTTTCACCATGTAATGCTCTGGCTATGACATGTAAATCTCTTCCTCCAAATCACTATGAAGGAATGTTATCTTCACATCCATCTGCTCCACCTCTAAGTCATAGGTTGCTGCAAGAGATAACAAGAATCAAATGGATGTCAACTTTGCAACGAGAGAGGAGATCTCACCATAATCTATACCCTCCACTTGTGAATACCCCTTCGCAACCAATCTGGCTTTATACTTCTCAACACTACCATCTGCACCAAATTTCTTCTTGAACACCCATTTGCATCCAACGGGTTTCCATCCAGGAGGCAAAGGCACCAAGTCCCAAGTTTGATTCTTTTCCAAAGAAGCCATCTCATCCTCCATGGCCTCCTTCCAGGAACCTGCATCTTTCATATCCATAGCCTTTAACATAGTTCTAGGTTCATCACTATTAGTAAGCAAAGCAAAAGCACAACTAGAATCAAGCAATGTATAACCAAACCTCTCAAGTTGCTTTCTGATTCATGTGGACCTCCTTAAAGGCTGAGGTGGAGGCTTTACTTCATCTTCTGAACTTTCAGAGCTGCTAGAGCTCTCATCATTTTCAGGTCCAACATTGTCTTTTTGTTCAATCTTCTCAGGGGTAGAAGGAAACTGAACAACATCCTCTTTCTTTTCTTTTTCTTCTGGCTGTAAAATAGTGGAAGAAGGTGTTATCTCTCTAAAGATGACACTTCTACTATACAACACTTTTTTAGCCACAGGATCCCAAAGCTTGTATCCTTTCACACCGAAACCATAGCCAATGAAGATACACTTAATAGCCTTGTTCTTCAATTTTGACCACTTCTCCCTAGGCACATGTGCATATGCCTCACAACCAAAAACATGAAGATGCCTTATTGAAGGATTTCCACCAAACCACACCTCCATGGGTTTCTTACCAACAAGAGCTGATGTAGGAGATCTATTTACCAGATAGCAAGAAATGGCAATAGCATCAACCCAAAACTTTTGTTCTAGGCCAGCTCCACTAAGCATACTCCTAGCCTTCTCCATTAGTGTCTTGTTCATCCTCTTTGTAACTCCATTTTTCTGCGGGGTAGATGGAGTTGTCTTATGTCTTTCAATCCCAAGTTCCTTGCAATATTTATCGAATTCTGTAGAATAGAACTCACCACCATTGTCAGTTCTCAAACATTTAATCATTTTACCAGTCTGATTTTCAGAAAAGGTTTTAAACTCCTTAAACTTACTATAGAGTTCAGATTTGCTTCTGAGAAAATAAATCCATGTCCTTCTATTGTAGTCATCTATGAAAGATACAAAATATATAGATTTTGATAATGAAGGAACATTAACAGGACCAAATACATCAGAATGAACAAGGTCCAACACTCCAGAAGACTTATGAGAACTCAAATAAAATTGAACACAGTTTTGTTTTACATATATGAAATGTTCACAAAAGTCAAACTCAAGATTACAATCATCTAACCCCTCAATGATGTTTTTATTTTTCAGGGTTCTAAGACCCTTCTCACCAATGTGGCCAAATCTCTTATGCCATAACATTGTCTTTTCAGCAGGAAGCTTAACTTCCAAAGCATGAATACAACCATCAGGACTAGATACAACAGATTTCTTCACTATTGGTTCAGATGGTGAGGGTGAAGTGACTGCTTCCCTCTTCCTTGAGTCAGAAGAACTATTGCATTGTGAAATGCATGCCTCTAGCTGAAACATAGTACCTCTCCTAGTACCCTTAGCAAGCACCATAGCTCCTCTAGTCATCTTGCATCCTTCTTTTGAAAAGACAACCTACACACCTGCATCATTCAACATACTTATAGAAAGCAGGTTCTGTGCTAAGCCTGGGATGTGCATAACCCCAGATATCCCCTTCACTCGTCCATCAGGGAATCAGATAGAGACTCTTCCACAACCAATATTCTTCAGATGAGAGTCCTCACCCAGGTACACCCTTCCACCATTGAACTCCTCATACTTAGTAAACCAGTCTCGATGCAAGGTCATGTGGAATGATGCACTAGAATCAATCAGCCACACATCATTAGATGCATGGGTTGCCAGGGTTGCAATGAAAGCATCACCATCATCTTGTGACTTGTCGAAATCTGAATCTGGGTTCTTCTTCTTTTTCTTTTCCTCTTTGTATTCCTTTCGAAAATGCCCAGATTTACCATAGTTCCAATAGAGAGCCTTGGACTTTCCAAGAGATTTGGATCTCCCATAGGATTTGGATCTACCCTTATCATCTTTCTTGTCTTTCTTTTTCCCTTTCTCCTCGGGTCTTCCACAAACCGCAAGAGCCTCTTTGGCTGCCTCAGAAGACTTTCTCTGCATCTCTTCAGATAATAGTGAAGATACCACTTCATCCATTGTGAAAGTGGATGTGGTGCTCCCAATAGCCATCACAAGATGATCCCACGAGTCTGGCAAAGAACAAAGAAAGGTCATGCAATGATCCTCCTCCTCCATCTTCACACCAATTGATGTCAATTATGCAATTAACATGTTAAAGGCATTCAGGTGATCTACAATAGATCTTCCATCATCCATCTTCAGAGAATACAACTTCTTTCTCAGAAAAATTTTGTTCACCAGGGACTTGGCCTGATACACATCTCCCAACTTCTTCCAAAGCAAGTTTGCAGTTTTCTCCTCATGGACATTTAACAGGACAGAATCAGCAAGACTAAGTCTTATGAGACCCTTAGCCTTCCGATCTTTGAGATCCCAATCAACTTGTGCCATAACAGCTAGTTTTGTGCCACTAATAGTTTCCCAGAGGTCTCGATCAACAAGCATGTCTTCCATCTTGAGCTTCCACGGTTCGAAATTAGTGCCATTGAATTTCTCTACCTCTATCCTTCCGAATGTGCTTGCCATCTCCTTGCTGCAATATGATTCAGAATGCTCTGCATAGACTCCCACTCAACTTAAGATCAGCTCAAAAAACCCCTACCCAACAACTAGGATCACAGGTGATCAAGCTCTGATACCAACTAAAAGGAAGCTAGGTGTGTGGAAATCGCTTCCTACACTAATCTTATAAGGGGAGGGCTATGCAAATTCAATTAAATCTTTACAATTACAGCAACATGGAACATATAACAAAGATATTGCAGCAATACACATAGAACCAGAAAGAAGACAGAAGAAGAGAGACAAGATATAACGTGGGGAAAACCCTTATCGAGTGAAAAACCCCACACTCGAAAACCTGCACAATGTATTATCAAAACTGAATATAGTTTACAATACACTTGCAATGCAAGCTCTCAATAGTCTTTGACACTTGTGTCTAGAGTCAATCTAGTAGCATAACAGTACCTATCAATCACATTATGCAACTCCTCCTCAAAGCACCTGTTTATATAGAAAATACAAGGCAAAATAGCCTCTCCCTTGGAATGGGCATCCAACTTGGCGTCATGGCCCAAAACCCATGCCTATGGACACTTGGTCAACATTGTAAGATGCATCTGATACTTGTCCACACACCACTTCCCAAAGATGCCTTTTTCAAAGATGCTTCTCGACACATGTCTTCACCTATCTTACAAGCTTCTATTTCTGACTCTTACATGTCATAACTTCGTCATAGGAATCTGTCATGACCGTTATAGTCAATATTCCTTTACACAACATCCAAGATGCCAACACATGGAAAAATATTCCTACCACTAAGTGGGATGCCTATCTCCTCATGTGAGGAAAAAATTACATGTGGTCATATGCCATGTAGGATGACACATCACCATGCCAACTCTCACAATATGACAACATAGGATTTGCATCCAAATTATACAATAGGCAATAAATAAATAAATACAATGAAATAATACAAGGAACTACCAAGGTTGAGACACCTTAATTCCCAACATAGAGCTCCAAATAAATGCTATTTTTAGAGATTTTGATGATGAAGGTGTGACTGATGATGAATTTGATGATGCTAATACTAGTGCAAATGAATGTTTGTTTATTGCTATTAAAGAAGAATCTATGTCTACTAATCCTGCTAGGTGTGTGAAGGAAGAAAAACCAGTGGAAGAAAGTGCTTTGTCTGTTCAGGTTGAGAAAGACAATGATGAATGGATTACTGATATATGATGGAGGACTAGTTAGGTTTGGAGACAATGCAACTGGTAAGATTTGTGGAAAAGGATTTATTTCATTTAATGGAAAGCATAATATTGACAATGTCCTATATGTGAAGGGTTTGAAGCACAATCTTTTGAGTGTTGGTCAAATGTGTGACAAAGGTTATGATCTGAGATTCAAAGACAATGGATGCAAGATCATGGAAAGCTCCAAAATTATGATTGCTACCGGTAAGAAGACTAGAGCTAACATCTATCAATTAAGAGGAACTAATGATTACTATTTATTACCCCAAGCAGATGAGAGTTGGTTGTGGCATAGAAGGTTGTGTCATATAAATTTTGATAATCTAGTGCTGCATGAAGTTTTAGAGGAAGAAGATAGAAGACCAAATGGGAGAGGAAGGTTTGGTGGTCCAGGAAGGGGTTCTAACACCTTCACAAGCAGATGCTATAACTGCAACCAAATGGGACACCCAGCCTTCAAATGTCTAGAGAAGCAAGGCTCTAGTTCCCATGGAGGAGAAAGAAGAAATCAGTTGGTACAAGAAGGATTGTTGAAGTGTCAACACACCACCTAAGCCTGCAAATCAAGAGTATGGAGAGAGCCTAATGATGAGGAGAACTCTCTTGAAGGTGCCAAGTACCAAGGAGCCACCACAAAGGAAGTCACTTTTCAGAACTTCTTGCAAATCTAATGGAAAGGTATGTAAAGTCATAGTTGATTTAGGATCTACAGATAATTTGGTATCATTAGAAATGGTTGAGAAGTTAGGATTGAAGAGAATCCCTCATTCTACCCCTTATAAGGTGTCTTAGTTAAATAAGGGTCAGCAAGTACTTGTAAATGAGCAATCTTGGGTAGATTTTCAAATTGGGGGGTATAGGGATAGAGTCCTATGTGATGTGATCCCCATGGATGCTTTCCATCTACTCCTATGACGTCCATGGTAGTATGATCTCAATGCACAACATGATGGGGAAAAAAATACCTATAGTATCACAAAGAATGGTGAGTCTTTTACCTTCAATCCTTTACCGGATGAAGGCCTAGATAAACAAGTGGGTTCTAGTGTCATGGTGGTAGGAGAAAAAGAGTTTTTGTAGACCTTGAAAGAAGAAGGGGGTCTAGGATTTGCCTTGATTGTTAAGCCAAAGTGTAGGTCTGTTTTGTCCACAAACAAGAGAGAACCTATCCCTAGTGAAGTCCAAAACTTGTTGGAGAAGTATAAGGACATTGTAGTGGATGATTTGCCTAATTCTCTGCCTCCTCTCAGAGATATTAGTCATCATATTGACTTGATGCCAGGGGCTACATTGCCTAATAAGGCTGCCTACAAAATAACACCAACCCAAAATGAGGAGATTGCAAAACAAGTGCAAGAATTGATAGACAAAGGCCTAGTGAGAAAAAGTTTGAGCCCATGTGCTGTACCTATTGTCCTAGCACCCAAAAAGGATGGAAAAATGGAGGCTTTGCACTGATTCTAGAGCCATTAATAAGATAACAATCAAGTATAGATTCCCTATGCCTAGGATAGAAGATCTCATGGACTGTTTGGGAGGAGCATGCTACTTCTCAAAGATTGATTTGAAAAGTGGTTACCATCAGATAAGGATCAGAGAGGGAGATGAATGGAAGACAACTTTTAAGACCAATGAGGGCCTCTATGAATGGTTGGTGATTCCCTTTGGGTTGTCCAATACACCTAGTACTTTCATGTGCCTAATGAATGAGGTATCGAAACCTTTCATTGGAAAGTTTGTTGTGGTTTATCTAGATGTCATTCTTGTTTTTAGTAGGTCCAAAGAAGAACATTTGAGGCACCTTAACATGGTACTAAAGAGGCTGCATGAGGAGAAATTGATGATAAACTTGGATAAGTGTGATTTTATGAAGGAAGAGTTGGTGTACCTTGGCTTTGTCATTTCCAAGGGAAGTTTGAAGATGGATCCTTCAAAGGTGGATGCTATTCTCAGTGGCCAACCCCAAAATCAAAGGGAGATGTGAGGAGCTTCCATGGACTTGCAATATTTTATAGGAAAATTCATAAAGAACTTCAGCCACATATGTGCAACCCATCCTTGACACCATCAAAGGAGGTAATAAGAGGTAAGTTTTCTTGGACTAATGAAGCTAATAAAAGGTTTGAATATTTGAAGAAAAGAGTAGCCCATCAACCTATACTTGTGCTCCCTAATTTTAATAAGGTTTTTACCAATTGAGTGTGATGCTAGTAACCAAGCAATAGGGTTGTTTTAAGCCAGGAGGGCAAACCAGTTGTATTTTTCAGTGAAAGGCTTAATGAAGCAAAGATGAAGTATTCATCATATGATTTGGAATTATATGCTATGGTTCAAGCACTTAAAAAATGGAGGCACTAGTTATTACCCAAAGAATTTGTTGCTTTTACTAACAATCATGCTCTAAGTTTCTTGAATGGGCAGGACAAACTCATAGGCACATGAAGTGGGTTGAGTTTCTACAAGCATACACCTTCACAATAAAACATAAGAAAGGTCAAGCAAATAAGGTGGTAGATGCACTTAGTAGGAGGGCACTTATGATGCAAGAGATACAACTTCAAAGAATTGGAATAGATGCACTCAAGGACATGTACCATGATGATGCTGATTTCAAAGAGATTTACAAGGTTTGCACTTAGTTTTTAAACACATTTCATAGTGAATACTCTGATACTTTACTTCAGAATGGTTTTCTTTTCAAAGGGAGTCAATTATGTGTGCCCTAGATGCTTAATGAGAGAGAATCTTATAAAGGAGAAGCATAGTGGGAGCCTTGGAGGTCATTTTGGACTTGACAAGACTTTGGATCAGGTTAGGAGGTTCTATTATTGGCCAAAAATGCAAGTGGATGTCAGAAAATATGTCGAGGGCTGCACTATATGTCAAAAAGCCAAAGGAACTTCATCAAATGCTAGACTTTATCAACCACTTCCCATTCCCAACAGACCTTGGGAGAGTGTAAATATGGTTTTTGTGATGGGGTTGCCTAGAACAGAAAGGGGTTTTGATAGTGTTTTTGTAGTTGTTGACCGGTTTAGTAAGATGGCACATTTTCTTCCTTGCAAAACCACCAATGATGCATCTCATATAGCAGGTTTATTCTTTAAGGAGATAGTGAGAATACATGGTTTGCCTTTGAATATTGTCTCTGATAGGGATTCTAAGTTTATAGGTCATTTTTGGAGGACCTTGTGGAAGAAACTAGGCACAAAGGTGTCCTATAGATCTGCATACCATCCTCAAATGGATGGACAAACTGAAGTAGTCAATAGGTCATTGGGAAACCTTTTGAGGTGTTTAACAAAGGAGCATGGATAGGCTTGGGATCTGATTTTACCCCAGGTAGAGTTTGCATACAATGACTCCATGAATAGGAGTATTGGGAAGAGCCCTTTTGAAGTTGTTTATGGAATGCATCCTAGAGGTGTGTATGAATTGAGAGATTTGCAAGGGATTGATAGAAGAAGTGCTCAAGGGGAAGATTTTGCTATTGCAATTAGGGACATACATCAGCAAGTGAGAGAAACTCTTCATAAGGGTGTAGACAAGTACAAAGAAAGAGCAGATTTGAAGAAGAGAGACCTTCAATTCAAGGTTGGTGATTTGGTGTTAGCACATCTAAAGAAAGATAGGATTCCTAAAGGCAAATATACCAAACTCATGATGAAGAAGATAGGACCTTGCAGGGGTGGTCCATAAATTTGGGCAGAATGCTTATGAAATTGAGTTACCCCCTGGGGTAGCCATCTCTCCAATTTTTAATGTATCTGATTTGTATCCATACAAAGGCTCTGTGAATGTTGATTCTAATGCAGGTGTAGCAGCAGATGAGGATGATGATTGGGTGAAGGAGTTACCACCTAGCCAACCCATGAAGCTTGAGTGTATCCTAGATACAAAGGAGGTGAAGAAGACTAGGAGGAAGACCTACAAAGAATATCTCATCAAATGGAAAGACCTACCTGCAAAAGATGCCACCTGGATGTCTGAGAATGATATCAAACAGCATGGGGTATCTCTTGAAGACCTCATCTAAAAAGGGACTTGAGATTCTTCTCTCCACAGGCTCGCATGGTGCAGGGGCACCTATAGGTCCAAGAGGCCTAGTATGAGTATTTTCTTGCTATGTTTTGGTTTGAGTTGTAATAAGGTCTTGAAGAACATTTTGTTGAAATGTAATAAGGTCTTGTGACCACCTTGAAACATGTTGAAGTCATTTGCAATCACCTTGTAAGGCATTGGTGCCAATTGGTTGTACGTAGACAGTCAAGACCTAGTTGGTCAATTGTAGTCAAATCCTCCACAAGTGTGAAGATGGAGTAAAATTCATGTCATTCATGTTTGGAAGCCATTCATGGCATGTAGGAACTGTTTTAGAGGAGTTTGAAGTAGTCTTTTGAAGAGATTGTCTAAATTGTAAACAGAATACAAATGTCCCAAGTGGTTTCCAAGTGGTTCCCAATGTCCAACTGATTCAAAAGGTAGTTGGGATTGGTTGGGAGAACTATAAGATGCTATATAAGCCTCATCATGGTCGAGGCAAGGTAGTGGTGAAGATTTTCCAAAGGAGAAAATACAAAAACTTAGTTTTCCTGCAATTTCTAGCATTCCTTTGCTATTACAGACCGTACGTTGCTCTGGTACAGAATTGTCATAAGCCCATTGTAAGTTGGATTGATAGAGTAGGATGTTAAATTTGTTTTGAAGTTGGTTTGGATCCTTGACATTCATTTTGAACAAAGTTATAACTATTCTCCTAAATCGTTAAAACCCTGATTTAGGGTTTTGAACAAAACAATGAAGAATTGACCATTCCACTATTTCTCATCACCATAGAATTAGTGGAATGGACTTGTGCAATGTTGTTTTCACTATTTGGAACATTTGCAGGGAGAGGAAACTAGTTTTGGTTGAGTTCTGTTAGATTTGGCTTGACAAAACCATGTGTTAAGCCATTAGAAGTAACCCAAGTTTCCAAAGACCGTACAATAGACTGTAGAAGCAAAAAACCTATTGAATCTCTTGATTTGACACCTGACAAACATGTTCCATTGGTTTCATCTATTCTGTGAAGTCATTTAGAGGCAATCCCTTTGCAAAATAGGCCTAATTGGGGCGCTGGCCAGAATTGACAGTCCAATTTGGAGGCACATGTTCTAAAGGACCCCCTAACCATTTTGACATATGTTATGAGTCTCCCAAAAGGCTATCCTGAATAGGTCATGGTTTGTGGAAAGAAGGCCTCTGTCAAAATTTATTTACCACTGTTCTCTGGAACAAGGCTACTAGGAGTGTAGGAAGTTTGTGAAGCAAGTACCATTTTCCTGCATGTAGGACCCCAATCACTGGTTTGGGAAGGTTGTTTAGGTTGTCTTGAAACATTGTGAATGTCTTCCCTCAAGAAAGCAACGCATCTGATATCCTATCCTATGATGAGTACTTTAGCTTAGGAAGTTGAATGCCTAGAAGACTGGTTATTGGAGCAGCAGTATTTTCCCTACTTGCTTCATGTTTTGTATCACACTTTGATGATCTATTGTTGAGTCATTCCTCCACCTAGATCCTCTGCATCATCTGGTAAAGATAAGTTTAGGTTAGACTATAAGAGATTTACCAAAACTTGTGAAACCCACCAATACTATTTGCAAGGAATGTCAGTTGGGGAAGCAAACAAGAACAAGTTTCAAGAGTAAAGAGAAATTTTTTGCCGGTTTGCTAGATCTAGTTCATATAGATCTATGTGGTCCTACAAGGATAAGAAATCTACAAGGTGACAGGTACTTCATGTTGCTTATTGATGATTATTCTAGAATGACTTGGGTTACTTTTCTAAGAGACAAATTTGAATCCCTAGAGAAATTCAAATCCTTCAAAGCTATGGTTTAAAATGAAATATAAATGAAAATCAAATGCTTGAGGTCTGATAGAGGAGGTGAGTTCACATCAAAAGAATTCAACACTTTCTATGAAGAGCAAGGAATAAAGAGACAATTGTCTGCACCTAGGACTCCTCAGCAAAATGGAGTTGTGGAAAGGAATAATAGGACAGTTCAAGAGGCTGCCAGAACAATGATGAAGGAAGGAGGCCTGCCAGAAGTTTTCTGGAAGAAGCTATACATACTATTGTCTACATTCAAAACAGAGTTCAAGTGAAAGGTAATGGTACTAAAACCCCCTATGAATTGTGGTATGGAAGAATTTCAACAGTAAGATACTTCAAAGTCTTTGGAAGCAAATGTTATATCATAAGAGATGAAGACCTAGGGGAATTTGATGCAAGATGTGATGAAGGAATCTTCCTTGGATACTCTACCAAGAGTAAGGTCTACAGGTGCTACAACAAAAGGTTGAAAAAAATTGTTGAGAGTGCAAATGTGAAGGTGGATGAAGGCAAAGGAAGAACATCAGATCAGAGTGGCTATGAGTTAGATGAACCTACTGCTATAACTTATGAAGAAAAAGTTGAAGAAGATAGTCAAGATGAAGAAGAAAAGGGTAAGTGCACAAAGATGAGGGACCAAAATGGTGTCTTAAGATGCCACTTTTTTTCTGAAATCAGGAAACATTGATGTTGGATGAGAAATTGAAGATAGCTACACTCAAAATTTGAAGATGGAACAAAAACAAAAGTCATAGTGCTCCGAATCTAGTTTCTAAACTACTAACTTTCTCCAAAAATGGTTGAGATTAAGGGGCTCAAAAAGGGGGAGCACACAAATTGGTCAAATTTTTCTAAAAAAAACATAACATAGCGTCTGTTGTGCTCACCCTAAAATGTTAACTTTTTTAGTATTTCAATAATCACTCTAGTGAGAAATTAGCTAACACCATGTAGTTGATCTCTGATTTTTCTAATAATTTTTTCATGAATAATTGATTTTTTAGTAATTTTTAAAGTGGACACATCCTGAAAAATAGAAATTTGAGCATGCTCCCCCCTAAAATGTTTGAAAACTAATCAAAAATCAATTTTTTTAATACATGTAGAATGGAGTCTAGTTTCTAAAAATGTAACTTATTTCAAATTTTGATGAACGGTTAAAAAAAAGTCAAAAATACTAGACACTAGTTTTTGACAAAAAATGGGCACACTAACAAAAGAAATTCAAGATGAAACCCTTAATGTACTCAAAATGTGAAAACAATTATATGGTTAGATAGCTAACAGAGAGATTAAGATTATAGTGACATTTTTTGTTTTTT